>CAXKWD010000001.1:80512003-81712003 GCA_964059195.1 Ectobius pallidus
TCAATTAATCTACGACATGTTGTGTTGTTATAACATTATTATTTCTGACATCTGAATACAATTGTACGTTTTCAATCACAAGTTTTGTTTTATACACTACGAAAAGACACGCTTGAGTTTTTTAATCACAAGTTGTGCTGTGGAAGCACTAATATTTTCTACATCTGAAAAAAGTTGTACATTTTCAATCACCAGTTGTGTTTTATGCAGTATGAAAAGGTACGCTTTGTCGGTTTTCATCCATGACTTGTATAAATAAGTTAGTTTCATAACGATGGAAGTGTACAAGTTAGACATTTTCAAAATTAATTTGGTACATTTAATAATATTGTAAAGTTTTTAATCACACGTTATGCTAAGAAAGCACAAATATTTTCTACATCTGAATAAAGTTGTACCTTTTCAAGCACAAGTTGTCTTTTATACAGTATGAAAAGGTACGCTTTGTCTGTTTTCAGCCATGACTTGTATAAATACGTTAGTTTCATAACGACTGAAGTGTACAAGGTAGACATGTTAGTAAAAATTTCTACATTTAAATAATATTATAGAGTTTTTAATCACAAGTTGTGTTGTGAAAGCACTAATATTTTCTACATCTGAATAAAGTTGTATATTTTCAATCACAAGTTGTGTTTTATACAGTATTGAAGGTACGCTTTGTTTGTTTTCATCCAAGACTTGTATAAATAAGTTAGTTTCATAGCGGGTGAAGTGTACAAGGTAGACATTTTTTCAAATTAATTAACAATAGTTGCATGAAGTTAAAACTAAAGATGTTACCTATTTATACTCAACAGTAAACTTTCTCATTTATAGTTGTGATCAGAAGGTGGTTGGCATTGTCCTTAGTCAGGTAAAATAGAACGGCACTAGTATTTTACAGTTCACACAGTCTATGAATACACCTGAAAATATTATCAAACGAAATATGTGGTTAAAACGTAACTAGCCGTGATGTAAAATGTACTGGAGTGCGCCATCAGATAATTATTATATTATTATTATTATCACATTTTTTTCTAAAGTTTTTTAGTTGTCTGTAACATAATGTTTTGTTCCTTGAACAGGTAATGTAGTAATTCGAAAATGTTTTCTTTGTACACTTCAGTCGTTTACAACTCATGGCTTGTGGATAAACAATCTGTATAATATTATCTAAAAGTTGAAAATATTACTAACTGTACCTAACTAATTTGGAAATGTTAGAAGAAAACTTACTACTTCTGCACTCACGTTAATACGAAAACTTGATTATTTTGCACAACTTGTGATTAAAGAGTGTATAGTTCTATTAATATGTAGAAAGTATTACTACCACGAACCTAATTATGTTCAAAACTGTTCTTTCATTTATTAAAGCTCTATGTGAAACACTATAGATAAACCTGTACATTTATTATTCAAAATAAGTAGAAGAAGCGCTTTCATCATGATGAGTGTGAAATGTAACTATTAGTGGTTACAGAATGTTGTAACAATGACCTTTTAGAGAAATCCATGACGTAACAGTCTTTACGGAGAAAATAAAAAACAGATCACAACAACAAACATCTTCAGAACATAACATATTTCTCATGCCTTTTAGCCATGTAGTATAAAATAGATAGCGGTTTCATCATGATGACTGTGAAAATGTAAGTATTACTGGAGAGAACTTTCACATCAGGAATAAACCATGGACTTAGCCAAAAAAAGCAATGAGTACAGAGACTCTAGTAATATAAGTAGCAGGACTTGCGATAACGGCATTACTTAGTGATCTAGCGGTGTTGGTCTGTATTGAAAAGATGTGTTCTAAAGATCACAAACGACGCGAGGAGGAGATCGTTGAGGAGTACATCATCCAAAACAAAATACAATTGTACGTTTTCAATCACAAGTTGTGTTTTATACAGTATGAAAAGACATGTTTTGTCAGTTTTCAAACTAGACTTGTATAAATATTATAGTTTTATTAGCGATTTTTATCACAAGTTGTGTTTTATACAGTATAAAAAGGCACGCATTGTAAGTTTTCAACCGTGAGTTGCATAAATATTTTAGCTTTCATAGCAAGTGAAGTGCACATGTATGACATTTTCAAATTAATTTGGCACATGTTCGGTTGTAATAACATTATTATTTCCAACATCTGAATACAATTGTACATTTTCAATCACAAGTTGTGTTTTACAGTATGAAAAGACACGCTTTGTCAGTTTTCAACCTTGACCTGTATAAAATATTACAGTTTTCATAGCGATTGAAGTGCACATGTAAGATATTTTCAAATTAATTTGGTTCATGTTAGTAATCATTTCTACATTAATCACAAGTTGTGTTTTATACAGTATCAGTTTTCATCCATTACTTGTATAAATAATTTAGTTTCCTAAAGTGTACAAGGAAGACATTACAAGGCATGGCATGTGTATAAAAAAAGAAAGTGTAAATTATTGTTTTAAATGTTGCAAATATTACTAACTTGCACCTAGTTATTTTGGAAATGTATTCTTTCTACTTCATTCGCTATGAAAACTAAATTATTTATTACCGTTATGTACATACACATCACTCTGATGTATTTATTTGCACCATAATATTGCAGTGATGAAATCATATCTCGTTAAAGTTCAGTGTTGTCATTATCCTAGGTGGCCACTATTGTCAGTGTCTAGGTTCGAGAAAGTTATGTGATTACACTTCACTGTGATGTCTTTATTTTCATTATAATATTACCATGGATCTGTCTTTAGATAACTATAGTAGTCTCTTATTTAAATGTATGGTGTCAACTTTCTGTAATATTTCACAACATGCTTATATCGTATTTATTTATCGAAGTCGCATTTAATAGGTATAGGTCATGCCTTAAATAATTACTTACCTTGAGTCGTTAACCACAATGATTACACAAACTGATTGCTTTAAATATCGCCAGCATCACATGGGTATTTATATTGAGCTCAAGCAATATAGTAAACATCTTCGTTCTTTGATTGTTTCGCTACTACAATCTGACCACATTCCTAAGTGTTTATTCTAACTTCGTACTGCTTCCGTGTATTACATAAGTGTTTATTATGTATTCTGATACAATTATCTCATCGCATGTAGAATTCTATTATTATATTTATTCATAGACGTCATCATTAATCAATAATCATGATAAAACATAGCTATAGATCTGTTAGTATGGTTTCATTACATGGGTATATCCTGCTGTATTTCAATCTTTCAATACTCTACAAATCATTAACTAGTTTTCTCGATAGCTCTCATATATGGTGTGATTTGAATGTTTGAAAAATAATAGTTTACAATCATCTTGATCCAGAATTTCCGTCAATTTAGAAAATACACATTTCATATCCTCGACTCCGGTAGGGATTTTAGGTCTTACAACATTTTTGAGACTTCTAATATCAGGCCCCTTTTTTTAAATAATAAATATCTCCTAGCTCTTGCGACTTTTTTGAAACTTCTAATATCAACAACACCATTAAATTAACATGCATATTATGATGATGTCATATAGAGGTCCTGGGATAGCATAAGAGTGTAAGATGACTGAATTTAGCACTAGTCCCCTCCATCTTGTTCATGAGTGGTAAGCTATGTCCTCTCCAGGGATGAAGCACCGAACTGGTTAAAAGGGTCTGGAATTAAAACTGGTCTCCGGGAATAGCACAGGCTTAACGGGGAATAACAGATTTTTGTAAAAAACAAAACTCTGTACAATGGCTGTACAGCAAGGACTGACAAAGGCAGTATGTGTACATTATGTCTACATGTTCATCTACTTCATGATCAAGGGTTGGATGATGCAGGAGTTTGTGGATATTATGTCTACATGTTCATCTACTTCATGATCAAGGGTTGGATGACGCAGGAGTTTGTATACGTGTTTACTACGTCTCCTGACATAGAGGTAGTCCACGTCTTCCGCAAATTCCTTGGATCGCGGAAAGGAGGCGGAGGTGGGCAGAGTTGTTTTCCAGGACATGTGTGTATGTGTGTGTGTGTGTGTGTAACAAGCAAGGAATTATTTTTAGATTCGAAAGTAGTTTTACACGTATGTTTGTTTTCAGAACGACAAAATACAAAACAGTTCGATTTCATAGGACTAGCTCGGTTATACTCACACAATTAAGCTGTTCTTGCATTACGATCTCTTATTCTACATCGGAAGGTGAAGTGAAGGTAGAAAAAAGTTATGTGACTACCTATCACAGTGTTGTATTTTCATCGATTTCATTTTTTAGTAATTACTTTCACCAATATATTACATCGACGAAATCATAATTCATTCAAGTCCACTATTATATAGTTATCTAAGCCCCTGTATTTGACTATCGTCATGAGTAACATCATCAGTATGTGAATGTTATGTTCACTTGTTTACTTCATCTCCGCATCTATTCATCTCTATGGAATGAGGATATTTTTCCAAGACATGTGTGTGTGTGTAACAAACTAGAAAGTAGTTTTACACGTATGTTTGTTTTCAGTTCGATTTCATAGGACTAGCTCAGTTGTGTGATACATAGTGTTCCTACATGTTGGGAAAAATATAATCTTTTATTCGATGTGATTACATACGAACTAAAAACAACCCAGCTCTTCTACTGTGAAAACCAAATGTTTATACACATTATTTCTTAGGGCGTGACAACATTACGATACATAATAAACATGTGACGCTTAGAAGAAATATCTATCTATGTAAGTATAAACTTGTTTATTTTTTATTTTTTACTAACTTGACAATGGTCTAATATTGAGGTATTCCTCTCCTTGGTCCTAAGGGCCTAATTACACCCTTTGGGATGAATCGGGGATAGCATAGTGTTAAAGAGGGTACCTCAATTGTTCGAATCGACTACCATGATGTACAAAACCTCTCCCTGATCCAAAAGACCTAATTACAGCCATCTGGATGAATAGGGGTTAGCATAGTGTTAAAGAGGGTACCTCAATTGTTCGAATCGACTACCATGATGTACAAAACCTCTCCTAGATCAAAAGGGCCTAATTACAGCCATCGGGATGAATCGGGGATAGCATAGTGTTAAAGAGGGTACCTCAATTGTTCGAATCGACTACCATGATGTACAAAACCTCTCCTAGATCCAAAAGGCCTAATTACAGCCATCGGGATGAATCAGGGTTAGCATAGTGTTAAAGAGGGTACCTCAATTGTTCGAATCGACTACCATGATGTACAAAACCTCTCCTAGATCCAAAGGGCCTAATTACAGCCATCGGGATGAATCGGGGTTAGCATAGTGTTAAAGAGGGTACCTCAATTGTTCGAATCGACTACAATGATGTACAAAACCTCTCCTAGATCCAAAGGGCCTAATTACAGCCATCGGGATGAATCGGGGATAGCATAGTGTTAAAGAGGGTACCTCAATTGTTCGAATCGACTACCATGATGTACAAAACCTCTCCTAGATCCAAAGGTCCTAATTACAGCCATCGGGATGAATCGGGGATAGCATAGTGTTAAAGAGGGTACCTCAATTGTTCGAATCGACTACCATGATGTCCTGACGTTCCGGATCAAAGGGCCTAACTAAATCGGATCAAACGGCCTAACTATGCGTCAGGATGAATCGGGAATAGCTTAGTGTATAAGGGCGTAACTACATTATTCGAATCGACTACCATGACATCACAGGACTGTGACGGATCAAAGGGCTTAAGTATAGAGACTGTTCCTGTTGCGTAACGGGAATACTAACCATAGGGCCTAAATCCTAAACAAGGAGTCTGGATGAATCGGGAATAGCACAGAGCCAAAGGGCATAATTACATTATTCGAATCGACTCCCATGACGTCATTGGACAAAAGGGCCTAACTAGGCGTCTGAAAGAGGCGTCGGTTGGCGGCCATTTTGATTCAAACGCCACCCCTTACTACTTACATATTCTGAATTAATTTAATCCAGATTTTGCTTATTTATGTTGGTACCTTTTACTGGGGGAAGGGGCCTCAAAAATAAATTCACCCCGGACCCCAAGTAGTCTAGTTACGCCACTGATTATCACCATGAGGTTCGAGAGCTACTTAATCAGCGTTTCCCACATCAAGATTGATCGTGCAGAGCCAGCTGCATGGCCACCTCACTCACTAGAATTAACCCCCTCGATTTTTTCTGGGGGGGGGGGTGGTTCATCAAAGATGCCGTGTATATCTTCCTTTACCTGCCAATCTTGCCGAATTGAGAGCTCTAATTGCAGCCGCAATTGAAAATGCGACTCCTAATCGTGAGAAATGCGTGTGAGACAAGAGATAGAATTTAGGTTTTATGTCTGTCATATCAAAAACGGAAGTAGGTTCAACCCAAAATTACTGTATGGTAGGAAGTTGATGGGGTTTGTTTCAAAGTTAAATCCATTTCTGCAAGATATGTGGATAAATTTGTATAAGCTTCTAAAGTTGAAAAATCCATTTTGTTACACTGTATCGTTCTCGACGTTTGGATAAGATAGAAAAAATTTAAAATACATACTGCTCATATAGTCTAGAAAACATGAACGTTGTAATATTACTGGACAGATTGTGACAGAAAATTATTAAATAGACCTACCACATAACTTTCTTATAGAAACTTTTATTTAAAAAAATAAATAAAGACGTTAGTAGCCTACTTTTTATTCAACTATGGTTAATTATGAGCATAAAAGCAGGTATATAAAATTAATAGAATAATACTTTATCTTATAATATGATAAATTTTATCCCCGCGTTAGGATTGCCGTTTATGAAAACCAGATATTCAATTGAAATTTTATACATTTATTTCAAACTTCAAATTTATTTCAAACCCGCTGATATCACTTGATCAGTACTTACTCAATAGCAACAGACAAATTCTAAGCAAGCTAAAGGAGTATTATCTATTTTATGGAACCCGGAGGCCCAATGCCGCGCTTACCTGAGCCCGCCATTGAACCCTGTTCTGTCCTAATCCAACCATCCCTCGCAAATCTTACTTCCCTTAAATCTATCCTAATATTGTCCTCCCATCTATGTTTAGGTCTTCCAAGTGGTCTTTTCCCTTTCGGTCTCCCAGTCATTACATTTGAGATACGTCTTTCTTCCCCCATGCGTGCAACATGCAGCCCATTTCATCCTCCGTGATTTAATTACCCTTACTATATCCGGTGCCGAGTACAGGTTATGAAGTTCGTCGTCATACAGTTTTCTCCAGGCCCCATTATCATCTCTCTTTCATCACTTTTCATCACTTGATGAGTGCACATATTAATATAGCTTGAGTCCTGAAAGGTTTAATTTTGCTTGAAGTTTTGTTGCTTTGCTCGAGATTTTGGGTGTACTAATTTTTAAAGTAACCTGATAATTTCGTAGATATATTACATACGAAATATATTTATACGAAACTGATCTTTTTCATGAAAAGTTTGTACAAGCATGTCTCCCTTCGCAAAGGCTTTACGGCGACGTCTGGTTTTGTTTTTAAAGACGAAATTTGCCCATATTGTTCTTCCAGTCACTCTGTTCTAAGGTCGTAGCCCCACCGTTTATTTCGGACAAAACTGATTAATTTATAAAGCATCTTTCTCTCTCGCACGATTAGATGTTTTGGGCTATCTACCCTTCACTGATGATGACATTTAAACATATTGTTTTGAAACAGTATTTGAATTCAGTTGTTTCACATTCATTCATGTATGATTAAATTATTAATTATCTTGAATAAAGTACCATATTATTCAAAATAATTTGCCTATAGAAGTATTTAGTCTATAACTCTATAACCGTCGAAATGAGGCACTTGCTGTTATACATTTTTCTTCGGAATGATGTCAGCTATTGTCTAAAGTTACGTTTTTCATGTCGATTCTTCTTCTTATAACCTCTTTCTTCATCGTAGTCTATCCTTGAACAAGACTTGGAGTATTTTGCGTTCCATTCTCCGCTGATATATCTAAATTATTTATTTATTTAAGCATAATTATCCAGTGGAAAGCAAGTTACATATATCCCCGTTAAATTTCAGAAATAGTTAGGGTTTAATTTTATTTGTTAAGCTGGAATAAATTGTTTTACTTTAAGACTTAGCTAAAAAAACTAAATAAACTTTTGTTTTACTTTGTCTGTTGAAGTTACATGACAATATTTTTGGGAAAAATTCCTCTAACTTGTGGATTCAAACTCCCCTGACCTTGATATTCCTGTGTTGAAGCTAAAGGTCATGATTGGAGTACAGATGCATGAGGATTTTTTCTCCTAACTATCATGTATAAGACGAGTTTATGTAAATTTTCAAGATTTCAAGAAAACTTGAGAGGTTGAAAAGTAAAGAATGCAAATTATGTAAAACAACGATGGCATAAGACTATTGTCAGGGTTTACTTTTAAGATTTTCTCTGTATTACATCATAACGTGACTGGTTATGTTAGAGTTTACGTAACAAGTATTTTTTACAATCATTGTCAATGACCTTCGATAAAACATAGACGCACGTAAAAAAACAGCTATTAAAACGGTGTTCTCTGAAAATACCTGTTTTTTCTTTTAATCATGTAAGAACTTACATAAGTTAGCCGGCGCGGTGGCTCATGCTGTAGCGCGTGAGCCTATGCCAGGCTCAAATCTCGGGGCCGGGGGTGTGTCATTCGTGGTGGACGAAGCCGTGCTTTAGGGGGTTTTTCTCGGGGTTCTCCCGTTTCCCCCTTTCATTCCACCAACACTCTCCACTTCATCTCACCTTTCCCCCTTTTCATCCTCATCCCGTTTCCACTTCTGGTATCGGGTCTGCTTCGGCAGTCAGAGCTCTTTGGGGGCCTCTCCCGTTCTCCCCGCTGCTTGTGGTCAAGAGGTTGTTGGTGGTGTGTGTCACGAACCTGTCGGGGCTCCCGGTTGGAGGTACCGCAGGGGGTGGCGCACACGTGGCTTGGTACTAGGCTTGTTGGATGTAGGGGAGTTCCATGGGGGCCCACGGGGGGCTTTGCGGATCCGGGGCGGCCCGTGGGCACGCAACTCATCCCATCCCGGAGGTAGGTACAACAAGTCGGCAACGGCTGCGGTGCTTAGGGGCGTTCCCACTCCTCCTCCCCGCCTTAAGAGGCACAAAATAGAATAGAATAGAATAGAATACATAAGTTAAATTACAGTCGAATCAAACGTTTTAAAAACTTTCGTTTGGTATAGCTTAATCTTCCGAAATTGTTCTAGAACGCACACAGATTAAATACAAGTGCACCCAGACGGAAAACTTTAGTTCTCCTTGACACATGCGTAACATAAATTTTATTAATGGAAAAAAAAGACGAATGATCACATACCTTTAACATGGATCACACTGAGAGACATCAGATCATTAATGAAGTCACTTAGTATCTCATTATATTTTTCTCTCTGAATATAAATTGCACACATAAAATAATTTTCTACATTTTGCTACATTTCCTGTCCTTTATTGTAACAGTGAGCCTACACCATCCCGTTGCTGAAATTGATCTCATTAGTTTCTTCGTTACTGGTTTGGTGAATTGAGAGAAAAGCAGACACGCTTTACCAAGCTAGGTTAAACTATATCCAACATCAAAATCAGATGGTGAATTCATTTAAAAATGTTTAAATTTATTATTTAAAGTCACTTTTTAAATATTAAGGCCACTTTCTAACTACTGAGGTCAAAAGCAACCACAATAATTAATACATTAATATTGAACAATTAGTATAGAAGATTATTCACACAAATACATTAAAATCTATACAATTGTGAAGAAAGTAAAGTGCATAACTTGAAGTTTATTATTACTTATTTAATAATAATAATAATAATAATAATAATAATAATTAGTTTATTTATCCTGGCAGAGCAAAGGCCATTTGGCCTTCTCTTCCGCTTTGCCAGTCAAAAAATTACAGTTAAAAATACAATTAAGTTACTTAAAATTAAATAGAAGATACTTGAACCTAAAACTAAATTAATTGCAATTAAGTTACAAGTTAATCTTGAATAGAAAATTGAATACAAAATTAGATTGATAATATTTCTAAATTACACTCTAAGAAAAATTTTGGGCTTAAGACAGAAACAAAAATTTAAATAACATTATCCTGAATTAATTTACTGATTTTTCTATTGAATTGTCCCAACGATTGACAGCCTCTGACATTATGTGGGATGGAATTCCAGATGCGGGTAACTGAGATGGTGAAACATGAAGAATACGATGATGATCGGTGTAAAGGGATAGAAAGTACATGGCTATATTCTGAACGTGTATTTAGGTTGTGATGAGAGGACAGGTGTGAGAAGCGACATGATAGGTGGGTCATTCTTCCGATTGTGGGGAATTTCGTGTCCCAACCTTGTCAGTCTCGTAAATTAGAAATTTCCTCCCTTTTTACTATTTACCTTGCCTTCCACTCCGGCGGCCCGGGTTCGATTCCCGGCCGGGTTGGGGATTTTTCAGTAGTGAAAAATTTCTTTCCCGGGTTCAGGACTGGGTGTGTGTCCTTAGGTTTAGGTTTAAGTAGGTAGGGGACTGGCGCACCCCGGTAACAAATCCGCTGTGAATATCCCCTTACGGGATCACCAGGGGTCGCTCACGATCCAGAGGAATAACTTCCTTTAATCATCATTTATCTAGTTAAAATAAAAAGAAGTATATTTTTATTCTGATATATTGTGGTATTTAATAGCTTGAAATGTTGACAGGAACTACAAATTACCCATGAAATCAATGTCCCAACTCGAAGTAGGCTATTGCATGTACGAAAGCTAAGAAATTGACCGAGAAGTCTTCTAAAAAAATTGTAAATACAGGAACTGCAGAAGGTATGCTCACTCTCATTGATGATAATTATTTTATTCTTATTTGTACTGTGTTATTTATTTTTATTTAAGTGCTTAACTGAGTGTCCCTGCATTACGCCAGTCAACACCGTAACGCACGTAGAAATTAAATCTTCGCCAACTATGCTATTGCGGCATTACCTACGGCCATAAGTTAATTGGGAAGAACGATGGCAACAATGTGGCAACCACAAAAGTATTCCTTGTGCGATTGTAGGAAGCGTAAGAGCAAAAAACCAGATTTTTCAGGAAAGTACCTTAATTGCATGTCAACACCGTAACGTAGAAAAAAGTGTGATTTTGTGATTTTTATAAATATTTTTAGTCTAGCAAAGAATTTTTGGCTGTATTTGAAGATAAAGCATGTGATGAATCGTCGTTTTTTTCAGTCTTAACTTCGAAAACTTAAGAACAAAAAAAAAATTCCACCTCCGTAACGGTCAACTCCGTCACGAAGAAATTCGTTACGGTGTTGAACACTGTTACAGAGGTGACTTTATTGGCTTGCATATGTTTAATTTAATTTTAATTTAGCTTAATAATTGTATTTACCTCATTATATGAATACATTATCGAAAACATGTCCACATCTTGAAATGAATGTCCACACCATAACGCAAGTGTCCACACCGTAACGCAGTCTCCACCCCATAACAATGAGTAAAATGGCAGTAAAATGGCAATAGTTAGCACTAATTTTTAAATTTCTTTTCTTAATGAGGAGGCATTTATTCACTCTATTCTTAGCATGCATGGGATATGAAAATAAATATTTTACATTAAAAAGTCTGACCATAGTAACAAAATTTAGCATTTAAAAAATCTCGATTCTATATTCTATATTAAAAGTTTTATTTTTTTTGTCCATTATAGTAAATATTTGAGATAAAATTGATACAAGGTGAATCGCAAGCCAATGACCTACAGAAACAATGAATAAAAATGCTTTAATATTTCCAATTGTTAATATTAGGACCGGAAAACGCTCCGTTACGGAGTTGACTGATATTTGCTCCTACTGATATTAAAACAATTATATCTAATTTAGTGATTAACATTGAGCTCGGCCAATTCACTGGGAATAGGATAACATCATAATAAACGAGATGACATCAATAAAACACAGTTTTGTGACAATTGTAATTCCAGCTTAACAGTGGATGAAAATCCCCACAATCGTGAGAATGACCCAGGTATGGTGGTGAAGATGTGTGTAGAATTTTGAAAAGGACCTGAAGACAATGAAATTTTCTGCGATCGTTCAATCGAAACCATGACAACATTTCAAAGGATGGCGATACATGATCAAACAGGCCTACATTACAAATGAAACGCACGCATACATTATGAACACGTTGCAGCCTTTGGGCCAGGTTAGAACTCAAGTCTGTAAGAAGTGGGGCATGACGAGCGATTGTACTAGGGTCTTTTTTACTGCAGAGGGTAGGGGCATATCTAATCTTTTAATCATATGGATTATTGAATTAACTTTTCTGCACGTTTCAACAATGTGATTTTCCCATGTTAAATTTTTATCTACAAGAACGCCAAGATTTTTAATGGAATCGCTGAATGGGATGACTGAATTTCTGATATTGATTTGTGGAGTATTATTTTCATCAAGTTTATTTAAGAGACGCTGATGCCCCACAACTATTGCCTGTGACTTCACTGGGTTCAGTTTGAGTCCCAATTTTTGTGTCCATCTGTCAATTGCATCAAGGTCTTCGTTCATATTTGCTATTGCAACGTTCATGTTGCTAATATGGGAATGTATGTATAGTTGTAAGTCGTCTGCGTACAGGTGGTATTTGCTGTGCCGTAAACAGTCTGTAATGTCGTTTATATACAAAGAGAATAGTAATGGTCCTAGAATGCTTCCCTGTGGGAATCCTGCCCTTACGAGACGCCATGATGAAGAATGATTATTAGAAACAACACACTGCTGACGCTCGCTTAGATAGGAGCGAAACCACAGGACAGCACTATCTGATAGGTTTAATGTCTTGAGTTTAGCTGTAAGAATGTCAGTGTCTACGGAGTCAAAAGCTTTGGTCATGTCGAGTAAGACAAGTATTGTCAGTTTCCTCTCGTCACAATATACAATTTCTTTTAGCCCTACTTCACCATAAGGTACATTAGGGCTGTATTTTTGTCAATTACAATGTATAATGTGCCTATTATCTTGTATACTAGAGTAGCCTGTTTTGCTAAAGTTTAAATAATATTATCGTAAACTCTTAAATATAGAACATATGAAATAGTGAAATTCTCTACAACAACAATCCTTGCTAAAAATGTTTAAGAGTGGTTTATCATATTTAACACCACAATAGTTTAAATGTACTGTTAACGAAAATCTTTTCCTTCAAAGAGTGGGCAGTCAAAAAGTAGATGTTCTACGGTCTGTTTTTTTTACAAATACATAAATAACCATTCTCCCTTATAATTTTAAACCTTTCAAAGTAAGAGCTACAAATTCCATGACCTGGCAAGAATTTAGTTAATACAAATTCAGGTTCAATTTTGCTTTGAAGTCGGGTTTTAACTTGAAGTTTAATAAGGGGAAAGAACGAATTGTAAGTAGTTTCAAAACTATTAACAATGAATTAAATTAAGATTATAGGACTATATATAATGTTTTTAACTGTGACAATTCCAATAGAGTGATAACCTTTCTACAACCTTCAACATTAATATATTATTTAATTAGCCTTTGATAACGAAACGTCTTTGAATTAATAAACCTGGGCGCTCAAGAATAAGATGGGTAGTTACATGCCCTTTACCTTTCCGGCATGATCCTCAACAGAATTCTTCATTAGATTACCATGACTCAGGTTGAAATGACGAATCCGCAATCTTGGAAGCAGGACTTGTTACCTTCTTCTTGCCTATATTAAGATATTCAATAATATCTGTTTGACAAATTCACTTTAAATGAAACATCTGGGATAAGTTTGTGGATAAACAATTTATTAAGAAAACTGTAGATCGGGTACATTTCTACCCGGCTTGGTATACAGCATGGTGTTTGTATGAGGGTAAGTTTTTAAATCATGACAATACACTTTTAGAATCTGATATTGGTTGAATATCCAGCATATCTCAGGGCAAAATGGATTTTATCTTTCACCACATAGTATCTCAACAGCAATAAAAATTGAATGAGCAGTCTTTATTTGCCGATCTAAAACGGCGTTTTAAATCACTGGATAAATTTGGGACTTTTGAAAAAAATCAAGTTACCCAAGATGATAGTTAACGTACAAATGCTTCTAAATAATCTGCATGTAGTTGGCTTAGTAAAGTTTACTAAAAGAATGAATAATGAACGTAAAAATGTGATAGAGATTCAGTTGAGACGA
The DNA here is from genome assembly GCA_964059195.1 of Ectobius pallidus. Lineage (NCBI taxonomy): Eukaryota > Metazoa > Arthropoda > Insecta > Blattodea > Ectobiidae > Ectobius > Ectobius pallidus. Next base: position 80,526,199 of record CAXKWD010000001.1, read on the forward strand.
TTTTACTACTGTAATATAATATCTCATTTTACCCTCTTGAGAAATATGAATTTTTACACTATCGCCCAAAACTGAAATTTTAAAACACATAAATTATTTGTGTATAAATTACAATTTCCACCTGTGTTCAGTATATAAAACCTTAAAAATTGTTTAGCCTACTTTGAAAAACATAACTTATTTTAATACATTCAACAGATATAAGTAGCGTAAGCTACTAGTCTAGAGGTATAAAAACTTGCAATACATCCATTAAATTAGTCAAAAGTATTGCTAAAAATTCTTAAAACTGTTCAAAAATGTATTTCAAGTTCATAAAATAAGTCTTTTATTAAAAAACAGATACTGTCCTCTTCCTACTACGCATTTCAAAATTAATACATCATCTTCAGGTCTATAATAATAAAAGTATACAACATTAGTAGCATTAGTAACGTGTTATTATTGTAGACCTGAAGATGATGTATTAACATCGAAACGCGTAGTAGGAAGAGGACAGTTATCTGCATTTTAATACAAGACGTTTATTTTATGGACTTGAAATACATTTTTCAACAGTTTTAAGAATTTTTAGCAATACTTTTGACTAATTTAATGTATGTATCGCAAGTTTTTATACCTCTAGACTAGTAGCTTACGCTACTTATATCTGTTGAATGCATTAAAATAAGTTATGTTTTTTAAAGTATGCTAAACAATTTTTAAGATTTTATATACTGAGCACAGGTGGAACTTGTAATTTATAAACAAATTGTATAGCTCAATAGGAAAATGAAAATAATTGAGATACATACATTATTATTATTGTTGAGACATACGATATGACATATGATATGAAAAATGATATGAAAAATCCATTTTAATCTGAGTTATTCTGGATATCCAACTAATAACAGGTGAAAGTGATATAAATTTTCTTAGCTTCAGTGAGATTCTACAGCTGTGTTGCCTCTATTTAAAAAAAATCAACCCTAGAATTTATCACTCATATATTTCTTATTAATATGAAAAAAAGGAAAGGAAAATCATCTTCCGAACGATTAATGAAAACAACAGTAAATATTATAAAAGCATAATTTAATGCAGTATATAAGTGTATAAAAATATAATACCATATTGACTGAGCATAATATTGTAGTCTGACCCTGAAGAAAGTTCGAGCAAGTTTGATATAATGTGTTATAATATTACATGCAACAAGTTTATAACCTTTATATAATGTATAATAATATTATATAATTTTACACCGTGATGTAAAATGATATAGTAATATTATTATCCATTTTACTTATTTAGTTATTTTGCAAGTTTATTGCTGCGACTTTCTTCTGAGCAGAGTATGCAATCACAAGGACATCAATTTCTACCAACAAAATAAATTAACAAGTTTTATAAATATATGAAAATATGTAGCAGACTAGCTATAACATTCTACTCTTATTATCAATAACTTACAATCATACAAATAATTACATGCATAGCATTAATACTGAAAAGAAAGTAAAGCTTATTTTATAATAAACCATTGATAAATTCTGTTCATATCACTTCTACTATACTACCTAGGTATATAGTCAAACTTTCATGTATATTATAAGTTTCTTGGAAAAATTATTTCTTCAGATGAAAATGCTAAGTAGCCTACCTCTACTCAAAACTATTGAGGTTTGCGTACACTACATTATCAGCAAACATTGCTTTCTGGCAGAGAAAAAGTAAACTACGATTCAATATAGACCTAATAATTTGTAAGATATATCGTAATAATGCTTTCTTTCTATTAAATGAATTATTTAAAATTATTCTAATTTAAGCATTCAGATTTTTATATTAGATATTTACTACTAGTATCTCCCTCTGTTTGACTTAGTAATAATGTTATGAACCATGTTTGGTTATATTACACTTTGGCCATAGTACAATAGTAATATTGTAAATACTTTACATACAATGTATCTCTAAAACGAGATAAAATATCGTGTTCTGATAAAGATGCTTATGAGTATAACACATAGATGTTCCAGAGCTTTGCTAGAAGTTACATTGTCATGTAATACGAACTAAGCGTTTCATTAATGAAATAAATACTGGAAAGAAAACATGAACAATAATTGACACCTTGATGAGAATATACTAAGAGATCCAGATCTTGCAACCGCGATTGATACTTCACTAACATTGTATTAATAGCAATATTGTATGTTATTGCGGAAGCCATTGATGTTAAGTGGAAGGTAATTTATTTGCTTTTAAAGAAGCGAATTATTAAACCATAATATTTCACAAGCCGGAAAAAATTTAACGAAATTATAGCAGTAGTTGCAATTTTTATTTGAGCTATGTAGTACTTAATAAACCGAATAATAGTGATTATAAGTCCAAAAATATTGAATTAAAAAAATTAAAGAAATGTTTTCTTAATTAAATTAAACTTGAGAGACTTATTAACGAAGTGAAATTTCATGTAGGCTTAGATATATACCCTACACCAGTGTCGGTGACAAGGCTGGAAACAGTACTGACCAAGCGCTATGGTATTGAATTAGTTTTTTAATTTGAGTTAACAGTACACGAGTCTTCAAGGCATTTTCTGCCAGTTTGTATACGCATAGGTGGAGCTATTGATGGATGGGTACCGGGGAGATCCGGTCACGGTCTGTTGAAGGCCTACCAGTGAATCCCTCAAAGCACATAGATTGTTAGAAATGTCTTGCAACTTTTCGAAATATAAACACACTCCATGCGAAACTATTTTATCATAATTCTGCATCTTGGTATGGATTCTGTGTCATCCATCAGTTCAGATGAACTATTTTAATGATATGGTTCAAATAAATCTAATCAGTTTGCTATTTTAATTTGTGTTTTTTTCTTTCATTGATTCGAGTTTAGTAAATTTGTGGAATTAATTTTCATTGCCATGAAATGTGAAAGTTTTAAATGTAGACTGAGATAATATTATTACTGAAAATATAAAATTTGTCTTCATCTGTTGGATACACAAAATAAACAAATACAATATGTGGAAAATATGACTATTCCATTGCATCCAACTGTAATTTATCATAATAGATGTAGCCTGAAGGGGTTAGGCACCTCCTAATACAATCTCTAGCTCCGCCTATGGTGTACGATTTGTTTAATAGCAACTGTCATAGTAAGATTTATGATACATATTTTCATGTATACTCCATGTAACAGCCGCCGTAGATTATCTTCAGGTCTGCATGAACAAGGACTCGTTGAACTCTCGAATCCAAATGTATTTCTGCCTAACTGTAGATCCATGAAGAATGAAGAATGCATGAACTCACTGCAATCACGTTAGTCTCCAAGAAGGATTCTTCTGAGGTTTTCTTAACAAGCTGTTCTGTTCTGTAACAAAATAATTATTTTCTAAGCTTTATAGTTATATGCAAGAAACCGATATATATACACATACACATACATTCACACAAGGTTTAGAATACAGGGTGCGGCATTTAAAGTTTCCCATTTTCAATACCACGTAACACACTTATTTAACAAAGAAATAAGCTACAGTGAACATTTTTAAATGTCTTACAGTCTTGGATTTACAATTTTGGTCTTACTTTTTGAATATGATTTCCTTGAGATGCCCTCTATTAACTTTAGCACATTGCTGCAATCTCCCTCATACACTGGCCATTACGCGGTGTGTGGTGTCCTGCGTAACATTTGCAATTTCCTGCTGAATGGCATTTTAAAGACTGTTAATGTCAGGGAGGGCATGAGCGAAAACTTTAGACTTCAGATAGTCCCACAGAAAAAAAAATCAGGTGCAGTAAGGTCGGGATATTTAGAGGGTCAATGGGTATCACCAAACTGGAAAGAATTCGGCCGAGAAAAGCAGCATGAAGGGTGTCCATTGAAAGATGTGCAGTATGTGCTACAACACCATCCTGTTGAAACCACAATCTCTCAATATCCAAGTTACGATATATCAACTCTTGTAGGAAGAAAGATTGCAGCATGTGATTGTAACGTTCAGAGTTGACAGTCACCGCAGCACCATTATCGCTCTCAAATAAATAAGGGCCAATAATACCCTGTGCTGCAATGGCACACCACACCACGACCTTAGGATTGTGAAGTGGCCGCTCGTGGATTATGCGTGGATTTGCAGGAAATTGCAAATGTTACGCAAGACACCACACAATGCGTAATGACCAGTGTACGAAGGAGATTGCAGCAATGTGCTGAAGTTATTGGAGGGCATCTCAAGGACATCATATTCAAAAAGTTAGACCAGAATTGCAAATCCAAGACTGTAAGACATTTAAGAATGTTCAATGTAGCTTATTTCTTTGTTAAATAAATGTGTTACACGGTTTTGAAAATGGGAAACTATAAATGCCACACCCTGTACATTATTTCAATCTGAATTTAATATAGAAAGTAACCTTCTTAATTTCATTGTTTTGTTGTAGAAACTGTAGTATTTCATTGAAAACATGCAATATTACTAAAATTATAACAACATAAATTTCGATTCTTTATTTTTAAATAGATATACAACTTATATATATATATATATATATATATATATATAATAACTTATATATGTTATAATATATATTTTTCCTTTAAACTGTTATAATTTCAATAATATTGCATGTTATCAATGAAATACTACAGTTTTCTACAACAAAACAATAAAATTATGTAGGCTACTTTCTATATTAAATTCAGATGGAAATAATAATGTATTCTAAATATTGTTTGAGAATGAAGAATATTTTTCAAAAGATTTTCCATAAGGGATGTACCATCTTGAGGAGCGATAGTTATAAGTTTATAACTAGCCACTCTTTACATAAGAATAGAACTGACAAATAATTTATTACCAGCCATTTCTTACATAAGTATACATCATAAACGCTAAAGAAAATTATATTGGTCCGATAAGAATATTCCTGTTAACATTAATTAATACAGTTTAATATTTATGCCTAGAATGACAGTATGATGATTTTCATCAACATGGTAAAAATAGGTCGTTTTCAATTCTCTACTTAAAATTTACAGAACCTGAAAAATCAGTCACTTCTAACAAAAATGTAGTTTGTATCTTAAATGCTTTATGATAATAGATAGATGAGGTGAAATAAAATAAATGTGGTACCTGTTGCTCAACTAAGATATATTTTGTGATTTGTTGCCAATCTTATCTTAGTTGAGCAACTGATACCATATTTATTTTATTTCATTGATCGAGCTCAACGGTGTTGAACATGCATTTTAATGGTTAGTTGAGGTAACTGTCATCTTTAATTCACTAGATCTACCTACAAGGCATCGCTAATTGTGTAACTTACCTAGCAGAGAAGAATTCAGTATTCGGTCTAGTCGAACTATGGTCCACTATTCACATGCTCGGAGAAAGCAATGAGCTATCCTAAAACAAAAGAAATAGTCAATTATTACTTAATTGATCTTATTGTACTCATCATTATTGGTAATATTCTTAAGAATACTGCTGATGCTTTACAATAACAATAATTTATTAATCAAAAATACAAGAAGGCTGAAAAATAATGAGCCATTTACTCACGATTATTATTATTACTTATCATTAGTTATTATTATATTATTATTCCAACAATTTTCATTTAATATGCATTATTATTATTAATATTATTATTATTCGAACAATTTTCATTTATGTGGATCCCTAATCTTATTATCCAAAAGGCCTACTTAAACATTTGGGAATATCAGCAAATACATAGTGTGGATTTTTTACTTGAAGACAACTCATTGCAGAATCACTTCGGTTCAGTGGATACAAGAATATGCCTATATAATCTCTCAAATAAGAAATTAAAATTTCATTTTAGGTTGTTCGGGACATACAAACGTCTACATTATTTCGTTAATAGGAAGTTTAATAATTCCTTAAAGTGTTTCATGCTGTTAACTCTTCTTCAGTTTTCATTATTACACTAATTAATAGCATAAATTATAATTCGATTATTTTTAAGAAAATATTTATTGTGTTTCTGTAGTGTGATCTACATTTCTTGATGTACTTTGTTATTATTATATTATGTTTTACAAACCCGTTGTCTCTGGTTAAAGAAATGGATCTGGCAAAAATATAGCATTTTATTACAATAGTTTATAAATGTCCACAGCATATTTAATTAAGAATCTTGCTACTTGCAATGCTATAGAATTTGAATTAATGTTTCGAAATTCTAATTAGTATAATTTGTAAGTGGCATAATGAAATTTCAATAATCATATTATAAATTTTCATAAGAAGTAATATAAAATAGGCTATATATCATCTGAGCAGATTATTGCATATATTTTCAACTAAAATTAAATTAATTTTCTTCTTATTAGTTTAAATTATTTCGTAATATAATAAAATATGTGTATGTTTAAATTTTAGTTAATTAGGAATTTTAACGAACTGTTGTGTAAAGTATAAGGACTCGATAATGCACACCCGGTAAATAATTGAACTTCTAAACGGAAACAAATACGTAGCCTATATTAGCACTGATTAGAATTATAATTTCCAATATAATACAAACATAAATACAAATACTATATGAAAATAAATGCATCAATAGTATTGATAATAATAAATAATGAAAAACAAATATTGAGTTAAAAGGAAATTTAATAAATGCAGTATTATTTATAGGCCTATACTACGAGCTTCAAAACAAATACACGTGGTTTCTAGATCTTTCTACTCGACCTTCAGGTGTCAGAAAACATGCGGGCAAAAACAGTATCTGGCAATGTCAACTTACTTTCTTGCGGAATTTCCACGATACAGCCGATGTAGAAGGCCATGGGAATTCTTCCTCTTCGGTGATTTTCCCGTCTTGCAGTTCTAATAAAGTCCATTGTTGTGAAGGAGTTTACAGGAATAATAAATATATTCAATAAATATTTCACTTCCGAAATAAATATTAGAAACTACGTCACTATTTACAGAAAGGCGTATTATTTATTTCCTAAATCCAGATGATTTTCTGTGGTCACATGAATTCTGTTTATTCCAAGATGAGCTGCAACCGTACTTATTGTTATTGTTGTTATTGTTGCTCTTCCTGCTGTTGTCCGGGAAAAGAAATTTGTCCACGACTTGGCGGATTGTTGAGTGTTTCCTTTCCAGAGGATTAGGGTACATTGTGATAATAGCAAGAAAAATAAATCACAAACTTCCGAAAGTATACTGTATATAAAATGCTAACAGTATGTTAGTTTCGTATTATAAACACTCGCTGTCGAGTTGAATGTGCACTATTGTTCAGCGTTCAGACTTCGTTGTATGCACTGCGAAAGCTGCAGTCAGAATGAATGCAAAAATAGTGTTGCTCATTTCTTTTATAGTCTCCCGGCATAATTTTCAAATTTTCTTGTCTATGCGAATCAAGACAACAAAAAGATCTTTGCGATCAAGATAATGGCATCAAACGTCATTTAAATGGGCGGGTGAAGAAGAATTGACGTCAGTGACCTTGTAGATGAATTCTCCAATGGTGGGGACTTGACTTTCTTACGTCACTGGCGGGAGTTGTGACGATATTACTCTACGGGAAACCCTAAATTGAATGCAATTTGCGACCACGTGGTGTGATACACAACAAAAACATTACAATATTTTTAGGTTAATGCACTGCTCAGATGCGGATTTTACACATATCTTCGACCTCAAATTAACATAAAACAATAATGAGAATCTGGGATTTTTATGACTCCATTTCGCGACAATAGTTTTAAAATATTGAATTAGCGTAATAGCAAAAACCAGACATGATGCACTATGTTCTGCTGGATTTTTTTATTAGGCTATTATCCCACAAGTTCATGACCCTTTTTCACGACTTCAGAGCGCGTGCTCATGCACGTTTCCAACGCAAATAAGTCTGTTCTTAGTGAATGTGCCATGAGCAAAACCTAATTCAAATGTAAAATTCCACAATAATCTTTAGGTTAATCAATTCAACGTTTTATACAGTTGTAAACTATACTTTTCACGCTCAAAATTATTGTGGGTTATTGTTTTTGTTATGAGTTCTAGATTATTAAATTCTCCATTATTTTGTAATATTTTTTTACGGATACAAAGAAACTTAATTTATAAAATATATGTTATTTTGTGAAATTATAAATTTAGTTTACTATATTAATACATAATTTCTCACTTTCACTTGACTGATGTGTAATGACTGTCTGGCTAGGAATGAGGTACGTTTACACTTTTGATGGCAAAAAATGCAGTTAAAATATATTATTGTTATTATTATTATTATTATTTTGTAATATTTCCCACTTTAATTTGATGTAATATCTGCCTATCATATTTTCTAAATAAATTATGGTAGTAAACTTCGAAAACGTTATCTGCTTCAGCGGGTATGTTTTCCTGTATGCTTTCGGGTATGCTCATGTAGTTTATTTGTTTTAAATTATTTTGCTCGTCAACAAATTAAATTTCCAACATCTTGTGCAAAATTTCATAAATACTTTTAAGAGGTATGGCAACGATTCTTGTATATTTTGTATAACAGGTAACAATATGGAGCAGGTTTGGGAAATTTTTAAAAATATAATAGCCGAGGCCCTCTGCAAATACGTCCCATGCAAAATAACAAAGAAAAACCCGGACCCAGAATATTATACAAAGCAAGTGAGAAAGATGAAGAGGAAGGCTAGGTATGCGTATAATAGAAGAAACATCAGCCATAATCACTTCGAAAAATTTAAGGAATTAAGTAGGCAATTAGAAAAAGAAAAAAATCAAAGCAATTGAAAGTTTCTTGCAAAATATATTGAAGGAAGAAAACAATAAGGATAACTGGAATAAGTTTTATAAATACGTGCGCAGGAGGAAAGGAAACAAAGAAGCTATAGTAGCTCTGAGGGATATTAATGGCAGATTAGTCGAAGGCGATAAAGAAAAATCAAATGTTTTAAATGCTCATTTCATTTCAGTATTCGCCGACAAACAAGACAACAGACATATTGATAGTGGGGAATTCTCTGAGATCTTTGAAATAACGAACAAAAACATCCGAAACAGAATAAAAATGCTAAAAAATCGGAAATCATGCGGGCCAGATGACATTCCCACGGAAATCATAAAACTAGGTGATAATTAAAAAGAATCTTCAATGTATCGATAAATAACAGTAGCATCCCAGGAGATTGGAAATCTGCTATTATAATCCCCATTCATAAAACCGGGGACAAGAGAAACGCCAATAATTATAGGCCTGTCAGTCTCACGTGTGTAATATGTAAAATAATGGAGCACTTAGTCGTGCAATATATTAGAAATCTGCTAGAAACTAGAGGATGGTTTAATAAAAACCAACATGGGTTCAGAGTAGGGTTTTCATGCGAAAGTCAAATTACATCCCTAATCCAGGATTTAGCCGAAGAAGTGGACACGGGAGGCCGGGTTGATTCAATAGTAATCGACTTTTCTAAAGCTTTTGACATTGTGCCTCATAATATTCTCGTAAGAAAACTAAGTAACCTTTGGGTTGGATCCCAGGATAGTAAGATGGATACAGGAATTCTTAGAAAACCGAACACAAAGGGTAAGAGTAGGTAAAGAATTATCTGAAAAGGGAAAAATAACTTCAGGAGTCCCACAAGGCGCGGTTCTCTCCCCTTTACTTTTCCTTATATATATTAATGACTTACATCTAAACATTACATCTCAGATAATATTGTTTGCAGACGACTGTATCATATATAGAGTAATTCGCGAGGAATCGGATATTGCAGCATTACAAGCTGATCTTAACAAAATAGGAATCTGGAATGCACAGAACAAAATGAAAATAAACGTTTCCAAAAGTAAGTCTGTAACTTTCGGTAGGACCAGACAAGAAATCACACTGGCATATCAAATAAACAATAATCTAGTGCCACAGGAACATAGCTGTAAATACCTAGGGATAAATATTAACAGTAATCTTGGATGGGAAGAACAAATAAATAATATAACGAGAAAATCCTGGAAAGCACTACATTTTACGATGCGCATATTAAAGAAAGCCAGTCCGAAGGCAAGAGAGTTAGCTTATAGATCACTAATACGCCCAACAATGGAATATGCAGTTATAGCCTGGGATCCGTATAGGTCATACCAAATTGATGCAATAGAAAAGATCCAACGCAAGGCAGCTAGATTTGTTAAAAACGGGAGGGGGGAAGACGAAGATATAATAAAAACATTAGGGTGGGAACTGGTGGAAAAAAAGTAGAAAAGGAAGATTAACTGCACTAGCAAAAGCATACACAGGAAACAAAGCTTGGGCCGACATAAAAAATCGTTTAGAAGATCCTACATATTTAGGCAGGCTAGATCACAAAATGAAAATCAGACCCCGAAAACAAAGAACGGATGTTGGAAAATTCTCCTTTGTTAATCGCACAATTACAGACTGGAATAACCTACCTGCAGAAGTTTTTCAAGACAGTCCTCTACGAGTGAAAACATTTAAAAACAAGTTATTAAATATTTAATTAGCACGTAGATTATAATTTAGAAGAATGTAGGAACTACTCAGTAATGAGCTACGATAGGATTAAGCATAGGGATAGTGATCTTCTTCTTTTGTTGTTGTTTGCTTTCTTCTCCCTCTCTATGACCTTTCTTTCTCTCGTTCTTAAGCTATTTGTAATCCTAACTGTAAGTGTAATCCTAACTGTAAATTGTAATCCTAACTGTAAGTTATTTGTAATCCTAACTTTAAGTTATTTGTAATCCTAACTGTAAGTCATACTTTGTAATTGCTAACTGTAATTTTTTTTCTGCCACCGGGCATTTGCCCAATTGCGGAAATGAAATATATATACAATACAATAACAATTCTTGTATATAACATATAACTGTATATGTTGTAGACAGTCTATTAACTCCATGAACGATTTATTAAAGAATTCAAATAATTATTAAGGATGCTTGCATGTAAACATTATTAGGCTAAACAAAATTCATCTGACTTTTAAATAATTTCTACATGGTTAACAAAAGGTACAGTAGAGCCTCGATAATTCGAGCCCCGTTATTTAGAGGTTCCGTGTAATTCGAGCTGTTCATAAGAAAATTAAACTTTCCATAAAACTAGAGTAAAATCCCGTTTTTATACGGTGTCCGCATGTAAGTTTTACGCACTTCCGAATGTGTTACAATTTGAGCTTTCTTTCAATTTTTCCATGTACAAAAATGCAGGTAAAACTGTCCCACTTAGGAGTTTCGTTCATTTGTTTATTTATTTTTTAAACCATTATTGTGTTCATTAAACATTTATTTATGATTTACCCATTGATTTAGTGATATTTCCGTATAGTCCGAGTTTCTTGTAATTCGAGGTAGCCTCAGCCCCAATTAGCTCGAATTATCGGGGTTCTACTGTATTTTTAAAATATATTTTTAAAAAACCTTGATATTATAGTCATATTACAGATTAGCAAATCAAAATTTTATTTCCTTTTGTCTCTGTGTTTCTTGAATACGATTTTTTTATAGTTCTGTAGCTCTCCTTAATAAAGGAACATGGGGCCGGATATAGTGAAGCAAAATGGAAAAATGTCCTGCTTGTATTGAACTATGTAAAGCATACCCCCTATGATAGGCTTATGTCTTTGGTCATTATATTACCATATTAGAAATTATCATTATTATCAGGGCCATAATATTTATGTACATCGCAATATGTTAGACATAGAACTGATTTTGAAAATATGCACGAATTATTTTTAAGGGGTTCTTCTTAATATGTGGACAAAACAATAGCGATATATCGCGAAATGAGTTCCCAAAAGATAAAACATCGCGATTTAAAGGTACCTTGTGACTTTATTGCAAATCTCATAATATCTGTTTTTTTATTTCCTGGGTAAAATGTTGGTTCAATCGTAATTGTTAAGATATAGGCTACCCAGAAGAATTCCTACGCATTTGCTTGTATCTATTGATTGTGAAAACAACCGGCTATGCTGGCATGTTATATATATTATAATAATTATAATACATATAACATGCCAGCATAGCCGGTTGTTATCTTCTTTATATATAAAAGTCAAAACCCACTGACTCACTCACTCACTCACTGACTGATCACAGTTTCTCAAAAACCATACAGCCTAGGAACGTGAAACTTGGTACACATATTGCTCCTAGGCTCTAGATGCGCACTAAGAAAGGATTTCAAAATCTTTGGCCTCTAAGGGCCTATAAGGGCCAAAATAGGGTTGTAAAGTTATGACATTCACCAAAAGGAATTCATACTGCATGTGCACAATCCCCATGACAACATTATTTTTTTAAAATTACACAGGTGGCTTGGCATGACACTGTGATTTCTTGTAGACCTATTATAATAGATATAAAATTATGAGAAAGACTATCAATAGAATTCCTATAAATGATTATCAACTATTTTGTGACACGAAGTAAATTTAGAAGGTCCTGGGTTCTATTCTTAAAAGAGTTGAACTCTTTTCTTATAGTTAGCCTAGGACTGTATTGCGAAAAATAGTTCATACAATACAGGAGGCCTTGATTGGACTTGGTTTGGCTGCCATAAGTGAAGGTGATTTTCTTTGAGTTTTCTATTGTCTAGTTATTGAAAGTCATATTTTAGCATCGGCCATCTGATGTTCTTGCTATTTGGTCTTCACACAAGTGTTTGAGAGCTTCTTGCTTCCGGAATTATCGAAGTATTTTAATATTTACATCTTGAATTCAAGTTGTTGATTCTGCATAGTAACGGATATCTATTATGTAATATCCAGATGCCTAGTAATTTTGTGACTTCTACTACATTGTCCAACAACACAAGTAATCCTTCAACATCATCAGGTGATGTAAAATCATCTGTACTATGTCAGTTATGTGGGAAGATTTTCACCATTCGTGGCATCAACATTCATCTTGCTAGAAGTCATGGAGCTTCTCAGGATACAACAGTGAGTGTTAATGACATTACTAGTGAAATAGTATTATCGCAAGCCGATAACGATGACGTTCATAATCTTGGTCCTGCATCACTACTTCCTCAGTGTGATAATGAACTGTCATCTACCCATGTAGTACATCCCATTTCTCTTAATACCAACACAGATCTGAAGATAATTGGAGATGTAGATATTCCTAATAACATCTCTGAAAGCTCACAAGCAACAAACATCTGTCCACATTGTGGAAAATTATATAAATCAATTAACATTCATTTAAGCAGGGCACATCCTTCAGAATACAGAGATAAACTTGCCAACAAACTATCGTTGCCCTCCCCTGAAAATGAATCAGAAAATGTTCTCACTGAAACGAACAGCACAAATAATATCAAAGAAAGCATTGCAATTACATACAGTAAAAATAAACATTATGACGACAGTCTATCAAAATGGGCTTCTCACTTTTCCACGCATATGGATACTGATCAATTTGACAAATCAGTAGAAGACTTCTCAGTTTTTCTTTCTAAGTCGATAAATTACCTTCCTGGACCAAAACATCCGGCTGTTAAATTTTATGAAGCTCGTCAGCGTAGGAAGGAAATGTCATTAGGGAGAAATTACAAACAGTCTTCAAACCCCACTCGATCTGCAAAAAGAATTAGGCAAAAGAGACAGGAAAAGTTTGCTTATGAAAAAACACAGTTTGAATATTATAATCAACGGCGCAAAGCTATTCGATCAATTCTTCAAGGAAACAGTATGCGTTGCAAAGCTGAGCCTAAACTTATATTTGAGAATTTTAATAATAGATTTTCTACAGATAATAACTGTACCCGTCATGAGTACTCATCTCACCTGACAGAAAACGAGATGTCTACCATAAATGGAACTTATGATGCCACTACTATATCGAATGAGGTTATGAATGCTATTAAGAACATTAAAATAGATACAGCTCCCGGTCCTGATAGAATACTAATGCGTAGTGAGAAAAATGATAAAGTTTCCAGCATTCTAGCACATATTTTCACTGAAATCTCGCAAACAGGACACGTCCCTCCTTGTTTAAAGAAAGCAAGAACAATTTTAATACACAAAGGAGGAGATGAGACTGATCCATCAAATTTTAGACCAATTACTATTTGCTCAGTCATACGTCGAATTTTAGAACGGGTCCTTGATGCTAGGTTACGTGACTACATAACATTCAATCCTAACCAAAGAGGATTTACCTCTTGTCCTGGCACCTTGACAAACGTGTCAATTCTTGATAGTATCCTCCGTAAAGTTAAGAGTAACAAAGAAAGTGTGACTGCAATATTCTTGGGCATCAGCAAAGCGGTTGACAATATTGGGCATGATCATATCCAAAAGACATTGGTCCATTCTACACTACCTCACCAATTACAGCATATAATAATGGCTCTTCAGACAGGAAATGAAACTGTCATAGAATCAAATGGACAAAGGACATCACCCATAAACATTAAACGCGGAGTGTTACAAGGTTCGCCTCTGTCCCCTGCCCTCTATAACATGGCAACAGATTACATATTAAACGATCTTTCTGAAATCACAATTGCAGACAAATATGGGTACGAACTAGTGAAAGGGCTGCCGAAACTCACTGTCCTTTGTTTTGCTGATGACACAGTTATATTAGCAAAAAGCAAGGAGGATGCTGTTACACTCACGAACATGGCTTTTCAACGATTCCAAGAAATTGGTTTATCGTTTGATTCTAAAACATGTGAGGCGATACATATTGTTAAGGGAAAGCTCGAAAGTAAATCAATAACCATTAATCAGAACTTTGTTATTCATTCCATAGATAAATCTGAGAGCATTCGATACGTGGGCATCACATTTTCTGACAGACTAATTTTGGATGAAAAAAGAATGGCTCATGACCTTAAAGAAAACTTAAACCTACTCTCAGGAACTCCTCTTCTGAAAACAGAACAAAAATTTTCTGTCATTAATCAGTTTATCTTACCATCTCTAGTGTATCGATTCCAGAATCTGAATAAATTGAAACTCCGCAAGGGGTTTCTGGAAACTTTGGATAAAATGATTAAGAGCACAGTTAAGGAGATTTTACAACTACCAATTGATACACCAGATTCGATGTTGTATTCCTCTAGAAGAGTTAAAGGTTTAGGCGTTTTCAAAACCGAATGGGAAGCAATTATACAGCAGTTCAACTGTTGTAAATCTTTAGAGAAATCACAAAATGAGTACATTAACATAACTAGGGATCTAAAGACTGATATGTTACAATGTATTAATGAACTTGGAATATCCCAGAATGCGGAAGCCTTAACCTCAAAAAAAGCTGCTGATCTAAGAGGTATTTTAAGGGGTAAAGAATTTAAGAAATGTTGCTCACTTCATACACATGGCAAAGGTGTGAAGTTATATGAAGATTGCCCTCCAGCCAACAAATGGTTAGTAAATCAAAAAGGGCTAACTAGTTCCGAGTGGCGAGATGCTATTAAGTTGCAAGCAAATGTTGCTCCAGTACGTGCCCTCCATGGACGAAGTCAGAACGGCAACCACTGTAGGCACTGCAGTGAGGTAGAAACTTTGGCACACGTTCTAGGTTTTTGTCATCATGGGGAGCTTCTAAGGAACACTCGCCATCATCAAATAAGGAGCAAGATAGCGGCTGCCTTGAAACTGTAGAATTATGACGTTTACGAGGAGGTGCACTGCATTGCCATGGATGGAGGAACACGAAGAGCAGACATAATTGCAATAGACAAAAACCGAACAGCTGGTTTAATAGTAGACCCTACAGTCCGCTTTGAGACTGAAGAAGATCAACCTGCAGCTGTTGATAATGAAAAAAAGAAGATATACGAACCAACCATTGAGTATTTCAAGAACAAATACGATTTGAAAAATGTTGAAGTCATTGGACTAATGGAACAATAACGAAGTTCTTTATTAACTTCTGTAAACGTTTCTCATTGTCACAAAATCTGTACACTGAAGTGGCGTTATTATCACTTAAGGGATCCATCCAAATCTTAAGAAACCACCTGTACAATAACAACAATTAAGCTGGACAGGTTTCCTTTCATCAAGTTTAATGGTTTTACTACTGATTATTTTAATTTTCCTGTCATTATGTTTATGATCTAACTGAAAGCTTGTAATTTTTGTGTAAGTGTGTACTTTGTTGAAAGATATTCTTTGTCTGCAAGGCAATCTGCGTTGTGCAGAAAGATTATATAAATAAATAAATAGATATAATTTCCTGATTAATTTCTATTTACCATATGATCTCTCTATCTTTAGGCCAACCTTGGTTTTTACCTCTCCCTTTTGGGGTCATTTAAGCGACACACGTTGCCTTGGCCTAACAGGGCAGCGACCTGTCGGGAGAGGGATTGTCTATGGATCACATACATACTTTCTTGACCAGACAAGGACATGGAGGGCCTCCCGGATGAGTGATCAGCCCAGTGCCTGGGCCTCCTCCGATACAACACAAACACATAGGACGAGATACACCATTCACACACTCACTCTGAACAAGGCGAGGATGGGATGAGGATGATAATGGCTGCCAGATGATATCCGGGGACCACAAGGGCCTAAAGTTACCAGACATTTGTCTCACAGGTGAGGAAAAATCCCGGAAAAAAAACCTACCTAGGTAACTTGTCCCAACCAGTATTCGAACCGAAGAGGAGCGAACACATCCCCTACTGTATGTTTGCCAAAATTGAAATAGAACGATTAAATTTTTTAAGACATAATCAGAGCAAACTACGGGTGAAGGAGAATGTGGAATATAAATACGTCCACCGTGTTTGCTGGACGGCTGATGGTTTATAGAAGTACATCAAATCGACTTTAAATTATGTTCACTTAACCTATCTATATTAATAAAAATGAATTTACAAAAAGGTTGTTGCCGCATCACTTGAGAACGGCTCGACCGATTTGGCTGATTTTTGTTTTGTTGTGATCATAATTGTCTGGAGTAGGTTTGTATGAAAGAAAATTTTTGGAAAATCCATCGGGAAAAGTCGGAAATGTGATGAAATGAGGCAAAGTTAGACAAAGTTAGAGTGTTCTGCTGTCAATTGTTTACATAAAAAAAAAAGATTAAAAAATTGAAGTGTGACAAAAGAAGTGTGATATTCACAGTTTGAGAGTTCCACTTTCACATGTTTTCATAACAAAACAAACAAAAACAAAAGTGAGTCTTGCAACCAAACCAAATCGAAAGTGTGTTATCCATTCATTTTGAGAATGCAAGTCCGTGTAAACAAATGCACGTGATTTGAACCACACCACACATCATGCTACAAGACAATATAGTGCGGTATTAGATTTTATTTTTATAAAAGTAAAAGCTCATAAAATGTGACGAAAATTTTTAAGATTACAATATCAACTTATTGCAAATGTTTCAATGTATTGCGAAACGTGGCATTCGTGATATAACCCTCCAGTTTGCGAGAGTCATTATTGTGAATAATGTAAACATACAAATTTCAGTGAACAGCGAAACGTGATGTTTATAATTTATAACCCAGTCTGTGAGAAGCATTAAACATAATGACTGAAATTCAACCAGGCCCAAGTGGCATAATTAAAAATAAGAGAGGTAAATCTTTGCGAAGTGGACAGAAGGAAATTATATTGAATGTGTTTAATGGGTTTAAAAAAATATATATCCAGCACTTGCAATTGAGGACGTTGTAAAATTGACATCTGAATTCACCGGTATATGTACCAGAAGTATCTGGAAAGTACGTAGTGAATACAGAGACTTTGGTGTAGTGAAAACTCCCCCAAGAAAGGCTGAAAAGCTGCATAGTGTTTTAGATAACATTGATGACTTTGTGAAAAGTGCTATTCGAGCAAAAGTTCATCAATTCTTTTTTGATAACATACCTCCAACTGTGGATAAACTTCTTTGTGCTGTCAATGAGGACTCCGACCTACCTAATTTTAAAAGAACAACAATTTATAAGTTGTTGTTGGACATTGGAATGAAATATGTGAAAAGAAGTGAGGTTAATGTTATAGTAGATCGTGATGATATTGTACCTTGGAGTAGACGATATCTTAGAGCTGTACGGCAATACCGAGCCGAGGGTCGAAAGTTTTATTACTTAGGCGAGACATGGGTAAATGCAGGACACACCACCCCTAAAATTTGGCATGACACTACTGTTGAATCAAAGGAAAACGCTTTTAAGGCAGGATTAAGTCAAGGTTTAAAAAATCCTATGGGTAAGGGGAAACGCCTAATAGTTACGCATATAACTTAGGTAGTGAAACAGGCTTCGTAGATGGGGGTTTGCTCATTTTTGGGTCAAAGAAAACAGGTGAGTACCACGAAGACATGAATGGAGAGGTATTCCGTAACTGGTTTGCTAATGTTTTGCCGAAACTTGAACCCAACAGTTTAATAGTTATGGGCAATGCATCATACCACAGTGTGAAACTCTATCGGCGTCCAATTACTTTTTGGCGTAAACAAGATATTGTGGAATGCCTACAAGAAAAGAATGTAACATTTAATGATAAAAGTGTTAAGGCAGAGTTAGTGATCTTAGCACAGGAATTCGCGGAAAAAGATGAAAATAAATATGTGGTTGATGATATTGCAAATAAAGCGGGCCATCAAGTACTGAGGTTGCCCCCTTATCATAGCAATTTGAATCCAATTGAACTGGTATGGAGTTTTATCAAAGGGTTTGTGGCCAGAAATAACAAAACTTTTAAATTATGCGATGTTAGGAAACGGTTTGACAGAGCAGTATTGATGGTGACGCCAGAAATGTGGCAAAAGGAAATCAAGCATGTAGTGGCTATATAGGCCTATAGCGTTTTCTGAGGAAATAGTTTAAGCGTGATAAGTCGTTCTTCCTCATTTCAAGTTCTATGTAGGCCTACAAATCGAAAGTCCTTCACAAGTTAATTTCAAATTACAAAATAAAAACCCGGGCGACGCCGGGCCTTTTAAGCTAGTATATACATAAATCTAACAATGCGAAGCATTCATGGGTCAGCTAGTCTAATATATAAAATCGAAAGTGTGTATGTATGTATGTATGTATGTATGTTTGTTCCTTATACAAATCTACATTTCTTTACCAATTTGTATGAAATTTTGCACACGTACCCAGTTAAGCCCGGAAAGTAACGCGGTCAACATTAAAATTGAAACAAATCAGTCCTTCCCTTGAAAATTATATAATTTCTGAGAATATTATACTGAAAAAAAATGAAATGCTGTTCAGTTCACATGACAACAGTGTATTGTTTACTCTGATCACATAGGGCTTTGTCAGCTATATAATGCTGGACTTTAACGAATTATGATTCCATCGACGTATACATTGGTGAAATTAATTACTCAAAATGAAATCCACGAAAATAAAGCACATAACTTTCTCTACCCTCGACATAAGAAATATTTTCTCACTTCACATTTTGCCAAAATTGAAACAAATTGCAGGGACAACTAAGTGTGTGAGTATGCTATATCAGAAGTAGGTAAATAATCCTTTCCGCTGATACGTTATCCATAGCTGTAGGCTTTGTATTAGTTGAGAAATAGGGATGTTTATCTTTGCCCCTAAGCACGGGATGGAATATTTTGAGTCCTATGCTCGCAGTATATTATGTCCCGGGTTTTAGGGGAGGAAAGTGTGAAAGTGATACTGCATTTCAGTTTTATTTCAGCCCCGAAACGGTTGTATGGTAACATGAGAATGAGAAATAAAATTTTCCGTCAAGTCATTACAATCTTATGTAATTTATGTTTCTTCTTATTTCAACCCCTCCCAAGCATGATGTGTAGAAGCAACGGAATGCAGTATTCGACATCCTCTATGAGCCATAAAAAGCTATTTCTAGCGTTTTCTGATGGAATAGTTTGAGTGTGAAGAATCTTTGTCTTCATTTCAAGTTCTACATACATATTATATAAGATAGATATATAAACTTTCATGAACCACAGATTATTGTCTCTGTTTGACACTACATGAGAATATTATAGGAGAAAAATTCCTCCGACACTGGGACTTGAACCCAGCACCTTTGGCTATTCGCGCCAATGCTCTACCAACTGAGCTAAGCCGGAGTTCAATTCACAGCGCCAGATGGAACCTCTCTCCTATGACTGATTTGCCCTAATGGTCTACCTCTCAGACAGACAAGTTATGTCATATGCAGACTGTAAGGCACACTAATTAGTGATTTTTGTGACCGGGCTACCACTGTTATTGTACAGTTAACATTCAAGATAGATATATAAGCTTTCATGAACCACAGATAATTGTCTCTGTTGGACACTACATGAGAATATTATAGGAGAAAAATTCCTCCGACACTGGGACTTGAACCCAGGACCTTTGGCTATTCGCGCCAATGCTCTACCAACTGAGCTAAGCCGGAGTTCAATTCACAGCGCCAGATGGAACCTCTCTCCTATGACTGATTTGCCCTAATGGTCTACCTCACAGACACACAAGTTATGTCATATGCAGACTGTAAGGCACACTAATTAGTGATTTTTGTGACCGGGCTACCACTGTTATTGTACAGTTAACATTCAAGATAGATAAGCTTTCATGAACCACAGATAATTGTCTCTGTTGAACACTTCATGAGAATATTATAGGAGAAAAATTCCTCCGACACTGGGACTTGAACCCAGGACCTTTGGCTATTCGCGCCAATGCACTAAGCCGGAGTTCAATTCACAGCGCCAGATGGCACCTCTCTCCTATGACTGTATCCTCATGTAGTGTCCAACAGAGACAATAATCTGTGGTTCATGAAAGCTTATATATCTATCTTGAATGTTAACTGTACAATAACAGTGGTAGCCCGGTCACAAAAATCACTAATTAGTGTGCCTTACAGTCTCCATATGACATAACTTGTCTGTCTGTGAGGTAGACCATTAGGGCAAATCAGTCATAGGAGAGAGGTTCCATCTGGCGCTGTGAATTGAACTCCGGCTTAGCTCAGTTGGTAGAGCATTGGCGCGAATAGCCAAAGGTCCTGGGTTCAAGTCCCAGTGTCGGAGGAATTTTTCTCCTATAATATTCTCATGTAGTGTCCAACAGAGACAATAATCTGTGGTTCATGAAAGCTTATATATCTATCTTGAATGTTAACTGTACAATAACAGTGGTTGCCCGGTCACAAAAATCTGAAATTTTAAACCAATTAGTGTGCCTTACAGTCTCCATATGACATAACTTGTCTGTCTGTGAGGTAGACCATTAGGTCAAATCAGTCTTAGGAGAGAGGTTCCATCTGGCGCTGTGAATTGAACTCCGGCTTAGCTCAGTTGGTAGAGCATTGGCGCGAATAGCCAAAGGTCCTGGGTTCAAGTCCCAGTGTCGGAGGTATTTTTCCCCTATAATATTCTCATATTATATAAGGACCTAGAGTTTCAAAATCGAAAGTCCTCCATAGGTTAATTTCAAATTAAAAAATACAAAGCCCGGGCGACGCCGGGCCTTTTCAGCTAGTAATTATTATAAAGTGCGATGTCCGAAGACCCGAAGTATATTCACTGGCTCTCGAAAATAGCCGATCAGCGGCCGAGCCGCCACAGACAATACAAGGTTACAAGACAAGTTTGGATGTATCAGTTTCTGTCAGTAGAAATAATAGGCGAATTCCCTTATTATAGAGCATGCTTTCATTCCCATAAGTTCTATCCAGCTGGTACTTTGCATAAACCTTATTGTTTGTCCTTTGACAGCATATAATTTATCGTTATTAATAAATAATATTATTAATTTCATAATAATATTAATTTCATTATGGGTATAACATATTATTAACTAGCATGTGCCCGCGGCTTCGCCCGCGATAATTATTTTAAAAATTAAAAATTTAGAGCATAATAGTTAAATCATTATATTTATTAACACCTAAATCACGTGGAGTGCATTCCACGATTAGGTAGCGTCGCCTGGTAAAAGCGATCTCAGATTCGAGTTCCTTGGCCCAGAAAACCCCTGTATAGTGTTTCGTTCAAATCGAACAATGTTTGACCATAGGCCTATGTTGAATATCCCTCTTCCGAGTAGGTTGAAAATTTCATGTGTCTGCGGGCATTCTAATAAAATGAATCGTCTAGGATGGACTTACAAAATCAAGCGATCGCGATCCAAGGTATGACAAAAATAGCCAAACCCAACTGTAATTGATGTTGAAATGTATTACTGAAAACTGATGCTTCGAATACGCAAAAAATTCACGTTTTCTGCCTGTTTTTCACTCATAACTCTCGAACCAAAGCGAAAATTAAAATTCCGGCTTCGAGGTGCATTTTACGACCCTTCTACGTTTAAAATTTCAGATCTCTGCGTTCAGTAGATTTCGCTGGGCATCGCGGACAGACAGACAAACACTTCCTTTTATTATTGTCGTATCCCGGGGGCCCTAATTTATTCTGACACCTTTTACCGCGGGACACGATTTATCAGGATGGCTCAAAATATATAATTGCATCGTAACCTCAAGGACAAGGGCAAGGAACGGTACATCTCAATGCACAAATTACAAAAGCTAGTTTTACCCAAAATAACAAAATGACTAGTTTATTAATATTGAATAAATTGAAATTACATAGTGTACTTACATACTGACTTCATGATGAAATGTTACACAAATTTAAATAAACTTGCACCGGGGTGCTCCTGAGTGCTGTCGATCCAGTCGTGAAGAGTGTAGACTAGCAAGAGGGCCGAACTGGTCTGTCTGCCCGTTTTATAACATCGTGCGTCAATTCGCCTCCCCACTGGCACCCGTGACGTTTCAAACCAAAAACTCCTTACTTGCAACTTCCTATTCCGCGTATTTCTTAACTTTACTTCTTTAAATTACATATTCCGTATTTCGCAATTAACTAGACTGTCAACCACCTTTGAAATGCAACTCCGCAAATCATCACCAAGTTATGCACACCTTGTGCAACTCTACATTGGCACTTATACTTCCTGATTTACCCAGCCCAATGTCTGGTCTGTTTGCGAACCATTTAGAGGGTCTGGTTTCCAAATTTTTAAAATATCACATCACCCCCCCCCAGCTCGAATCCGCCTTAGCTAAATTCGTCCGGGGTGCGTGTGTGTCCGTCGTCGATTCGTTGATACTTCTTCATTTATTTATTTCTTAGTTTTTGTATTGTGCTCGTTGTTGCATTTCTTGGATGCTGTCTCCTGCTGCGTGGCTTGCACCTGAGATGGTTGAGAGTATCTAACACATTAAAATTTACTCCGATTACTTTTCACATCATTATTTTAACGTCGTCATGGTTACCATGGGAACGAATTGACGCATACACATTTTATTTTATTTAACGTTCTGTTTCCCTTTTTTTTTAAATTCTTAATTAAGTTTGTTACTAATTCATTCTAATTCTATTTCCCTTAACCTGCCTAATGCAAGATTCTGTTTAATTCTAAAATCCCCTTATGAAATTCCCGCTCCCGTGAAGACTCCACTCTAATATTACTTGGTCCTTGGCCTGTTTCTTGTATGTCATCATCTGGAAGTGACGACTTTGCATTTTCCACTCTTGGCTGTGTAGATTGTGTGGTTGGTACAGAGTTTGCAACGTCAGCGACCTTGCTCTGGTGACTCGTAATGTTATGTGTCTTCTGCCTGCTGTTCTGAAGAAACTGTATAACATACAAACAATGGCTATTAGTACAATTGCAAGTACAATATTGGGGGTAATAAGTATGAGCTTAATATTCCGGCTGCTGTTGAATCAACTACCATTCTAAATTGAATCAAATCATGTTGAACTTGTTTTAACGTATCCGCCATAATCTGCAAATTTGTTAACAAATCCATATTTTTCATGACTAAATTAATTTCGAAAAATACGTATTCTGTAACGTTATCTAACACATGCAGTGTTGTATTAAGTATTTTGGAAAACTTATTTAAATTAATGCAATTTTGTTCTACTCTATCTGCAGTCTTGTTTACATATGTAATTTCCTGTTTCATTAAGTCGATTATTTTTTCATTTGTTCGGTTTAATGACTCTATCTGGTGATTTATTCTTTGCCTGTCTGTTGAATCTAATACACCGAACAATATTTTTAAAGTTAATCCACCCAAATTTATAAGTCCTCTTCTTGTTCAACCCTCCGGATAAAATAATTCCTTATCAATTTCTTCTACTTTTATTTGCATTCTTCCTAATTCCTGTTCCAACCTTCGCAATGAAATTTGAACTGTTTTTTTCGACATTTCTGTTAAAGCCGCGTAAGTCTGAAAATTCATAAAATCTGGTTTGTTTACCGTATGCTTTACATTATTTATATGTTCTGTCATATTCTCTAAAATTTCGTAATATTGTTCCAATGAAAAATCTAAAGCAATCGACCATTTATTCGCTGATAATAATATTTCTTGTTGTTTAAAAAAAAGTACCTTTGTTAATTCCTGCTGTTGTTGGACGTTCACTCCCTTCCCTGGTATTGTTGATAAGGCGACGATCCATATACAGATGAAACCTGTAACACAAAACATTTATTTTTATCTTGGTCTCAAATTATACTTTGTATTATTTCCCTGCTCCCTCGTTTTTTTCTACTATTTCTTTCGAAGTTGAAGCCTGACTTATATTCCTAGGCCTAAAATTATATCTAGTTTGGACTTCCGGGTATTCTGTAGGTGGTACGTCATTATCCCGTGTTAATGTGAGGTTATCAAGATTGGCAGACGGAGAAATGTCTTTTTCTCCTATTTTCAATTTCTCTTTTAGCAAACTTAATGGCAATTCATCTTCGTCCTCGTCATCATCTTCTGTCTCTGTCTGTCTATGTTCCTGGTCCGTGTTTGTTAAGTCTATCTGGTTATCAGTCATAGTATCAAATTCCCATGCTCCCGGGACGATATGCAAGTCATATGTACAGTTATTATCTTTCTTCTCTGCTTGTCCTTGCTTCTCCGTATTCCTGTACTGCCCCGCGCCTGCGCACTGTATCTTAACTGTCTCTTCTTCTTTCTCCTCTTCATTGCTATGTCCGTCGCGACCTTGTAACACGTCGCTTCCCGATGTGTCATGCATTTCTTTGCTTTCTTGATTATTAAAGTGCTGTGTCTTACACAATTTCAATCTATTGACATGCACTACAGACATTGTGCCGTCTTGCGCTCTGATTTTATTATTCACTGGATTGATTCTTTCTACCACATAAAATGGTCCAACAAATTTTTTTGAAAGTTTCTTTGAAACGCCCTTTTTCAAAGCCGTGGAGTGTAGCAACACTTCATCTCCGACTTTTATTTCACTGTTTTGTGTTTTATTCTTTGCATTATAATGCGTCACCTGTTTGTGGTTTGCTTCTTTTAGATTTTCCCGTACTTTTCCATAAACTTCTTCCAACTTCTTTGCCAATGTTTTTACATCGTCCTGTTGCAGTTCCTCTATCTGAAATTTCGGTATTACATTTTCTGCACATGGTAACTCCATTTCCCTCCCATGCAGCAAAAAATAAGGGGAATATCCCGTTGTTGTGTGTGGTGTACTTCGCAAAGCTAACTGTATTATTGGAACATACGAATCCCAGTCTCTTTGGTCCTTTCTTACAAAGTGCGACAGCATGTCTTCCATTGTATGATGCGATCTTTCGACTGCGCCATTACACATGGGATGATACGCACTAGTTTGAAGTTTATTTATATGTAACAACTTGCAAACTTCCTTAAACAATTTTGACGTGAAGTTACGCCCTGTGTCTGTAATCAAATTTTGAGGTGTTCCGTGACGTGCTATAATGTTATAAACAAATGCTTTAGCTACCGTTTCCGCTGTTTGGTCCGGAATTGGTATAGCTTCTGTATACTTGGAAAATGCGTCAACAAAATTTAGCAAATACACATTTCCTCGTATTGAGGTGGGTAAAGGTCCAACGATATCCATATGTACTCTTTGGAATGGTTTTAATGCTGGTTCAAATGATTGTAATGGAGCTACGTTGCTTTTGCCGGGTTTTCTAGAATTACACGACATGCATTCGGCAACGTATGTTTGAATCTCTTGTTTCATGCCTGGCCAGTAAAATCTTGACTTTATTAAGTCATATGTTTTAACTTGACCTTGGTGAGCAGCAAACGGTGTGTCATGAAAATTTTCCAAAATGGACCTTCTCATAGGCTTTGGTACGACTAGACGAGGTTCTGATTTCCCTTCTTTGTAAAATAAAATTCCATTTTCATCTAATCTAAATATCTTTGTGTCTTGTACCCATTCTGTATATTTTGGTCCCGCTAATTGTAAATTTCTTACTGATTTTGCTTTTTTAGCAGTTTGTACTGTGTTTACCATTATTCTGCTAAGAGAATCTGCATTAGTCAGTGATTTTCCTGGCTTGTATTGTACTGTGAACTTAAATTCTGACAACCTTAAAGCCCATCTTACTAGCCTTGAATTTGGATCTTGTAATGAAAATAACCATTTCAGTGCAGCGTGATCTGTGACAGCAATAAATTCATTTCCGTACAGGTAACATCTAAAATGTTTAGTAGCCCAAACCAATGCTAATAATTCCCGTTCTGTCGTGGAAAACTTTTGTTCACTTTTAGACAAAACTCGTGATGCATAAGCTACCGGGTGTTCTATATCTCCTTCTTTCTGTGCCAAAACAGCTCCTAGTGCAAAACTCGAACTATCCGTACTCAAAATAAAAGATTTCGTGAAATCCGGATATCTTAATATCGGATCTTTGCATACTGCCTTTCTAAGCTTGTCAAATGCGGCTTGTTGTGGTTATCCCCACTTAAATTTTTCCTCCTTTCTTGTTAAGTCTGAGAGGGGTTTTGCAATGTGTGCGAAACTTAGTATATGTCTTCTATAATAACCGGCTAGGCCAAAAATGATCTAACCTTTTTCTGTGTCTTTGGAATAGGATACTTTTCGATAGCTTGGATTTTTACCGGGTCTGGAAGTATGCCTTGCTGGTTTACAATGTGCCCAAGATATTCAACTTGTTCTACCGCAAATTTACATTTACGTGGATGCGCTTTTAGATTGGCTTCTCTTAACCTCTCTAAAATTTCGGACAGTCTTTCTGCATGTTCTTCTATTGAAGGTCCATGTATGATAATATCGTCTAAGTAAGAGTAGCATGATAGGCCTTTTAGTCCTGTCAATACGGTGTCCATTAGCCTACTAAATGTCAGAGGTGCCCCTGATAATCCAAATGGCATTCGTTCAAATTCGAACGATCCGAATTGAGTCTGGAAACTTGTCTTTTCTTTATCTTTTTCCTCAATTTCCACTTGCCAATATCCTGATTGTAAATCGAGTTTACTAAAATATCTGGTACCTGCTAAGCCTTCCAAAGTTCCTGTAATGTTAGGTAAAGGGTATGTGTCTCCATGAGTGACCAAATTTAACCCTCTATAGTCAACACAGAACCTTAATTTATCTGTCTCGTCTGGGCTATTTTTTGGCACTAAAACAATTGGTGCATTCCACGGGGAAGTTGAGGGTCGTATAACGTTTTTTTGTAACATGTCGTCCAGCATGTCTTTAACTTTGTCCTTGTATTTATACGGTATTGGGTAAGGTTTTTTCTTAACAGGAGGTGCATTGCCTGTTTCAATACGATGTTTAATTACACTAGTGCAACTTATTTCATTGTCTCAGGGGTCTTGAAATACGTCAGCATATTTCCTTATTATTTCTCTTATTTTATGTTGGTCCTCAGCTGCTAAGTGCTCTAAATTCACTGTGTCTGCAATATTTGTTTCTACTTCTTTTCCTGTCATCGGCGTTAATATATTCACTCCCTCTACTTTATTAATTTTATTCTCACTATTTGTTAATACAGGGTAAACATGCCCTAAACGTCAGTTTCTCACTATTTCAATTTCCTCTCCCGTACAATTTACAACTTTTATAGGAATCCTCCCTTTCTTTAACTGTTCGTTATTATTCAGCGACCTAGCTGTGTATATCCCATATATACTCAAGCTTTCTGGCTCAAAAAGTTTGTCTCTGTCTTTCATATTAACTTCTCTGGATGCGCATCCCTTTTTACTTAATTTCCCTAATATTATTACCTCGCTCTTTGGGGGAACCTTCACAATTCTAGTATTATACACTGGACATCCTGTTTGCATTTGTAACTGACTCGTGGGGTGGAATCCCTTAGGTCCTCTCTCTGTCACAACCTCTGTACTTGAAACTTCTTTGGAGGTGTCTGGTTTTTCTGAGAAAAATGCAGACCATTTCGGTTGATCAGACCGAATTCTTCCTTCCTGGTTTCGTTGTCATTGGTTGGTACTCCGAGATTTATTGCCCCACCTTCTGTCAGTAACATGCGATGTACAATGTTAATATTTATCCTGTTCTTACTCAAAAAATCTAGGCCAAGAATTCCATCCTGGTTTATTCCTAACGGACATATTATAAATGAGTGAATATATTTTTCTCTGTTTTCAAATTGAACTTCTACCGTCTGTGACCCTTTAATGTCCAGTCTAATTCCCGTGACCCCTTTTGCTATCACCTCAGTATTTTCCCAACTTGCCCCTGAGATTCCTGGCTTAATTACAGAAATCGTTGCTCCTGTATCTATAATAAACTGTGTCCTCCGGCCTTCAATCATGACATTGACCATTAACATTTCTGGGAAAGTTTCTACTATTGTAGTTATTACTGCTGGTTTTGCTGACTTGGCCTCCACGTAGGGGTGCTTGCGGAGGCTCCTTGAAAATCCGTCCTATAATTCGAATTTGCCCCGCTATTCCTTTCATTTCTATTGTAGTTTCCCCTACTAGGTGCTAGCTGTGGATTTTTAATCCAACATTTACTCTGAATGTGTCCTCTCTTTTTACAAAAAAAAAAACGTTTTATCGATGGTTTCCCTACATATGTAGACTGTTCCCTATTTTGATTTTGAAAATTCCCACGGTACACTTTTTGATTCTGTTCCGGGGACCCTTGTTGGTTCAACTGACGTTTTGAACGACAGTCTCGTGCCTTGTGTCCAGTTTTCCCGCAACTAAAACATTTTAACTGCGTTAACATATTGAACATAGACCTAGGCTGTGCCTCTGATTCCCTTTTATTTGTCTGGTCTGCTTGCACGATGTTATAAGCAGTTACAGCAATTTGTACTGCCTCTTTTAGACTTTTAGGCATTCTTAATTGAACCTGTCTACCTATCTCTCCCTTTAGTCCCGCAGTGAAAGCAGCAAGAAGCCTTCTTTCTGCCTCCTCCTCAAGAACTTTCTTTTCATTTGCATCCCCCGTAACCTTCAGCGTTTTTAAACTAAGGGCCTTTAATCTGTCAGCAAACGCTTCTGGCGTTTCGTTTTTTCCCTGTACCGCCGTTTGTAACTGCGTGTAATAATAACTGTCTAGCAATTTTTCCCTGAAGCGATCCTCGAACGCAGCCCTAAGCTGGTCGTACGTCGCTTCCTTGTTAGTCAGGTCGGGTCTACCGTACAAAAATTCTGCGGCTGGCCCTACAACCTTTAACTTGACTATTTGTTTTTTATCCTCTGCTTCTAGGTTTCCCATGGAAGCAGCAGCTTCAATATTGTTAAAAAATTCCTTAACAGGTAAGGATCCCGACATGCCGTTCCATTCTTTAACTGTAGTACATACAGTTAAGTCTTTATGTCTAACTACTTGGTTTGCCTGCTGTAACGCTTGGTTTGCTAGAGTTAGAGCCGCTAACCTGTTGTTGAGGTCTTCAATAGCCTTCCTAGTTTCTTCGTTGATCGACATATAAAATTTTTATTTTGCAAAAAGACACAACAATGGTATACAAAGAAAAAGAAAGAAAATATTGGTGAGTTTATTATCTTACACTAGAATCTGTTTCAACACTTGTAGTTATTCTTGCAGGATTTAAGTTATTTGCTACATTCGCTATCTGTCTATGCTAACTCATTACTTTCTGTCAGCTGATTCATTCTTCCTACGTTTCAGTGGTAATAACCTTTGCAATATGAACATGAGATGCGCCGTAATAACTAAACTAGCTTCCTTCCCTTGCTTTAAATCTCTGTGGTTATTTACTTTTATTTAATTTCACTTATTTCCATGTGGTTTGCCCATTTTAATAATTATTTTTGCGTATGGCGACCCATTTGAGCTTTATTAAATTCACTCGCTTCTGATAATTATTTATCGTAGAGCTTTGCGTTTGGTTCGCCCACTTAAGGTCACCAGTTCTGTTCTGGGTTAGATTCGCCCACTTCTGATCACCAGTTGTCGTATCCCGGGGGCCCTAATTTATTCTGACACCTTTTACCCCGGGACACGATTTATCAGGATGGCTCAAAATATATAATTTCATCGTAACCTCGAGGACAAGGGCAAGGAACAGTACATCTCAATGCACAAATTACAAAAGCTAGTTTTACCCAAAATAACAAAATTACTAGTTTATTAATATTGAATAAATTGAAATTACATAGTGTACTTACATACTGACTTCGTGATGAAATGTTACACAAATTTAAATAAACTTGCACCGGGGTGCTCCTGAGTGCTGTCGATCCAGTCGTGAAGAGTGTAGACTAGCAAGAGGGCCGAACTGGTCAGTCTGCCCGTTTTATAACATCGTGCGTCAATTCGCCTCCCCACTGGCACCCGTGACGTTTCAAACCAAAAACTCCTTACTTGCAACTTCCTATTCCGCGTATTTCTTAACTTTACTTCTTTAAATTACATATTCCGTATTTCGCAATTAACTAGACTGTCAACCACCTTTGAAATGCAACTCCGCAAATCATCACCATGTTATGCACACCTTGTGCAACTCTACATTGGCACTTATACTTCCTGATTTACGCAGCCCAATGTCTGGTCTGTTTGCGAACCATTTAGAGGGTCTGGTTTCCAAATTTTTAAAATATCACATTATTATAGAAGACTATCATGTGCCCGCGGCTTCGCCCGCGACAATTATTTGAAAAATTAAAAATTAAGAGCATAATAGTTAAATCATTATATCCATTAACACCTAAATTACGTGGAGTGCATTCCACGATAAGGTAGCGTCGCCTGGCAAAAGCGACCTCAGATTCGAGTTCCTTAGCCCAGAAAACCCCTGTATAGTGTTTCGTTCAAATCGAACAATGTTTGACCATATTTAGGCCTATATCGATTATCCCTCTTCCGTGTAGGTTGAAAATTTCATATGTCTGCGGGCCTTGACATTCTAAACAAATGAATCGTCCAGGATGGACTTACAAAATCAATCGATCGCGATGCTTTTATTTCCAAGGTATGACAAAAATAGCCAAAGCCAACTGTAATTGATTTGACGTTGAAATATATTACTGAAAACTGATGCTTCGAAAACGCAAAATATGCACGTTTTCTACCTGTTTTTCACTCATATCTCACGAACGAAAGCGAAAATTAAAATTCCGGCTTCGAGGTGCATTTTCCGACCCTTCAGTCCACCTATGTTTAAAATTTCAGATCTTTGCGTTGAGTAGATTTCGCTGGGCATCGCGGACAGACAGACAGACACTTCGTTTTATGAATATAGATTTTACTATGGGTACGACATGCTACAATAATATTGCATGGCCTACTGTGTCCTAAACTCCTAAACATGTCAATATTGTCGATAGATTTGATTAATTTTCTTTAAATAATGTCAGTGTTAAACAGAGACCTCTCAGCTCAATGGTGTTAATATTTATTTATATTTATTTTTCTCTTAAATAAACTATTTTAAAAAAATCTAGCTGTTGAAATAAGTTAATAAACGCAGGTACCCGATACTGATAAAATATTGTGCATTCTATCGAAATGTACGGCTACAGTTATCTGCATTATATTTTTAATATGAGTATTTTTCAGTTTAAACGCTTCTCACTTATATGCAAGTAATAAACTAATGCAAATCCTGACAGTGTTTTTAGTATGAATGAGGTTTCGCTGTGATCCATTTATAACCTATACGGCTGCCCCATTTTTACTTCCTCCTACCTTTAGTATGTAGGCCTACTATACGTAGAGTAAGTATTGTATCTACCCCACATTCGAAGTTGAGTTTTTAACATTTGAGGTTCCCTGAATCGAAAAATCCTATTTTAGGAAACATGTCTGTGTGTTTATCTATGTATGTGTATGTATGGATGTGTGTCTGTGAACAGCTTAGCTATAGAACGGAAAATCATATAAAAACAAAATTTTGAATTTGGGTCTGGCGCCTTCTGAGGATGTGATACAAAGATTGGCGACAAATTTATCTTATTTGTAGAGCTAGGAATTTTAGGTGCTGCACATTAATTTTTTTTCCTATTATAACGTCTAAATAAACTGGTCTTGCAAATAAAACATTAAACAAACACACCTATCTGTGTTTTGACTGCACCTATTTGCACTTTTTTCCGATGCAAGCACCTTTTTGCACCTTTTCTTAATTTTGTCACCTTTTTGGCACCTTTTAAAACTTTTTTTTTGGCTCAATGGATGCATTTTATTCCCATGCCATAATATATTTATTATATTTCTTCAAATATGCTTTCATAAAATATGCACAATTATAACATAAATTGTAATGCTTATACAAAAACTTGTAAAAGCACAGATCTTGCTTTAAAAAATCGTTCATCAATTAGGAACAACGAAAATCTGTGACAACTGACAACACCGCATCACTTCCTGTGCGTTTCTTTTTAAAGCAAAACAGACTGTAAAGCGCTTTACGACCGCTGCAGACAAAAAAGAACGGCAAAGTCGATCAGCTGAGAGCATGCTGGATGACACCGGCAATGTTTACATCCCTATTAACATTGTTAAGACACGTGAAAATAACAATTATACGGGAATGGGAATAATAATTATTGTACAATATGAAATACAGGTAAAATCACATGATACTAACTGTGCTGAAGAAGGCGTTCGTACTCGGGAATTTGAACAATGATGTTAAATCCATCAAGGAAATTTTCGATGATCACTTAGTCCGCCATGACAGTTCGTGCAGCGAAACCGTGCAGCAGTCGTAAAGCGAGATTTGAGTTCGCTGTACGGGCAGGTAGAGTGGGGGTAAAGCGCTGCTGCAGCAAAATGCTCCGCTTTAAAAAGAAACGCAAGGATTACTTTCGCTTCAGTGCAGTCCCGTTAGACGAAAGCTATTGTATGGGAAAGGGAGGTGGGAAAGGGAGGTGGGAACCACGCAGCTATCAGTGCCAATTCAGTTGAAAATAAACATTTGACTAGTACGGTCTGTTATTTTCCTGTGTTACCAGTAGGCCTATGCCGAAAAAACTGAACACCGGGAAGCTACGTTACATTGCTAGACAGTTTAGTGAAGACGGAATTCAGAGTGACGGGTCTGTTCTGAGGTGCAATGTTTGTGAAGTTTCAATAACAATTGATGAAAAACATCAACGTAATCGTATTACGCAGCATGTAGGTAGTGCAAAACACGTGAAGAATAAGGAACTACAATGTAGTAAAAACGGAGTGCGACAACAATTTATTGGCGAGGCGTTTGCTTCTTCGAGTTCAGAAAATAAAAATGATTTTTTTAACGATACAGCAAAGACATTTGTGGCATGTGGTATTCCTCTTTCCAAGCTTAACAACCCTGTTATGAAAGTATATTTGCAGAAATATACTGGGAAATCTATCCCAGATGAGAGCACCTTACGGAAATCATATCTTCAGCCTTTGCATGAAGAAAAATTAAAACAGATCAGGCAAGTAGTAGGTGAAAATCCAGTATACTTTATATTAGATGAAACCACTGACAGACAGATGAGATATGTTCTAAACATTTTAGTAGCACCCCTAAATGGAAAGCAAGTGAAACCCATGTTGTTGGAAACATGCTTTTTGAACAAAACAAACAATGCTAGTGTGATGCAAAGTTTCAACAATGCATGTGTTGTACTGTGGCCCGATGGTATAGAATATGATCGAGTGTGGCTGGTACTTACAGATCAAACATCTTACATGTTATTGGCTATCGCCAACCTTAAGCCTATGTACTCTAATCTAAGACATGTTACCTGTTATTGCACACGCATTGCATCGAGTGTGTGAGGCAATAAAAGATGAATATTCATATGCAAATGAATTTCTGTCTTGCATTAAAAAATTGCTCAAAAAGGCTCCTGCTAGGATACAAAAGTATGTAGAAGTTACAGGACTTCCTCTTCCAATTTCTCCAATTCTTACTAGATGGGGTACTTGGCTAAAGGCTGCAGTGTTTATTTGTAACAATTTTAAGGCTATGTGTGATTTCTTATATGAAATACCAAATGATTCTTTGGCTGTAAAAAAGGCCAGAGAACTAGCAGGTAAACAGGAGTTGCAAGATGAACCTTTTATTGTGCATGGTTACTCTTTCCTGACTACTGCCATTACAAGATTGGAGGAGCAGTGTCTTGAGAAAGATTCACAATGGACTGTTCTGATGGATGTGAAGAAAGCACTGGAGGGGATTGGAAAGCAAAAATTAGAACAGAGCTTAGCCAAAAACCCTGATGTTGAGGATGTTGCTACGAACAAGGATTTAAATTATCGACTGCTAACAAAATATGCACCACTTGTGTCTGTTGATGTTGAACGTTCTTTTTCAACATATAAGTATTTGCTTAGTGACCGAAGGTGCAGTCTCAGTGAAAAAAACATTGAAATATTGAATATCATCTGTTTTAACAGTTTTCTGGACTTGTGACCTCAGTAACGACAAGTGAATTTTGTGTCCTTACTAATTTGATGTAAAATTGGATTTGGTACTCTTGGTGTTCATTTATTATTTATTAATTACATGTGAAATTTACACATTTGTAAAAAAATTTGCACCTTTTCTTTAAAAAAATTGCACCTTTTTTAGCTAAATTAATGCACCTTTTTTGCACCTTTTTAATCAGCTTTTTGCACCTAAAATTCCTAGCTCTACTTATTTGTTAAAGATACTTAACATGAAGAAATTTTAGTTTTTCGCAAGTTTCTCGAAAACGGCTCTAACGACTTTCTTTAAAATTTGCACATGGATTGCTTAAACAAGAGCTAAAAATTTTATTTGAAACTTTTTTCGAAAAAAAAACTGAAAACTCTGAATACACGCTCTTTGCAATACCTCTTGTACCGGAAAATTGTACGAAAACAAAATGTTGTATTCATTGTTAAGTACCTTCTGGGGATGTGACACGAAGATTGGTGACGACTTTCTCTTATTTTTAAGCGGACTTTAAATGAAGAAAATTTCGTTTGTCACGATTTTCTCGAAAACAGCTCTTACGATTTTGTTTAAATGCTTATGGGATGCTTATCCTAAGAGCTAAAACTTTCATTTGAAACTTTTTTTCGAGAAAAAAATAGCTGAAGGGTAGTTATAAGCCACCCACTCTGAATACTTGCTTTTGGCAATATGGCATCCTGTTCTATATCAGAATATGAAGTGAGACTAAGTAAAGAAAGTTATGAGAGTACATTAATCAGATTTTATTTGGGTTATGTATCCTTCGGGGATGCGATGAGATGTGATAACGACATTCTCTTCATTTATACAACCAATTTGCATGAAGAGAATGTCACATATCATAATTATATTATACTAAGAGGCTAACTTCTATGTGGGCAGAGGAAGTTATGTGAATTTCAGATAAGATTTTTTATAGATTTTCAAACAGAGTAAATTGCATATAATAAATGCAAAGATTAACAAATTTAAATAGCGAGAGGTGTTAAATTTACAGAAAAATCATATTAATGAAGCAGTTGGATATGGTATGTACATCATTGCTCCGCGAAACTGAGAGTTTCGTTTTTGCATTAGGCCTATATACATCTTTTTATGGTCAATAAGTGTCCATAGCACATTGCAGAGCTTTTTCACAGAGAGCATTGACCTTTGTAATGTTGAATTCACAAGTAGGTTCTAATCGAACAAAAGTTTGATAGTGCTCATCCATAAACTTCCCCTGCCATATCTCATTCCACCGTGTCTCCATTCATCCTTGGTTGCAATAAAGGAATAATGTTAAAAATCCACTTGATAAAATAGGCTTAGGCCTACTAACGTCAAGGTTTATAGTAGCTTTTGTAGATATCTTATGTCAATATTTTGAATAGGAAATCCTGTTAACGTCACATTGCTGATTGCGGATTGCGGATTTTATTTGTTTTGGGAAGTATAACAATATTTTTATTATTTCCGGGAGATTATTAAGTTCAGTTCTTGTCTCTATTTTGAAAGGAAATTATTCAATTCCTTGGAATGAAAATATTTTGATGCAAACTTAAAGAGGAAGGATTTTTACTCTGACGTCATTGCTTTTAAAATGCTAATTATTCTTCTCTGGAAACAAGTAATGCTGATTAAACTTAGCAGGTGTCAGGAAGGTTCTCACAGCCATCGTTGACTTGTTTCCCGACTGCTTAACATGTTTTAAGCAGGTCGTCAGTGACGTACGCTCATGCACTCTTCAGAGGATCTACTTCCTTTCCCATGAGACCCACATCGTGCGTCACTGGGTTCAAACCCCTATGCAGTTCATTTTCCACATTTCCTTTACAACATTCCTTACTTTCATCTAATAATTGAATCAGAGCTCCATTTTACTAGTCTGTTTTTCTGTATCTTCTCCTGACGATACTCTTACTGATTTCGAAACCAGTTATTTATTGAGAGCAACTTTCTTGAACAGCAGCACACGTATAGACACACATGCACCGTTGTATGCAAATACACAAATGTTATTAACTTTTAAAGAAAAAACTACTGATACCCACAGTCAACATAATATTCCAACAGTGGCGCTGAAGTCGCTCGGTGTACGAGACAGTACAGTCGGTCAAATAGAAAACGTCGGGACTCGTATGCAGTTAAAATTAAAGTTTTAAAGCATTAGTTCACAAGTTTCCTATAAAAAACATAAAATACAGGTCATTTTCGGAACATATGAGGCCATGCGACGGGAGAGAAAAAATGAACAACGAGGGGAAAAATGAACAACGCGGAAAGCTCAACACACGATATTCAACTTAATGTACTGTCATAATTCATTTTGCTTTGTGTCATCGCCACATACAAATGCTAAAGTGAGAGATAGTGTAGTTAGGGCTGTAATTGGCCTGCATTTTTCGGCCTCTGAAGCAGAGAGAAGGTTCCATATTTATGAAAGAGCAGCTCAGTGGTGGGAACTTTACTATAATGCGACCGAAAGTTTTCATAGGAAGCGTGGATCTGCGGAAGGCCGCGTATTTCGATGCTAGATTGGTTGCAGAAGTTGAGCGCAAGTAATTGATTTTGCACTAGAAGTACCGGTATTATAAAATAAAATCTTTAAAAAATGCTCCTTGAATAAACATATTCCTCGCGAATCTATTAATTATTAATATTATAAAAATTTGCAACCAAGAATATGGCGGATTTGAGGCATATAGCCACAGCCTTCTATACATGTTTGTTTTGGAACAAAACTGACTAAATAATCAAGAAAATACATGGATAGACAAGAGACGTGTGTGAACCTAGCCTTAAGTCTTCCTGTACATGCGCATATGCTCGTTCGTGATACTTAATCATATACCGCCCGACGTTTTTTATTTGACCGACTGTACATTACGAAGCAATAACCAGAGGTGTACATATTCTGATTTTAACTTGTTTGCCCCTTTGCAACTCTGCAAGCAGCCAGAACATTTAACTTGCTTGGCAAGAGAGCAAGCTTACCTTGCTGTCTCTACCTGAAATATCATCGCTGCCACAAGCTGAGTCACATCGCTGAGTCACAAGCCTTCGATAAACTGGTGGGTCTGTGTGCAAAATTTGATAAAAATCGGCCGAGAATGTAGATTAACGGTCTTACTAATAATCCAGTTTTAACATTTATACCAGGAATATACACAGCTGAGGAGAAAAAATGTGCTAATAACACAGGTCTGCAAAATTAAGGTCATTAAAAATTGTTTGCAATCTAATGACTGGCTTTTATGTTATTTTGTGTGCTGAATTCAAATATGACCACCATTTTCTCCTATCACGTAAGGTGTTTTCACAAAATAAGCATGGACTTGACACAAAAATGGAAAAATGCATATGTTTTGTAAATATACTATATGGAAAAACATTATATTTATAAAGAAACAATACAGTTATGTCTTGAATTTTGCTAAAGTTAAACAATCTATGAATAAATATATACCTTTACAACAGCTTATAGTTCCGTTTTCGTTTTCCTTCAACACTTCTTCTGCCACTAAACCTCTTGTGGTCAGCTTGCGGCTCGTCTCTATAGATGCTCCAACAGTAGTCTGCAAGCAAGGCGTATAGAATAGGAGGTGGGTCGGACTGGTTTCCGCATGGTGGGGGAACCTGATTCGTGACGGAGCTGCAGTCCCGATCCACGGGCCTGATTGAATTGTATAAATTAGAACAGGAACAGATAAACAAAAGATTGGTTGATGAATGTAACAGTTTTAAAAAAGATATTGCAGTTACTGTCTCTGAAGAAGTCCAGAATGTGCTCAGTGGCGTATTTTCCAAGGCTCAAATCGAGTTGATTTTAAATAAAAAGGAAGAAGGAATGACGGAATTCCTTTTTGTAAGATGCAAATACGGTAACTACAAGACTACAAAACTACAAAAATCGTACAAGACTACAAAAATACTACATATATAACCTAAACTGTATTTGAAAATATATTGTAACTTTTTTAAATCTAGCATGGTAATTTACATTGTTGCCTTTACTGTCATTTGGAAATAATGTACAATACAGAATGTTCATACCGTAACTTATACATTGTTTTCTTCATACATTGCCTTGGCATCAGGCAACTCAAAGGTAACAGTATGACAATGTTTCAGATGTATGTACATTTATAATTCAATAGAAGTTAGTTTCAAAACGATCAAGGGTGCCCATATGATATTTGCTAGGGGGAGGGCAAACAAGTGTGACATTGTAAGTTGAAATAAATCATCGATAGTTTGCTTTCGACTTAGTTTCTGATGATCCAGTTTCAATTGACTTCGAAAGTGATTAAATAAAAAAAAATCCATACCCCCCAGAAAAGGGGGCCGGGGATCCACCCCAGGAATATTTTTAGTAATTGAACGAATGAAAATCATATTTTATGCTATTTTGCCACTGAAAAACTAGTTCGAATTTTTTTTTCTTTACTCTAAGACATGCAAACTAAAACAAGAAATCGTTACCTAAGTTAGAACACTTATTAGTATTTATAAGAAAAGTTAAATATCACATGAAACAGTGCAAATAATAGGCCTACTTAATAGGCCTATGTCTTAAAGAAAGACACCGGGCTATAATTATTAATATATATATTTTTTATTTTCCTGAGAGCTAGGGGGGCGTGGTCCTCCCCTCTGCCCCCGGGTATGGGCGCCCATGAAAACGATATCAGTCGAAACTGTAGGCGAAGTAAGCTATAAGGACTGCACCGGCTGTAACTGTGGGACTGCAGCCGCGTCATCACAGCGGGTGAGTGGTGGGGGAGAACCGCAGTCCGACCCACCTCCTATTCTATACGCCTTGGTCTGCAAGCACGTTCACGTTTCAACTTCCCTGGTATCTATGTTCCATCTCCTTTATGTCTTGGTGAAATCTTTCTCCTTGCTCCTCGCTGACGGCGCCAAGATTTTCGGGAAAGTAGTCGATATGAGAATGTAGAAAGTATACCTTCAAGCTCATTGAACAACCCAAGTCTTTTAATTTTGATAGCATGTTGTTTGCTATACACTATAGTTAGGGTCCTTATTGTTCCCAAGAAATTTTGTTACAATTTCTTTAAAAGCTTTCCACGCCTCTTTTTCTACTTCGTCCATTTTGGTTTCAAAGTTTTCATCTTTTAAAAGTTTTCATCTTTTAAAAGTTTTCTAATATCTGGTCCTATGAAAACGCCTTCTTTTAGTTTTGCTTCTGACAGTTGTGAAAACCTGTGGCATATGTATTTGAAACACTCCCCTTCATTTGACAGAGCTTTAACAAATTGTTTCATTAATCCAAGTTTGATATGAAGTGGAGGTAGGAGGACTTTTCGTGGATCAACCAAACTTTGCCGAATCACATTTTTGCTTCCAGGTTCTAATAAACCCCTAGGTGGCCACTCCTTCCTGATCCAATGCTCTTTTTTTTATCCCGGCTGTCTCATTCACACAGGAAGCAGGGATATTTTGTATATCCTCCCTGCTGTCCAAGGAGCATTGAAATTACTTTTAGATCGCCACATATTGTCCATTCATGATCACAGAATTTCAGCTTAGTTAGAATTAGTTCTAAATTTTCATAACATTCTTTCAAATATACAGAATGCCCTACTGGCACTGATGCATATTTGTTGCCATTGTGAAGAAGAACTGCTTTGAGACTTCTTTTAGATGAATGAATAAAGAGTCTCCACTCATTCACATTATATGTTATTTTCAACTGCTCCATCAGACCAAGAACATTGTTACAATAAACTAGGCCTCCTTCTTGAGAAAAGTATGGAGTAAAATGTTTTTCTCTGTTCCTGAACCATGAGAAGGAGGTACCAGGGGCCAGTAAGTTTTTTTTATTTTAATCTAGAGCCTAATAATTCTGCTGAATGTTTAGGAAGAGCCAAATCTCTGACCAAGTCATTCAGTTCATGCTGTGAAAAAAGTTGCGGTTCAGAACTGCCTAAGATATAGTCTTCGTCGTCATCATCACCATCATCATTAGACATTGTTTCACAGTCATTCAAAACATCTTCTAGTTTTTCTGGAACTGAAGGTACAGGTATACCAGGACCATGAGGTACATGCCGTATTGCTGAAGGGAAATTTGGATACACGATTTCTTTCTTATTTTTTAGATTGAACCCCTGTATATTACAATAACAGAAATAGCAGTCATCAATGTGATTCTGCTGTTCCCTCCAGATCATTGGAAATCCAAAACGAAACGATGTTTTTTTACCTTTAGACCATTGTCGGAGCTCTTCCACACAAATTGAACAAACTCGATGAGGAGCCCATGTTTTATCTTGGTCGCCTAATTTTATCCCAAAATATGCATAATACATTTTCTTAACGAAGTCTGTAATATTTCTTTGCTGTTTTTTCACTACGAACTCTCCACAGATATAACAGAAGTTATTTGGTGAATTGACACAACCCCTTGAAGCCATCATTACACAGAATACCACAAGAAAAGTCACAACTGGTACAACACCATAAAAAAGAAATTATCGTCTAAATTCAGGCTATAGAAATAACTATTTCACAACAGAACCTATTCACACAATGTTATAATTGCAACTGATTCTTGCAACTGTATTGTACAGAACAGAGAAGAGTATATGGGAGTTGGAGGAAATGAGTCATGCATTGCAAGAGAAGATGACTCATAAATTCCTGTTATTACTTAGTACACATAACTCCACATTATTAGTCATCTTAGATAGAATACTGTATCTATAGTATACACTGTATAAAATAAG
The DNA here is from genome assembly GCA_964059195.1 of Ectobius pallidus. NCBI lineage: Eukaryota > Metazoa > Arthropoda > Insecta > Blattodea > Ectobiidae > Ectobius > Ectobius pallidus. The sequence goes on from CAXKWD010000001.1 coordinate 80,567,612, forward strand.
TAATGGTGTAATAAATGATAACAATAGTGTAAAACGGACTATTACTACACCAGTATAGTGCAATGATTTCCGGAATATGGAAAATTAAATTACAGATTGTGAGAAAATGGTACGTGATGGAATGTTTTTACTATTTTTCCTGAAATCAGCACCCAAAACTCTATAAGAATCAGTTATTAGTTTTCAAACAATTTTTCCATTGTTGACCTGTGTAATCCTTGCATAAGGCTGAATGTGTGCAATGCTTTACACAGCCTGACCCCCTTGTATAAGCTTGACGTAAATAATAAAGATGGCCGATATCCGTAACAGCTAGTCGTCTCGTAGTTGTCATAGATTGAATTTTGAGGTTAAGCATCCATTCTTAAGATGATTTGTTAGGAAACATTAAGAGCTGCTTTTGCGGAATTATAAACATTGTTCCTTGTTTGCGGGACTTATTTCCATTAATTTTACCCATGATTAAAGCTTTCTGAAAACAATATAACGAAATACTGAAGGTATATTTTCTTTCGGCAGACGACACACTACTGTTTGTTCACTGCTTCGACGGATGGCGACATTAGCGTCTGCAGTCCTTCATAGTCGGGGACTAGTAACGTCATAATCAGCGTGACTTTTTTTATGACGTTTCACATTCAAACGCTGTGTAACCCTTGGCAGTTATACTGCGATTATTAGTAATTCGGCTTATGGAGAACTTGCGCGGTGAACAACCAAACAACCGTTCAACGCATATATAAGCACCTTTTATTAGTATAATATATAATAGTATAATATATATATTATTAGTATAATATATAATAGGGTTTCATATCATATTTTGTACATTTTGCATTATAATGATACTTTTTGAGAATTTCTAATATGAAAATGCATTTATTCAAACCATAACGAGTTGAGATGAAATGTGATAAACTGCAAATATTTTCAGTATATCTTCTCAGAAATGCAGTAGTAGTGATTGCATTGTCTGTGGAATGTGAGATTTCTTCTAGCAGGTAAGCCTCTATTGTTTGGCTTCTCAAACGATAACACTGCACAATACAAAAGGGGGTGGAGAGGCAGATAGATGGATTTCGTAGAATTTGTCAAGAGACAAATTTGCCTTTAGAATTCATTACTTGTGTCAGAAATTCTCAGTCTGATTTCAACATGCCTAAAGTAAAGAGTACAATTAGTGAGAAATTGCGGTGTTATGTTAGAGAATTTGGAGAGAAAATATTTAGTACAGACGGTGTTATTTTATTTTGCAAATTATGTGGGACGAAAGTTTCGACCGCGAAGCGTTTCACTGTGCAGCAGCATTGTAATACTGCAAAACACAAAGATTGTTTAAATAGGCAGTCTGCATCGGAGACCATGGGGGTGAAGGCTTGATACGAAAAATGGAAACACGGGCAGTAGTTTACCAGGCAGGTTCTAGGAGCGCTGATCGTTCAAATGTAGAGCACTGATTGGCTCTCGCATCTGCGAATGAATGAAGCTCATTTCAAGAAGTTTGGAAACGAAAAGTTAACGGAATTTTTCTACATGTTTGCTGATCTCAAGTAAGTGTATTTTCAGATTGAATATCTCTTTTTCGAAATTTTGCCTAATGAACGTTTGTTTAATGAACGTTACTCCCAAACAACTGCAACTACCAGATAATGATCCGAATTCTATGGTTGTGTGTGGAATTTTATATGATTTTATATGTGTTTACAGAACCCCAATCAGCTTGTGCTACAGACCTCTAACGTGTTCTATTTATCATCAACACAGGATCTACAGGCCGAGATAGCCTATCTACATCTACAACATCTGCCTCTAGACGCACAACTGATTTTGAATGATGGAGGTAATATTAACAGTTACTTCAGTAACCTGTTTTTATCAATTTTATCATGTAGTTTTCAATATGAAAATGGCCACATTTGAGGTTATAAAATTCTTAGTAACATGTGGAATTCATATAGCCTATAAATTGAGTTTGATCCTATAAATAGTAGGAAAAAAACCATGAAGAAATAGGCAATATTAGGCCTTTATATTTCGCAGGAAAAAAATATATTGCGACTCACCCGAGTCCCCCACGACTACTACTCTAACGGGACCCGCGTGGAAAGTAGGGGTTTTGGGTGGGGAGATCCTAGCGGCGGCATTAGAACTACTAGCAGAGTAGCGACGGTGGCGGCATCTAGTATGGAACTGGTGAAAGAGAAAAATAATTTATTTCTCCTTTATTCTCTTCTTCTCTTCTTCTCTTTCTTTCCCGTCTCTTTCCTCTCTTCCTTTCACCTCCTCTTCACCCTACCTACCTATTCGAGACCTATTCCTAACATTAACTTTTGGATCGACCGGGATTTGAACTCGGAACTCCTAGCGTTATAGCTAGGAGTCTTAACCCACTACGCCACGAGTGAAAGTTGAGCAGTGAAGAAAGATTTGTAATTGAAAAATTATTTACAACTTAAATAGGCCTATGTGGAAGCGTCTTGCAGTGCTAGAATCATTCACCATCAGAGGTCACAAACTGTTTCAGCACAACAATAAACCACTAAGGTTACCGTATTAACAGTTTGATTTTGGCACTTTCAAGGAGTTTTTAAACTTTGCTGAAACAGTCTGTTAATACCCTTTATTTTTTTTTTACCGCATTTTCCTTACGTTCTGTAAGTAAAAAAAATAATGTTTTTTTAAAGATTTTTTTAAAGGAACAGCTCAACGGTTAATCCGCAAACCGGTTGATCCGCACCCGCATAATCGGGAGTTGACTGTATTTGAGTTACTATAGGGGTGATTTCGTGCATTCACGAGTGTTAACGCAAGAATCGCTTTTTCAAATTTTGAAATGTTTTGTTTGTTACGAAAAGAGTAGTGTTGGTGCAAGGGAATTTTTCTGCATCAATTAATACATGTTTTATGTCATAACACGGCGTTTTTAAAAATTGGGAAATATTATGTAAATTTCTATTTTTTATATATCAAATCGGTGTTTAAAGATCGTGAAATATGATGTTTGGTACAAGGGTATTTTTTTAATTGTTCGACATTTTGGTTTTATAATCGTTTTTAACAATTGTGAAATATTATGTATGATTATTGTGATTTTTTTTTCTTTCAAATCGGTGTTTAAAGATCGTGAAATATGATGTTTGGTGCAAGGGTATTTTTTTAATTGTTCGACATTTTCTATAATTCGTGAAATTTTATTTTGTTTTTTATAATGGTAATTGCAATTATTAGAGCAAGCTGCGGGCTTAACACAGCAAGCTGCATTACCGGCGCTTAGTAGCGGCCGGCATGCGCTATAGCGGGGAAGATGCGCGCGGGAAGATGCGCGCGGGAAGATGCACGGTAGGCGGTGAGGGGAAGCGAGCATGCAGGCAGGCCGGCGGGGAAGGCGACCGCGCCAATGGAAAGGGGAGCAGGGTGAGTCGCAAACTATAAACTAGCCGAGGAAACCCGTGTCATTGGCCAACTCTTTCATGGGACTCATTGTAATTATGCACTATTTTATAAACCACAAGTCAAAGTTGCTTTGGATCAACTTCTTAATTTATTCTATGTCTAGTAGGGTTAAGTGGGGTAATTGTAAATGATATTTACAGCTTGAGACGATTGCTACTTAGCAATTAAATTACTCAGCCTAAATCATAATAATGAACGAAATAAGTTTATTATATAAAATTATTAATCAGAATAATGAGATAAATATTAATCAATTAAGACATCGCATTACCAATAACATTATAGAAATAAGTAAAATTCAACTAAAATTATTTGAACAGGTTACAGCAAAAATGAAATACGAATATAATATTTGCAATATTATATTCAGGCTGGACTTGTGTAGATATTGAAACGAGACGGATTTCCCGGAACGTAAGAATGGACTTCTGAACTGAACTAAAGAATCTCAGTGGGGTGTAGCAGACAGCTATTCATAACGAAACTCACTGCTATTGAACTAAAAACGCAAAGAAAGGAGAGCTTACTGACTCTATTGAAATTTAAAGGCTTAGTAAGTGGGAAGTTTCATACTCAATAGCGTTTCGGGGGATCCAGAATCATTTTTCCTTACTGAACGCGTGGCCAGGCTTCTCCAGCCACGTGTACTAGCATCTATGCTTGGTGAGAACAGTAGCCAATGAAATAAGGGTTTGTGTCCGAAGACTCGGAAAAACAATGTAACTCAATGTAAACATAGCTATAAGCGGCTAAAAGCAATACGAGGCGTATCGGACTTTGAACGATGATAGGTGGGGACACGCAATGACTGGTATCGGCACTCTCTCGTCTAAGCTCTTGGTGAGCGTGGACGTCTTCAAGACATACAGCTTCCGACTTGTTAGAAGTCGGGGAGCTATTACTATATTCTTCGATCAGTGAATGATTTAAATATCATTCGCTGCAGTATTACTTTAAATCTACACGACGAATATATTCAGGTTTGAGGTACGGCTCAATTATAGCTGAGTACCAATTTAAATTCAGTGTGTATCAAACTGTAAGTACCAGTGAATCAACGACTTTACGAGGTATTCTAGTGAATACACGAGATTAAGGAAAAAGATACCTTAATAACGAGATCCACCCATCTGAAGTCAAAGTTCACGAACGACGAGTATTTTGAGAAAGCCTATTAACTGTTTTGCAAACAAAGTAAAATAAACACCACTCTTACCAGTTAATCAGTGAGTTTTTAATTACATCAGAGCATAAAGTAGACTGTTATAAGAACCATAATTACCCAGATTTGCCCCCTAGATACTGAAGATAATCTCTGCTTCGACTGTAGCGAAACCGTGGCTGTAATTTGTTTCGTACCCTAAATTAGGAGGGGCGAACCGTTACATACGTGGCTTACCCAATCTGTGGGGCTCGAAGTTAAATTGTGGCGACCCAGAACATTAAAATAAAAATAATAACTGTTACACACACCATTAAGTAGAGACTACATACATTGCGACGATTAATGGGAAGAAAAAGTCAAGATAGGGATAAATAAATTCAAGACCCAAGTAAGAAGAATCAGGAGTGGGCAGACCGAAGATAGAATACCGGAGCAGCAGTAAAAAAAGCCTTGTAAAAACATTAGTTTATAAGAGGGTATTATTGCTAGTTATAAGAGGGTATTATATGTATTTATGTTCTGTGAAGGGTCTGATTTATATGTATTCAAAGGTGAGTGAGCATGCTTTTTATATATTGAGTGATCCCAGTGCAGTAAATAAAGCTAGGGTTGTGTAGAAATGATGACGTTAAGGAACGGAAAAGCTGTAAATTCAAATATGGAAACCGAAGAAATGTATAACGGTCAAGACGTGCTAGCTAATAGCGAAATAGATCAAATCCAAGAGAATGAAATTGTATTAGGTAGCCAGGAAATTAATAATAGTAATGAATCTGAAATTCTATTAGTTAATGAAAGCCTAGTAGTTAATCAGGAGACTAGTGAGGAGAGGGAACCAGAGATTTCAGTAGTTCAGGAAGATAGGCCTTGTGAAAATACAATGTCAAACCAAGTGAAGGGGATAGAAGGAGTGTCTGCGTTAATAGAGGCGATGATGGTCAAAATGGAGGAAAATAGTAGTAAATTAGCTGAAAAGATGATGGTCAAAATGGAGGAAAATAGTAGTAAATTAGCTGAAAAGATGATGGTCAAAATGGAGGAAAATAATAGTAAATTAGCTGAAAAGATTGATAAGGATTTAAAAGACAGTAAAGAGGAAAGTAGAAAGTTAGGGGAAAAATTGGATAGGAGTACCAGTGAGATGAGATTAATTATTAATCAATTATCTGATAAATCAAAGAAAAATGAGGATAGGATAAATAAACTCTCAGACGAAAGTAAAGTAACAACTGTAAAATTAACTAAAAGGATCGACCACGTGCAAAACGAAGTCGAGGAAAATAAAAGACAGTTGGAACAGAAAATAGAGCAGGATATAAGAACTCAGAATAAAAGTTTAGAGGAAAAATTAATTCAAACTTTGTCGGTGGATATGGGGGTAATAAGTACCAATAGTCAAGGACAGGTTAATGACATTGAAACTAAACTAAACAAAATAGTTGCAGTACAGAGTAATGTGACTAAAGAGGATAATGATCATGCTGATAAAATAAGTAGGATGAGTAATGACATTTCTTGTACCGGAATTCAGGCGAATGGTAGAGGGGTTTGTTCACAATTAATTCATTGTACGAATGCGGAAAATACCCACCCGCACGGGAGTCAAGATGGTGAACCGAGGACTCCGAGCATAAGCCTAGAATCAGAGAATTCGCGAGGTGACCTAGGCCTACACGACAATGTTGTTATCCCAGTAACCAGCTATAATAATACTCATGTAAATAAAATCGCGAACTTAGACTGGCCTCTGCCTTATTATAATGATGAGAAGAATGCTAATCCTCATGAATTTATAAGGGAGCTAGAGACATACTTTAAAGTTAAAGGCATTCGAGAAGAATTTAAGATACTAGTTGTACAGAGGTCGCTTGGGGGTAGTTGCAAAGACTGGATGCCGGTTGTAATGAGAGAAGGAACGGGGTACCAAGAATTCAAAAAGTTATTTATGGATAAATATTGGAGCGATTCACGTCAGAGTGAAGCTAGGACTGAACTCTATTCAGGGTACTATAATGAGCAAGGGAAAATGACTAGTACCGAACATTTCGTAAGACTTATGGCAGATGACGAACCGAAAACACTCATACCAGGCCTACCGATAGCTATCCCTCATGATGGCGTAAACAGAAAGCTAACAGATTACTGTCGCATTGCGATTGAAAACATTAGAAAGAGTGTCGCGAAGCGCAAAAAGAAAGCAAAGAGACAAAACAAAGCAAAATGGAGTCCCGTTGTGGGAGACAAACTATTGATACGCAGAAAGAATCTGTCAAATGCAGGAAATAAAAGAATGTCTCGCCGCGAGTTACTTTATAAAGTACCGTTTGTAGTGACTAACGTTTTTAATGGAATCTGCTATGAAGTTACTGATCCTAAAACTAATAAAATAGTGGGACGGTACAATCTTTCATTTGTTAGGCCGTACAAAGAATAACCATTTAAATAGGTAAAACAACATTGGAATAGGCTTGGGTCATTTCAATAGAATAAAGGTACTAAAGCTGAAGGTGTTATTATTGTAAGTATACATGTCCGCGGAACAGATATAAAGCGAAATGTAGGCTTGCAGTATAACCTCAAAAATGTGAAATTCATGGGACGTGCAGAAAATATATCCTCTGCCGATTTTATTGTTGTTATCTCTTTTTAGTCTGGACGTTGTACCAAATAGATCCGGTCGCGCTTTTATCTAGGTTAGAATAGATTTAGTAAGTGTTTTCAAGTGTTTGTATTCCTAGGTTAAATTAGGTTTTGTGTTAGTGTTTCATTATTACCTGATGAGGTGAGGTATCTGCAGTCATGATCTAAGATAGCCTGCCGTGTGCGAAGGGTGTGGTGTATGAGATAGTAAGAAAATGTTGTAGTATGTGAAGTATGAATGAATCAGTTGTGCCAGGTAGAGGAAATGTCATTCACTCATCACAACAAATAACAGTACTGTGAGAAGGTTGTAAGCTATACCATGTAATAGAATACTAGTTAGCACGAATGTCACTGTACTGGGATTAATAACAAACTCTGCTCACTTACGTCACAACTAAGCACTTGATGTCAGGAGTAAAAGAGAATTACTCCGTAAATTTGAAATTTTGAATACAAAACGTAAATTTTCGTAGAATTCTCTTGGGCATGTGAGACGATTGCTACTTAGCAATTAAATTACTCAGCCTAAATCATAATAATGAACGAAATAAGTTTATTATATAAAATTATTAATCAGAATAATGAGATAAATATTAATCAATTAAGACATCGCATTACCAATAACATTATAGAAATAAGTAAAATTCAACTAAAATTATTTGAACAGGTTACAGCAAAAATGAAATACGAATATAATATTTGCAATATTATATTCAGGCTGGACTTGTGTAGATATTGAAACGAGACGGATTTCCCGGAACGTAAGAATGGACTTCTGAACTGAACTAAAGAATCTCAGTGGGGTGTAGCAGACAGCTATTCATAACGAAACTCACTGCTATTGAACTAAAAACGCAAAGAAAGGAGAGCTTACTGACTCTATTGAAATTTAAAGGCTTAGTAAGTGGGAAGTTTCATACTCAATAGCGTTTCGGGGGATCCAGAATCATTTCTCCTTACTGAACGCGTGGCCAGGCTTCTCCAGCCACGTGTACTAGCATCTATGCTTGGTGAGAACAGTAGCCAATGAAATAAGGGTTTGTGTCCGAAGACTCGGAAAAACAATGTAACTCAATGTAAACATAGCTATAAGCGGCTAAAAGCAATACGAGGCGTATCGGACTTTGAACGATGATAGGTGGGGACACGCAATGACTGGTATCGGCAGTCTCTCGTCTAAGCTCTTGGTGAGCGTGGACGTCTTCAAGACATACAGCTTCCGACTTGTTAGAAGTCGGGGAGCTATTACTATATTCTTCGATCAGTGAATGATTTAAATATCATTCGCTGCAGTATTACTTTAAATCTACACGACGAATATATTCAGGTTTGAGGTACGGCTCAATTATAGCTGCGTACCAATTTAAATTCAGTGTGTATCAAACTGTAAGTACCAGTGAATCAACGACTTTACGAGGTATTCTAGTGAATACACGAGATTAAGGAAAAAGATACCTTAATAACGAGATCCACCCATCTGAAGTCAAAGTTCACGAACGACGAGTATTTTGAGAAAGCCTATTAACTGTTTTGCAAACAAAGTAAAATAAACACCACTCTTACCAGTTAATCAGTGAGTTTTTAATTACATCAGAGCATAAAGTAGACTGTTATAAGAACCATAATTACCCAGATTTGCCCCCTAGATACTGAAGATAATCTCTGCTTCGACTGTAGCGAAACCGTGGCTGTAATTTGTTTCGTACCCTAAATTAGGAGGGGCGAACCGTTACAAGCTTCAAGTTTAAAATTTGTTAGTTTTTCTCAGTTTTTCCCTAACATTTAATTGTTTCTACAACAAATCTTGTATGCCCCTGATTATACTGGAGACTTCTAGGATTTAAAATTAACTTTTTGGGCATATAAATAGATGTTTACAATGAACCCATGCTTTTATTGTTAATAACCATCCTTTACCTTAGTTACTATAGTTTTGATCTCTTTAAACATTATTAAATACAACTTTCTTCAAATTTTAATGATGTCTGCTGCTTTGCTTCATGAAGTAAACTGTCAGTGTTTTATTAAGTCAAAATTGAACTTTTAAAATCATATACTTGGTTGTCATTTCTGAAAATAAAAAGAGGGAAGAGTAAAGACTGTAATTATAACAAATATCTTCACTTCATTGCCTGGATTGCATATATTTTTCCAGTTGATAGGGATTCTCAGGGTAGGGGTCCCAGATGTCCTGATTTTACTTTCTCGCATATATGTAGTGTAGAGAAAGTATTGTGATCGTGACAAAAATCAAAGTCGAGATAATACCGGGAAAGCATGTTTCAGGATTGCTAGAAACAGAAAAAAATATATTTTTGGAATGACATCTGTCCGTCTGTCTGTGGACAAGCACAGCGGGTAAACGGTTCATTGTATTTACTTCATTTTTTGAACTAAAGACTTTTTCGGAATTTTATCGACCGCTCAGAAATTGAGTTTTATAACTGAAATATTAAGGGGACTTTTCATGAAAGTGTTTTGAAAAATTGGCTCTAACGATTTTAATGAAAAATTAAAATTGGAAACTCTTATCTATGACTAACAAAATGGCTGTATCCTTTTTCTGCAAAAATGACTTAGGGGGTACTTGACTCGTATCCATTTTCAATTTTTCTAGTCTATTTCCATTACATTGGTCTATACATGGAAACTTAGTACAGACAAGTTGTAGAGAAAATTAAAAAGAACATTATTTGTTAAACGCATTTCTTTATAAAATTAATAGGTATCAAGATAAAAACGATATAACATGACTTAAATGCAAATTTCAGAACAAACATTTTGATTAAAATATGAATATTCTTTTGTTGCCCATAGTGGCAAGAATACTATAATCTAGATATTGTTGTGACATATAGTCAGTTCACCACAGTCGTAATGAACGCACCAAAATCAATTAGAGGAAGGTGGTATGGAGTAATAGGGAAGAGGTCGTGGGTTCAAATCAAATTTCATGGCTAAAGAAATTTACCAATAAACTCTTGTAATAACTCATTAGTGAAGCATTTACTTCTATTGTTCAGCTATATCTCAATGTATCCTGCATTTTGGCCTTTGTGATTGAAGAAACCATGCAATTATTATTATTATTATTATTATTATTATTATTATTATTATTATTATTATTACAACTATTATTTCACGGTAAAAGCATTGAACATAAAGACCGACCCTCATGCTTTCCATTCTAGATACTTGTTAGTTTCATTACTGTTATCATTAACTGTTTTCTGTAAAAAATCTTCTGATTTTAAGTTTAAAAAGCGAGAAACTTAATATTTTGCTACTGATCGGTTACTGGCACTCAATAGAAGAAAGCACCTAAAAGTTTCCCTTTTTCTATTAACTGTAGCATGCAATGAGTTTTGTGGCATGGATACAGCATCGAGGAGGCAGATGCTCATGTCCACACGTTAGTGGTATTCGTATATTTTGTTTTCTCACTTCTCTGTGTTCTGGCGAATAAAACCACGTGCTTGAACTCATATGTTTCCATATCAAGTGTGTTTACGTAGCATAAAATGCCCAAGAAAAAATGTTCTTTCAATGACCGCCAAGTGTCCCGGTTTTTTCTTGTCAAGAAATGGGACCCCTATTGTAGGGGAAAAATGCTTGATTCCCAATGGTTTATATGAGTAAAAATTGTACATCTTGAATGTAGATGTAGCCTATCTGCTAGAAATGTAGATTACAAGTCATTTATAACTATTGGTGCAATCTATGTTAGCCTATTTATTAATATAACTTAGTATAATCAATGTGTTTTGGATCTTCAATTACAGTGTAATATGAAAAAAAAGCTGTGTAAATACTTAATGCTGATTTATAATGTAATAAATTTTATATTATTTGTTGGATATATGTGAATATTTTCTCCTTTTTTTCCTTCTCTCCTTTTATTGTATTTAACAAAATATTACATGATTTATTATTATTATTATTATTTATTTATTACAAGAGATATTACAAGAGGTATTACATTTAGTAATACACCCGAATGAGCAAGACTGCTCGTGCTCGGGTGCCGTTTCAAAAATATCAAAGTGAAGAAAGAGGAGAGACAAAGAAATAGAGTGTATAATGTGCTTAACTAAAAAAGAAAGTAAAACAGAAATATTAAACATAAAAAACATAAATACATAAAAGGAGTGAAACAAAAATTACTTAAAAGCTAAAAAATTACAAAAAATTCTTTACATATCTATTAAATTTAACAGTGGAGTATGCTGAGAGATCAGGATTTTTTCTGATAATTGAGTTATAGAAGCGCGGTCCAAAATTAATGCTATGCTTTAATCCTGCCGATGTGAGACATTTGGGTTCTAATAGGAGTAAATTAGTATTTCGTCTAGTTTTGTAGATATGATCACTGGAAGAGTATTTTATACGATGTTTGTGAAAATATTTTAATATAGAAAATTTGTAAATTTGGTCCAAACTTAAAACATTAAATTCCGAAAATATTAGGCTAGTTGGGTAATCAATGTGTTTTCTTAGACAGATTTTTATTATTCTTTTTTGTAAAAGGCAGAGGGGCTTAAGGGTAGTTTTCGCTAATCCTCCCCAGACGAGAATGCCATATTGAATAATGGACTGGAAAAGTGCTAGATAAACGGAACGTAAAACAGTAATGGGCATACAGTGGCGTAAAATGACAAATTTATGAATTGTTCGGCGTAGTCTATTACAGATGTAGTTAACATGGTGAGACCATTTAAGGTGTTTATCAATAAAAATACCCAAATATTTCACAACGGCTGTTTCTTTCAGTGGTAAGCATTTACAATTCACATCAAAATTACAATTATGTATTATTAAATTTAAATTTGTACATTTTTTCCGCGCTATCTGACCAGTAGATGTTAATGAGAAAGGAACTAATGTTGATTTTTCCATGTTTAGTGACAGAAGGTTAGAATCGAACCATTTTTTTATAATTTTCATGCCAGTATTAGCGTATTTATATGCTACTTCCCATGAATGACCACTGAAAATCACAACAGTGTCATCTGCGTATGAAAATATGGAGCCGTTTATTTGATCTAGGTTTAAATTTAGCAAATCATTTACATATATTAAGTATAAGATTGGTCCTAATATCGTTCCTTGTGGCACACCAATATCAATATTTGATATTTCACTTATATGGCTGTCAACCTTTGTCATTATACATCTATTGCTCAGATATGATTCAAATAATTTGTAAACTGTTCCTCTAATTCCTATCTTATTCAGTTTATCTAATAGTATCGAGTGAATAACAGTATCAAAAGCTTTACGTAAGTCCAAGAAAATTCCTAAACAATTATTACCTTTGTCTAATTCTTTAATAATGTTACCTGTAACGTTAATAAAAGCATCGTCAGTAGATATGTTGCTCTGGAAACCAAATTGATTTTTTGATATAATTTCATGTTTTTGTAAATAGTTTAGTAGCCTAACTTTTATGCATTTCTCTAGTATCTTGGAGAAGGCCGGAAGAAGTGATATTGGTCTATAATTGTTTAAATCATTCATTTTCCCGGATTTATGTATAGGTATTATCACAGCATTTTTTAGAGTATTGGGGAAAACACCTTCTGTGAAACAAAGATTGAAAATATAGACAAGAGGTTTTACAATATATTTAATGATAGATTTCAATGTAATGTTTTTTATTCCATCAATGCCTGGAGCTACATTATTATTTAAGGTCTTCACAATGTTAATAATTTCGCATTCATTAACAGGACTGAGAAACATAGATGTGATTGGATTCATGGCTGTTTTATTGTACTCCGAAGAGTCTGACGATGCCTTATTAACGTTTGAGGTTACACTGTGCCCTATTTTTGAGAAGTATTTATTAAATTCATTTGCGATATCCTCTTTGTTTGTTATGTGAGTACCATTTTCATTTATTAATTCTGAAACCGATTTATTTTTTTCAGTACCTATATCTGTGGCTTCATTAACAGTTTGCCAAAATTTCCTAGGGTTGTTCTTATATTCTTCAAATTTTAATTTATAATAACTAATCTTCATATTTCTTATAACAAGAGTCAGCATATTTCTATAATTTTTATAATAAATTTTCAAATTTTCATTGTTTGGGTCATGAATTACTTTTCTCGCAATCTTGTCTCTAGTACGAATAGATTTGATTATGCCTACAGTGATCCATGGCTTAATTTTTTTGAATTTATGAGGAAGCTTTTGATTGCTGGTCGAACTACTTATTATGTATTTCTTAATTAAATTATAAAATAACTGGAAAGAAGTATTTGGATCTTTACATTTATACACAGAGTCCCAGGTTTCTCTCTCAATAAGCGAGACTAATTTTTCATTGTTAATGTTATTTGAAATGGGCAAAGATTGTTGAGTACCTGGGGATTTCGAAATGTGACCATTAGGATTTTTTAGTAGAGAAAAAACGGCATAGTGGTCAGTTACGGCGCTACAGAAAATTCCTGGTATAAATTTCCATTTCTTTTTAGTTTTAAAAAATATATGGTCTAAGCAAGTTTCCGAGCCTGGTCTCGTAACGCCATTTAAAAAATTTACAAAACCATGTGCATGTAACATATCCATATACCTGTTTCCAGTAATATCTAAATGATTTTCAATAATCTGAATATTTATGTCGCCAACAATTAGATGGTTATCTGTTTGCTTTGAATTTATTAAAAAGCGTTCAAAATTATCAAGGAAATCATATTTACAGGTGTTCGGTGATCTATAAATAGCTGTTAATGAAAATGTATTGTTGCCAAACGTAAAATTTAAATGCAAAGAATTACATTCTGAAATTTCTATGTCAGTGAGAGTGAAGTCAATATTATTCTTGCAATAGACCACTAAACTATCGCATTTGCTGTACTTATTCATTTTAACGTTTTTTGTATAACCGGGTAAATCAAACCCAATATCATGACTTAACCAGGCTTCCGTTAGTATAATGAAATCAAAATCTTGTTTTAGGCTTTGCAAGACAGTGCAGAATTCTAAAAAATGTTTATTAAGGCTCCGAATATTTAAGTGAAAAATTTTGAAATCATGGATTGTTTTGTTTATGAAACTAGAGCAGGAATCGGCATTTTCCAAGACTGTCGTTATTGAATTGTCGGAATAGTTGCTTAATTCATCTAATAAACCATCCATTGTTGGGGACAAAAATAAAAATATATACTTGATAAAATATATACAGATTTGTTTTCGGTTTAAATCTTACAGCATATGTTATTTAGAGCTTATCAAGGTCCTCACACTTGTAGATTCTTTTGATGTTAGACTGTTCATTTTTCCTTACTAGAATTTTTCCGTCCTTGATCCACACAAATTTATAGTTCAGTTCCTTGGCGGTATCTCTTGTTTTATTTAGCATGTCCATTGTTGCCGCTGTAAGGTGCTCACCTGCCGTAATCCTGCTAGGGGGGAGGCATTCTAAAGAGAGTTTGCTGGAAGAGATGCCAGGTCCTTCTTCATCTCTTTTGGCTTCTTCTTTGAACTTTGACAGCCAGGTGTCTCTGCTGGTTCTCTTGCAAAATTTTATTACAATGGGTTTTCTTTTCCCCTCTTTTGTTGGTAACCTATGTGCTACACTAATGTCTCGCATGCAGTCCTTCGCATCTATGAGTGTAGAAATACGATCAATTATGTCATACACAGAATCAGACTTAATTTCTGGTACACCATGTACAATCAGATTATCTCGCCGGGAATACTGTTCTAAGTCATTTATTCTCATAGATAACTTTTCATTTTCTTTTTTTAGATTTGTATTTTCACATTTCTGCTTTCTTATTTCTTCTTTCATCTCGCTAAGTTCTATTTTGAAAGAATCGAACTTCTCTGAAATGAATTCAATGGATTTTTTCATCTCATCCATCTGGGCATTTATGTCACTCTTGAAATCATCAAACATTTTTCTTAGAGTTGTCAGTATATCATTGGAGTCACTCACCTTGTCAGTGGAGTTAGGTTGCTTGTTTCTTCCCATTTTTTTCTTTCTTTGAGTAGAGCACACGACAAACACGTCCGTCTCTCTTGAGAGTAACTAACTAACTTGAAAACTTAAATTTATGTTTAATACATTTTCTTTTTAGACTGGCTAAAGTCAAATCACTGAAACTTAACTTTTTGTTATCAAGTGCCAGAATGGTATTCTTGATTTTTTACCAAATCAGTTGACCAGTACCCCCCCCTCCCCAAATGAATCCAGACTCTTAGATGTATATCTGCTGTTGACGGGAATAACTTATGGTAAGTAAACACATTAACAATAAATATTTGTCAGTATTTTGTTAAACACATATTGTGGTAGTAGCGTAATTGAGATTTATAGTTTGGGAAGGATATTTTTTTACAATAGTGCTAAAGAATTTCGTACTAAACATATTATTATGTTTCAGACAGGCTTATAACAATATTAATATAGTACATATCGCTGCCTCAGTTCAATACTAAGACATCTTAAAATCTGATGTTTTGAGAAAAGAGCATTTATGTAGTTAGTTTTTATGCTAAATATAATTGCCTTTTATGCATGCAAACTGTCAAAATATAACTATGGACGGAAGTTGTCATAAATATATAAATGCTCTCAAAACATCAGATTTCAAGATGTCTTAGTATTGAATTGGGACAGCGATGTTATTAGGACAATGATTCAAATTTCCCTCTCATACCTCTAGTTCCTACCAGGCAACTAGGCGCGCTGCGATCGTTTCGTGTTTCCAAGATTTAACACAGAGGGTGCACTTCTAATAAGTTTGTGTTCTGTGTCGGAGACTAGACAACTATTATTTGAGAACTCTGCTGGTATTTCAACTTCCCAGAACAAATCAGAATTTTCGAAAGATCTCTGTAATATGATGGTTTCCTACAACATTCCGTTGAAAAAACTCAACCATGAAAGCTCCATGCGGTTTCTGAAGAAATATCCAAGTCATCCTGTTCCCGATGAATCGACGCTGAAAAAGAACTACCTGGAAGGATGTTATGAAGAGGTATTGGACAAAATAAGAGACCGTGTCGGAGACAATAAAATATGGGCGTCGATCGACAAAACGACGGATGTTGATGGAAGGTACATAGCAAATGTTATTGTTGGAGTTCTGAAAGACTGGAGAAATATTCGTCCTAACATGTGAACAGATGGAAATGGCAAATCATTCGACCATTGCTGTTTTGTTTGATAATTCTATGAAATTATTATGGCCAAATTGTAAAAAGATAATATTTTTCTGTTTGTTACCGATGCAGCTCCCTAAATGGTAAAAGCAGCCAAAGGACTGAAAATGTTCTACCCGAAGATGATAAATGGGACATTCCTCGCACATGCTATTCATAGAGTGCCTGAAGAAGTTCGCGGCAATTATCCGGAAGTAGATAAATTAGTGTCAAATGTAAAGAAAGTCTTTTCAAAAGCACATCTCCACGTTCAGAAGTTTAAAGATGAAGCTCCATCGTTGCCGTTTTCTCCCCAGCCTGTCCTAACACGTTGGTGTATATATACTTGGCTTGATGCAGCAACATATTACTGCAATAATTTCGATACTGTGAAGAAAATTATTTACTATTTTGATCCTGCAGAAGCATCGACGATAAAAAATAGCGCAAGATTTGTTTACAAGTTCCAACCTGAAAAAATGATCTGGCTTACTTGAAACCCAACTTCTCTTTCTAATCGAGCAAGATTACGCAGCTAGAACATTCAGGTACTCAATTAAGTGATGTCATTAATATTGTAAAATACACTGAACAAGAGCTAAAACAAGCAAAAGCAGCTAAAGTTTGTGCAAAATTTGTGAGAGTACTTGAAAAGAATCCTGGAGTTTACCAACTGTGTGGCACAAGTGACATTTTGTGTGGAAACAAACCTTCTGTAGATTTCAAACATTAATTTTCACCTCGTGATATAAGTTTTCTCAAGTACCTCATATGACGTGGAAAGAAGTTTCTCTCGCTACAAGACAACTTAGTGACAACAGACGAGGATTTGCTATCAACAACCTTAAAATGTATGTTGTTATTAATTGCAACAATCCAGTTGATAATGCAGACTGAAGACAGGCATGGGTTTTTTTTCAGTACATTTGTCTGGTCTTAAATGTTTACAAGGTTTATGCTCTATGCAAGTAAACTAAATGTTTTTATTTCCCCCAACAGGTTTTATGCTGTAGAAGAGAACAGTACAGGTCTTTTGTGTTACCATTTAAAGACAGATATTTTAAATAATTAACTCTCATGTAGCGGTTTTTATCAAGCTCCAGAGAATATAGTATGTAGATTGTAGTGACAAATAATTAATATGCATTTATTGCTTATTCAAAACTGAATTCGCAATAGTACTGTGGGGGGATTTTTCAGAGTGCAAGGTGAAAGTTTCCTTTCCCACGGGAAGAGGCTTTTACCTGGACTAATAAATTCGGAGCCTGTCATAACACAGAGCCCGCTCTTTGAAAGAAAATTTAGCCGCTTTGAGAACATAAAGGAGCATCAATAAAATATAATAATACCTTAGATTTAGTCATAAAACCTAAGTTTTGCGAGAACAAAATTGAATGCATACAGAGATTGTAGTTTAAGCTGATGGATACAAGATAAAACACGTTTACTGCAAACGAAAGGAAGTAATGAAGTAATTTAAGGTGATCTCTAAATTAAGAATTAAATGCGCGAGCATGAATTTACGGGAAGTTTTAGCGAGGGGAAAATAATTTATGTGTGAAAAGTCGGCGTTTTGCTAGTTCAAAAGGCTGACGATATCATTGGCTAAGGCATGATTGTAACAACAGCCAATAATATTGTTTAATGTATATGTAACCAATCACAGTTTAAGAAGGGCGTGTATTTTCATGTCAAAGTAGTCAGATAGTTTTAGTTTTCATGAGGTTGAGATATCACTCGACTAATAATTTCAGTGGAGCGACCACGTAATTCCTAACTCCGCTCGATGGAGAACTTTACCAAGAAGGAGTCATGTGTGTTAGGGTAGTGACAATAATTACATTAATGGTCAAGTGCATCAACACTGATTAAGATTTGGTTAAACAGTGTTTACTTACACACGTTTAAGATTTTAAACATGATTAAAAAGAAATGTGGTGCACCATTCCTAATTTCTGTTTACGGAGCCGTGTTTAGCTGACGGCTTGTTTAAACACAGAGCATAAAATCGGAAAGCAAGCGTAGTATAATGAACGCGTTCTTTTGTTGACGAGGGCATTACCTAGAGGAAGAAGAAGAAGTTAACAACAAGAAGACACCATGGAGGAGCGAGGATATTCTCTGCTCTGCCTGTGATGTAGGGAAGCATATTATTATGTATCGGCAAGTCAGTGAGGCTAATGCATTGCTTTCATCATGTATAATTCGAGCTGCAGTTCTGAGCATATTTCCAATGTCCCCTACAACAATATTGAATGATCAGGTAGCATAATACCTCAATACAGTCAGAAGTCGATTCATATCAGAAACATGATGATTTCTTTCTGTTGGGAATTGCAGTACCTGTGAAACTGTTTGTTTAGACAGGCGAAATCTTGCCACGAATTTCCTAACGGAAAGTTCTTCGAAAGGATCTCCTCGCTGCACTATAAAATTTCTACGCTCGTTTTCATTCTGTTCAAGATATTCCAGATATAATAACTCTATTCAAAGTCATCATCTGCACATTGTGTTTTCTTTGAATTTCAAAAATACACTGCCATAGCCTTGTTTTGTTTTTTTTGTTTTGTTTTTTGTTTTTGTTTTTTTGCTTTCATATACAAGTATTTTAAAAACATAAATACACTGTACCGTTTAACATGTTAAGACTTCACTGCCTAATATATATATTTTGCTTTAAGAATATTTTAAAAACTGAAATACAGTGTTCCATATAAGACTTTATAGAATTCGCTGTTACTGCTTTGTGTCTGTAATTTTTTTTCTTTTATAATATTTTAAAAACGTAAATACAGTTTACCGTATAATATTTTAAAAATTCACGCCCACTGTCTTTATATAATATAATAAACTATCATAATGATTCAGACTGCAGTCTACTGAATAAAACTTCATGAATTATCTGTCAATACCTTATATAATTATTCACCAAGAATTATACAGGGCAGTAATAACTGTAATATCCTTATATATATTCAGGGTAGTTTTACTTATAAAATCAAAATAAAAAATGAATGTCACAATAGAAGAGATACATCAGTACGACACAAGATCAAGAAAGAACTTATACACAATAGGGCACAATAAAATTCTGCTGTCACAACTGCAGACGCACAGGCATTATTGTACGTGTAAGATCACTGTTCTTGATGTACGGGAAGTGCATGAAACTTATTGTTCATATAATAAATGACTTTGGGGTCTTATGAGTTACAAAATCACATGGGTTATACTGGCCAAGGTTTCTGATAAAAGAATTGTCACTTTTAAGGTTACTGTCATAAAACGTCTGAACTTGTTTCCGTAAAATTACATGAAGCATTTGCATATTTAAATCATCATGAATCTGGATAGTCCTAGTATACCATTCTGATCCATGTATAATTCGTAAAGCTTTATTTTGCACAGTCTGTAGTGATTTGAATATTGTTTTCGGTAAATAACACCAAGCAGGTGAAGCATATGTCAGAATAGGTAGCACAAGTAACTTGTAAAGAACAATCTTTCTTTTTAAACTTAAAACAGGAGATTTCAAAAGAGGAAATAGATGAGATATTCTTGCTTGGCCCTTCGATTTCATGTATTCAACATGTCTGTGCCAGAGCAGTTTGCTATCCAAAATAGTTCCAAGATATTTGACAGAATTTGTAAAAAGAATTTCTTGATTGTAGATCTGTAGATTTGCACGTGGTCTTTTCTTGCATCTTGTAAACATTATGGCTTGACACTTTTCTGGATTTATTGTGATTCTCCACTTGTTGAACCATTTCATTCTCTTCATGCTGTTTTTGCCTAGTGCTGCCATCTGTCTTTTTCAACGGACACTCCGCTGCCCAGTGGCGTAACCGCTGACATTTACGACATGGAAATTTCTGTTTTGCACGTTCTACAGTCTTTTTCGATTGTTCACTGTTTAGCTGATTTTTCTTCACAGGGGCACAACCACGTGCAACATACGCAGCTGATTCCACCGTAGCTTGGTCACGTAATTCAAGTTTTTCAATCAACAAGTTCACCTTTTGATTTTCCGAAGGAATTGTATCCCACAAGTCTTTAAAATGATCGAAATCTTTTCCCAGCGTGGAAAAAATTCGGCCATTTAAGATTCGTTCCGACAGAACATTTTCTTTGTGTTTTTTCAGTTCGTCGTTCAAATCAACAAAAAGCTTCTGCAATTTTGCTACATGCGTGCTAATATCCTCTTTGTTATCACGTTGAACACAAAAGAAGGCTTGAATCAACATGTTTAATCGTTGTGTACTGCTTCTTTCGAATCTTGCGTGTAACTTTTCCCACATTTCGCTTGCATGGCTGCATGTCAACACGAGCTCAGCAACGGCTTTTCCCACCGTATCTGCCAACAAGCTTGAAGCCTTCGCGTCGTCTTTCCGCCATTTTTGTTGCGCCTTTTGTTCGGCTGCAGTCGCACTTTCTGTAAGTTCAGGACACTTGCGCCTACCTTCGACAATATCTTCAAGAGCATAAGCGCGTAATAACATCGACACATGCCACTTCCATTTCGCCCAGTCCTCGGGACCTTCAAGTCTATCCACTTGAATTTTGTATTCACTGTTACCGTTAGCCATTTTGTCACACGGAGTCCAGTTTTAACAGGCAAATTTACGTCGATCTTAATCGCGAGCAAGAGTTCTCATGCACCAGTTCACATGCACACTGGGCCCATAACCTATTGATAGCAGAACCAGTTGAAGATATTTAATTAACTTTATGCAGCATATTAACATAACACTTGAATGCAGAAAGCTTCATGTAGCAGCATGACGCTCTCCACAGTACAGCAAAACATGTCCGACTCTCTAGCACAAAGTGAAGAGGAAACAAGAGTCTAGCGGGAGCGCTCGAAGTGTAGAGTTGGATTATTCCTACAAAGTCTCTGGCCTTGAAGACAAACCCAGCCAGCGAGCTTCTCGTTACGTCTCGTTACCAAGATGCGCGAATTCGGTGCGCGTAAGATCAGTAAGCTACCGCTGGGCGGAGAGTGAACATCATGCAGCATGTCGCCAGTCGTAGAAAATACTATAATAGTTGAGTGGAGGGATAATGCCGCTGCGAGAGAGACAGACAACACGTGGAGTGGGATAGGAGAGCTGAGCCAATCAGGGTGCAGCTACCTCCCCTAGCCAGGAACTCTACGAGCGGTGAGACTCGCTCCTAAGGTATATACGTAAAAACCCAGAGACGTTGTGGAGGTAATCCTACTCTAAGGCTTTACGTCATGCATGTCCCAGGCAGCACCGCGCAGAACAGCAGACTTTTGTAAAAATAAATATAACCAAGTTTTCGTGAAACTTTATGGAGTCGCCTAAAACATTATTATTATTATTATTATTATTATTATTATTATTATTATTATTACTATTATTATTATTATTATTATTTATTACTAGCTTAAATGGCCCGGCGTCGCCCGGGTTTTGTATTTTGTAATATGAAATTAACTTATGGAGGACTTTCGACAAATACTCTCAATAAGAATACCGCCCACTCTACTCTATTCCCTTTGTTCAAAATGTCCACTAGCACAGAGGTGCCATCTGTTGAGTAGGAGTGGGCAGCAGTCTCAGAAGCTACTTAATGAACCTATATAGCTCCAGCAATAAATTCGTTTTTCAAAGTCCTGATGACACAGTAACTTATTTTTGTGCTTGATAATGCAAGGAATTAGGTCGGGAAATAACATAATTTACACTACAGCTAAACTAACTTAATTAAATGACGATAACGCTAATTTTTGAAGTAAAACTTCTTTAGCCGCGGAAGGGGTAAATCGAGAGCTAGTGTAACGCTCAAAATCGTCACAAAATTAGTATTACGCCCAAAATCGTCACGAAATTAGTGAGGTGTGACGGAACGGACTGCACAGAAAACAATCAACTCAATGATTAGGCTTATCCAAAACTGAAAAAGTCCAAAAATTAAAAATTAAAAAATCCAAAATCCAAAATTTCAAAAATTAAAAAATCCAAAATTAAAATATCCAAAAAATAAAAAATCAAAGATCCAACATTTAAATAATCAAAAATTTCAAAATTAAAAAATTCAAAGAACCAAAATTAATAAGTTCAAAATTTAAAAAATAAAAATTCCAAAATTAAAAAATCCACATATCCAAAATTTAAAACATAAATATCCAAAATTATAAAATATAAAATATAAAAATAAAAAATCCAAAATTAAAATCCAAAATTAAAAAATACAAAAACTAAAGAATTCAATGATCTAAAATGTAAAAAAATTAAAAATTAAAAAATCCAAAATTAACGAATTAAAAGATCAAAATTTTAAAACATCCAAAATTTGAAAAGTCCAAAAACCCAATATTAAAAAGTCCAACAATCCAAAATTTAAAAATCCAATAATCCAAAATTTAAAAAATGAAAAAAGTTTCACTTCTGTCGCATGGCGTTCCACACACACTTTTTTTTATAAGTTCCTTTAGAAACTAATTGTTTCGCTTTAATACATTTTCGTGAAAATCAGCTTTAAATTTTAATTCATACGATTTGCAAAATACTTTGTACAATATATACTTTGTTTGAAATTTTTACATGCAAAACAATTCGGATGGTAAGCCAATGAACATCTGAATGAATCAGTCTTGTACACACTCTAATTAACGATTTTACTTATTTCACTCTAAAAATAATTATTACTACCATAGACGGCACATTATCTTTTCTTTCTTATTATTTTAATCAGGGGTGCCCACCCCCCAAACTTCATTGCTCACCCCCAAACTTCATTACTCACCCCCAACCCAATTGCCTGTCGACAAGGGCGCCCATATAATATTTTCTAGGGGGGCAATTTTTTTAATTTATTTATTTTTTGTCGCTTTAACTTCTTGGGCCACTTTGAAACATTATATAAATAATATAATAATATAATAAGTAGCCAGAAAAAAATTGCGGGGAGGGTCGGAAGTGCCGGGGGGTTTGGAATACCCCCCCCCAAAAAAAAGGGGTCTGGGGTCCATCCCAGAAAATTTTTAAATATTGAACTAATGAAAATCACCTTTCACGCTATTTTAGCACTCAAAACCTAGTTAGGAAATTTGTTTACCATACTCTAAGACATGCCAATGTAAACAAGAAAATGTTACCTACGTCGGATGTCCACCCCGGGAAATTTTTAAATATTGAACTAATGAAAATCACATTTTACGCTATTTTAGCACTGAAAACTAGTTATGAAATTTGTTTACCATACTCTAAGACATGCCAATGTACATAAGAAATCATTACCTAGGTGCGGGGTCCAGCCCCGGAAAATTTTTTAAATATTGAATTAATGAAAATCACATTTTACGCTATTTTAGCACTCAAAAACTAGTTAGGAAATTTGTTTACCATACCCTAAGACATGCCAATGTAAACAAGAAAATGTTACCTAAGTCGGGTGTCCACCCCCGGGAAATTTTTAAATGTTGAACTAACGTAAATCACATTTTACGCTATTTTAGCACTGAAAACTAGTTATGAAATTTGTTTACCATACTCTAAGACATGCCAATGTACATAAGAAATCATTACCTAGGTGGGGGGTCCAGCCCCGGAAAATTTTTTATATATTGAATCAATGAAAATCACATTTTACGCTATTTTAGCACTCAAAAACTAGTTAGGAAATTTGTTTACCATACCCTAAGACATGCCAATGTAAACAAGAAAATGTTACCTAAGTCGGGTGTCCACCCCCGGGAAATTTTTAAATGTTGAACTAACGTAAATCACATTTTACGCTATTTTAGCACTGAAAAACTAGTTAGCAAATTTGTTTACTATACTCTAAGACATGGCAACTTAAACAAGAAATTGTTACCTAAATTATAATACTTATTACTATTACAAGAAAAGTTAAATAGCACATGGAACAGTGGACATAATAGGCCTACTCATTATGTTATGAAAAGGAAATAACTGCTTTATCATATTTGACACACCAACAAATCTTGTTTAATTAAATAAATATATATATTTTTTAAATACAAATATAGAATTTTAGGTTTTGACTCTTGGGGGTCCAAACCCCCTGAACCCCCTTTCCTAATCCACTGTGGATTCTGCTTCCATGTAGTCGATTTGGTAAAACTTCTGCAATTCAAATAATTGTCTTAAAAGAAAAACACCTGACTATAATAATTAATAATATACTTTTTTTCCTTGCGCCCCCCCCCCGCCCCCGGGTATGGACGCCCATGGCTGTCGAAATTCTTCATCTTTATCTTTATAAAGAATAAGAAGAGACCTTTTGAGGTTATAGAACTTGACCGTTTTTATTTTTAACATATAAAACTCTAATTTTGCAACAATTTTCAACCCCCCCCCCAGAAAATTCATAAAACGATAATATTTCCCCCCCCCAGAAATTTCAATGACGCAGTCTGCGTCTTAACCCCCCCCCCCTGTGGGAACCCCTGTTTTACTAGAATTTATATTATATTTTCGTACACAAAACACAACAGACAAACGTTAACTATATCGACGAGTAACTGCCCACTCCTGCTCACTGGCGGCGCTAGTAGTAGCGTGTCCCGGAAAAAGACAGGGAGTGGACGGTATTACTTATTGAGAGTATTTGCTTTCGATGTTGAAACTCTAGGTCCTTATATAATATGTATGTAGAATTCGAAATGAGGAAGAACGACATATGGCACTCAGACTATTCCCTCAGAAAACGCTAGGTATAGCTTTTTATGGCTCATAGAGGATGTCGAATGTTGAATTCCATTGCTTCTACACACCATGCCTGGGAGGAGCGCAAATAAGAAGAAAAAGAAATTCCGGTTACATAAGATTGTATTGTCTTGACAGAAAATTGTATTTCTCTCTCTCATATTACCATGCAACCGTTTCGGGGCTGAAGTAAAACAGAAATTCAATATCACTTTCATACTTTACTTCCCAAAAACCTGGACATACTGCGCGCGTAGGACTGAAAATGTTCCATCCCATTTTGTCTTCTTTTAGATGCTTTGGGCCTCTGATAAACATTCCTACGCCTATTTCTCAACTAATACAAAGCCTACACTCAGTGGCGGTTTCTCCTATATGCTGCAGTGCTGCAGCACACAGCTTGTTTTCTGCTCGTCGTATAATGTTATTTTCAAACGCAATATTATATTTTCCTTTGCGTAGATTTTGAACTTGGCGCGTCCACGCGAGAATTTCTTAGCTGGTAGCTTGGGAGTCAAGAGTCGGTTGTGAATATTATCTTTTCCGCCTCGTGAATGCAGTTTGTGAACAGCGCAGCGTTCGTAGGGTGTGACGTCATCCTCGACCTTGACTGCTTGGCGTATATATGGGAGTTTTAACCTGCAAAATGCGCTGCGGCAGCAGGCAGCCCAGAGTGGGATTCTGAGGGAGGTTCACGTCTCACCGGCGGGCGAGCTTTTAGTTATGTGAGAAGATCTTCCACCATCTGACGGTAGGGGACCGTGATGTAGCGAGTAAGCAATGCTTTTCATCTTCACCGCCAAATTAGAATGCGTTAAATTCAGAAAAACCCGGATTCCACAACCCCGATTAAGTATTCTGTCGCAATGGGAACACTAAGCGACTTCCTCTACCTCGATCATTAAAAATACTATTTTCTCGTCTCTTATTCCATTTCGGGGAACTCTCACGCGATTTTCCCTACCCTAATAATAATAATTATTATTATTTATTTATATTATTATGATTATTATTATTATTATTATTGTTATTATTATTTTTTTATTTTAATTGTGGTTTTTTCTCTCGTCACACAACTCACACAACGTTCGACGAGACGAGAGAAATTAGAAAAAAAATAATTAAGGCAGAGGAAATCGCGTGAGAGTTCCCAGAGATGGATTAAGAGACGAGCAGTTTAGATAGGCCTACTAAAGATTTTTAAAAATATTTTAAGTTTGCTGTATGAAATAGTATTTGCAGCACACTTTCGTTTTGAGCCACGAGCCGCTACTGGCCTACAGCTATGAGTGACGTATCAGTGGATAGGATTTGTTACAGACTTCCGATATAGCATACTCACTGGCACACACTTAAGTTGTCCCTGCAGTGCGACCGCTTATTCTACGTCAAAATGTGAAGTGAGAAAATGATATTTTCCATGTCGAGGTTAGAGAAAGTTTATTTTCGTGGATTTTATTCTTAAAGAATTATTTTCACAAATGTATTAATTACGTCGATAGTATCAGAATTTGTAAAAGCCCAGTATTATAATATAGTTTCCAAAGCCCTATGTGAACACCATAAACAATACTTTCGTTATGTAAAAAATTGGCAGCAGAACTCTCTAACTTTAGTTCATTTCACACTTTCAACTTTTCCCGTGGATTTTCCAAGAAATTTCTTTCATACAAACCTTGTCCTGACAATTACGAACATAACAAAACAAAAATCAGCCAGATCGGTCGAGCTGTTTTCAAGTGATGCGGCAACATACATTTTGGAAATTCATTTTTATTAATATAGATTCTTCTTCTTCTTCTTCTTCTTATTATTATTATTATTATTATTATTATTATTATTATTATTATTATTATTATTATTATTATTAGTTATCTATACTGGGTCTCCAAGGTGTTCTAAAGAGTGTATATTTTTTTTTGGTTCTGCGTAGATAATTATTTTTAAGCCCTTATATAGTTGATGCTGGTTGCAGTAATCTGAAAGAAGATTTTAGACATTCCCTTTTTTGTGTGTGCAGTAACGTTTGTGCATGGACATAAACAACCTGGTTTTTTCTGTTGCTACAACCATATAAACTTAACGCCTAGTTTAGTTTATCACGAAAGAATTTGTGACTCAGCGGCGACAATGAAACTGTGGCACCGAAATTTCTTGGTGTAGCCTAAACTATTAATAAAAAATCACAATAAGAGATATGTTTAGTCATTTCATCATCTCTGTCTTTGGGTAGAACCATAGGTAGTCTGCTATGCGCTAGATCTATATTTATATTTTATTTTTTGGTTAATACTTCATATATTACATAATTCTGAAAGAAGTAGTGGGAGAATTTTATAGGTTGATTGTAGTAGTTCCTAAAATTATAAGTGGATAAAAATCACTCTAAATATTAGCATAAAGTAGTCTACCTAGTTGGTTTTCCTCAGTTTCTGAGGATGAGTTATATTATCATTTCCACATCCGTCTTTCCTTTCATTCCAAGTTGCTGAATAATTATCAATCCTTCATTTCTCAATGCTTTATAATCTAGTGGGAATTATTTCTAATTAAAATAACCCACGTATGATTTGTAAACACTATGTTATACATTATAATTAGAGGTAGAAGGTACAGTAAAAAATAGAAAAAGAAATAAACTGCAATAAAATAAGACTGCCTATCTGAAATCTGACCTGTACATCTCCAGTATTACAGAATTTTAAAAGACCTAGTGTATACTTCTGTTCTCTTTTAGGCCTATTGTAACATCTTCATGCACAAACATTTGTTTTCTTTATTTAACTTAATGGATTGTGAAACTCTTTTAAAAATCTGTAGATCTTCAAAGAAAGGACACAATCATAAATTGGTTGTACTTATGCAGTTAAAATTAAAGAAAAACTTTCATGAATTAAATTTTCCCACTCTTTGAGTTTACAATAATTAATCAGGAAAGTGAAAGTTAAGCGCAAAAACGATCTATGTGATATCACAGTATAAGTATTAATACAGTACAGAAACTCAGCCCGTTTTTCTGCCAGCCGAGCATGCGCGCGCATTTACTAGCGATCGTAGCGGCCATATAGTAAGACTACAGAAACTACTCCGGGAAGTATGTAAATAAATAGGAGTGTTGTATTTATTAGAACACGCTATATTCGAAAGGACCTTATTATTCTGCTGTAAATTTCAGTAATAATAAAAGACAAAATCCTGAATTGCATTTCTTCACTTTCTTGAAACATCCAGAAAGGTAAGAACGAAAATAAGTAATATTTATTGTAGGTCTACTGGCTTACTCGTGATTCTGGTGTGGTTATGTTTCAAGTTACTTTAATGTAATATTTTTATATTTTATTCTGTTGTAATGATTTCTGGTGTATAAAATAGGTCATTAATGGTCGACAAGAAAACCTAGTAACAAAATATGTAAAATATTTGAGTGAAAATTACCGTCTATGCTTGACACACGCCGAAAACAGACAGTTTATGAATTCCTATAAAAACTCGTTAATTAAAACTGCTGTACCGACGGTGTCTTCAATTCCAAATGCTCCTGAATTTTTTGTTTTGTTGAATGAAGTCCATCCTGCAGTAATTGACGCTACATAGACCTACGATAAATTGAAGTCGTATATTGCCATATAAGGCAAAGAATCAAAATACACTGTCAACAATGACGTGCAGGATGAAAAACGTGACAGATCTATAATATAATTTACGTAATTAATATGTAGGCTATTTATTATAATAATTTTAATTATAGATTATATTAAAGGGCAATTATTTTAAAGGAAAAATACTAGACCTAGGTACAGTCCTTAACAGTAGCCTATTTAGGCATTGTTTACCTCTTCTAGAATATAATACATTATCTGTTTTATTATTTCTTAAATTTAAAATTGGATTTGCATTGAATAAAAATATTCTGTATTTTTCTCTTTTAACATAACATATTTTGCGATGTGTTTATGTATTTTCCCAAGCCATTTCATATGATGAGAATGTAGCTTTACTCAATCTCCGCATGGAGCGCTAGTGTCGTCCAGTCAACATGTTGTCATATGACTTTTAACCATTGAGCTCTATTACATACTGGAGGTAGCACTGCATGATGAAAAATCGTGACGGCAGGGTTCGCGGTCCGCCATGAAAGTGAACGTATACTTTAGCTCCTATCCCGTATCTGCTTCTAACAAACTCATGTGTATTAATGGAATTATGAAGATGTATTGGCGTTTTTTAAAACTTTTATGAATGAAGCGTTTCAATATAAACTACTTGATGCTTTTTAAGTACATAACAAAACTAATTTCATATTGTAATGGTTTGGTAAAAATATTTCTTTAATCTAAATCAGGCGTGAATGTACACTGGTAAACAGTTGTAAACACTCGATTTAAAAATTTAAAATAACTTCACATTAGGCCTACATATTGCGATATTATGCTTCATTTCTATATATAAAGAGAATAGGCAAAATCTGTGCTTTGGAAATGCATAAACCGTGACCTTCAACTGTACCGTTACTGCGTACTGGATACAATTCACATTATTTATTATTTTTTTAAAATACTTCCTGTAGACTAGCGCAAAGGGAAGCCACTGAAATGAAATTTCAAAATACTTAAAGTCTTAATACTACTTAGAAGTTCCTTTTTCTTCAAATCTGAAATTAATTAGCCATGCTATTTATCTTCTTGTTCTTGCAACAGACAATCGTCTGTAGCCTTTTGTTTTTTCTCAATTCTGTTTTGATAGGAGATGGTGGGAGGTCATCTGTTTGTGTCTGTTTATCTATTTTCGTATAATTTTCAGCGAGGTCTTATACAAAAACTTCTGCTTCCTCTTATTTCTGCGATTAAAAACTAGCATGAAAAATTTAGGCCTACATGCATAAGAATACTAAGTTATATTTACATGACTGACATATTGCATAATTTATATTCCTACATGGCACCTAAAGTAGGCCTACTACTAACCACATTACGAACCACTTGTCTTTTTGGAACAATAATTTTTTGAAGATGTCCTGGAATATTGAAGACTGATGGTACAGCATCTTTTAGTAATTTTACGAGTGCACCAGACCTTGACATTATAGCAATCAGGTGTCTGCTGCTTAATGTACTGTTCGCTGTGGGTGACCAATGGCGTTCCTAGGGCGGGGCGGTGGGGGCGGTCCGCCCCGGGCCCCACTTACTATGGGGGCCCCTAGTGATGCCCTACCCTAATATAAAAATTAATGTTCCACCTCTTTTTTTGCTCATCGGAATTTTTGTATTAAATACAAATATTGCATATTTGACGTGTTACCAATTACAAAAAATTGACTCCTATTATCAATGTTTTGGTCTCCTGCTGTGAGAGGTTACTAGGAGATGCGTAGTTGGATACTGCGCTGAAATGCATCATTCAACTGATGAAAAATAGAACATGTCCTAATTTTTGTCATATTTAAACATGACAATTTTCCCATTTCATTACTTTTTAATTATGCACATATTTGTATTTTGCTAATTAGTTAACTTAATATTTTTGGACTAATATATGTTTGTATTTAATAAATAAATACATTAAATACTACATGAGTTCGCTCCCTTATTCTGGCTTTTATTTTTTCGTATATCTTAGCCCATGGAGACGATCTGAAAGACAAAAGGCTAGCCATAGAAAAAGAAGTTAAAAATAGTCGTGTTCGTAGCTTTTGCTGGGGGAAGGGGCCTAAGTCCACTTTCAATTCTCTGGAGCTCTGTGGAGCCATATGCCACGCAATATTTGACAATTTTGTCATGAAAAATAACAAAAACGCATTCATAAATATACGTTTACCATAGGAAGCACACTTCACCAATACGTACGGAGTAGCCAACTTAACAAAAAGTGAACGTCACGATTTATGCAGTTCCAAAGCACAGCTGTTGTGTATCCTGTTTATATATTGAGATCACTGCTTTTAACACACAGTTTCTTTACTGTATTAATACTTATACTGTGGTGATATCTCGTTTTGTTTACAAATGGCAACTGTGCTGGATGGGTCTCAGACTTACAGTGCGCTCTGGTGATAAAATTGGCAGTGATCTCAATATATAAACAGGATACACAACAGCTGTGCTTTGGAATTGCATAAATCGTGACGTTCACTTGTTGTTAAGTTGGCTACACCGTACGTATTGGTGAAGTGTGCTTCCTATGTTAAACATATATTTATGAATGTGTTTTTATTATTTTTCATGACAAAATGGTCAAATATTGCGTGGTATATGGCTGCACAGAGCTCCAGAGAAATGGAAGTGGACTTAAGTTTCACAAGTAGGTTATTTTTGTTTGGAACATTTGAGGATACTGGCCAAATCTGACTTAGCCTCAAGCGTAGCATAGCCACGAACGCTTGTCTTTTTCTTGCCTGTTTGTACAGGTTTCCATTTTCTTGGCCTGATATTCCGAAGAAGTGGGTTCAAGCAATGCGCAGAGAATATTGGTCACCCACAGCGTACAGTACATTAAGCAGCAGACACTTCACACCTGATTGCTATCAGTCAAGGTCTGGTGCACTTGTAAAATTACTAAAAGATGCTGTACCATCAGTCTTCAATTTTCCAGGACACCTTCAAAAAATTATTGTTCCAAAAAGACAACTGGTTCGTAACATAGGCGTAACCAGGCCGACCATATGGGGGGGTTACAACATCTGGGGGGTATGGAATACCCCACCCACCCCCCAGGGAGAGGGGGAGAGGGGGTCCTCCCCCGGAAAATTTTAAAAATTAAGATGCACAATAACGAGTTTTAAGCTTCCCACGCTTTATACTCGTATTAAGCAATTTATAAGCAGACTTTAAAAAATTGTACAATTTTCCTTTTTTTAATCAATGGGGGGGGGGGGTTCAAACCCCTCAAAACCCCCTCGTTACGCCTCTGGTTCGTAATGTGGTTAGTAGTAGGCCTGCTTTAGGTACCATGTAGGAATATAAATTATGCAATATGTCAGTCATGTAGGCCTAAATTTTTCATGCTAGTTTTTAATTGCAGAAATAAGAGGAAGCAGATGTTGTTGTATAAGACCTCGCTGAAAATTATACGAAAATGGATAAACAGACAAACAGATGATCTCCCACCATCTCCTATCAAAACAGAATTGAGAAAGAACAAAAGGCTACAGACGATTGTCTGTCGCAAGAACAAGAAGATAAAATAGCATGGCTAATTAAATTTCAGATTTCAAGAAAAGGAACTTCTAAGTAGGCCTACTGACTTAAAGTATTTTGAAATTTTATTTCAGTGGCTTCCCTTTGCGCTAGTCTACAGGAATTATTATTATTTTTTTTAATAATAATAATGTGATTTGTATCCAGTACAGTAACGGTAAAGTTGAAGGTCACGGTTTATACATTTCCAAAGCACTTAGAACAGATTTTGTCTATTCTCTTTATATATCGAAATCAAGCATAATATCGCAAAATGAAGGCCTATTGTGAAGTTATTTTAATATTTAAAATGCGAGTGTTTACAACTGTTTACCAATGTACATTCACGCCTGATTGAGATTAAAGAAATATTTTTACCAAACCATTACGATATGAAATTAGTTTTGTTATGTACTTAAAAAGCATCAAGTAGTTTATATTGAAACGTTTCATTCATAAAAGTGTTTTAAAAACTCCAATACATCTTCATAATTCCATTAATACACATGAGTTTGTTAGAAGGAGATACGGGATAGGAGCTAAATTATACGTTTACTTTCATGGCGGACCGCGAACCCTGCCGTCACGATTTTTCATCATGGAGTGCTACCTCCAGTATGTAATAGATAGAGCTCAATGCTTTTGGGGCTCCGACTAGACCCTATTGAAGAGGAAGGATACAGTGTGGCCAACATAAAATTACAGTCCACAAGATGACGCCACATATTCATATTTTTCTTTTTATATTAACACAACTAACTCCTGGGCACGGAGGAAAGAATACACGGAGACGCCGTGCTTGCGATGTTGTATGGGAAACAGATGAAGCCAATGACCACGCCCCCTTAAGGGACCAAAAAGGAGGCTTGCTATATACAATAGCACACAAATACTCCGAAGTTTCACGGGTTATAACAACGTAACGGTAGGGAAAATATGTAATATCCCAATTTCATATATTAACTACATACTCTGACATCATAATAATCCCGGTAGTAAGCATTAACCTATCTCAGAAGAGCCAAAAATGTAACTTTCAAATGAGCAACTTGACATGTGCGAGTATAAATACTGAGTCAGAAAGTGATTAAGTGACCATGCGACTATGATAATTCAGAACGAGAAAAATATTCTTGACAGTTATATACCTACAAATGCACTTTATTTGATTAATTACAATTAGCCTAATGCTATATAAATAAAATACATCAATAATTAGCAGCCTAGTGTAAAATACAAGTAAATTATGCTTAGCAATTATACCCATATTCATTCATCCCAAAAATTGATTATTTTCAGTACCTAAATTTTACAAAATTATTAATTTTTAAGGTAAGTTCATAGCATAGAATTTAAGTATTTTTGTTTACCTTAAATTTAATTTCTTCAATATTGTTCAATATGTACTTGTCAAAATTCATTGCCTAGAAATTAAGTATAATGTACCTAACATTTATTTTGTACAAATTGTTCAACTCATGTACTTGACAAAGCCATGTAAACCTCTTACATTAGGCTAATAAATCTAAATCTAAATTCTCTACATGAAACTTATCTACTTGTCTAGTTTTGTCTTTATGTACATCACTTAACCACTTAGGCCTAAACAACATGAATTTCGGAGATACAATAGTTTATGTTAGGCCTACTATGATTTTTCTATTCAAAGTATTAAATAAAATAAGACTAAATGATTAGTCAAACTATCGGAACTCTAAATATATCGGAAATATATTAGATAGACCTACTTCAGTCTGTTCTATTATTGAATTAAAAACAAGACAAAAAATGCACACCAAATTCACCAGTGAAACACACAACCTCAATTCACAGAACTATTTTAAATATATTTAGGCCTAATTCAGTCTAATCTGTTAATGAATTTCTCGATACCAAGCTTGTTTCTTTCTGAATATTCATAACTGTGCCGGTAATCTAAAGATGACTTTTCGGAGATAAAAATTCTCTCTTCTTCATAGACCTATAGGCCTATATAATATATCCCCATCGCAGTGCCGCATTTAAGCCTAGGCAGACGCCTAGGGTGGCAGATTTGAAGGGGCGGCTTTTAGGCTCTTACTTTTTTTAACATTAAACATTTTGTTCATAACTCTTCAAAATAGTAAACTAATGTAACACACAATGAAATAAAAATGAAAAACAATGACACCAATACACTCAAACCACTCGTTGCCTGACTTCAGTTTGGTGAGTTCAACATGCAGCTGTTTATTTATTTACTTATTTGTCTGTAGGCTTCAGTCGTATTTACTTATTTATTATTATTATTATTATTATTATTATTATTATTATTATTATTACTACTACTATTATTATTATTAGCCTACTATTTCAGTTACAATAATGTTTATTGTAGGTTACTTTGTGGTACATTCGTGTGAAAATAAGGAGGCAAAAATATTTTTCTCTGCCTAGGGGCGCCCCTGCCCCATCGTTAAATAACCATATAACTACCCTGTCAATTAAAGAATATCTCGAAGATGAAATGTCAATATAAACTATTTTCATTTTCAAATGTTGTAGTGTCCACCGCTGTGGCTCAGGGTCCAATCCTCTCACGCAGCGGGCCCGGGTTCGATTCCTGGTCGGGACAAGTTACCTAGGTGAGGTTTTTTCCGGGGTTTCCCTCACCTATGAGACAAATGTCAGGTAACTTTAGGCCCTTGTGGTCCCCGGATATCATCTGGCCGTCATTATCATCTTCATCCTCATCCTCGCCTTGTTCTGAGTGAGTGTGTGTGTGAATGGTGTGTATCGTCCTATGTGTTCGTGTTGTCTCGGAGGTGGCCCCGGCATTGGGCTGATCACTCATCCGGGGAGGCCCTCCATGTCCTTGTCTGGTCAAAAAAGTATGTATGTGATTCAAAGATAATCCCTCTCCCGACAGGTCGCGGCCCTGTAAGGCCCGGGCGGCTTGGGTCGCTTAAATCCTAAAAGGGAGAGGTGAAACTACGGTAAAGAAAGAAAGAAAGAAAATGTTGTAGTGTTAATGACATCCGCAGCCATCTGTTTTAAAGAGGACACTGACAATATTGATATGGCTGATAGCGGCAAACAATTTCCTGTCGTAGTTC
The DNA here is from genome assembly GCA_964059195.1 of Ectobius pallidus. NCBI lineage: Eukaryota > Metazoa > Arthropoda > Insecta > Blattodea > Ectobiidae > Ectobius > Ectobius pallidus. The sequence continues at coordinate 80,602,989 of CAXKWD010000001.1, forward strand.
CTACCTGGTGGTTTACCAGCAACTTCTTATATGCTGCTGTAAACAAAGACGAGTAACCACGCTATCCGTGCAAGCTATAAACATAAACACGTGAAACAGTGACACGCCCCCTTAAGGGCCAAACGCTCGGACAGTTGGCTTCACGCTTGCGGTCTCAGGGCATCTCCATGTATTCTATCCTCCGTGCTCCTGGGAAATAAATACACGGTGGCAGGGGCGTACGGTGAAATTTTGTTCGGGAGGGGTTCAATGTAAAGTCGTCTCAGCTCCATGTCCTTGCGCACATTGGGAATTATCACTTTTTTAAATTACTAAACAGTTGTATTGTGATAATTAATATGCTGCTCAGTCTTTGAAAGTGTTTTTCTTGAGATTTCTATCCATTTCTCGTTTAAGCTAGAGTCTATAAATAAAAACTTTCTTTGGAAAAATTATCATAATGCTGTATGGTGCATAGGGCACGTTTTTAAAGTCATCTGTAAATCCACCGGTGGAAAAGCCTGATTAATGCCAATTACTTCATGATAATTTTGTGATGAGCTCGTGAGTACTGTTGGCTTTACAAACAGGTTCATGCATTTTGGCGGGAGTATTCGAGTTGTCGTTTGACAGATTCCAAAGGGATTTTTGTTTACTAGTAATTCATCACTGATATTAAGCTGAAAAACTTTCAACACCACGAGGTTTTGAAATTTCAATCTTAAATAAATTATGATAAACCTTAAATAATGCTTAGGTATGTACGACCCTGTAAAATGTGTAACAACCGAACAGAGCTCTTAAATTTCGTTCCATGATCTATAATCTTCAAAATATTGAAAATATTTCGGGAGGGGTTTCAATGCCCTGAACCCCCCCTTCCGTACGCCCATGCACGGTGGTGTGGGTGAACTGTGAGTAACACAGAAAATTAACATTTTTTACCACAATGACAAGTTGTGTTTTTGTTGTTGTTTTTTAAAAGGAATATGTTTGGATAAAACTCTAGGTATCATTTTATATATACGACGAACCTCACAAAAATATAAATTGTAAAAAGGGGATAAGACATGTAGGCCTACCACATATGAACTAACAGAACTTTTAAGGCTGACCGAATGGATACAATATATATATAATATATAACACTGTTTTTTTTAATCTGTAAGTAATAATTTGTGTTTTTTATAAGATCCATTAACAACATAGTTTTTTTAAATTAAAAAACTCTCTTAACGCTTTATACTCTGTTATAAAACACATGATAAACAAGATAGGCCTTTTATCAAATAAGAACATAGGCCTATATTGTAAATTGTAAGCTATATCTCTATAAAAGAAAATACAACTTGTAATATTGGCCGCTATTAGTTTTTTTCTTTAAGAGTATCAAAGAAAAAGAAAAATACATTATATTGAAGGTATAAGGAGGACTTTTAATTAGTAAAAATACATAAAACTTCCCTCAATGGTACAAAAATGAAGTTTGTGAATATTGTTTAATTTATAATCACACGATGGCTGAAGGCAGTAGTGATGGAAATTCCCCTGTCCCTCCTTCAAGTCGCACACTGCTTTTAAACTTCTTGCTTCTGTTAAATCACTGATCCCATGTAAATCTCCTAGCTGGAATTTCTAATTTTCCTTCGCAGTAAGAAGGCTATGGATTATTAAATATTAAATGAGATGTATTGTTACTTCAAACCTTATAATTTTTGTTATTACCGGCACTTAGGTACGCAATAATTTATTACCGATGCATTCGATATGTTGTGTAGTAAAAATATGTTTGTTCACAGTGCCAAGAAGATGGGTAGTTATTGTTCCTACGTGTAACAGTCGCTGAATGTGTGGAAATTGCTTTTCTAGACATAAACATGCTCTAATTTGGAATTCTGCAACAAATAGGCTTCAATACTAGTGACTGAAACCGTAGTTAGAAAAAATCGTGTTAAAAGTTGTAAGATTTTTTTTTACACGTTTTACGTTTGTTACTGTAATTATGCGTTTACTACGCGTATTTTACACGCCAGTAAGGAAACTTTTTTAATGTGTGTCAGGTCCCAACCCTGCCTATCACACACTAGCCCAGTCAAATGTTACAAAAAAAATGCTTGAACTTACATTAAATGGGGTATTAATGATTTTTGGAGGGGAGTTTCAGACCATTACTGGGATCACAAATCCAGATTTGCAACCCTCAGAAACCTGTGCTCGATGAATGGCGGTCGAATTAAACCGGTTTTTCCGGACTTTTTTCGGTTTTTCGACAATATCTCCTAAACTATGCGTTTGTTGAAAATATTATTTCTTAGCTTTTTAAAAGTAAATTAAATTTTCTAAAATATGAGATCAAAATAGTTTTTTTAAGTTATATAGTTACCGAGATACGGCTTTTCACAGATTAGCCTTTTTTTTTCAAAAAGTTAAAATTTTAAGTTTTCTTCGTGTTTCGAACTGAATACCGACAAAATGACACGTCCTACAGAAAAGTCAAGACAACAAAAGTTGTAGGCAATTTAATAAGCTTTAATGTGAGGTATAGCTCGTTCTTCTGGCTAAGATAGTCTCGTCATAAATGACAAAAACAGAAAATATGAAAAAATGCTTTTTTGGGTGAAAGTTGAATAACATCGTTTCCTCCACCAACAACTTAATTCTTTTGTAACATGTTGGCGGATGATGTCTTATAACTGTATATAGAAACTATTTGTGTGTATATGTGTCTATGGGAAATGGATTTTGCCAGAAAAAAATATTTAAGCAGAATATTTCATAAAAATGTATTTACTTTAAACCAACAGGCATATTTAAATCATGTGTGAGGTTCCTGGTATGGGAAGTCGAGGGTGGGGTGATGTTTTCATCTTCACTTGAAGAACTGTCATTCTGGGGTGTGGGCACATTGCATTTCAGCGCAGTTTTGCGGCAGCTGCAGCCCCCAGCGCAGCCCATCTTGCACTTGCACGAGATCAGTTGCAGAAGGGTTTGAGGGGCTCGTTTAACTTCCATTGCAATTGGAGTAAGCCCAACTCGTCCAACTTCCACCCCAATCCGTGAGTTTTTTCCACCACTTTTGTACCTGCGAAAAAGTAGAATGAAAATTAGTTATTCTATAATATTTCAAAGCATACACACGGTGTACAATAAAAGTGTATAAGTGAACAACGAAATTTAAGAACATAATGATAGGAAATGTATATGGACATACCTGGTGGTACATACAATAAGCATGATATTTTGCAGCATCTGTGATTGGTGACAAACGGGCTAGGTTGACTTTGGCTGACAGGTCGTTGAGGGTGGTGTCAGTCGCTCCTTCATAAACTGCGACGAGATACTTCTCCCCAGCTGCAGCTATTTCATCGTAACTCACATCTGGGTGGAGGAAGACTTCTGCTTGCTTGAATAGTGCTGGGGCCTTGAGGAAGGTTTGACAAATTTGGTTTTCCCCTGCTTGAAAGGAGCCCGGGAGAGTAGTAAGAATTCCCGGTGGTGAACGATGTAGATGAATATTGGACGTCTGGCTCACCTCTTCTGAAAGTAGATGTATTTTTTGGAACTCAAACCAACTAATAACACAAGCAGGTCCACATCTTCCACGATGATTACAACCTTCTCAGAAGAGTCAGCTTTGGTGATGGCAGCTCTAACAATGTCAGCGTCAGTGTCGTCTTCTGTCACCTCAACACCGTGCTGTTCAAATCCAGTTTTCAGTAGCTCTATCAGCCTATGCTTATTAGTGTCGTTCGATAAGAACTTCTCTTGTGTGATGTTGAAGGTAGTTGAAGCTGATAGGACAATGTCACTGCAGTTGAGGGCGGAGTATCGTCTGAGACCTTCGGCACTTTTGGTACTTTTTTGAGAGGCGTCCTCCGGATATCCATCGAAGACAGTGGATTACATCTGATGCGTTTTGATGCTGCACACATTTGTGGAGCAAGTAGCCACCATCGAGCATGATGTGGATATTGGCGTCTCGGGAGATGTTGGTAGTGAGGGATGTGAAACACGAATATAGAGCTCAAGGCTTGTAAACTACAGAGGTAGCGTATTCCGGCGAGTTTATAGGACAGGGGGTTGCGGCGAGCAGGCGAGTGTGTGACGTCACAAGATTCCAGATCTCGCAATTTTCAGTTTTTACTCAGTCTAGAAAATCTTACACCGCGTGATTAAACTCGTAACCTTTAATTAACCCGTGGTCGGATTCCTGTGAAATTTATACAGAAATAATCTACACACATCAGCCCTACTGATGGTTAAAACAGAGCCTTAAAAAAGCGGACACAAATGTTTTTATTTCATTTTATAAACATCACCCGTTACACAAAATTCATGGAGGGAGAAGCAAATTTCACTATGCGACAATTTTTTGTATTTTTGTGTCCCGAAAAAACTTCAAGCGAGAAAGTTTTAGTGAAATAATTGAATTTTAATACAAATGAAGTTCCAGCCCCATATCTCGAATGGTTTACGAGTAATTGAGTGGTAATTATTCCGGGTGCTTCAAGGTGTCGGAATGATTTGGCGCTTCAAGCACGACAGTAGAGAGCATGGTGCCTCTGACAAAGCTTCTACCTACTGATCTCGGCCGCTTGACCGCAGTCTTTTAGGATAGATATTACCAGTACATACTGTTTTTAATAATACCCAGTACAAATGGAAGGTGCTTTAGAAAGTGCAATTAACTGAACCATTATACCGGGCCAGATATGTGCTGTGGCAGTGTGTAACAGTAATTTTGTAGATTGTAGAAGTCGTTGCCACGCTTCGTGCCGCATGCCGGAAGGATACACATCCTAAATAAAATCTCATTTAATGCACTCGCATAACTTTCTTTACCCTAAGTATCGAAATGCATTGATACGATTTGCTCATTTCATATAGTTATATAAAATAAGAAGTCGTGTTCAAGGAGAACGTATTCAGTAGTCTCATCCTCAGCCACTGTTTTTCGTCACGCAAGACTTAAAACCTGGGTTTCTATGAACGGCGGCTGGCTTATACTATTCTTCGGATAATTTTTACGAAAAATGTTCAAAATAAAAACTGAGCTCTTAGTATATCACCTCGTGTATAAAACTTAAACAAAATCGTTACGTCATTTTTTTTTAGAAAATCGCAAAAATAAATTTTTCCTCTTTGTAAAGTGCCATTAAATGTGTCACATCACCAGAAGGTACCTAACCCGAATGTAACATGTTGTTTATGTACTATTTTGTTCTCGAGCTCAATCACACACACGAACACACACGTTTCTGAAAATAGGCCTAGTATTTAGGATTCAGGGGCCCCAAAACATGTATTTAGGTTGAAAACGCGACATCGAATTTCGAGTTGAACGTAATGTTTAGTAGCCTACGTATTGTACGGGAAGAGAAAGTGAAGATAAAGCAAATACACCATCGTTATTATTTATTTATTTATTCTGTCAACTACAGGAATAAATCCCAATTTCAGTTGGCGTAGTTTCGCCAGTAGGCGTTGTACAACATCGTAGATTATACACTATAATATACAGTTATATACAGTAAATGTGTGAGGAAAAAGAAGATACATGAATGATTTATAATAAATACATTTAATTTAAAAGACAAACCAAAGACTAAGTCAAATTGTATAAATATTTAACCCTTCATGAAGAAAGCCTATGTAATAATTTAGTGATAAGCCAAAATCCAGAAGAGCATGTAAAAGCTCTCTAAATTAGGCCTAGATTGATTTGTCATTCTCACAACCGCCTGAATCACAGAACAACAATGAGCAGAACCAATAGGCCTACGAAATGCGGTATAGATGCATAATATTATGAGTCACTTGTGTGTAAATAATATTGCATACTAACTAGTTAACTAGTATTTATGAAACGCTTGTGAGAATATGAGTGTTAATCGCGATGAAATTTCAAAACAAGCCAGAAACATTGAACTGGAGCTGCTGCGAGCAAAATCTCGGCAGCAGTAGACTATGAGAAGGATTATATTATTGCATTTAAATGCTGATTCATCCATGGTAAGCAGTGTTTCTCTTCTGAACGAAGATGTGAAAAGCTGTTGGCTTATATATTTTGTTGTTATAATTATGATGAAGTAGGCTACCGTGTTTTGCAGAAAACCTGGTAAAGTTTCTGATTATCATATAGAAACATGTTGTCTTCAATTTGTTGTTTTATGAACAAATATGTGCTTAAATCCATGTTTTAAAGTTCGTGTGACTTGTCAGTGTCATCTGGATTTTGTTTATAGATTTCCATGACGTCTTTAAGCGCTCTAGGCCGATAAAAGTGCATTTTAAATGCAGTTTTATAGGCCTAGTTCGGCGTGTTACCAGTCCGACAAGGAGCTGTTTTAGAGAGCTTGTACTAAAAAAGTATGTATGTGATCCAATATAATCTCTCTCCCCACAGGTCGCGGCCCTGTAAGGCCCGGGCGGCGTGGGTCACTTAAATGTCCCTAAAAGGAAGAGGTAAAACTAAGGAAAAGAAGAATAAGTTAATAAGCTTCTATTCTTTTCCGAAATAAAATTCGAGGTACGCAGTTATTACATAAATTATTATGTAAATAATCGGATTACTTAACTTTTGGTAACACAGTAGTAAAATTCACGCCGTCTGACTCAATTAAACATCTATATGACGTGTTGTCTCCGTTATTAATGAAGAAAAGTGCGAAAAACCCAGCTTTTAATTATTTTGCATCATTTGTGGATCCACGGTAGCAGAACAATACATTGCAAGGGGATTCGCGTGATGTTATCTCAACCGGACCTGACAGAAAATTACTGAAACCACGATACGATTGACAAGACAGGCGACAAAGGTCAAGAGGATGCGACATCTGACGTACAACACACCCGGATTTCATTAATTACAGTACTTGCCGAAAGAGGAGTGTAAACAACAAACAACAAGCCTGGGAAGCAGAGCTATCATTATTTAATAGCAATGTACTGTACCTTATAAGCATTATGGTGTATTATTATTGTTGCTATTATTATTATTATTATTATTATTATTATTATTATCATCATCATCATCATCATCATCTTGACCACCATTTTTTTTATATAGTACCTCTAAAGTTTTAAATGTTTACCTATGAAAAATCTGCATTTTGTTTTTTCATAGTTCTCCTCTGCTTATCTCTAGTTTACTACATCATTTTGTATTTGCTCGCACAACAATTATTGTTATATAAAATTATTAATGGCATAATTGATAGCAGTGAACTTTTAGAACATATTAAATTTAATACAGTACAATCACAGTAGCCTATAAGTATAGTACAATTAAATCTAAGAAATAGACATTAAGTCAAGAATATTACAATGTTTACCTTTTAATTCAAATGTGTAACTTCAAAATGCTCTTCTGGATTTTGGCTTATCACTAAATTATTACATAGGCTTTCTTCATGAAGGGTTAAATATTTATACAATTTGACTTAGTCTTTGGTTTGTCTTTTAAATTAAATGTATTTATTATAAATCATTCATGTATCTTCTTTTTCCTCACACATTTACTGTATATAACTGTATATTATAGTGTATAATCTACGATGTTGTACAACGCCTACTGGCGAAACTACGCCAACTGAAATTGGGATTTATTCCTGTAGTTGACAGAATAAATAAATAAATAATAACGATGGTGTATTTGCTTTATCTTCACTTTCTCTTCCCGTACAATACGTAGGCTACTAAACATTACGTTCAACTCGAAATTCGATGTCGCGTTTTCAACCTAAATACATGTTTTGGGGCCCCTGAATCCTAAATACTAGGCCTATTTTCAGAAACGTGTGTGTTCGTGTGTGTGATTGAGCTCGAGAACAAAATAGTACATAAACAACATGTTACATTCGGGTTAGGTACCTTCTGGTGATGTGACACATTTAATGGCACTTTACAAAGAGGAAAAATTTATTTTTGCGATTTTCTAAAAAAAAATGACGTAACGATTTTGTTTAAGTTTTATACACGAGGTGATATACTAAGAGCTCAGTTTTTATTTTGAACATTTTTCGTAAAAATTATCCGAAGAATAGTATAAGCCAGCCGCCGTTCATAGAAACCCAGGTTTTAAGTCTTGCGTGACGAAAAACAGTGGCTGAGGATGAGACTACTGAATACGTTCTCCTTGAACACGACTTCTTATTTTATATAACTATATGAAATGAGCAAATCGTATCAATGCATTTCGATACTTAGGGTAAAGAAAGTTATGCGAGTGCATTAAATGAGATTTTATTTAGGATGTGTATCCTTCCGGCATGCGGCACGAAGCGTGGCAACGACTTCATTTTTACAATCACTTGACGAGAAGATTAATTTCATTTTTCATGATTTTCTGAAAAAAAAAGGCTCTAACGAATTTGTTTAAATTTTCTACACGAATTACATAATATGCAAAATAATATATATACACTAAGAGAGTTCACTATTGTGGCAATCGCAGCGGCCTGGGTTCCATTCCCGGTCGGATAATTGGGAGTTTTCCGGAATTTTTCTTCACTTAAGACGAGTGTCGGGAAAATCTTCGCCCTTATGGTCCCCGGATATCATCTGCCCATCAATATCACCTTCATCCCACCCACGCCTTGTTCAGCATGTGTGTGCGACTGGTGTGTCTCGTCCTAGGCCTACGTGTTCGAGTTGCGTTGGATGTGGCCCCGGCACTGGGATAATCACTCTTCCGGGATCCCCTCCATTTCCTTGTCTGACTAATTTTTTCAGTAAATTATCTGAAGGATAGTTGTAAGCCACTCATTTCATACACAAACATGAATGAGACCGAGACAGCTGAATGTGCACTACTCCAATATAAGCGTGTAGACCTACTCTATGCTGGATTATATTAATGGTAGAGGAAGTTATGTAAGTGTTTCACATAAGTTTTTACTTCCTCAGCCCGTACCTTAGGTAAGTTACTATAGATACAGGAAGTAATTTTCAACCCCCAAATTCTAGAAAACGGCTATAAAAATTTCGTTTAAGTTTTGCACATGGGGTGCTTATACAAAGCGCTAAAATTTTTATTTGAAACATTTTATCGAAAAAGAATCTATGAATGGTAGTTACCCACTTTGTAGAAACTCAGCTATGCCTGGTGCCTATTCATCAGATTCAAACAACTGAATACGCGCTCTTTGAAATATGGACTCTTATTCTATATATACCAGAATGTAAAGTGAAAAAGATGTATTGGCTATGCATAGAGAAAAGAAAGTTATGTGTGTACACTAATCGGATTTTATTTGGGTTATGTATCTTTTGGGGATGCAGTACAATGTGGTTACAACATTCTCTTCATTTTTATAACCAAGTAGCTTAAAAGGCCCAGCATCACCTGGGTTTTGTAATTTGTATTAAAAATTAACTTTTATTTTTTATTTTTTATTTTTTTTATTTTTTATTTATTAATTTATTTATTTATTTATTACAAGAGATATTACAAGAGGTATTACATTTAGTAATACACCCGAATGAGCAAGACTGCTCGTGCTCGGGTGCCGTTTCAAAAATATCAAAGTGAAGAAAGAGGAGAGACAAAGAAATAGAGTGTATAATGTGCTTAACTAAAAAAGAAAGTAAAACAAAAACATTAAAACATAAAAACATAAATACATAAAAGGAGTGAAACAAAAATTACTTAAAAGCTAAAAAATTACAAAAAATTCTTTACATATCTATTAAATTTAACAGTGGAGTATGCTGAGAGATCAGGATTTTTTCTGATAATTGAGTTATAGAAGCGCGGTCCAAAATTAATGCTATGCTTTAATCCTGCCGATGTGAGACATTTGGGTTCTAATAGGAGTAAATTAGTATTTCGTCTAGTTTTGTAAATATGATCACTGGAAGAGTATTTTATACGATGTTTGTGAAAATATTTTAATATAGAAAATTTGTAAATTTGGTCCAAACTTAAAACATTAAATTCCGAAAATATTAGGCTAGTTGGGTAATCAATGCGTTTTCTTAGACAGATTTTTATTATTCTTTTTTGTAAAAGGCAGAGGGGCTTAAGGGTAGTTTTCGCTAATCCTCCCCAGACGAGAATGCCATATTGAATAATGGACTGGAAAAGTGCTAGATAAACGGAACGTAAAACAGTAATGGGCATACAGTGGCGTAAAATGACAAATTTATGAATTGTTCGGCGTAGTCTATTACAGATGTAGTTAACATGGTGAGACCATTTAAGGTGTTTATCAATAAAAATACCCAAATATTTCACAACGGCTGTTTCTTTCAGTGGTAAGCATTTACAATTCACATCAAAATTACAATTATGTATTATTAAATTTAAATTTGTACATTTTTTCCGCGCTATCTGGCCAGTAGATGTTAATGAGAAAGGAACTAATGTTGATTTATCCACGTTTAGTGACAGAAGGTTAGAATCGAACCATTTTTTTATAATTTTCATGCCAGTATTAGCGTATTTATATGCTACTTCCCATGAATGACCACTGAAAATCACAACAGTGTCATCTGCGTATGAAAATATGGAGCCGTTTATTTGATCTAGGTTAGTAGTAACTAGGGAGGTATAATCCAAAATGGCCGCCACCCGACCCCGCCCCGGCGTCGCGACGTCGCCCCCCTTGAAACATGTCACGACATGCACCAACGCGAGGTCCTTTGCTCCATGACGTCATAGGAATTTTTCAAACAAAAGGATACGGTCTTATGTGTTATTGTATTCCCTGGTTCATACCTACAGTGCAATGCAGGTAACGTAGGAATGAAACGATATGTAATGTTTACACATAGTTATAATAATAAGCTATTGCATCTTTCCGTATTCTGTTAACAAGTGACTCGCACACAAATACGTCTGTCTGGGAATATGATTGTATAAACAGATTTTCTCATGTATCCTAATGGCTAAAACATGTCGTTATAAGGGTCGCATTCCAAACATATCTTATCTCTCTTTTTTCTTAGGGGAGAGAGAATTTTAAAGGTGTGACGTCTAAACACTATACATAACATCATGACTAAGAGGAAAAGAATTCCTTTCAACAGCTTATCTTTTTTGCGAAACAACAGGAACACGGAAGTGTAGCTTTGGAATGTATCCCTTGGCTTGTTTAGAGATAAAAATATGTGATACAATCTTTTCTCTTGGGGGAGAGAGAATTTTAAAGGTGTGACGTCATTAATGTAAGTGTTTCAGTTTTCTGTATAAATACATGTTTTCTGTACAGTTCTAAGTTAAGAGTGACCTCATAGTGTGTTGGCGAAGTCATCCATCTGATCCTCTGGTAAGTAATCATATTTTCTTTTATTTACTAATAATTAAGTGACAGTTTATTGTTTTTTTTTTTAAATGATTGCGCTGGGCTTTTATAGTGAAGCCCCTCTTTATTAATTGACTCAAGGATTTTATAATAACAGTTTTAGTACAAAATGTTTGTGGTTCAGAGCTATGAAAATTGTAAGTAAAAATAAAAGCTAATATATGTTCATTGTGTGCGTTTCCACCTAATTATATAGATAGTTTGAATTAAAGAAGTTTCGGTGTCACAACAAAACAAATATGAAAGCCCGCGTTGTGCCCTTTCGTCCTGTGGTGTTCCGACGCCGCCCCGACGCCCTAGTTGTGCCCTTTTGGCAAAAATACGTCATGGGTGTCATATGAAAGCGTGAGATGTGCCCTTTCGTCCTGTGGTGTTCCGACGCCGCCCCGACGCCCTAGTTGTGCCCTTTTGGCAAAAATACGTCATGGGTGTCATATGAAAGCGTGAGATGTGCCCTTTCGTCCTATGGTGTTCCGACGCCGCCCCGACGCCCTAGTTGTGCCCTTTTGGCAAAAATACGTCAAGGGTGTCATATGAAAGCGTGAGATGTGCCCTTTCGTCCTATGGTGTTCCGACGCCGTCCCCGACGCCCTAGTTGTGCCCTTTTGGCAAAAATACGTCAAGGGTGTCATATGAAAGCGTGAGATGTGTCCTTTCGTCCTGTGGTGTTCCGACGCCGCCCCGACGCCCTAGTTGTGCCCTTTTGGCAAAAATACGTCATGGGTGTCATATGAAAGCGTGAGATGTGTCCTTTCGTCCTGTGGTGTTCCGACGCCGCCCCGACGCCCTAGTTGTGCCCTTTTGGCAAAAATACGTCATGGGTGTCATATGAAAGCGTGCTATGTGCCCTTTCGTCCTGTGGTGTTCCGACGCCGTCCCGACGCCCTAGTTGTGCCCTTTTGGCAAAAATACGTCATGGGTGTCATATGAAAGCGTGAGATGTGCCCTTTCGTCCTGTGGTGTTCCGACGCCGCCCCGACGCCCTAGTTGTGCCCTTTTGGCAAAAATACGTCATGGGTGTCATATGAAAGCGTGAGATGTGCCATTTCGTCCTATGGTGTTCCGACGCCCTAGTTGTGCCCTTTTTTGCAAAAATCCCACCACGCATACTCAGGTCCTTTGCTCTATGACGTCATGGGGTTAGAATTGAAACATGTCACAACATGCACCAACGTGACGCTACTCTCCGAGCAACACTAGGATGTAGTCATGCTTTCTAAATAACTTTTCGATGACGTGTATAGATACATGTTTCCGTACATTCCTAAGTTAAGATAAGATCTTGTAAATACATGTCTTTTATACAAAAATCTCCGAGCAACACCAGGATGTAGTCATGCTTTCTAAATAACTTTTCGATGACGTGTATAGATACATGTTTCCGTACATTCCTAAGTTAAGATAAGATCTTGTAAATACATGTCTTTTATACAAAACTCTCCGAGCAACACTAGGATGTAGTCATGCTTTCTAAATAACTTTTCGATGACGTGTATAGATACATGTTTCCGTACATTCCTAAGTTAAGATAAGATCTTGTAAATACATGTCTTTTATACAAAACTCTCCGACCAACACTATGACATGGTTATGCTTTCTAAATAACGTTTCGATGACGTAGTAACAGCTACTTTGAGATATTTTTAAGTAAGTAGAGAGAGAGATAACGAAAACATAACAAATACGTTACAACACAGGAAAATTCGAAAGATTCATACTTTCTGAAAATAACATTTCGACAGCTAGTATAAATAGACACATCTTACTTTTCACTTCTCAGTGTACTACAACGCTTTCTACATATAAGGTGAAACAGAACAGCTTACACAAACAAGTAGTAGCTGAATCAAGGAAAAGAGTTAGAGATTTATCACCGGAGAAAGAGTTTTACAGCTTTGTTGTTACAGAGAGGTGAGTGGTAATGCATTAAAAAACGCATACAGTCAAGTGCTAATTATTTCCGTTACATTCATGTGTTACGTTCTTTATAGTGTTACATGCATTTCTCTAATTGTTACAGATTCAGTCTTTTGTATTGTGTTGAATATCATTATATATTACTACTACTAATAATAATGTCCGCCCCTGTTTATAATATTTCATCGGATTCTGAAAACGAGTTCGATACTATTACGTTAGATGATTCCGAACCAGAGGTTTATACAATTTCTAGTTCGGAATCAGATAACGCAATGGAAACTGTGACGTTATCAGATTCCGACGACGCAAATGAATCTGATGATGAGCTAGTTTCAAGCGAGGAAGAGTTGGATATGATGTCTGGCAATGAGGGGGAGGGTACTTCTTCGAATTCGGAGAATCGACCCTCCCCATTGTTTACAGTTGTCGAGAGTACTCGTAAAGAGTACAAAAAGTTCAACTCTGCCGGCTTGCAGCTAGTGGTCCGACTCAAAGAACCAGCTGAAAATGCAGGACCCAACCCCTTTGAGACGGCTCTTAAAGCCGTTATAGACCATGCCCTAGTCGATACGAGAGACCATGACATGGTAGGGATCTCGATTTTCAATGAGGAAAACGAGGTCGATAAGCCGATTGGTATCTCCTTTAGGCGTAAAGATCAGATCAGTGTAGATGTGATTTCAGGCGTCGTAAGCAAAGTATGCCAATCGAACGCTCGTTTCAATGCCACCGACCGTTTGCGTTTGGTTCTGGACATTGTCCATATGCCTAACGGAAACGGGGGAAAAAGGGCTATACCCTTGAAGGGGCGTACGGTTGGCGTACTTGCCCATTTGAAGAGAAGCGTAGTCTTCGTACAAGCAGTGGTGAACTGTTTAGCATTCGCCATAATCATCGCTATTGCTAGAGTAAGCGATCGTAAAAAGTATTCATCCTACATTAAACACATGACAAGCAAAAAACTCAAAGCAGAAGTGGATAAGTTAATCAGAAACTCAGGTGTCGATCTCTCGCGAGGTGGAGGTATCCCTGAGCTGGAGAAGCTTCAAGCCTATCTTAAGGATTCATATAGACTAGTTGTGTATAGAGGATTTAATCTTGACTCCATTATTTACGACGGTGGTAATGTAGGTAAACAAATACTGTATTTACTATACGACCCAGACACCTTACATTACCATACCATAACAAACTTGACCTCTGCAATGGCTAAACGATTCGTTTGTCCAGGCTGTCTTAAAGGCTTCAGGAACGGTGCGCAACACTCCTGTCATTACGTCTGCTTTTGTTGCCGAACGGTGCCTCCTTGCGATTCTAGCAAGAAGGTGGTGAAGTGTGCCGATTGTCGTAGAGAATTTCGCGGACCGGGATGTTTCGAGAATCATAAGCGTACCAAGGTTCAAGGGCGCACTGTATGCATGGCTATGCAGAACTGTCTAAACTGTGGCAAGTTTACGACATTTCAGCGGAAACATGAATGCTTCAAAATTTATTGTACCGTATGTAAAAGTAATCAAGCAGAGACAGGACATGAATGTTACATGGCACCGCTGAAAGAGACTAAACGTTCAAACAAGGTATTGTATGTGATATTCGACATAGAAACAACACAGAATACCCGTATCAAAGACAATACCTTTCTTCACGTCCCCAATCTGATTTGTGCACAGCAGTTTTGTTCTCTTTGCGAGACATCGCAAGACGAAGAGTGCGCCAGATGCGGGCAACGCAGTCATTCTTTCTGGGAAGATCCCGTCTGTGGATTCATGGACTATCTGAGAATGGATAGAGCGTTCGATAGGATCATTGTTATTGCTCACAATGCTCGAGCGTTCGATCTCCAATTCATTCTCGACTACGCTATTAGGCAACAGTGGACTCCCGACTTGATTATGTCTGGATGCAAGATCCTTTGCATGAAGATGCACCATCTAACTTTTCTAGACACTCTGAACTTCATTCCGCTGCCTCTGCGTAGTTTCCCTCAGACCTTTGACCTAAAAGACGCTGTTAAGGGCTACTTTCCACATTTGTGGAATACGGCACAGAACCTCAACAGGATTCTCCCACATCACCCGAACCAAGATCTTTACGGGCCGGACACCATGTCTGTGAAAGATAGAGAAGCTTTCAAGACTTGGTTCGAGACCGTTAAAGATCTGCCGTTCAATACCCGTGTAGAACTGGAGAGGTATTGCCAGGCCGATGTTACTGTACTGAGAGAAGCCTGCACTCTCTTTAAAAATCTGTTCAAACAAATTGCCAATATAGATATTTTCCTAGAGTCTATTACTATTGCATCGGCCTGTAACAGAATATTTAGACAGCTATTCCTTAAACCTCAGACCATTGGCATTGCTCCCTCCTGTGGCTATAGAAAAGCAGACAGGCATTCTAAAAAATCGTTGATGTGGCTTATCCACGAAGCCAAGGAGAGGAATGTATTTATACGTCATGCAGGTAACGGACGTGAAGTACGGCTTCCCGAACTTCCCCAATGGAAGGTGGACGGTTTCTGTGATGAAACAAGAGAAGTTTTCGAATTTCTCGGCTGTTATTATCATGGCTGTCTCTGCCAACCGAACAGAGATGTACCCTTGATGGATTCTTCAGAATCCCTTGCCGAGAGGTACGAGAACACCATGGGCCGACTTGACATGATCCGATCAAAGGGTTATGTTGTCAATGTGATGTGGGAATGCAAGTTCGATGTTATTCTCGAACAGTTCCCCGCACTGAGAGACGACCCCTTGGTCTGTGATGTCCCGTTGGTCCTTAGGAACTCTGTCTACGGAGGACGTACAGAAGCCATGCGGCTCTATCGTAAGGCGGATGAGACGAAAGAAGAGAAAATCCTATACAGCGATATAATGTCCCTATACCCATCCGTCTGTAAGTACAACAAGTTTCCTATCGGTCACCCCACTGTTCACGTTAGTGACCAGTGTACAGATATAGATTCAATGATGAAGAAAGAAGGTCTCATTAAATGCACTGTCCTACCACCGCAAGGGCTCTACCATCCCGTTTTACCATTCAGGTGGAATGGTAGGCTCTTGTTTCCCCTTTGCCGCACCTGTGTTATGACTGTCGAACAAGGTAGCTGCAAACATGCGAAAGAGGAAGAGAGAGTGCTCACTGGTACATGGGTAGTTGATGAAGTGAGACTAGCTGTAAATAAGGGTTATAGGGTGATGGCAATCCACGAATTTCTCGAATACGATGTCACGCAATACTCGCGTGAAACTCGTGAGGGAGGGTTATTCGTGGATTACATCAACCTTTTCCTCCAGATTAAGACAGAATCCAGCGGATACCCTGCTTGGGTGAAAACAGAGGCCCAGAAACAGGAATATATCGATTTGTTTTACGAACACGAAGGTGTTAAGTTAGACCCCAAACAAATCGTGAAGAACGCTGGAAAAAGGACCATTAGTAAGCTTTGTTTGAATTCCTTCTGGGGAAAGCTCGTCCAGAGGTCTAACCTGGGTAAAACAAAGCTTATTAAAGAGCCTAAAGAGCTGTATAGGTTCCTCACGACACCCGGAATTGAAATTCAGAGACTACTTTTTGCAAATGATGAAGTCGTGTGGATTAATTGGATCCCTATAGAGGAGGAACAGGACTCTCTTCCTCATACTAGTGTCGTTCACGGTGCTTATGTGACATCGGGAGGTAGAATGAACCTCTACGGCTACCTGGACAAACTAGATCGTCGAGCCATCTACTGTGACACGGACAGTGTGATTTATACACAGACACCTGACGACGCTAAAAGGTACACTGTGCCTTTAGGCGACTATTTAGGCGACATGACCAGTGAACTTACAGACTACGGGGAGGACGCGTACATTTCGGAATTTGCAAGCGGGGGCCCTAAGAACTATGGTTTTAGGGTTACCGTTCCCTCAAACAGCACCGTCGATACCTCTGTGTGTAAAGTCAGAGGTATTACTCTTAATTATAAGACGTTGCAGGATGTCAACTTCGACGCCATTAAAACCATGGTTTTAAATGGTGATCCTGCAGCAACTATCTCTGTGAGGACAGAGAGGAAAATTAAGAGAAAGCCTGGCCCACAGATCGTGTCTGAAGGCGAGAATAAGATATACCGACTCTGTTTTCGAAAAAGACGCAGAATTGGCGGAGGGTTCGATTCCCTCCCGTTTGGGTATAAATAGAAACGAGACGAGAGGACCATCTCAGTATGGACTCGTCGTCGTCTCTGGAGTGTGCGTCAGTTAGAAAATTATTGGATTTTAGAACGCTTATTCGTCACACAGGTGAAGAGTTGGAGGTGTTGTCCCCTGAACTTTTAACGACATGCGGAGCCGAGAGCATTTATTTAGTGTATCATAAATTACCTGAAAGTGTGCAACGTAACGATCTTGTAAAAAAGTGTCTTAGATGCTTTAAACATTACCCTGATTCTCCTTACGATTGCTTGGATGGACCCTCACCTATGATTAAACATTGTTATGGTTGTAATAAAATTTGACCATCCATTTTCTTTGATTGTATCAGGTCCGTCATTCTCAGGGAAGACAACTTTCTGTGTAAAACTTATTAATAATTTACACCATTTGTGTAACGTGAGCAAATACGAAAGTATTCTGTGGTGCTTTAGTGAAAGTAACGCTGTCCCTCCCCAGACAAAATTCAATACTACCGTAACATACCACGAAGGTCTTCCTGACTTTAAACAAGAACATTGTACTAAACCCAGACTCGTTATTCTAGACGACTTACTGGACAAAGCTTATTCGACAGAAGTGAGTTCTATATTTACAAAAGGTTGTCATCATAGAAACATTTCGGTTATTCTCATAACACAAAACCTGTTCCATCAGTCTGCTCACAGCAGAGACATCTCTTTGAACACAAAGTATATGGTTTTGTTTAGAAACTTGAGAGATAAAAATCAAATTACTTTTCTAGCAAGACAAGTGTATCCTGAAGATTGGAGGTCTTTCTATAAAGCTTTCCAAGACGCAACAAGAAAACCTCACGGTTATTTACTAATAGACTTTTGTCAAAGAACAAACGATTTACTTAGATTTAGAACTAAAATATTTCCCTCGGAGGTTACAAAGGTTTACGTCCCTGTAAAGGATGAAAAGGATAAAATCCAATTACCATATGTTACAAGTTCTTAAAAAGGCAACTCCCGAGGTACGAAAGGTTATTCTAAAAAGTGCAAACAAAAACCTGATACTTGCTATTATAGACTGTGTTCTTAATGTTTTGAACGGTCAGTGTAAATTATCTTCGTGTTCTAAACGTAAGCTGTTTAAACATAAACATTCCTTAAGACATCTTCTAGATAGGAACGTATCCTTGTCTGAGAAAAAGAAAACTTTGGTACAGAAAGGAGGATTTTTAATTCCTCTCTTGTCCTCCGTGTTATCCGTCTTGGGATCTTTAACATAATGTTACAGAAAATGTTTCTGGTTAGTGCTAAAGAGTACAAGCGTTTAAAACGTTGTGTCGAAGGTTCAAACCCGGCAGTTGATGTTACGGATCCGTACAAAGAGTTGGTTAAAATACGCGAGAGTGAGGATCCTATATTCAAGAGAAAACAGAACAGAATACTCGAACAGGAAGTAGCTGAATCGAGGAAAAGAGTTAGAGATTTATCACCCGAGAAAAAACCCATCTCCGAGGACGAATCTAAACGTAACGTTATAGGTGATGTAGCAGGTAAATATTTATCGGCTTATGTAACATCGCCAAAACTTGTAGACACACAGTTTGGAATCTATAAAAAGAAAGAGACGGGAGAGTACATGATAGGTAATTTTAAAATTCAATTGTTAAACAATAGTTTGATCATTAACGGTATAAAATACGATGCGAGTGCAGGTTTATGGGAGTTGCTTACTAGGAAGAAGGTGGATATGAATCTTGTTACGCAGGAAGACCTCGACACGTACAAAGACATTTTAACTAGGACCGAAGGACATAAGAGCGATATTAAAACCGCTAAAACAGTTAAATACAAACAAGTCATTGCAAAATTGTTTCCAACGAGAGAGCTTAGGTGGAGTACCTATAAACAACGGAGATGATGAATGAAACATTACACAAGTTGTATTACAACCCTGAGGCATCTACGGGTTTTTCCACTCTTGCTAAACTTTCACAAGCTTCTAGCATTACAGATAAAAATATCGAGGAATGGTTAGTTGAGCAGGATGTTTACTCCTTACATAAACCAATCAGGAGAAAGTTTCCTAGGAATCCGTATTCTGTAAATAACCTTTACGACGTGTTTGAACTTGATCTAGCCGATGTACAAAGCATTGCACAACATAATGACAACGCAAGATATTTACTTGTTGTTATCGATGTGTTTTCCAAATACGTATGGGTTGTACCTTTAAAATCTAAAAGAGGTAAGGATGTGACAGAGGGATTTAAACAGGTGTTGGAGAAGTCCGCTAGGAATCCTGTCGCTGTAAGAACCGATAGGGGTAAAGAATTTCTAAACAAATCTTTTCAAGACTTGTTAAGGAAAGAAAATATCGAGTTTCAAGTGTGTAGGAATCCCGATGTTAAATGTTCCGTCGTGGAAAGGTTTAATAGGACCCTAAAAACTAAAATGTACAAATATTTTACTTTCAAGAACAGTTACAAGTATCTCGACGTGTTGGATAAGTTTGTGAAGGGATATAACGATAGCGTACACAATACAACAGGAATGGCCCCTAATATGGTTAGCGATAAAGATGTTTTGAAAATATGGCGACGTATGGCAAAGAAACAGATTCGTGTGAAACCGAGACCTGTAAAGTTTTCGGTAGGGCAAACGGTAAGAATAGGTAGAGAGAAAATGAAATTCGCTAAAGGTTTCGAGCAAAACTATTCTACAGAAATATTCAGAATCGTCAAGGTCATTAAACATTCTCCTCAACCTGTATACGAACTAGAAGATCTCAAGGCCAGTCCTATTTTCGGACAGTTTTACAGTTATGAGCTCACACCAGTAACTATTGGGAAAGACACTGTTTACAAGATAGATAAAATTCTACGCAGTCGTAAAGTAAGGGGTAGTACCGAACATCTCGTTCGCTGGAGAGGTTACGGTCCCGAGTTTGATTCCTGGGTTAAAGCTAAGGATTTAGCGTAATGGGAGAAGAAGAATTTTACGTTACTCTCCTGAGCGATGCATCGTACAAATCATTTCCTAGTAACACCCTTGCTAGTTTTCAGGTGCAGTTGGCACAGAGCATAAAGCTGGAGAGGAATCATTGGGATGTGGGTTTGTGCGAAATTAGTTACTCTCAAGGGAATGTATCGGAAACGAAAGCTTCGACACCAAATGAAACATCGGAATCGAAATCTGTGAAAACAAATCTAAATAGGAAAGAACTTGTTTTTATATACTGTAATATAATAAAACCGCAACTTGTAGGAGATGCGTACGTTAAATGTCTTAGAATTATTCAGTTTCCTTTAAATACAGCAACTCATGTCTTTCCTGAAGTTTATTATGTTCCTGTCGAATCTTCCGAATTTCAGGTGATAGGTATAGAAATGACAACAAAACTAGGAGAACTAGCTAACATAACGGATAGCACTAAACCTACGATGCTCGTTTTACATTTTAAAAAGAGAAGGCAGATGGTGTTATGATTTAGTTTGCGATGGACCACCTTACAGCATACTACGTGAATCAGTCGGGAGGGCGTCTGGGCAATGTTGGTCCATTCTACAACGGCAGCCCCTATGTTCAACACGGTAGTGGAATAGGTAGTTTCTTGGGAGGATTATTTAGAATGATAAAACCAATTCTCTTTTCGGGTGCTAAAGCGGTAGGTCGTGAAACTCTTTCGGCAGGAGCAAATATTTTAACCGATATAGCAAGTAGAAAGGAAGGTGATAAGGTAAAAGATATTATTGCTAATAGAGTAAACGAATCAACTCAGAAACTCGTGAATAAAATGAAGGGTAGGGGTAGAAAGAGAAAGAGGGCGTCTCCTAAGATGCGAGATATATTTAGCGATGTAAAGAGGAGAAAGTAGTCAGTCGTGTAAAGATGTTTGCCGTGACAAAGTCAGAGTTCGACCTTTTCGAGAGGAGCCCTATTCAAACATCGGTGGTGGGAAATGTTACTACATTATGCAAAGCCATTACTCCGGTGGAACAGAGCGTTCTCGAATTCGTGGTTGCTGCAGACAGCGAACATTATACAGATTTAAATGTACAACTCATGGTGGAGGGAAAATTCGTTAAAAGCGACGGGGCAGATATAGGTGAAGGCGATAAGGTTACAGGAGTAAACAACTTGCTTCATTCACTTTTCAGTCATCTCAGCGTTTCCTTGAACGGGACATCAATCACCCCTTCGGAGGACTTGTACAATTACAGGTCTTACCTTGAAACATTGTTTGCATACGGTGAGGATGCTTCTAAAACTCATCTGACAAACGGTTTCTGGTATGCCGATAAAGCTATCGAAGGTTTGACACAACCTAAAGAATTGGTGGCATTAAACGGAACGTTGGGACCTAATGTTAAAAACGACGGTTGGACCGAAAGGTACAACAAGTCTAAGAATTCTAAAGTATTAGTCATGATAGGTAAACTACACGGTGATATTTTCAATCTGTCTAAACTTTTACTGCCTGGAGTAAACATGCATATAAGACTTACGAAAGCAAAGAGAGAGTTTTATCTCTTGGGTGAAAACGACAATTCAAAAGTCTTCTTTAAGTTTCTCGATGCAGGTCTGTACGTGAGGAAAATTAAAGCTTCGCCCAGCATTCTACTAGCACACATCAAAACTCTAGAGAAAGGTCATAATGCTCACTATCCTATCACAAGAGTGGATTTGAAAACATTTACGTTTAGTTCGGGAGCAAGCTCCATTTCTATAGATAATGCATACATTGGTACTCTACCTAAGCGTCTTCTCTTCTCCATGGTGAAAAATTCTTCTTTCTCCGGCACAGTGGAGTCCAATCCCTACGAGTTTCGACATTTTGCTTTGAGTTCTTTTGCTTTGTACGTTAATGGACAACAGATTCCATCAGAAGGATTACACATTTCCACAGATCATGAGAAGACTACTACTCTAGCTTACGATACACTTTTTAAAGGTTCGGGGATCCATCATAGCAATAGCGGGATGCTAATCACTCACGATATGTATATAAATGGGTATTTCACACTGATGTATGATCTTACGCCTGATGTTTCGGCATCGCATGGTCATAGAAGTTTGCCCTGTAGTGGAAACATTAGAATAGAAGCAAAGTTCGATAAGGCTTTAGAACAAGCCATCACTTGTATCCTCTACTCCGAATACGATAACTCTATCGAGATCACTAAAGATAGAAGAGTGATTACAGATTTTTAGAATAATGAATAGTAACCAAATAAACTATGCTTTACGTCACGTAGAAACATTCGGTGGGGTTTACCCTAGCGATATGTTACCATCTGTTGTAACGCATAAACCTAAGATTTATGTCATTAACTTTGATCCTCATTCTTCACCTGGTTCTCATTGGGTTGCCGTGTTTTTCAAAAATCAGAATTTTGCCTATTACTTTGATTCTTTTGGCCTACCACCCATCATTCCCGGGATAACAAAATTTATAAAACAAAACTCTATACAATGGCTGTACAACACTCAAAGACTCCAGGGACCGACAACGGCAGTATGTGGACATTATGCCTGTTTGTTCACATACTTCATGAATAATGGAAGGACGATGCAGGAGTTTGTAAACATGTTTACTACGTCTCCAGACATAGAGGTCGTCCGCATCTTCCACAAATTCCTTGGAACTCTCTGTGGAACGAGGAAAGTTGGAGGTCAGAGATGTTTTCCAGGACATGTGCATTGTAAGTATCTATCTACATGGATTTATTGTTAGCTTGGAAAAGTAGGTTGCGCTCAAGTTAAAACTTTTACTTTCTGATTTCAGAACGAAAAGATATAAAGCAGCTCGATTTCATCGGACTAGCTCAGTTTCGTTGCAGTGTCTGGAACGAGAGGTCCTCCTAGTTCTATCGTGATGTCTTCATCATCAGAGACTACTACTACTAGTAAGAGCAAAACCAGCAAATGTAAAAAGGTATGTATATTCATTACTCATATGCTTGTATTGTATTGTTTGTTTGTTTATTTGATTGTTTTGTTTTCAGGTTTCATCATCAGGCCCCGTATAAAATTAGATTTCTTACGGGTATTGTTTTATGTGTTTCAGGTTTCGTCATCAGGATCTGTAAAGAAACAGAAGAAGATGATGATGATCGACAATGTTGTGAAGGAAGCTGTGTCGGCAACACTCCCAAGAGTTGCTCCTACAGTGCTAGCCCGCAGAACCTATTTCCTCAACAACAGAAAGGACCGATACATCAGTTTCGGATTCTACTCCATTGTGAATTACACTGGATGTGCGGAGATTGGAACTTCTAAAGGTGCTTGTGTTATTTTGTCGCCCTACCTCCTCTCTTCGTTCTTGTTACATTTACCTAAAATGTGTGAAAATATGTGTTATTCTAAACATTATCTGTTTAAAGAAGACTCTTTCAAATTACAGACACGTAAAGACTTGAAAGAATGTGTGATGCAATACGATAGTGCTCGTATTGTATTACGTAATGATGACATTACTTACCTCGTTATGAATTCTATCATAATAAATGACATTATGAATAAGTTTGTACTAACGCAAAGAGAAGTGTTTAACTATATAAACAACAAACAAAGTGTTCCTGCAAGTTGTGAAATTCTGTCTTTATTAGACATGGTTACCGATGAAATAAATCATCCAGCTCTATTACTCTGAAACCATTTGTTTATACACTTTATTTCATAGGAGCATGACAACCTTATTGACAATAATAATAATAAGGTTGTGACGTTCTGAAATGAAACTATAACCTTAACCAATTCCTATTCCTTACAAAGTCATTTCACTTAGTCGATAGTAATAGTAACAGTGTTCATCTGGAAGAAGAAGAAAGGATGCTGAAAGGAAGAAGAATTGATTATGTAAGTATAAACCTATTTTATCTTTTCATACCTAGGGAGAGGTGGGAAATAATATGGTATTCATGCGTCCTTGCGCCATGTTGTACTATCTAGTCAACTTACCTTAGGAATGTACTGAAACCTGTATTTATACAGAAAGCTAAGGCATTAATGACGTCACACCTTTAAAATTCTCTCTCCCCCAAGAGAAAAGATTGTATCAGATATTTTTATCTCTAAACAAACCAAGGGATACATTCCAAAGCTACACTTCCGTGTTCCTGTTGTTTCGCAAAAAAGATAAGCTGTTGAAAGGAATTCTTTTCCTCTTAGTCATGATGTTATGTATAGTGTTTAGACGTCACACCTTTAAAATTCTCTCTCCCCTAAGAAAAAAAAGAGAGATAAGATATGTTTGGAATGCGACCCTTATAACGACATGTTTTAGCCATTAGGATACATGAGAAAATCTGTTTATACAATCATATTCCCAGACAGACGTATTTGTGTGCGAGTCACTTGTTAACAGAATACGGAAAGATGCAATAGCTTATTATTATAACTATGTGTAAACATTACATATCGTTTCATTCCTACGTTACCTGCATTGCACTGTAGGTATGAACCAGGGAATACAATAACGCATAAGACCGTATCCTTTTGTTTGAAAAATTCCTATGACGTCATGGAGCAAAGGACCTCGCGTTGGTGCATGTCGTGACATGTTTCAAGGGGGCGACGTCGCGACGCCGGGGCGGGGTCGGGTGGCGGCCATTTTGGATTATACCTCCCTAGTTACTACTTAGGTTTAAATTTAGCAAATCATTTACATAAATTAAGTATAAGATTGGTCCTAATATCGTTCCTTGTGGCACACCAATATCAATATTTGATATTTCACTTATATGGTTGTCAACCTTTGTCATTATACATCTATTGCTCAGATATGATTCAAATAATTTGTAAACTGTTCCTCTAATTCCTATCTTATTCAGTTTATCTAATAGTATCGAGTGAATAACAGTATCAAAAGCTTTACGTAAGTCCAAGAAAATTCCTAAACAATTATTACCTTTGTCTAATTCTTTAATAATGTTACCTGTAACGTTAATAAAAGCATCGTCAGTAGATATGTTGCTCTGGAAACCAAATTGATTTTTTGATATAATTTCATGTTTTTGTAAATAGTTTAGTAGCCTAACTTTTATGCATTTCTCTAGTATCTTGGAAAAGGCCGGAAGAAGTGATATTGGTCTATAATTGTTTAAATCATTCATTTTCCCGGATTTATGTATAGGTATTATCACAGCATTTTTTAGAGTATTGGGGAAAACACCTTCTGTGAAACAAAGATTGAAAATATAGACAAGAAATATAGACAACTTAAGGAGGACTTTTGATTTTCAAAATTTATGTCCTTATATTATAGGTATCTGGAGTTTGAAGTGACAGATGAACGACCTATCACACTCAGAATGGGCCTCTTCCCTCATAAAATGCTATATATAGCTTTATGTCACTTATATAGGATTTAGAATTTTGCAACCCAATTGCTTTTACACACCATGCATGGTAGGGGTTGAAATGACAAAAAACAGACATTCTGGTAACATAACATTTTACTGTCTTTATGGATATTTTATTTCACACTTTCATGTTGCCATACTTCCGATATAGCATTACTCACTACACATCTTTGGCACAAACTCAGGCTCCAATCTCCATGCCTAGGGTAGGCCTATACAAAGTTATGTGATGCATCACACCCAATATTTATTTAGTAGATTAGATTCTCCATTAGGATATGGATTTACAGAAATGATTTATACCGATAGCCTCTCTAATTAAAATGCAATTGCCAAAGTCCTATGTAAACGCTGCAAACAATATTGTTGTCAGGAGAACTGAATTGTATTTGAATTCAGTGTAATATTTAAATAAAACATTAAGGCCCCTAACTTTCTTTCTACTGGTCACACAGAGAATTTCAGTACCTTTAAACCTTCTCCGGACATTGTGGAACATTTTACAAAAACCGCATGTAAATCGGTTTTACTTTCTCGCATATACGTAGTATAGAGAAAGTATTGTGATCGTGACAAAAAATCGAAGTCGAGATAACACCGGGAGAGCATGTTTCATGAAGCCTAGAAACCGAAAAAAGTATTTTTGGAATGACGTCTGTCCGTCTGTCCGTGGACAAGCACAGCGGGTAAACGGTTCATTGTATTTACTTCATTTTTTGAATTAAGGACTTTTTCGAAATTTTGTCGAACCGCCCACAAATTTAGTTTCACAACTGAAATATTAAGGGGACTTTTCATGAAAAATTTTTTAATTTTGGTTTTTTAAAAAATGGCTCTAACGATTTTAATAAAAATTTAAAATTGGAAACTCTTATCTATGACTAATCAAATGGCTATGTCTGTATTTCTGCAAAAAATGACTTAAGGGGTACTTTACTCGTATCCATTTTCAATTTTTCTAGATTATATCCATTACAGTAGGCGATACATGAAAACCTACCACAGTAAAGTTGTAGAGAAATTTAAAATGAACATTTTTTGTTTAACACATTTCTTTATACATTTAATAGATATCAAGATAAAAACGAAATAAATACGGCTTAACTGCGAATTTCAGAACATACATGTCAATTAAAATATGAATGACTTATTGTTGCCCCTAGTAACAAGAAAACTATAGGCCTAATGTACTTATTGTTGTGAAATGCAATCAGTTTGGCTCAGTCGCAATGAACACACTAAAACCAATTACAGCGAGGTGGTAGGCCTGTGGGCTAACAGGGAAGAGGTCCTGAGTTCAAATCAAACCTCATGGCCGCCCAAATTGACATGGGTTTTTCATGGTTTCCTCGTTCGCAAAAGAAATGCCGGGTTTGTAGGACTTGCTTATTTTCCATAACTCATCGCCGCTATGTCACTGGATATTATAATCGTTTAAACTGAATATCACGCAAGAAGACATCACTAAGCAATAGAAACAGATGACGCGAATGAGTTGTTACTATAGACTAATGGTTCACGCAAACGTACTAAAGACATTACATGACCTACAATGCAGTTAAAGCGTGAAATATAACCTAAGTAGTAGTAGTAGTAGCAGTAGGACCGCCGGCGTGATCTTGTGGTTAGCGTAAGATCCGTCGGCCCGGGTTTGATCCCCGGTACCTCCTTGGATTTTTCTGAGGTAGAGGGGTCTGGTAGGGGTGCACTCAGCCTCGTGATTCAAATTGAGGAGCTACTTGATAGAGAAGTAGCGGCTCCGGTCATGGAAACCACCATTAACGGCCGTGGGTGTCGGCATGCTGACCACATGCCCCCAATCCTGCCATCTAACTGTGGTAGATGACGCAGCGGTCGGGTGGTAGACCAAATCCCTCCAGGGATGTAGTGCCACGGAGTTTAGTTTTAGTAGTAGTAGTAGTAGTGGCGAAATTCAAATATAAGTCGCCCCTTAAGCTCCGCCCATTCGATATTCACATTTGCACGGACTGTGTTATGTATTTTGTTTCTGAGCGAAGCAGAGTGACCAACTGTCCTTGTATATTGTCGCAAGTGCCTTGTATCCACCTCTACATATATAAAGCTAAGTAATGCATAACACTAACCACATATTTAAGTGCGCGAAGCGGAGGCGGCAGCCGAAGCGAAGCGCCCTTGCATTTTCTAATAATGTATTACACACTATTTGTAGGTTTCGAAAATGTGGCATATTATATCTCCCGCATGGTTTGTCAGCCTGTCACCTCTCGTCTAGCGGTAAGACGTCACACCTCCAACGTCCAATCACGAGTTTCTTCATAATACGAGGACAGAAGAATTCGCTAGATCGTGGTAGAAAAGAAACTGCATCGGTGAGGGTGGGTTGGGAGGGACCGATTCATCCCAAGGTTTGAATTTTCCCGTAGCAGTAGTAGTACTAATAATATGCAGTTTTACTGCCATTGATTAATATTATTATTGTTGTTAATGTTATTATTATTATTTCACGGTAAAAGCATTGAACATAAAGATCGACCCTGATGCTTTCCGTTCTAGATACTTGTTATTTTTATGAAAATATAATAAGTAAAATTTAATTGTCTCTTTAATTAATTTTTTTATGTGCTAGCCTTTAACACGTATTTGCGAGAAAGTTTGTGCAACATTTTTTTGCACCATTTATTTAGTCTGTAAAGGACACACATACTAACATTGCCTTTTATATACCAAGGTATATAGATAGTTTTTCATAAAGAGAATGTCATATATAATATACAGGGTTTCAAGTAAGATTTTTAAAATAAATTGCATTAGACCAGCTGTGATTATTATTATTATTATTATTATTGTTATTTTTCATTTATTAATAAACTGCAATAAATTGTCTTTTAACAATTACTAGAACAAGAAAAGCTCGTTTCCACCTATAGCTGCTGACATACGAGGAATGTAATGAAGTAAACAATATCACTTGCGTTTAAGAAATCTGGTAATTCTACAAGGGACAAATTTTCATCTTAAATAGCTTCGGCAATTGAATGAAGTATTGCAAACCCTTTATTTTGTTTAAAAGCAGTACAATATCATGTTTTGTTACTTCCTAACATCCTCATTCACATTTTCCAATTCACCTGTCAATCTATTTGGAATGACAGATAACTGTTACGTATGGCAGTTACTCAGAATTAAAATGTAATTCCACATCTTAGCTGTCATACTGGCAAAAGCAGAAGGAAATTAGGGACTTGTTTTATATATGATATACACCAGAGTTTCTCACTAGTGGTCCGCGAAGATTGTGCAGATGGTCTGCAGACATAATTAAAAAATATCATAAAGCAAGTGGAAAGTAAAGAAGTAAAAATTTTCACATAAAATGGACACTAGATATCAAAGATTTTAAAATCTTCGAAGTTACAGGTCCTATTTGAGCCAGTATGAGAACTTGTATACGGTACGTCATCATATTATTGAATTCGCATTTCTGCAGACAAATGAAGTCTTGCGCATGCGAGCTTTATCCTTCCGGTTTCTTCAGAACCGGTTGGGATGGCGTTTTGTAAAGTTGTTCGTTTTGGTGCTCCGTTCTATTTAGACTTTTAATTGAATTTAAGAGGTATTTTAAAGTTATATTTCTGAAAGTGTGTTCTCACGGGTGTATGGAAGCAGAGTAAGTAATTTGTCTGGGCGGATGGTAAGATATTTTTAAGATAATGCATGTTTAAGAAATAGCCTAGGTCTTGCCATAGCCGCCATATTCATAATTTGGAAATTCAGTATATTTGAATTGTAGTTGAAAATAATATAAGCTTCCCCGTCTGCTTGTTATGTAATTTTATTGTGTTACAATGTGAGCACTTTCAGTTTAGATAATATTTGGAGCAGCCATGGGTTATATTTTAATGTACAGTAGTAGTATTTACGCGTCTCAACCAGATTCTCCTCACGGCTTGGGAATTTAGTAACGAAGGCTTCCCAAGAGTGAGTATTGTGTGTTAGGCCTTCAATAATTTAGGTGATCAGCCTGATCACTGTATGCTGATTGTAGATGGATGGAAGACGAAATTAGGGTGAGTGCATATTTATTATTATTAAAGAATGTCTAGAGCATGATTGTCGAAAGGCATAGAGCTGTTGTGTTTATTTAATGTATAGATTGGCCCAGCATATTATATGTGTTTGAAGCAAAATATAATATTGTTATAGCAAACTATAGGGTAGCAGGTTTAATTATTGTAGTTTGCGTATTTTGTGATTGTTCCCTCCTTTAGGACACAGGTTCCCTCTGGGTCGGTAACAGCTTCCACAAGTGTCCAGAGAAGAGAAGAGAGAGGTTAAAAAGAGGTTAAATAAAAAGGATGGTTTAAAAAGGGGGGTACATATTGCAAGTTTCCTTATTTTTGCAGTTACAAACCACAGTTTGAAACCCCTGAAGCACTGACGTCTATGGTTCCCTCTTTCATTCAAAACCCTGAAAAATAAGACTTTGTCTGAATTTGTTATTAGAGCCGCTCTCTTAACAAAGGTTTTATTGTTGGAGGTACCCGAGTGTCTGATACCGGTAAACCTGTGTTAAGCATGTGCAGTTACTATGGCTCGGTAGTACTCTTTCAGAGTGTGCTAATGTTTATGATCTTTCAAGTAATAAACTTACGAGATTTTAAGCCTGTGAGAAGTGAATTTCCAGAATCATTGAAAGAAGCATTGAAAATCATCATGCAATTTTCAACAACCTATCTTTGTGAGAAGGGATTTTCATTGCTCGTTCAACTAAGAACAAAATACAGAAACAGACTTAATGTATCTGCTGATCTTCGACTAAATTTGACTAATATTGCATAATATTGAGCCACATATCCAGGAACTCTGCAAGAGGCAACAAGCTCAACCGTCTCATTAAAAGTGAGTAATAACATAATTCCTAATTACCCAGGTATATCATCAAATTGTTAATAAATATGAAAGTCTGTTCAAACTATAATTTTACTGTCAAGAGTTTACTTCCAATTCAATAACTGTGTTTCCGTCGAATTAAAAAAATGTATTTATATTTATTTCGTTATAATGACCTATAATTAATACCCTAAATATTAAGAATATAGGCCTACATATAGCCTACTTTTAAAAATGGGATGTAAAATTAGGGGTCCGTAAAAAAATTTAGACATTTTAGAGGTCCTCGGGTTCAAAATGGTTGAGAAACGCTGATATACATTAAAGCCTAGCAAATGTTCATTTCATTGCGAAATCATAAAAAATGCAAAGCAATGTATGAGAATACTTTCAAAAAGCAGAAAAAAATCATATAAATGATGTACCTCACAAAATTGGGGGGAAAAAAACTACCAACAGCTATGCATAGTTTAGATCCCTTTTTACACAATGCATTTATATCTAACTGGGAAATTTGGCCTTACCAAAACAAAAATTATGCAGCGTATGAAATCTCCTGATCATTACAATGAATTATATCATTTCTAGCAATAACTAATAATTATGATGTAACTAAATATATTAATAACAAGTCCACTTTTTTATATAAACTTTGAAGACTGACACAGAATATAATTCCACATTGTATTCTATTATTATTGAATTTCCAGAAAAAAGAAGAGAACCCTATTGTGCATTAGCATATTAGGGTTATAATTTAATAATTACATACAATATAAAGCAGATTGAACATTATGATGAAAGCTTATTAAAGGTGCGATATATGAATGTTAGAAAATAACAACATAGAGATAGCAACATTGTTTTTTGAATGCATGAATCAGAGGTTTTGCCAGTTCACTCTCACAAAAATGCTGGTGATATTCTAAAGTATATTTTGTTCTTCCAAAATCAGGACGCTCAAAAAGCAAGTGCTGTACTGATTGAGAAGATCCACAGAAGCATGATTAATCATGGAGGACATTGATGTTAAATCATTTGAAATACAATTTGAATTTGCCATGGCCAGATAGGAATTGTGTAAGCACAAAGTTTGGCATGAGATTTTCCACTGGAGTCGATGCTGGATCTTGGGGAAAAAATATTTCTCTCGTTATGGATCCTTTCGAGCTTGTGGTCCAGATATTATTCCACTGGAGAGTTCTGTGGTTTATAATCTTCCTTTTCAGGTAACATACTGGAGCTCTATCATATGAAACTTCCATCTTACATTTTGCAGCTTCTTTTGTTAATAGTTATGCTTCTCATTTCCACTTGTCCCATGAGAGACACACGTGGGGGCCGTACTGAGTTATGGACCTTATATCAGCAGCTATTGGCTTCGAATTGTACTGCGTTCAGTGCTATTGTGAGTCGCTGAATACCTTTGCATTTTTATCGTTGTCTTTGCACCACTGGAATGTTGAATTTATGGTCCAAAGTTCAGCTTGAAAAACTGAATAGTTTGAGGAGAGCTTATGCTATGCTGAAAATATTCCAATTTCGTTTTCATATACCACGAAGGTACATCCAGCCTGGTCATTTTCTTCATTGTCAGGTATGCGTGAGCCATCAGTCATGAGAGCTTGAGCAACTACCACTGACAAGTCTCTTAAAGTTGCTAGGACGTTCAGATTGAAGATAATTGCACTGTTCTCCGTTTTGATCTTGATAATTGGCACTGGTGATATTCTGTTTCTCTTGAGTAATGCCAGCTCAGCCTTACCAATTGCAGTAAAAAATAATGGCTCAAATCCTGCAATAACAAATTCTAGCACTATAATAGTGACTGTTCAGAAAGCTTCGTCAGAAAGCTTGGGCAAGTGAAAGGCCCAGCCAAATCATTCAGATATTCTCTAAAGAATATAGGCTTAACTAGAACTATTCATTAGGATGTGCTAACACTAAACTTAATGAGCAGAGTTGGAGAAGAAAAGAAATACCAGTACCGACTTCTTCCTTAGCCTTTATTCCAACAGTAGGCATCTTTACCCAGATGCACTACAAATTGACCTATTCTCTTGCAACATAAATTAATTTAAATTTACTTCACAATACAGAATAGAAACCACTTCTTACTTACAACGATCTTACAATGGTCTTGGTAATCATGAATGAGTGGCAAATCATAAACAAGTCAACCATAATAAACATGCTGTTTCAGTGATTCAGGTTTTTTTTCTTCTCAGTATAGTGAATCACTCCTTTCTACTACTACAGCAAGGGTACTGAGAGGTGGGGATGTAACACTTGCTGTGGTGTTTGTTAACAAGGTTACCATTTTTAATAGACAAACAATAATTATTATTAATTACAGTAAATGAATGTTAATTTTTTAAGTTTACTTAGGGTCTTAGGTTACCCTGACAACCTGTGAGCTATGGTGATTGGGATTACCACATGTATAGCCAAATTTTCTTTACTTCAACTGCTTTAAGGTTTAGTTTGAAATTATTTCAATAGTCTTTGTTCAGAAAGGAGAATCATAAGGGTGTGCCTGAGCACACCCAGCACAACCCATAGTCCCACCTATGCTAAAGAACTGGAAATTTTTCTTTTTTCTACATCATATTACCATAGCAACCAAATCAAGTTTGGGAATATGAGCTTGCTTACTGTTAACTTACAAGAATCATAATTATCATACAGATTAGAAATGGCTAATAAATAGCAAGTGATCTTAGCAACCCTTAAAATCACAGGTTGTAAAACGAGAGAGATGGTTACCCAACTATTATAGGTTACAGTGGCGTACCAAGGCGGGTGCGAATGGGGCGGCCGCACGGGGCGTCGTAAGGAAGGGGCGCCAAAATTGAAAAAGGATTTTTTTTAGTTTAAGAAAAAATAATTTTTTTCAGGCAAAATAT
Organism: Ectobius pallidus; assembly: GCA_964059195.1. Classification (NCBI taxonomy): domain Eukaryota; kingdom Metazoa; phylum Arthropoda; class Insecta; order Blattodea; family Ectobiidae; genus Ectobius; species Ectobius pallidus. Next base: position 80,636,485 of record CAXKWD010000001.1, read on the forward strand.
AAGGTTTTATTGGTCAAATTTTCTTTATTACTTTGTTAAATACTGCAGGAATATTATTTAGAAATTAAATAAACATTTTGTTTTAAACTATTTATAGACAACACGAAATAGGTCGTGGGCGTCGAGCACACAGGAAAAGTTTACGGTGTAATTTAGCAATTTTATCAATTGAACGTGATGTGGCTGCTACTATAGACTTCAACTCTATTATAAATAAGTTTCCATCCATCAAGGCTAGGAAGGCACATTAAAAAAAATTTGTTATGACTGAAACTTTTCTCTTTATTTTTTATTTTTTCAAACAAACTAACTTTATAATACTTACAGTTTTATTTCATTCATACTTTCCTCTTATAATATGTTAAAGTAACATACTACTTATTAAAAATAAATAATTGTGAACATTAAACTGTGTTTAAATTAAACTAATTGAACCTTGAACCTTTTAGTGTTAGGGAGCGACTACCATCTAATTAGCCCCGGGCGCCAAGTAGCCTTGGTATGCCACTGATGGGTTAAACTTTATTTTGTATGGTTTGGAGCATTACCCGAGAAATATTAAAAGGAAGTGACTGTATTTGTTTCTCGGAGTGGCGACTTTCTTCTGGAGTTTGAAAACAATGCCTCTCTGCATCTAACTTCAATGCATACGTAATGCTTTTCCAGCATCATGTATTGCAGCATCCAATAATTGTAATTTCTGCTGATCCAATTTATTTCCTGGGCACAGACGATATTGATTGACTTTTGTAGACTTTGTAATAAATTTAACAACAATTGGCCATAGTGTTAAATATTGGCAAGGTACATAATGTGGTTGTTATCTGAAACCGTTAACAAACCATTACAATGACCACCATCATGAAATGGTGAAATATTTTGAAACAGCAAAAGGGTAACTTAGTCATAAATTCTTTCTTGGTATAACATTTTGGCTCCATCAGTAGCTTTTGCATGAAAGAATAATAGACTAACAAGAACTACTAGATTTTTATTAACAGCATTGTTGGATGAACATGTTGGAATAAAATGGACAGTTAATACTGATCCCTAATAGAAGGGAACCGATTAGTTAACCTAAAATATATTTCTAAAATGGTAAATAGGATCATAAGGAAGCTTTTATCATAGGGAGAACAGCAGAAGAAACAAATAAAATTCTACTTTGCTGTATATCATAGATAGACATTTGGCTGTGATTTTAAAGATGTATAATGAGTTCTGTACCTTCAATTCTCCTTCATACTCTTTAGCTGTGGATTAATTAATTTGTGTCTGATTAGAATTAAAAGGATTTATACAAAAGTAGGGATCAGTGGTAGCAGACAGACTTAACTACAAACAAATTGGTGATAGTATTGTAGGTAAAGATCTTATACTCATTAACACTATTTTTAATATCCTCTTGAATGCAGAGCTATTTTCTTTTGAGTTTCTTGTGTACCATAATTCCATCTGTGCATTCACAGTGTCAGTATCAGTTTGTTCTTTAATGAATTAATTTAAGAGCATATAAACTGATGGATACTGTTTGCCAACTACAACCATGAAACTCTGATGCCACCCTTTGCATATGCCACCCTTGTTCATATGGTGTTGGTCCAGCAATGTCTCATAAAATATGTTTCAACTCTAAGGAGAGTAGTGTGATAGGGATGGATCCCTGCACACTCCTCGCTGAAGTCCTCTAAAAGTGATCCCTATACAGGCCATGGAGGCCCAGAGGGTTCCAGGAGGTTGAGACTCCCAGATTTTGGACATTCGTCACGTGAAGGTAGTAAGGTTGTCAGCCTTACACACCGGCCACCTTTACCCCCAGGATTGCTCCTGGTACTCATTTCTGTTAGCGGCTGAGTCGACCCCAGGGCCATAGTGCCACCAGAAGGATTAGGCCAATTGAAAAACTCCAGCAACCTCATTGGGAATTGAATCCGCGACCTTCCGGTTGGTAGCACAATGCTTCAACCACTACGCTACAGCACACCCCTGAAGTCCTCTAATACATGACCGAAATTCTTCATGATGGGAAGAATGTCATCTGGGACAATTGCTTTAATTTTTTTTTTTCATGAAAGTCTATCGATGTTTTGAAGGAAGGAGATCATGCCCATCTGTCAAACCAGGAAACTGTACAAGGACAGTCAATTTTCAATAATTTGAAGAGGAAAGCAGGTGCTCATTTAGAGTTTCAAATAGAGTTGGCAAGAATGTTATCTGGTGGTCTTATCCAGCTACCAGAAAGAGAGAACTTAAAAGAAGCTTTTAATCATGAACACAGGAGAGGACAGCAACAGGGTCCTATGCAGTGGCGGTTTCTCGGTACGTGCTGCCGTGCTTGCAGCACGCTATTTTATTGTCTTCTGAAGTCCTAATAAAATGTACCTACTAACTTAATATCTCAACTTGTAAAAGTTATGTAAAATTTATAAATACCGGTATAGGCCTATTATTTTTGCGCTTGCTATGGGCACACAGTGAATCCATCCTCATTATCCGGGCTGCATAAGTTTAGAAATGTAGTGCGCTTGCGTGAGGCAAATCCCCGTACCCCTCCGTCCATTGTTTTCCGTCGTTCACCCGTGCGAAGTTTTCTCGTTTCACTCATCAAACTGTGCTATCTTAAGTGGAGGGAAAGGAAATAGATATTAAATCCATGTCTGGGATATTAATACAAGTAAGAATCAGCTTGAAAAATTTTATGTCATAACCGGGATTTGAACACGGATCTTCGGCTTAACGTGCCGATGCTCTACCATTGAGCTACCATGACAACATGCCAGTACGACATCAAATTCCTCAACTGATTCAGAAGACAAGGCAGACCACGGTTCTGTTTAGACTCTTTGTAAGCAGACGACAGAAACAGTGCTGCCAAGACACATGACCTATAGAAGCTAACTTCATATCTCTCTGATGTTGCTTCACTGCGTTATTCCATTGATTTGTTAAACAATATCTGTAAACAAACAAATTCACTTCCTCATACTAATTAAAATTTAATTAGAAAGTTTTCTAAACTACCCGTTCAAAATTATTACTTTAGAATCAGATTGCAGCTTACAATACCCACAACAATCACTTAACTTCCACCTACTGGTCCAATACTTTTCCTATCCCCCCTCATCAGAATGTGCCCATTTGTGGTGATTTCAATCTCCCACTAAGCCCACAACAAATTCGCACTTACACCCATAATCATACATTCATTCGTTTCTTACAAACGTCTGGGTTATCGCTACTCAATACTGATCATCCAACACGGCTTGGCAATAGTAACCAACACCACACCAGTCCCGACTTAACATTCATCTCAACTAATCTATACCCATATACCCACTGGGCCACTGCCCATGACACCCTCAACAGTGATCACCTACCAATCAAAATAGCACTGAACACTACTTTCAACCCTTTACATAACGCCCCCAGAACTTCCAAACCGCGAATTACTGACTGGCAACACTACACTACAGAAATTACCCGTTACACCACAAATCTCATTAATCAACAGCAGCCCCCTCCATATACCATTCCAGACATACAACACATTATTCATTCCTATATGCGAGAACACTGTCCCAGTAAACCAACTCACTCCACTAAACGTCTTAAACCACCATGGTGGTCACCTGACTGCTCGCATGCTGTTGCCCAGCGCCGTCTTGCCCTAACAAGATTCCGGCATCGCCCGACTCTTCAAAACTATGTCATGCTCAAACGCCAAATGGCACTAACCACAAAGACACTTAACAGGATGCGACGACAAGCTTGGAAAGAGTACTGCACGACAGTGACACAAACCACAACTACTCAAATGGCATGGCGAAAAATAAAATGGTTTACCAACAAAAAACACAAAATCACTCACAGTATACACAACAATTCTACCCTCCAACAACAGTTTTTTACACAGTATTACACCGGATTCTGTAACACCCATACTCTGTCCAATTAATTTTCATGCCCTCTCATGCACCCCCACGCATCCTCTTCTCACTCCCATCACATCCAATGAATTTCAAGCAGTTATCAGAAGGAAAAAACAACCTACTGCACCAGGACCGGATGGCATCACTTATAATATGATTGACCACCTTCCTGACATAACTATTACTCTACTAATAAATATTTTTAATAACACCCTCTATACATCCCACATTCCGCACTCTTGGCAACAATTCTATGTCATTCCGTTATTGAAACCCAATAAAACAGACACAAACGCCTCTAGTTACCGTCCCATTATACTCAGTAATACTCTCCGAAAAATCTTTGAAAAAAATCTCACGCATCGATTAATATTTCACTTAGAGCGATATGGACAATGGTCATTAGATCAATACGGGTATAGACGAGGCCAAGGAACAAACCATGCTTTACTACATCTTCTTACTGAAATTTATAGCGCATGGACACAACGCAAGGCACTCTTGGCACATTTCTTAGACTTATGAAACGTGTATGACTCAGTACTCCTCCCCACACTATTAAACACTCTCACAACTCTCCACATTCCGGAGATTTTCAGTCATACCGTTCTGCGTCTCCTAACCGACAGACAAATATCTTTTCCCCCTTTCTTTTCCTATCAGCTCTCTCGTTTCACCTCCATTGGCTTGCCCCAAGGATTCTCACTCAGCCTCATTCTTTTTGTATTATACATTCACACTCTCACTCACACTCCCTACAATAAAAGTCAACTACTTCTATATGCTGACGATATGGTTTTGTACTCGAAAGTAGATAACTCACTTAAATATAATTATACCACGGAACAAAAGGATCTCTCAGGTTAAGCAATTGGGATTTACAATTAACCCTGAAAAAAGTCATACTATTCTTTTTCGAAAAAGCAAAATGACTAATCAACCTCACATTCATATTGATCATATTCCAATACCTATTACACACACCACCAAATACCTAGGAATGCATTTAACACACAGTCTTAATTGGAATGTGCATTTTCAGCATACACATGCTGCTCTTCAATCAGCTAGTTGCATTTTTAAATATATTGCCGGGACAAAATGGGGTTTCCACCCCACCCATATGCTACATTTATACCAGAACCTTATTCAATCAAAACTCACATACGGCAATCTCATTATTACAAGTCCCTCCAAATATTGGCAAAACAAAATCCAATCGCAAATTTATAACATTGCCAAACACATACTTGGTGTCTCTGGCAATCCCAAAATGACAAAGCTGTTTCATGAATTACACTTACATCCTTATACATACAGACAACAAATCACAACCATTAAAACTATTGGACACCTTTTCCACCACACGCAAACTCCGCTATACAATAAGGTACTGCACTTGCATCGCAAACGTATGCAACATCTCCTTCCAGCATTTCTGCAACTACCCCCTTTTCTCTCCCTATTCTCTCAATTCTATGACAATCAACAAATGCAAAAATTTCCTTGACCTCCAATCTATTTTCTAGACTATGATGTCCTCTTTCACCCCGTTAACGTTCATATGGATGAATTCCACAAAACTGACCAGCATCTGGAATGCAAATTTCAAAATTATTTAACACAATATTGTCAGTTGCATGACTATCCCAATATACATCTCTACTTTACTGACGGATCTAAAACCCCAGAGGGGGTAGGAGCTGCTTACTACCACCAAAACACACACAACAATTCCCTCTTCGTCCCGAATTTTCCAACTACACGGCCGAAGTTATTGCTATCCGTCAGGCACTAATTTCCATCAATACAACTAATGCCCACATATTCATCTGTACGGATTCCCAAAGTGTTATTCAAAACATAGCAACCGGCCACACTCATCCCCAGCTGGGATGGTGGGAAACAAACTGCAAATACCTAATACATAAACAAACACACCAACGACATAATCACATCACACTTCTCTGGATCCCACAACATTAAGGGCAATGAAATAGCCGATACACTTGCTAAAGCCGCTACACGTCAAAACACACTCCACACTTTTCTTCTCCCCATTTCCGATGCAATCATCGCTTCAACTAAATCACTTAAAGCACACAACATCCACTACAACAATAAACCTTGGTTTTACAATACTAACACTCCGCGATTTGCTGTATCTTTAATTTCCAAAATCAAGTTTCATGTTGCCATTACACCACAATATTTATTCAAAATTAAAAGGAGAGCCACCCCCCACTGTGACTGTGGTGACATAGGAGACATAAATCATATCCTTTTAGGTTGCTCACAATATAAACAACAAAATGATATTTTTCATTCACAAGTTTACAAAACAAAAGGCATTGGTCCTTGGCATATTCCTTCCCTAATACACAATGACGAAAAACACATGAGCCGATTAATACATAGACATATAGTAAATTGTAAAATGAAAATTTGAAACACCCACTTCCCACTCCATACAAACACCTTTGTTCACACACCTTCCTTTATACTCCACGAAGCTGCAACTACCAGGGGTGTAGAGAGGCTTCACAAAATAAAAGAAGAAGAAGAAGAAAAAGAAGAAGAAAAAGAAGAAGAAAAAGAAGAAGAAGTGTGGTTCATTCAGTGAGTTAATGATTATGAGCAACTAAGTGTTAGAGCTTGCTGGTTGAGTTGTTGATTTATCAGTGTTTTAAATAGAAGATTTTGGTGACTATTTTATATAATTATAATATTCAGTTCATTGTGTGTGAGAGTGGGTAGGTGTGTAGTGTACATAAATAAGTATATTATTATAAAGTTTTTAAGTAATGCTAAAATGAATTCAGTTGACTCATTGTTCAAAACAGCTTTTTCGAAGCGAACTCTTGATGATAAAATTCTGATAAAAAATTTAGGGCGGCCAACACCAGACTTAAAAATTGAACAAAAAGCAAAGGGAAGAAGTAGTGAATACACGAGGAAATTTAATAGAGCAGTTTATGAAAACAATGACTGGATATGCGGATGTGAGATCCGAAATTCACTCTTCTGTTTTCCATGCCTCCTATTCGGAAGCAGCGATTCATGGGGTACTACGGGCGTAAAAAATGTAGGCCATATGAACGAATACATAAAGAAACATTCTAAAAGTAAAAAGCACATTACCAATTCTTTGGATCTTTGTACACTAGGGAGTGTTAATATTGCTACTCAGCTTAGCAGGGCATATCAAGAATCTGTTCAAAAACGAAATGAACAAATAGAAAAAAATAAATATATTTTGTCAAAAATTATAGATTGTATCAAATTTTGTGGAGCATTTGAGCTAGCTTTGCGTGGACACGATGAGACAGAAACTTCAGATAATCCCGGTGTGTTTCTGGGTCTAATAAATTTGATAAGCAGCGTGGACAGTGTGGTAAAGGAACACATTGAAAGTAACAAAGTATTTAAGGGCACTTCTAAATCCATTCAGAATGACCTACTCGACTGTAGGTGTGTCACACCTACTCGAGGTGTGTCATGATAAGATTACAGAAGAATTGAAAGAGGCAAGTTATGCTTCTATCATGTAGCTGAAAAAATTCAGCTAACTTTAGTTTATAGATATGAAAGAAATGGCCTCGTACATGAGCGATTTTGGGGATTTTTTAATCCGAATGATCAAACCGCCACAACAATCTCAGAATGTATCTTGAAAGAGGTAGACAGCATTTTCAAGGACGATCGCGGGAAAATAATCGCCCAGACGTACGATGGTGCTTCTGTAATGAGTGGCAACACAGGGGGCGTACAATCTAAAGTGAAAGAGCACTATCCGCTTGGACAGTACGTTCATTGTTACGCACATCAACTAAATTTGATAATGGAGAAAGCAGCTTCACAAAATCAGTCTGCAAGAGTATTCTTCTGTAGTCTCTCAGCATTTCCAGCATTTTTTCAAGATCTCCGCAGCACCTAGCAGCATTAGAGGCAGTTGTAGCTCGTCGAATTCCTGGAGGGTCTGCAACAAGATGGAATTTTAAATCACGTTCTGTGAACGTGATATATAAGCACAGGGAAGCCTTAGCTGATTGTCTGTACGAGCTAGAAAGTTCGCTATCGAACAAGACAGTTCTAGAAGCTCGAGGACTCCGTCATAGTTTGGAGGATGAAACATTTGTTTTCTGGCTTACTTTTTTTCAGAAAATAATGCCTCATGTCGACATTTTGTACAATCAGTTGCAGGCAAGGCAGACAGATGTTGTGAAAGCTCATAATGCAGTCCATGCTTTCGAAACTACAGTGGAAAAAGTACGAAATACAGCAGACGATGTAGCTCGTCAGGCCCAAGCCACAGATATGCAACTTTCGAAAAAATGTCGTAGGGAATCTCACTTAGCTGCAGATGCTAAAGAAGTGTGCGACCGCATTACATCCGAAGTTCAGAGCCAGTTTAAGTCAACAGAATACCTGGATGCTGCAAAACTGCTCGATTCAGAAAATTTCTAAATATTTTCCTCAGAGAGAACTGAACATAGTGACTGAAAGGTATAAAGAACTAGACAAGAACAAATTACGGACAGAACTCAGTATTTTGTATGAGCGTTCAGATTTTAGGCAGGTTGAAGGAGCAGTCCCACTCTTGCAATTGCTAGTGAAAAATAATCTCCTAAAAACGTTCAGTGAGGTAACATCAGTTTTAAGGATACTTGTTACCATACCTATGTCAACTGCAGAGCCAGAACGATGTTTTTCTACATTGAAAAGGATCAAGACTTTTTTGAGGAACACCATGTCTCAAGATCGTCTCACTGCCCTTGCCATGTTGTCCATAGAAAAGTTGGTAACAAATATGAAGGACTTCAATACAAAAGTAATTGAAAAATTCTGTATGAAGAAAAACCGGCGCATGGACTTCATCCATCAGAACTAGGTAAGTTTTTTTTTTTAATTAATTTAATTTTCATCATGCAGCACGCCACTATTTTCAGCCACCAGCCGCCACTGGTCCTATGTCACTTGCAGACCTTGGCAAAAGACCAAATATGGATAGTAGAACTCTCAATGTGGGCATATTTACATTTTTGAATCATTGGAAGAACATGGAGAAGAGCTGGAAGTGGAAGATGATCATGTAATTGATTTCGGAACAAGACAGAATAAATTTTTATTTGGAACCACCTTCAACATAAACAATACATCCTATGAACTTCTGTGGAAATATCATGAGTTTAATAAATTCATGATAATCATTAAAAAAGCTTTCACTCAGTAAATATGATCCAAAACATTGCAGAATGGTTAGTCTCTACATGCACACTTACAAGAATATCTCAATTTCAAAATGGCTGCCATCAAGTGCACTGTGAGTCTACTTCGATCTGCACTTGCTCAAACTCTAATCCACACCTGTACTTGGTTTAGGAGTCCATTTGGAACTGTACATGATGGCATCACTTCTGAGTGCAAGTGCACGAGTGTATATTTATAATGTGTTAAAATAAAGAGTTAATCTTTCCAGTTATAAGTGAAAAATCGTGGCTATGACAATGACAAACTTTTCTAAACTCTCTTCATACTTTTGGTGATGGACAGTTTGATTCACCAAATTTTGGTCTTAAGTATGTAACCTATATGATAGTGGATTTGAGAACAGGAACTATAATACACTTTAAAGCTCTTCAAAAGATATGGTGCATGGAGAACTGAAAAAATCAACTTGCCAAATGCTGCAATACAAGGTTATTTTTACTAATTCAAAATCTTATGAGAAAAGGATATCCAAATATAGACCATGAAACTGATGTGTGGCTGTGGCATTTATCCGAAAGTGTTGCTAAACAAATGTTCATCTGTGAGGGTGAACAGAGAAGTGTCACAGAAACAATAATGTTATAATACAGAATTTTATATAAATTTTGCACCATGTAAAAAATGTCCATGAATGGAAGGATGGTGACAAAACAATGAGTTGTGTGCATTCAAAAGCTGTCTTAAGATGAAATAAAAATAAAGAAATGGTTACAAGCACATTCTGACTCATATAAAGCACTGACAAGTGCAAAGCAATCATATATTTTCAAAGGATCTCAAGCATGACAGACATTATGTACAGGTAGGGGAAAAAAAAGCGGACCGACTAAAATATCTAAGTTGCCAATATGAGCCACTGTGCATGCCTAGCGGCATTCACAGGATAGCAGGGAATGTATTGAAATTTGTTCTAGTGTCGACTGTTGACTTAGCCCATTTTGAAGCTAGTAAAATTCATTTTCTGGGAATAATTTATTAATTAAGTAAGTTAGTTAAATATTGCGGCAATCGAAATGTAGTGGGAAAACATTGTACATTAAGGAAACAAAAAATTTCCTTCCTTGGCAGGATTAGAAATGAGAACGTGTTACTTACCAGTCGAAAGCGCTGTCATTGTGCTATGGAATCGCTTAAAAATCAACGTTCCTTGAGAGTCTGTTATGAAACAAGAGATTGACAAGGAGACTACAGCCAATAAATTGCTTGAGTTGAGAAATATAAATTTGTATTTCACGTAATTTGCATTGTTTGTGAAAACAAACGTTTCCGTTACATCTCTTACATTAATTTACTTATCATGTATGTCAAACTACAAAGGTCTAAGGAATATGCATGGAGAGTGGTGTGACCAAGGCTCTGAAATCAGCTACAAGAGTCGGTCCACTTTTTTTCCCCCTACTTGTAAATACTGGGAAACTTGAGTCTTACCTCAATCTGTGCCTGAAATTGTACATGCCCAAAAGGATCCATTTCCCATATAAAACCAAGGTTCTGCATTCTACATTTTAGCAGTTAATGGACCATAATGGCTCATAATACGTAAACAAAACATGAAACTTTTAAGTTACATTATGAATAACTCCATTATGAATAACTCATGTAACAATTTGCACCGATATATTTTATTACTATTCGTTAGGTAATGAAAAATGATGGGTTGATGAACCTGCATTAGCAGTAAAGCCACTTTGCTCTGATGTTTCTGTCCATATTTACAGCGCAATACTTTCATAAACTGGGATCCAATAGGCTTACCAGTAAAATTAGTGACATGTCGAGCCTTCAATGTATGCTCAATCAAGTTTTGAAGGTATACATCGTTTAACATCTCTCTCATTGGTTCAGTAGCCCCACATATGGCTAACCAATATACCGTATATTTTCATAAGCAGATGCTTGCTCATTGCTGCATTTTGGTAACACATTCGTAATCTCTTCATGTAGTTTCTTAAGAAATTGGGCATTCAGGCACAAGAAGTATGCAATAATCTACTGACCCTCTTTCTGAGTTGTTGACTCACAGAATTTGAGCAACTGCTCATGACAGCTATCAAATTCTGTATCAGAACACTGAAATTCTTTTAGAACCTTGAAGAAATGCCAGAAAAGTTTCAAACAGTGCTTAATTTATAAAATTTTAGCTGCCGGAACACATGCCAACACATTTTCCCTTCTTTTCAATCACACAAAAGTAACAAATTTCGATTTTTTTTAAACTTATGATAAAAATTACAATGAGAAATCCTTTTTTGCAAAATACTTTTCTGAAATTCAGGTTTCTAAAACATAATTTATTTTAATCAAAACAATAAAACCACAAGATTTAATATAAACAACATGTTCATATGTAATATTCTTAGTTACGTTCCATAACGCACTTTATTTACCTTGGTAAATTTCTGGACGGCCATTTCCCAGGTGGTGTTCCTGCATCATCAGCAGAGTGCCAACAATATTCTTATATATTCTGTATATTTATTGTTAATTAGTATTGAGTACATTTTTAAAACATCTTGAATTTTAACTGAGCTCAAGTTTTAGAAAGAGTATTGAGTACATTTTTAAAACATCTTGAATTTTAACTGAGCTCAAGTTATAGAAAGAGCAGTACTTCAGTGGCTCAAAAAATAGAAAGAAGAAGAAAAAATTGCAAAATTACTTCAACGACAATAAAAAAAAAAGCATTGTTAAGTTGAATTAACTTGAGTTACAATTTAATACACATGTACTATTTTAAATCTTTGGTGCGGACTATGTTTCAGTGAGTTCTGATAACTGAAACTCTATTATAGTTTGATTCAATGGGAGGTGCTGGAAGGCCATTCCACCTCGTTCAGGCAAAAATTAAGCACTGTTTTCACATTGTTTGCACATTTGTGAAATAGACATTCAAACACTTACCACACCGAATATGGGAAGTTACCAAATATACGATATTACACACCATCTCTCAAGCAAGCACATTATTTTTCCTTGTATCTCTAAGGAAGTTATCTTTCAGCAGGTTCAGTAGCGTGAGAACAATGGTCTCTCTAACCTTTAACTATGCTTGATTCAATAAGTATTATCTGTACCATCTAAGTCTGAAATTTTTGACCAAAGAGAAAATTAAACATGTCATATAAAATTATTGTTTGCTAAATTATAGCCTAACATTTCATATTTTGAAGCAGTTGTTTGCTGAAACATATCTCATATGAACTGCTGTTTGTTGAAGCACATTATGTCATAGCTCACAATGCTGCTTTTTGCTGAAACTTATGTCGTACAATGCTGTTGTTTGCTAAAGCATCTTCATACGAGGCAGTTGTTTGTCTGAGCATATGTCATACAAAGCTGTTGTTTTCTAAAACATATATAAAGTGTTAAAGCTTTGCTAAAACATTGTCATATGATGCAGTTATTTACGAAGCTATTGTGTACTGAAATACACAGATGTGTCATATGAAGCTGTTGTTTGCTGCTATGTGTCACGTGAAGCTGTTGTTTGCTGTATAAATGTATGGATGTTCCACAGAAGGACATACAAATTTGAAGAATGGGACATCGTCCACTTGTGTTCTTTTGTTTCCTACAGATTCCATCATGTTGTTCCAAAGACCATTGGCAGCTGCAAACAAAAATATTTTGCATTACTTCACATTATTACATGAAATAATCGATTCAATTATTAAATAACTCACTGCGAGCAACGTTGATTAGATATTTACATTTCGTTAGAAATTTAAAATATTTTCTTTTTGAAAATAATATAATAACTATTTTGCCAATGAACCAAGAGTGTAAGGGAAGCAATGCTCCCCCAAGACTATAGGCTAAACAATAAATGGATTTTGCAATAGAAGCAATCTGAATTGTATCAGTGCTGTTGCACACTTTGAAAAGTGGCAGAAAGTTTAGGAAGCAGATTTCTAATGGCAGTCTTACCAGGCTGTACAAATGCAAGCTTATGAAAGTTTTCCTTCTGCTAGGGTTGAGCTAGCGGAAGCAATTCCATTTTTGTTGCCCATTACCACGAGTGCTAAATTCGTTTAAATGGCAATCCACAATATTGTTTGGTTTTCCTAATCTGCCAATGATGGGGGTTGAAAAACAAATATCTTTAGTAACCTTGAACAAGTACGTACAACTCTTGCAAACTTTTTACTAAGAAGTTGTTGAACTATATTCTTTGACACATCTCATAGTTTGTAGTAGTTACCATAAGGAGTCAGGCATGTGCTCTTAGTTCTCTCTTATTTTATTCATACATAGGCCTATCTGTACAAACGATCTGTGATTTTTCAATTCCATGTTTTATTTTAATATTATCATGGGTGATGCTAGAAACATCTGCCAGGAAAAACTAGATAATGGAGCTGACTTACAAAAAATTATGTAAAGATTTTACCTATAATTTGAACTTTCATACTTGAGTATCAGCTTTCCTAAATTTATATCACATGCTACACCACTGCAAGAGTGAATCTCATAATTAATTTCAATATTGCCTTTTTTCTTCTGTGACATTGAAGTTTTAGTAAATTACATAATTATACAGGTGTATTTGAACTCTTCCTTCCTTTATATGAAAGGAAAATTTCACATTAAATAAAATTGTAAATTTCAGCTGGTCAGTATAATGCATTTTGAATTTAGTAGATTATGAAATAGATCAGCGGTTCCCAACCTTTTTAGTTGTGCAGACCATCAATTTTGTATAAAAACTTGAAGCTTACTAACTAAATATATAAGTAAAGAATATAAACACACAAACAAATAGACAAGTATTTGTATGACGAATATATATATATATATATATTATATACCGTATTTTACGGACCATAAGACGCACTTTTTTACCTAGAAAACAGAGCCTTAAAAGTTGGGTGCGTCTAATGGTCCGAAGTACACTAAAAAATTAAAATTATGGTAAATATTGCCGGAATACCATAGTTATTGACAAGGTGTTGTAAATGATAAGACAGTTACAAATTTTAGCACAGACTATACATCACTGAACTTATCACAATCGTAAAATGAGGGTAGCTGGAATATTGAGTTCTTTTATACAAAAGGAGTGTCTTCACTGGGTGGTTTAAATGAATGCAATAACCTCTAAATAGCTTGCCATGTGCTGATTGAGGGTTAGAGGGTGTAAAGTATTTTCAGTCTTTCATGGGAAATCAGTTCAGTTGTTAAAATTTACGCAACGCCACCTGTACAGAAGAGATTTTCACAAAATGCAGATTTTAAGTTTAGAAAGGATTTACACTGATCCCATTGTTTATGCCATCAAGAATATTATTCCCTTTAAAATGTTTTGTTTAGAATCACATTAAATTTCTTTTCCTTTAAATTTCCATCCTAAATCTTATGGTCCGTAAAATACGGTACATATATATATAATTATATAGGCCTATATATGTGGAATTCCATCCACATCTTCAAGTGAATCGTCAAATCTAGTAGAATGCAGAGTATGTAACAAGCAGTTTACAAGGTGTGGTATTAATCTACATTTAGCGAGAAGCCACAAACAACCTTCACAAGAGTCAGATAATGATGACACTCAGACAAGTTCTGGTAATTTACAATGTGCAGACAAAACTCTGGCTCTGATTTAGCTAAGTGTCCCCATTGCAGTGGTGTTTATACCAGTGCACATGGTGTAAGAATCCATATCAGCAAAGCTCATCCTGACAAACACCGCCAAATATTATGGTCTCGCTATGGAAAACAGAACAGTTCTAAGAAATGCGATGAAATTTCTCCTGATACACATTTCACTCATCACCCAAAGGAGAGTAATAACTGTTTTACAGATTGTAATAACAAGATGACAGAATGGCTAGAAAAGTTTCTTACTGAGGTCAGTGATGAAACATTTGAACAGAACGTGGGAGACTGGATTACGTTTTTGAGTACAGCACTCGATCTGCTACCAGGACCTAAGCATCCAGCCTGGAAATATTACCAATACAGAAAAAGTCAGAACAACATGGATAATCACAGAAAATATAACCAAACATCTAATCCAGAATGAGATAGACAAAAAAGAAAAGAAAAATATAATTATCAACTAACACAGTACCATTTTTACAATCAGCAGTGAAAAGCTATAAGATCTGTATTAAAATCTAATGCGGAAATGTGTACGATTCCATCAGAGGAACTATTCAAATCTTTTTCGGAGACTCATGGACACATGGTTCGGCCAGAATATACTGCCAGCCTGACACCAGAAGAAAGATCTGAGGCTGAGAAGATCTTCTCAGAAGTTGTTGATGCTAGTGAAATAGAAGAAGCTGTTAATAAAATAGCTCTTGATACAGCACCTGGGCCAGATAATGTAATTGTTCGAGTTATTAAAAACAAAATTGCATTTGAATTAATAGCAACACGCATTCTAAGAACTGGATTTGTCCCCACAGAGCTCAAACAAGCCAGAACAATTTTAATTCATAAAGGTAGTAATACCATGGACATAACGAACTGGAGACCTATTATGATATGTTCTGTGATATGAAGGATAATTGAACGTGTTCTTGACAAGCATCTTTGTGAACATGTCAGCTTTAATCCAAATCAACGAGGTTTCACCAACTCTTCAGGTACTCATGTCAACACTGCTTTGCTTGACTCTCTGTTGCTTGAAGCCAAAACTAAGAAAACCAATCTGAGTGTTATCTTCCTTGATATAAGGATAGCATTTGATAATGTAGGTCATGGGGATCTTGAAAATACTTAAAATCACTGCCAATTCCTACGAAACTTACAGGTCTAAGAAATAACTTTCAAACAGGTAACATAACTCAGATTCAGTCAAAAGAAACTAAAACCAAGCCTATAACCATTGCCAGAGGAGTATTACAAGGTTCACCTTTATCACCAACATTGTTCAATTTGTCAGTAGATCATATTTTCAACGAACTTAGTGAAAACAGCCTAGCTTCAAAATACGGTTTTAAATTAAGTCCATCTCAGGAGAGATTAACCGTATTGGGATTTGCTGACGACATAGCAATCATAGGTAAAGATAAAATTTCAGCTGCAATCCTCGTACGCCATGCCATTCAGCAGTTTAATGAAATTGGCTTAGACATTAATATTAACAAATGTAAGGGAATATGTATTGAAAAGGGTGAATTATCTGAACATGATTTTCAAATTTCGCCAGGAAAGACATTGCCTTGCTTGAAAAGAGGAGACTGCATTCACTATTTAGGTATTAACTTCTGTGACAAAATAAATTTTGACTCTCTTACGGCCCTGAGTAAGCTGAAACTCAACTTATTTCATCACCACTCTTGCAGGCAGATCAGAAATTCACCATAATAAACACCTCGATGTGTCCTAGTTTGGTATATCCCTTTCAGACAGTCCAGCCTAAAAAAATCCCTCATAAGTTCATCGCAGATGCAGATATTATGGTGCACTGAAGGAGTTATTACAACTGCTAAATGATATTCCCAATGATATGGTGTATGCTGATACTAAATTCAAGGGCTTAGGACTATTCTGTTTAACATGGGAAGTGCACCTACAGCATATTAATGCATGTAAAATATTATGATATGATATGATATGATATAGTTTATTCTTGTGTCGTAATATTAACACCCTTACAGAGGTTTTTCGCCATAGGATGTAACTCCTACCATTACACACTAATATTAACATAAAAGCCTTGCGTACCTATAAATTATGGTATTCCTGTATTTGCCTTACTTGTGAACAAAGCAAAAAAGGAATTAATACACTTGCTCACTTAATTCTAGGATTCGTTTTTCCCATTTTATTTTAACAATGTATAAAAAGTTCCCCATTTCCCCAGTTTTCATATTCTTTGTGGTTGTTAATTTCTTATATGCTATTTCTAAGTTAATTCCTAGGAATTTTCTATTCAAAAATACTTGTCTGATCGTTTCAGTTTCTGGACATTTTAAAATTATGTGCTCAGCGTCTTCTCTATTTAGACATAAGGGACATCGTCCTTTCTCAAAATTCCTTCTTATGCCCCTAAGTTTCCATACTCCAACCCTCCACCATGCTAAACCCATTCTTTGTTTCTTGGAGCAACCTGAGACGTACTTTTCCAATCCCCACATTTCTTTCATTTTAATATATAACACTAGGGATCTTTTTTCCCTCATTTTAGCTACATGGTTTTGTCTTTGAATATCATTGCATCTTCTACTAACAATCTTGGTGAGCGTTATTATGTTTTGTAAAATATTATAGAAATCTAATGTTCCATTCCTCAATATTACGAGGGATTTCTTCCAAGAAATTTAATCAAGTCTAGAAGCCTTAAAAATCACCGAATCTCCTTCCATCTTTGATAAGCATGGTCATGTTGATACCCGGAAAGTACGGCAACAGTTAAGAGAGAGAGCTTTTGAGAACTAGAGCAAGAAAGACCATAAAGGGAAAGAAGTGCTCCTATATAAACAGTACACACCAGCTAATAAGTGGATTAGAGAGCATAAAGGACAAACTTGCAAAGAATAGCGAATCAATCAAGATGACAGCGAATATATCAGCAGTCCACAGTGTACCAGGCAGTTCCCAGGACGGTAACCTCTGTAGGCGTTGCCACAGGGAGTTCGAAACCCTTGCTCATGTCCTAGGGGCCTGTCCACATGGTGAACTCCTATGCAATTCACGTCATCACACAATTAGATCATTAATTGCTAATGCCTTAAGGGACAAGGGTTTTTCTGTTTTTGAAGAAGTGCATGGTCTTTCCTGTGAGGATAGTATTTGCAGGGTGAATATTATAGCTTTCAATCCTCAGTCATCTGAAGGACATATAATCGATCCAACTGTAAAATTTGAGTCCCACGAGGATCAGCCGGAGGAGGTGAATGAGAAGAAGAGATGAATCTCTGAACCCACCATTAAGTATTACAAGGATAAATACCATTTAACATCCATAACAGTGACAAGATTAATGATTGGAGCATGTGGTACCATCCCAAAACTATTGTTTGACTTCTCCAAAAAGTTCGGCCTGTACAAAGCCATCCTTGTAGAAATATCACTGGTGGCATTGAAAGGGTCTATTGCCATATTTCGAAATCATACCTGTGGACCATGACTTCTAATTTTAAGTTGTTATCTATATACTAATTGTTAAATTTTCAATATTAATTTAATCTTCCTGCAGGTGTTGCAGGAAGAAATAAAATAAATTTATATATACCTAGGTATGTAATGTGCACAATTGTCAGTAATTTCAGTCAGTAGTAAAACATACTGTGCAAGAAGGATTAAAAATAATTTTCTTATAAAGAAAATAACTTTATTGTATTCATTTAACTGTCACAACTGTAAGAATACTCAAAAACAAGTGGTCAAAGTTAAAAAAACCCAATGGGATTTTTTACATTATTTGTCCCCCACGAGACAGTCAGTATCTGGATTCAACTGGATAGTTTAGTCTAAAATCTCTCTCTACATTCAATTTATTCCTGTGTTTATTTTTCCAAAAAAATAAAGTAAAGCTAGATATTGGGTAGTCTTGCAGAACATTTATCCAGAACGGAACCAATGGTGTTGTCTCAAAAAAACAATTTTAGAGTCTCATCACATGATAGTTCAATTCACAATCCTCTTCACCTGGAGATATTTTCAATTATTTTATCTTAACTTAGACTCTCGACCAGTGCCTGTGGCCCATGGGTTGGGAAGACTGAAATGGATCTAAATAGCTGAGCATATTGTATCAGAAAAAACTTTTAACAGACATCTGTGGATTAAAATTGAACTTTATGTACCGGCACTATAGTTTTTCTTCTTCTCTGAATTGTCACACAGACAGCTGAAATGATTCTGAAACTTCACCTACCAGTACTTATGAAAATAGAAACTGTTATTGCATCCATACTGACTGTAATAAGTTCCCAAAATGTTTGTAATGCACAATAAAGAATTTTTTTATATTTATCCAGATTAGGCTAGCCTATATATCTAAAAGGCATTCATTGAATATTTAAATATTCTTTGAATTTATTCAGTGTCAGTAATAACATTCAGTCTTTACTGAAGAATTTCTTAAATTAATAATGATTGGCTTTATAATTCATGAAAAACAATGCAGAATGTTTTATCAGTATTTTTCAGTAAAGAAATATCTTTTTCATGGGTTCAGGGCTTGGTGTGTGTGTTGTCCTTAGGTTTAAATGTTAGGTAGGGGACTGGTGCACTCTGGAAACAAATATGTTGAGAATATTCCCTTACAGGATCCCAAGAGGTCGCTCACAATCAGATGGAACTTACCCACCAGTAGTAGTACAGGTTACATCATATCCAATTGAAAATAATTTACGGTCCTATTCTTTCCACTATAATTTTATTAAAAAATAATATAATATAAACAATAATACTTATTTACAATAGTGGATAAAACAATCTTTTACAACACACAACGTTTCAACCTGCCCTCCAGGCCTTTCTCAAGTGTAATGAATTGAATAAATCGTAAAGAAACTGCCGTAAAAAAGAAAAGTGCTACATAGTTACGGCAGTTTGTTTACGATTTATTCAATTCAGTACACTTGAGAATGGCCTGGAGGGCAGGTTGAAACGATGTGTGTTGTAAAAGATTGTTTTATCCACTATTGTAAATAAGTATTATTGTTTATATTATATTATTTTTTAAGGTTACGTCAGTTTACAAAGTGAATTTTAATAGCAGGTTTGTTAGGGATTTTTAGTAGTCAGTCCACAACACTTGGAATTTATAATTGTGAGCCAGGGAGAAAAAAAAAATGTTTGTGATGTAACATAACATTCTAACAGCATTCATTCTTTCTCTACTCATACTGTAGATATGGTACTATTGTGAAAGTAAAGCAATAAAGTTACTGTACTTGAGCCTCAAAATTTGCCAAATTGTCAACAGATGTACTGTGTGCATTTTGAGGTCCTTATTTCCAAATATACCATCTTCAGAAAAGGACTGTGCATATGCCAGTGTATCTAAACAGCATAGGGCTGTAGAAAATTAGTAATTTTTTGGTTATTATCAAACAGAACTTACCTAAAGCTTGACTCTTCTGACTGAAGTGGAAGCAGTCTTCTGAGAGGTATGAGAAATCTGTTATTGTATTCCCATTAAGATCGTTTTTACTGGGAATTTTTGATTCAGTCAAGAAAGGCTGCATCACTACTGCAAAGTCATCTTTGGAAGTGTAACGATCCATTTTAGCCTGGATGGATAAATTATGATGAGATTGAATTATTAATATGGATAACTACTGTATAGTTCATTATTTAATTAATTTTGAGAATACTAAATTTGATCAAATTGAAGTTAGAAAGAACCTTCATACTGGAGCCAAAATAAATAAGGGCGTATGTGGGATATACAGAATAGAATACTCAGTAGAACATCAATAAACTGAATGCCAGTTATCTGAAAAATCAATTATCCAACAACTTTTTATTTTATTTTTTTATATGTATTAACTTTTATGTTTTGAAACCGAAAACAACCATTGTATCACAGTTCGAAGAGTTGAGAGTGAACACAAATTAAGACAGGCTGTACTGTTCATATTTTACTGTATTACATTTAACATATCTTAGAGTTCAGCAATAGTACAAATAGTGTTTTAAAGTTTTGAAAAGTTATGCTGGAACTTTCACAGTGAAGATATAAGATTTTTTTTTTAAACTAATGTGAATTGACTAACACACTTAATTACTCCACTAACCACACATCCTCAACTACTTTTCAATATGTTCTACCAAAAAATTTGGTAAGTGGAGTAATTAAGTTTGTTTGTCAATTCACAATAGTTTAAAAAAGGTGCTTTAAAGGTTTGAACAGGAGACTGCATTCAAGAATGAGCTGGAGCGACCTGAAGAAAGCTGTAAAATAGAAGGTTTCTCTATAGTGAATGTGAGTGCATGTGGTAGTAACTTATTCTGATGGTTGGATCACAAATTCATGTTCGATATTCAGCTCTCTCTGGCTAATGTTGTATAACCTCCTGTCAAAACACGTGTTTCCCTTTGCTTGTGCTTTCAAGATATAGCCTACACTATTAATGAGTACAGTAGATCTAAATGCTTTTGAAATGGTTAAGGCCCTCTAGTGTATATGAAACCCTTAGCAAATTTACCATTTTGTATTTATTAATGGGATGGATTGCAAACCAAAGCAGTCCCGGTAGGAGACTTACGGTACCATTTTTTGTTGTTGGTTCTAACTCAGAACATTTTCACGATCTACTCAATAATCATATTAGAAGTTCATTTGGATATAATACATTTATTATTATATTATTGTAATTCTACTAGCGACCTAGATTAACAATTTCACTGATTCTTTCTCAAAATGTGATAAAAACATTGCCTACCACATAGGGAGCAAGAATGTAAGTTTACCGGTATGGCTGTTAGTTCTTAGTAGACATAACTTCTCTATTCTTTGTAAGTCCTACAATAAAATGTATTGAAAGAACACTTGGAAGTAAATTGTACATTAAGGCCCTCCTTCTTGCGATTATCAGTCTTCATGTTGTCCTCAGTATCTTCTCTGCCTTTGTGAGCAAAAGAAAATTGCATGTGATCACTGGTATTTTCAAATAGTTTTAAAAATGTTTTCTCTTCCTGCAATTTTGACTGAACACACTTTCTCTTCCCCATTTTGAATTTCAATACAAACACAAAATAAATGGTGCAAAAATATGTTGCACAAACTTTCTCACATATACATGTTAAATGCTAGCATAGAAAAAAGTAAATTAAAGAGACAATTAAATTTTACTTATTACATGTTCATAAAACTATCATGTAGGCTATCTAGAACGGAAAGCATCAGGGTCGATCTTTATGTTCAATGCTTTTACCGTGAAATAATAATAATAATAATAATAATAATAATAATAATAATCAATGGCAGTAAAACTGCATATTATTAGCACTGCTATTACTACGGGAAAATTCAAATATAAGTCGCACCTTGGGATGAATCGGTCTCACCCAACCCACCATCACCGATGCAGTTTCTTTTCTACCACGATCTAGCGAATTCTTCTGTCCTCGTATTATGAAGAAACTCATGACTGGACGTTGGAGGTGTGACGTCATACCGTTAGACAAGAGGTGACAGGCTGACAAACCTTGCGGGAGATGTAATATGCCACATTTTCGAAACCTACAAACAATGTATCATACATTATTCGAAAATGCAAGGGCGCTTCGCTACGGCTTCCGCCTCCGCTTCGCGCACTTAACTATGTAGTTAGTGTTATGCATTATTTAGCTATGTGTAGAGGTGGATACAAGGCACTTGCGACAATATACAAGGACAGTTGATCACTCTGCTTCGCTCAGAAACAAAATACATCACACAGTCCGTGCAAATGTGAATATCGAATGGGCGGACCTTAAGGGGCGGGCCTACCACGCTACCGCTGCATCATCTACCACAGGCAGATGGCAGGATTGTGGGGCATGTGGTCAGCATGCCGACACCCACGGCCGTTAATGGTGGTTTCCATGACCGGAGCCGCTACTTCTCTATCAAGTAGCTCCTCAATTTGAATCACGAGCCTGAGTGCACCCCTACCAGACCTCCCTACCTCAGAAAAATCTGAGGAGATAACTCGGGCCGACGGATTTGTAGTCAGCGACGCTAACCACAAGACCACGCCGGCGGTCCTACTACTACTACTACTACTACTACTACTACTTCGGTTATATTGCATGCTTTAACTGCATGTAGGTCATTTAATGTGTTTAGTATGTTTGCGTGAACCATTAGTTTATAGTAACAACTCATTCCCATCATCTGTTTCTATTGTTTAGTGATGTCTTCTTATGTGGTATTCAGTTTAAACGATTATAATATCCAGTGATATTAGCAGCGATGAGTTATGGAAAATAAGCAAGTCCTAAAAACCCGGCGTTTGCCTTTGCGAACGAGGAAACCATGAAAAACCCAAGTCAATTTGGGCGGCCACGAGGTTTGATTTGAACTCAGGACCTCTTCCCTGTTAGTCTATACCACCTCACTGTAATTGGTTTTGGTGTGTTCATTACGACTGAGCTATACTGAATGCATTTCACAACAATAAGTACATTAAGCCTATAGCAGTGGCGCCAACTTATATGGGCCCATGGGGCTCGAGCCCACCCAATAATTTCCCGAGTATTATTTCCATAATTTTCTATTA
The DNA here is from genome assembly GCA_964059195.1 of Ectobius pallidus. NCBI lineage: Eukaryota > Metazoa > Arthropoda > Insecta > Blattodea > Ectobiidae > Ectobius > Ectobius pallidus. The sequence continues at coordinate 80,659,856 of CAXKWD010000001.1, forward strand.
TTATTATTATTATTATTATTATTATTATTATTATTATTATTATTATTATTATTATTATCAATACTACTACTACTACTACCAGAAATAGGTGGTTTCGTTGTTGAATAAGTGAAAAACAAAAATCGAGCTATTCTTTCAAGCGTAACATGATCTCATCTTGTCTCAAAGCAGGAGCTTCTAGTTCTGGTCAGTTTCTAGTTAATGAGACAGTGGGTCCAGAGGGCTGTCTTTAAGTAAATGGGAGGATGAGGGGACAGTCGTATCTGTGTTGTTTTAAGTTGACAGTTTAGGTTGCAGACAGGAACAATTTTATTATAAGTCCATGTTACAGAATCTGGTGACACCCAAGTAGTGGTTAAGTGCTTTAAAATATTCTCTTTCCTTTTGAAAACGAAAACGTATTATACTCTTATGTAGTTGTTAGTTTTCTCATGGCGGTTGAATTACTAAGTATAAATGATTGTTATTAATTGACACTGAAATCATTTCTAATACAATTCTATAATTATTAATTTTTTTAAAAGTTTTTGAGCCCACCCAATGTTTTTCAAAAGTTGGGGCCTCTGGCCTATAGTATTCTTGTTACTAGGGGCAACAAAATGTCATTCATATTTTAATATTGACATGTATGTTCTGAAATTCGCATTTAAGCCGTACTTATTTTGCTTTTATCTTGATATCTATTAAATGTATAAAGAAATGTGTTAAACAAAAAATGTTTATTTTAATTTTCTCTACAACTTTACTGTGGTAGGTTTTCATGTACCACCTACTGTAATGGATATAATCAAGAAAAATTGAAAATGGATACGAGTAAAATATCCCTTAAGTCATTTTTGCAGAAATACAGATATAGCCATTTTATTAGCCATAGATAAGAGTTTTAAATTTTTATTAAAATCGTTAGAGCCATTTTTTAAAAAGTTGTAATGAAAAGTCCCCTTAATATTTCAGTTGTAAAGCTAAATTTCTGGGTGGTTCGACAAAATTTCGAAAAAGTCCTTAATTAAAAAAATGAAGTAATTACAATGAACCGTTTACCCGCTGTGCTTGTCCACGAACAGACGGACAGACGTCATTCCAAAAATACTTTTTTCGGTTTCTAGGCTTCATGAAACATGCTCTCCCGGTGTTATCTCGATTTCGATTTTTTGTCACGATCACAATACTTTCTCTATACTACGTATATGCGAGAAAGTAAAATATATTCACTTTAATATTATTATATATTGCAACGGATGCCAAAAAAGATTACAGACAACCATAAATTGTGTTCAATATGGAAGGCATTTTAAGACAAAGGAAATTGTTCCCAGCAACAAGGAATGATCCATTTGACATAATTTGTTTGTTCTTTCTTTAATAATAAAGGGTATCTGCCCACAAGTTCAATGAGAAGTTTGGTTTAGGACAGACAAGAAGTTCAGAAATAGTCAGAGAAAAACAATGATTAATCTATTGTAGTTTTACTGCTTTCAGCGCTTTGTGCTCACACATGTCGACATGTTGTTCATTTCTCTCTGCTTATGGAATGTTTGACCATCATGACTCCACTGAGTGTTGTGCAAACTGCTCAACATTTGCACCAAAGAAGAACAGCGTGCAGTGGTCAGTTATTTGCCTTCTAAAGATGTACCAGGAGCTGAAATCCATTGAAGACTTTCTGCACAATTTGGGGGGCAATGTTTTACCACAGTAAAACATTTACAAATGAATTGAAAAGTTCAAAAATGGTCAGACAAGTGTGAAGGATGAAGAAAGAACAGGTTACCCATCCATCGACTAGTCATGCCAACATTAAGTGTGTATCATGATTCAGACAAACTGAAGATTGACTGTCAATGAAGTGGCGAACCATGTGCAAATTAGCCATGGCTCTGAAAATGACATTGTTCATAACAGGCTTGGCTTTCATGAAGTCTTTGCAAGGTGGGTCCCAAAACAGCTCACTGATCAGCACAAGCACAATCATGTGTCCATCTGACAATGCTTCTGGACCACCAAGCTAATGAAGATGAAGCTTTTTTTAAATGAATAGTCACTGGAAACAAAACAGGGATCCATCACTTTAAGCCTGAAAGCAAACGCCAAAGCATGGAATGGAAACGCCCTGCATCTCCAGTCAAAAAGAAATTCAAGCGTCAACCCTCCTCAGGAAAAGTGATGCTCCCACTTTTCTGGGACTCACAAGGGCCAATACTAATTAATTGGAAAAGGGCTGAACAATAAACAGTGCATGTTAGAGTGAGATGTTGAGCAATGAGCTGAAGCCTGGAATTCAAACCAAACATCGAGGCCTATTGTTGATAGGAGTTTTTTTGTTGCATGGCAATGCGTGCCCATATACTGCTGCCCACACTGCTCAAACTGTTGGGAAACTGGGTTTTGAGGTGTTAGAGCATCTTGCATGCAGTCTTGATCTTCCATCTGTCTGATGGCCCACTTAAAAGGGCCTTAAGGGACCGTCGATTCACCATAGACCAAGAACTGAAGGAAGCTGTGCATACGAGGCTTGCTACTCAGCAAAAAAAACTTTTTTCTGAGGGCATCAGGAAGCTTGTGCATCGATGGATCAAGTGCATTGAGAAGCAAGGGGACTATGTTGAAAAATAAGGTAATTGAAACTTTTGTATTGCTGTTGCAATAAATTTTAAAATGATAGTGCGGATACTTATTGACTTACTCTCACATGTAACTGTATTGTTATCCATTTCTATTATTATACATTTTTTCAAGCTTTAATATGTTATTTTGTACATATTCAATAAAAAAAGTGAATCAACTGAAAATCTAAACCACCTTAAGTCCCAATTAGTTAGGTAACTAATTGTTTGTCTTGATAATCAATGTAAATTCACTTAAATTCTTAGGGGTTTACTTGGATACAAATTTAACCTGGAGTGCCCATATTGATTATATCTCGAATAAATTGGCCAACGGGATGTACATGTTAAGGAGATTAAGTGTAACAGTTGACTCCTATGTTCTGTTGAGAGTATATATATCATGCACAAATTCAAAGCTTACTTTCCTATGGAATAATACTTTGGGGGAATAGCTCACATGCTAAGAGGATTTTTATTATGCAGAAGAAGGCAATTAGGATTAACTGTAAAGTGCCTGTTCACACACATTGTAGGTATCTTTTTATTTGCTTAGGTTTGTTAAAATTACCCTCATTATATGTTTTGTTTACTCATTGTCATGTACACAACAACTTAGAAAATTTTAATAAAAATAGTGATTTTCATGATTACAATACAAGGAACAAAAATAAACTCCGAGTACAACAGTATAACTATAGTCAATCACAGAAAAATTGGTACTATGTTTCAGTCAAACTATACAACTATATCCCTGAACAATTAAAAACATTACCATTGGTGAAATTTAAGAAAAGTATTAAACATGTGCCTTTATTGCACTGATGACTTTTTTTCTATTAATTGGAAATTGTATTGTTGTTTAGGGAATTTATTATAGGCTTAGTTTTGTTATTTTGTATTAGGTCTTGTTCTACAATGTAGATTTAACTTATTTTATATTATACTTACTGTACATTATCTTGTAATTTTATTTGACGAAGTCCATGTATTTTTTGTAAATACTTAATGGCAAATAAATTCTATTCTATTCTAACTGTAGTTGATTTACTTGGTGCAATTTAGGACATTAGGCAGTTTTTTCATTTAATCAATATATTAATGTTATTTATCTATTTAATTTATATTAATAAAAGGAAGTGTCTGTCCTCCGTCTGTCTGTCCGCGATGCCCAGCGAAATCTACTCAACGCAGAGATCTGAAATTTTATACATAGGCGGACTGAAGGGTCGGAAAATGCACCTCGAAGCCGGAATTTTAATTTTAGCTTTCGTTCGTGAGTTATGAGTGAAAATAGGCAAAAAAACGTGCATTTTTTTGCATTTTCGAAGCATCAGTTTCAGTAATAGATTTCAATATCAAATCACTTACAGTTGGCTTTGGCTATTTTTGTCATCATACCTCATACCTTGGAAATAAAAGCAACGCGATCGCTTGATTTTGTTAGTCCATCCTAGACGATTCATTTGTTTAGAGTGTCAAGGCCCACAGACATATGACTTTTTCAACCTACACGGAAGAAGGATAATCAACCCTAAATATGGTCAAACATTGTTCGATTTGAACGAAACTCACTATACAGGGGTTTTCTGGGCCAAGGAACTCGAATCTGAGGTCGCTTTTACCAAGGGACGCTACCTAATCGTGGAATGCACTCCACGTGATTTAGGTGTTAATAAATATAATGATTTAAATATTATGCTCTTAATTTTTAGTTTTTAATTTTTGAAATAATTATCGCGGGGGAAGCCGCGGGCACATGCTATCTTATAATAATAAAAGGACGTGTTTGTCTGTCTGTCCGCGATGCCCATCGAAATCTACTGAACGCAGAGATCTGAAATATTAAAGATAGATGGACTGAAAGGTGGGCGAATGCACCTCGAAGCCGAATTTTTAATTTTAGCTTTCGTTCGCGAGTTATGAGTGAAAAACTGGCAGAAAACGTGATATTAGCGCTGTCGAAGCATCAGATTTCAGTAATACATTTCAATGTCAAATCAATTGCAGTTGGCTTTGGCTATTTTTGTCATACCGCGGAAATAAAAGCATCGCTGGTCGATTCATTTGTTTAGAATGTCAAGGCCCGTAGACATATGAAATTTTCAACCTACACGGAAGAGGGATAATCAACATAGACCTAAATATGGTTAAATATCGTTCGATTTGGACGAAACTCACTATACAGGGATTTTCTGGGCCAAGGAACTCGAATCTGAGATCGCTTTTACCAGGCGACGCTATCTAATCGTGGTATGTAATTCACGTGATTTAGGTGTTAATAAATATAATGATTTAACTATTTTGCTCTTAATTTTTAATTTTTGAAATAATTATCGCGGGCGATCGCTTGATTTTGTAAGTCCATCCTGGACGATTCATTTGTTTAGAATACCAAGGCCCGAAGACATGAAATTTTCAACCTACACGGAAGAGGGATAATCGATATAGGCCTAAATATGGTCAAACACTGTTCGATTTGGACGAAACTCACTGTACAGGGGTATTCTGGGCCAAGGAACTCGAATCTGAGGTCGCTTTTACCAGGCGTCGCTATCTAATCGTGGTATGTAGTCCACGTGATATAGGTGTTAATAAATATAATGATTTAACTATTATGCTCTTAATTTTTAATTTTTGAAATAATTATCGCGGGCGAAGCCGCGGGCACATGCTAGTTATCAATAAAGACACTAAAGAGCAATAATGCTCACAACTAGGGGCTTTAGTTAATATTTTGAATTTTAATGTATAATAATGTGTAAAATATGTAAATCGGTATTGTAATGTTTTGTAATAAGTTATAAAATCTGGGAAAAACAATTGTTACCAATTCCATGTCCAGTTCTTGAAATTCTCGCATCAGCTGTGTGAACTTCTCTTTGAGATGCTCCTGCCGAAGGCCAAATAGACAAGGGCATTCCATTTCATGTGTTAGTACACATTGGAAGGGTTTCCCCTTAAATTCTTGAATTATCCGGAGGTCTGAAACATTTTAGAAATAATACAAAAGTATTGCTTACTGATCTTTTACTTACTGATAGACTGAAACAAGAAACACTCAAACACAAAGTACGAAGAAAACTTGAGCTTTCCTTGTTAAGTGACATGACTGTTATATATTATTATCTTTGATATATTATTATCTTATTGAAAGGCCTTGCACTTTCTGAACTATAGAGCCACTTCCTAAAATAACTTGCCTATGAGAAAATGCCTAATTTCATGGTACGTGTAATATGAGTATAGCGATAAGTATATTGATTTTGTATAATGGTTTCTAGATCTCCCAACTGAGTGAGCAGGAGGATTGATTCTAGGGATTCAGCTGCTTTTCTGGGAAAAGTGGGCAATGGAGATAGCTGCTGAAAGCTCGGAATCAATGCTCTTACTCACCTAGTTGGAAACCCAAAAACCATTATACATTCTCAATACCGGGAAAGCCTTGAGTCACACTTAGGCCTACATTGATTTTGATGAAGGTAAGGTGGTATTCTTCCAAGTCCTCATTCTCTTACCAATAATGAGCTAAATTTTACAGATTCAAAATTCTTCAAATTCATTTTTATTTACTGTAGGCCAGAATAAAGCTGGCATCGATAGGCATAGATAACTAGATGTAGTTACATTACATTTACGTGGAAATTAATTACATAATCACAGATGTTAGGAAGGTAGTTGAAGCAGTGTTGGAAATTGCTGCTTGATTCGATATGGAGGATTTCTTTGATGAAGTAACCATGTGTACAAATACAGTAGTACTAATTCTAACAACATTCTCATCCACTTTACCTTACTTTTTAGCGTACTGGCATTACAATAACTTCCAAACTCTAATTTTTACTCACTGTTGTTACCTACTTCACATGTCTTTCCTCACTCTTCGAAATTTAAAAGCATTTTTAAATATATCAATGCAGTTTGCTGGTATGCTTACTAGACCATACTGGCAGAAAAATGCACTAGTTCAGAAAATTACATATTTTTTTTATCATGTCGTTTACATGAAAGGTAAATTGGTTGATGGTATCTTACCATTATATTATTTAACTAATTAATAAGAAAAAGAGATATACCTGTGTTATAAATCACAGCCAACGATTAGAAGAACATATTTTCAAAATACGCCTGTTTAAAGCATGGAGAAAATAAGAGCATCATTATTATAATTATAATAAGTAAATAAATAAAATAAGCCCATTGGCATCCCTTTAGGGCAAGGGCCTCCTACCGATCGTAGGGCTGGCTCAGGTTTACTCGTTCGGTGAGCCGATCCATGCGAGCTCAAGTGTTGCATTTGATAGGTATCATCACTTATCACTGGTCACTGATCACTTTGGGTTTGTTAAGTCTTTCATCGTGTTTCTCCACTTTATTCTGTCTCTAGTCGTCCTGCTCCATGTTGCGCCTAGTGTTCTCGTGAAGTCGTCGGACCATCTTCGCCTTGGACATCCTCTGCTCCTTTTCCCTATTCGGGGGTCCCAGATTGTTGTGACATACGCCCATCTGTCCTGTTGGAGTCTTGCTGCATGACCTCCCCACTTCCACTTCAGTGATCAAGCCTGACTCGCCACATCCTGCATTTTCGTCTTCCTTCTGAGTTCTTCATTGGTCACTCTATCGCACAACTTGATGTTGAGGATCCGCCTTTCCATATTCCGTTGACATTTCTGTAGTAGTTGTGTCTCTCTTTGTGTATATGCCCATGTCTGGCATCACCAACTATTTAATATATACATCATCAAAGTTTCACCAGTGCTGATTATTTAAAATGGAATTAATTCCATAAGCCTAATGCACTTCTTTTAGGAAGGATACTTTACAAGAGATAAAAGCGGGTCTTTCTAAAAAAAACAGGACTGTTCTAGGAAAAACGGGATGAACGGGATCCCTATGCATGCAGGAGGTATTAAACGTTTTGGTGCAAGTGCTCATTATGCATGCATGGAGGCTAATTGAGGATAATTTTTTCAAAACTCGACAAAGCACAAAAAATAATTTTACAGAAAACTTTAGTTTTATTTCTCGCATTTAAGCTTTTATTGCATTCATTTGTTATTTGGCATTGTAAGACAATTTCAGAGAGCATTGAATGGTCTGAGAACAAAAAATATTTTCCATTATATTGGGCAGGTAAAAATGAAGATTTGGAAGTCATTAAAGCACATAAACCAAAAATTTATAAACCTTTGACACTGAACATTAATTTGTTACTAAATTTAGTTTTATTTCTTTAAGTATTTTGGATATATTTTTGTTTTCTATAGTTTTCTTTCATTTTATGGTGTGGTATAATATTATATTATTTATTAACTGGACATTATACATAAATGAAAAATAATGAACATGAACAAAAATTATTATAAAGTGAATAAAACAACATCAAATGGTGTAAAATATTCATCTGAGTTTATTTTTATTCTCTTCTTTCTTTTAAAAATGTTTTGTTTTAATTGTACATTATTCACTAATGAAAAATAATCAACTTGGACAAAAATATTATTAAAAATTAATAATATTAATATCATTTTATTTCATCAATCTGAGGTTTTCACAGCCAGAATCTTAAAGCTAGACATCTTCTGTATGCTGTATTCAAGGGCCTGTGTTGAGACCAGACGATTTGTTCCCAACTGCGGGAAACTTCTTCAGTGGCTGTGTTTACTCTAACTTTGTAGTCTGAAAATGGTGTCTATACCAAGAGTGCTTGTTTATCTCAGAGTTGTTGTTGCATCATTCATTTATTCTTTCAGTGGACTTATTTTATATTGGAGGGGCTTTTGTGCATTGGTCATTGCAGTATGTCCTGTCCGAGTTAGTAATGGTAAAATCCATATTCATGTCAACAAGAAGAAAGAATACAATAAGCTGCATATATTCTTGTATAATTGGGACGCTTGGACCTGAACCAAACTCTCGCAGATAGCTTATCGTCCGCCGGTAGCCATGGAGTAGGGATCGAAGAGAATGCATATTATACTGTACTATCCATTCCAAACTATGAGGTTCATAATAGCCCATAACTATTGAAAAGGAAAATAAAGTGAATAAAGTATTTTAATAATAATAACAATTAGCTTATTTAGCCTTAGACATTACAAATGTATGGCACATAATATAAAGTAATTGAAGAGTAAGATTACAAACAATACAAGTACATCAAGTTTGACTTTGACCTAGCTTCTATTTAACACTTCGAAATATTCTTCTACTCTGTATGCACTTATTTCTATTAGTATTCTTTTGACTTCTCGCTTGAAATGAAGTATTTTGAGTTTTCTCACGTGTACAGGCAGTGTGTTGTAGAATTTTTTGCCCATTTCATTGAAGCTGTTGAGGGTGGTGCTATAATTGCATTGGCTAATTCTGAGGTCTTGCTTGCATCTTGTTGTGTAGCCATGAACTGAGCTGTTTGTAGGGAAGTCAGTTATATTGTTTCTTACGTATAGCAAGCACTTCATTATGTATTGGGAAACTACGGTTAGTATGCATAATTTTCTAAATAGAGGCTTGCATTGTGTCCTGCTGTTTACATTGCAAATTACTCGAATGGCCCTTTTTTGTAAGATCAGCAACTTTGTGACATTGCAGTCATTCCCCCAGACTGTGATGCCATATGTTAAATGGCTGTGTACATGAGCAAAGTACACTGTTTTTAGTGTATCTTCATTAACATTATGCTTTAATCTCCTTAACATGAAGATACCTTTAGCCACATTTTTGCATACATGGTCTATATGAATATTCCACTTAATGTTTGATGAGATATGGACTCCTAGGAACTTCACTGTCTTTTTGTCTTTGCTGCTTAAGTTTATTTGTAGGTTATCAACCTTTTCTTTGTTTAGACATAGTAGGTTAGCAGCACACCAATCTTGCACAATAGAGTCAGTTGTTTGCATTTCATCGCTAGATGCTGTCTCGTTGTCTGTGATTATTCTCACAGCTACATCGTCTGCGAACAAGTAAGAGTGGCCATGAACGCTATTGATAGAATGGGGCAAGTCATTTATATATAAAATGAAAAGTATGGGACCTAGTATTGAGCCCTGGGGCACTCCTGTTTCTACTGGAAGATACTGAGAGAGTTCGCCATTGTACCATACAGCCTGGTACCTGCTGTTTAAGTATGACTGGAGGAGTTTTAAGCAGTGCTCACTGAAGCCATAATGTTTTAGCTTTTCCAGGAGAATTTTGTGTGAGATTGTGTCGAAGGCTTTTGACATGTCGTAGAATCTACTTAGTATACATTTTCTGTCATCGATTCCAGTGATGTATTCAGTAACTAGATTTTCAATTGCAGTGCATGTTCCACGACCAGTCCTAAATCCATACTGACTTTCAGATAGCAGATGGTTTTTTTCAAGAAAGTTCACTATTTGTTTATACAGTAACAATTCGAACACTTTTGAAATTATGGGTATGATACTTATTGGACGATAGTTACCATAATTTGTTTCTTTAGTTATGAAATATTAATCAAGTAATGGTATTTAACTCACAGAATATTGCTGTTAGATTTACAAAGCTTCAACACCAGACATAGTACCAGCGTCGTCATAATCATCATCATCATCATTGTTGTCATCTGTGTCACTGTCATCTCCCACTTGAATTACCAGCTATTCTGTTACTGCATCAGTGGCCAGTTCTTGGGTAATGTACCGTACGTTTCTTCAATGTCTCAAACATGTCAGCATCTTGAAATCCAGTCTTCGGATGTCATGGACTGACATTTCTCTTCTATCAATTGCATTGCAGAGTCCCAAGTAAAATGTACATTTTCTTCTCCACATGATCCTTGAGTGACTTCCAAATTAATTCTATGGGGTTTAGGTCGGGGTGGTAAGGTGGAAGTCGTAGAATGGAATGTCCATGTTGAGAAAGAAGGGCATCAATTTTGAATGTTTTGAAATATAATTCAATATAATTGAATATAATTCTGGTTTCAGCATTTTCGAGTGAAATGGAATACCATGTAGCGTAAGCCAATCCATTATGACTGCTTTCCTGCATGAGGAATTTCGAGCGGGGTTAAGTTCTACTTTGTGGTATGGTGCATTATTGATTACCAGAACAGAGTTTTGGGGAAGGTTGGGTATTAATTTAGTCTAAGCCATTTTTGATAATTGACATAATTCATGTCATCGTGGTAATCTCCTGATTTTGTACCCGACTTAAACATTAGAAGTGCATTGGGCACAAAACCGTCTTCCCCACCTGCATGCACAATTATAGCCCATTGTCCCTTCGAAACCGGAGTTAGCAGTCCTGTGTTACTGTTATCACTCCATGCGTGTTTTTTGATGTGCAAAGAATTAATGTAGGTTCTCATCCATGTAGATGATTGGTTGCCCTTCTTCCCTGTACGTTGTAAGACATCGTAAATACTTCAGACGTAAATTACGGATGTCCATTTTTTCAATTAATATCTTCCGGTTATTCACTGTTTTCCTCCACCTGAAATGTTAATCTTTCAACACTTGCCTTAAACTCATTTACCTCCAGAAAAATTAATTTTGTTCTTTAGGACAAGTAATAGTGTTTTTAAAGTTGGCCTTTCCTCATTTGTTTTGTGAAATACATTCACCGTCCTTCTAATTACATACTTATCAAAATCATCTAAGTCTGTTTTCATTCTTTTTCTTGGTCGCTTTTTGTGTGGAGTACTAAATCTTGTTTCATCTTGAACACATTTCTCACCTTCTTTTACAATTCTCTTAATGCTGCTGAATGAAAATCCTGTAACATCCGAAACACGCTGCTGAATTGCATATTTATTGTCTTCTTGGTGCACCTGTTTGAAATACCTATACACATTCCACACTATTTCCCTCTTCTGACTGTGAATCACTTTACTACCACCAACCTCTTTGCTAAGATAACTACATTCGCCTTCCAATTGAATGCTGTGATGTTTTTACACGGTCCGTATGAACTGGCAAGGATCATCATCTGCTATGAAGGTCAGGCATGTCTAGATTACGTCATCATAGACTACTGTGCATCCATTTGTTTGGCTCAGGTCTTAACGATCGAGTTATACGTTCACTCACGATTGTTAAACAGGTCAGCAACATCTAACCAAGTTAACCAACAAAGTTAACCAACAGTGCAAAAATCTCATTAGACTTTCAGAACTTTCCAAGTAAACAAGGAATATATTCAATTGGGATCAGTTTCAATTTGATTTCAATCCTGCATGTGAATTTGGTGACTGATATAAGGATTTTGTCGATGACAGAATACTGGTCAACCTTTTTCTAGAAAAGAAAGTAGTGCATTACACATTATATTTTATTGTAGGCCTACCCAGCCCCACTGATCCTATTGTCCCTTAATGTTTATGTAAAACATAAACTTTCATTACTTTCATTACCGAGATTTAATTTTTTTCTTCCTGAGAGTTTACAGTTCAGTAGACTTAAAAGGACTTTTGATCTCTGTACAAATGTTTAGAAGAGAAAACAAAATATCATGGCTTACGAACATACTCACGAGGGGGAGGCACATAATTAATTAAAGTGCGTGGCAGGTTTTCCATCAGATAATCCAGTGTTTTAATGACATCTTTTTTATGTTTTATCATCATCTCAGAGTAGTTGTCATAGTAGCACATGTTGGCACAGAAGTCATTGCAGCCAATCATCATTGTCACCAACTGTGAAATAAAAATACCTTTAAAAACGAGTACTGGTAACCAGTAAACCCAGATATGTTATATTATTATTTGTTATTGACTTTGCAACCTAATCTAGGTAATTTTATTATCATACAATCATACGACTCCGAATGCATCCAACATTAGTAGCATATCTGTATAATGTCATATACCGGTATGTGTTGAAATTAATAATTTCATTACAAATTTAGGAATTCTAACCAGTTCTTGCAATGATATTATGGTGGAAGCCCCTTCTACCTGTGTATGACATAGCCAAGAATTGGAGTGTTACCATGCTTTTAATATTTCAAACATTTTGTTTTGTTGATAACATTCAGTAAGGCATTGCCTCTTTGTTCCCAAGTTGATGGGTTCATTCACAGTCAGATTGATGGTATTTGGGTGGGAATAATTTTACATTTACATTTCTCTAAAAGAACTCTTACAGGACAAAGTTCCAGTACACTAGTGATGGTTATAGACAAAGGCAAGAGTTTATGGTGACTATTCCATTCATCGCTGCGTGTTTGATATTGACAGCGTGCAATTCCTCTGAAATTTTATTTGTTTATTTATTTATTTCTATTTACATTTATCATGAGCATCGTGAATGCTGCTATAGACTAAAGTATAACTCAACACTAACACAATCTACAAGTTTAGTATAGTTAAACAATAAACAATATATACAACATAAACATCACAATGCTATATCTATATATTACAGGTAGTACAACAAAGTCATTAATATTATAGAAAGGACATCTTAAATCTATTAAGTGAAACATAATGAGACTCATTTGGTATGGTAGATTATTAAACATGTATTGGCTAAAGTATGTAACCTGTTATTTTATTTTGTCAGTCTAACAGATGACAGATTTATGAGATGGTTATAGACCAATTACAATAGTTTATCTTATAATATCCATGCTATGATCAAAGGAGGCAATTGTAACTGATAAAACATCAGCTTGTTGCTGAACACATGAGGCATCAATGTGCAGTGATTAATATGTCACATGTTGCCAGTGAGCAAAATGAAAACACATTAATTTATACTACATAACTTGTTTGGAAATTGAAATAATATAAATATCCATTGATTAAAAATACAGTTTCATTTCGGTAAAAGCCAGTTTGTATGATTTTATAGCATTTTTATTTAAGCAATTATGATGATGCTATCCATATTGTGATACGCATTATTGGTAACATTGGGAACACAGATTGATTCGTTGGATTCATAGAGTGTTCATTCATTTAGTATGCCGTGATCTTACAGCTGACAGAATATTGTCAACAAAATAAGAAAATAATTACTATTTACAAAATCGTTACATTTTATTCTAGGAATAGTCTTAATGATCCTACTCGAGAGATTACGCGTTTATTGATATATTTGCAAGAACGACGTTCGAGCAAATTTATCTGATGAAACTTGTAATCTCAAGTAGGACTAGGCTACCTATGACAATTATTTTTTAAATTATAATTTACTTTCTTAACCCATCTGCTTATGAATTAGGGCCTATACCTAGTTCCTGTTTCATAAAAGTTTTCTATAGCATATAGCCTACTAATGATTCTTGGTTTTTGCCAATCGGTAGAACTCTGAATTTACTGTAGTAAGCTACTAGAGTTATTTACTACAGTTACACTACTAACAGGCCCCTGGTCTATTTAAACAACTGTGTACGAATTTTACCTTGGCTGCAATGATGAAAGACATGATTGAATTATTACCTGTCACTTGTAAAATTGTAACTTTAATGAAATAGGGCCCTGACCGTTGTTACATATGACTGTATGGCTATATCATGAAGGCTGAAGGGAGTGAGGATAATACCAAAATGAACACCTTGGAGGACAGAGCTGTTGCACTCAGTATTGATATATTATTCATCAATTTATCATGGTTTGCATGATCTAAATGCAAGTTAGAAATCTTCTAATATATAAAATTGAAAGTGTGTATGTTTGTTCCCTATATACATGCTTTGAGTAATGTGTACAAAATTTTGCACGCATACCCACTTCAACCAGGAAAGAAATGCAGTAAACATTAAAATTTAAAAAGCTATCCCTTCACTTGAAAAATTATATAATTTCTGAAAATATTACACTGAATTCATCACACACAATTCAGTTCTCATGACAACAATATTGTTTGCAGCCTTCACATAAGGCTTTGGATGTTGAAAGTAACTGGGCCATGGAGGGGTCTTTGACAAATAATAATAGAGAGCTTATATAGATACAATTCGTTTCTGTAAATCAATTCTACTCTGAGCATGTAGAATATACCTTTCTCACTTCACATTTTGATGTAGAATAAGAGGTTGTATTCAGTTGCCTCAGCTTGATTCTGTGCCAATGAAGGGTAGCGAGTTTGCTATATCAGAAGTTACTAAATATCCTGTCCACCGATATGTTATTCATCTCTGTAGGCTTTGTATTAGTTGAGAAATAGGGATGTTTATTGTAAGCCAAGCATGTAAAAAGAGTCAAAATAGGATGGAACATTTTTAGTTCTTTGTTAGCAGTAAATTTAATGGTTGTATGCCAACATGAAAATGGGAAATACAGTATACTATATAGACAGTAAAATATTATGCTACTGGAATTTCTGGGGTTTTTTATTTCGTTCTTTACCAGGCATAGTTTGCAGTAGCAATGGGTTGCAAAATTCTAAGTCCTTGATGAGTGACCTAAAGCTATATCTAGCATTTTATGAAGCAGTAGGCTTATTTTGAATGTGATAGATCATTCATTTTTGCTTAAAATTCTAGATACATATGTAAGGACATAAATTTTGAAAACCGAAAGTCCTACATAAGTTAATTTCAAATTATAAATTACCTAACCCGGGTGAGGGCGACACTGGGCCTTTTAAGCTAGTCTATATTAATAAAAATGAATTGCCAAAATGTATGTTGCTGCATCACTTGAGAACGGCTCGACCGATTTAGCTGATTTTTTTTTTGTGTGTGTTTGTAATTGTTGGGACAAGGTTTGTAAAAAAGAAAATTTTTGGAAAATCCATGGGAAAAGTCGGAAATGTGAAATAAGCAGTAGCGGCTCGTGGCTCAAAACGAAAGTGTGCTGCAAATACTATTTCATACAGGAAACTTAAAATATTTTTAAAAATTATTAGTACCCTATCTAAACTGCTCGTCTCTTAATCCATCTCTGGGAACTCTCACGCGATTTTCTCTGCCCTAATTATTTTTTTGCTAATTTCTCTCATCTCGTCGAACGTTGTGTTGAGTTGTGTGACGAGAGAAAATAGCAAAAATTAAAATAAAAAAATAATAATAACAATAATAATAATAATAATATAAATAAATAATAATAATAATAATAATAATTAGGGTAGGGAAAATCGCGTGAGAGTTCCCCGAAATGGAATAAGAGACGAGAAAATAGTATTTTTAATGATCGAGGTAGAGGAAGTCGCTTAGTGTTCCCAGTGCGACAGAATACTTAATCGGGGTTGTGGAATCCGGGTTTTTCTGAATTTAACACATTCGAATTTGGTGGTGAAGATGAAAAGCATTGCTTACTCGCTACATCACGGTCCCCTACCGTCAGATGGTGGAAGATCTTCTCACATAACTAACAGCTCGGCCGCCGGCGAGACGTGAACCTCCCTCAGAATCCCACTCGGCTGCCTGCTGCCGCAGCCCAGTTTGCAGGTTAAACTCCCATATACGCAAAGCAGCCAAGGTCGAGCATGACGTCACACTCTAAGAACGCTGCGCTGTTCACAAACTGCACTCACGAATACGGGAAAGATAATATTCACATTACCGACTTCCATTCTCCAACGTCAGCTAAGGAATTCTCGCTTGGACGCGCCAAGTTCAAAATCTAAGTAAAATAAAATATAGTATTGCGTTTGAAAATAACATTATACGACAAGCAGAAAACAAGCTGTGTGCTGCAGCACTGCAGCACATAGGAGAAACCGCCACTGGAAATGAGGCACAGTTTGAGAGTTCTGCTGCCACATGTTTTCATAACAAAATAGAAGTGTGACAAAAGAAGTGGGACATTGGCACAGTTAGAGAGTTCTGCTGTCACATGTTTTCATAACAACCAAGCCAAATCGAAAGTGTGTATGTATGTGTGTGGGTATGTCTGTTCCCAATACAAATCTTCATTTCTTGACCAATTTGCATGAAATTTTGCACACTGATCCAGTTCAGCCCGGAAAGTAACGCAGTCAACATTAAAATTCAAACAAGCCACTCCTTCCCTTGAAAATTTATATAATTTCAGAAAATATTATACTGAAAAAATGAAGTGCAATTCAATTATCATGACAACAGTGTATTGTTTTCAGTGTTCACATAGGGCTTTGGGAACTATATAATACTGGGTTTTAACAAATTCTGATGCTATCGATGTAATACATTTGTGAAAATAATTCTTAAAGAATGAAATCCACGAAAATAAAGCACAAAGTGATGCAGTCAAATAACTTTCTCTACCCTCGACATGGAAAATATCATTTTATCACTTCACATTTTGGTGTAGAATAGGCGGTTATATTGCAGGGACAGCTTAAGGGTTTGCCAATGAGTATGCTATATCAGAAGTCGGTAAAAAAATCCTATCCACTGATATGTTATTCATAGCTGTAGGCTTTGTATTAGTTCAGAAATAGGGATGTTTATCAGAGGCCCTAAGCATCTAAAAGAAGACAAAATGGGATGGGACATTTTCAGTATATTATGTCCAAGGTTTTTGGGAAGGAAAGTGTGAAAGTGATATTGAATTTCTTTTTTATTTCAGCCCCAAAACAGCTGTATGGTAATATGAGAGTGAGAAATAAAATTTTCTGTCAAGACAATACAATCTTATGTAACCGGAATTTATTTTTCTTCTTATTTGAACCCCTCCCAGGCATGGTGTGTAGAAGCAACGGAATGCAACATTCGACATCCTCTATGAACCATAAAAAGCTATATCTAGCGTTTTCTGAGGGAATAGTTTGAGTGTGATATGTCGTTCTTCCTCATTTTAAATTCTACATACATATTATATAAGGACCTAGAGTTTAAAAATCGAAAGTCCTCCATAAATTAATTTCAAATTTCAAAATACAAAACTTGGGCAATGCCGGGCCTTTTAAGCTAGTCTATTATAAAATTAATCGTTATGTTCATAATCAAGAACAAGACAAAATAAAATAATAATAATCATTGGATTACCTAATTCGTTAATTTTAAATGAGCCACGGTTGGCAATAATGAAAATTATTCTTTTATAAAACCAATTTAAAATATTTTTCCTATTATCTGTTGTTATGTTCTGAGTGTAATTTTTCATCTATTCTATTGACAAGAAACAGGTTACCCAGGTAATCTGAATATAGGTGAGACAGGATGTTGATATTTATTTTCATTTATAAGGTTGAAATAATTACTGTTTATTTTATTTGAGGGCTCTAATTTATGTAGTTGATTAATAACTTAATTCTCATTCATGTGCGTGTAGTGACACTTGAAATTTTTAAAGTTAAAGAGATAAAGATTATGCGTAACCCAATGGGACATGACAGTTAAGACAGCATATAATAAAAATGGCCTATTCTGGAATTACCTATCCACACTTAGTATATGGGATTAAACTATGGGGTGCATGTTGCTATACCTACAAGAAAAGAATATTATTATTACAAAAAAAAAGTCTACGAGCAATGTACAGACTAAATGTAAGAACATCATGAAGAGAAGTGTTTAGAAGCGAAAATATTTTGACTGTTTTCTCACTATATATATACAAACTAATACTACTAGTTAGAAATAAACCTGAACTCTCGTCCACCAATAATCAATTGCATTCTTATGAAACAAGGACAAATCTAAACTTACATAGAATAAACTTTAATATTAGTGCCGCTGAAAAAGATCCCTATTTGAAGGGTGCAATATTTTACAATAAACTGCCAATAAACTGAAAGAATTAACAGGAATGAGATTCAAAAAACAACTGCAGAATCACCTTTGTAATTTAACACTGTATAGAATAGAAGAATTTTAGTTTTTAACCTTATTACGCTGACTAGATAGTTAATCCTATATTGCCATAAGCCTTAGAATTATACCCCTCAATGTATTAATATAATGATAAAATTAAAAAATATATCATTATCATGTGTACAATGTAATATTTAATAATGGCTGTATGGACAAGAATTGTATTGTTACTTTTAGAAGTTATAAGTATTTATTAGAATTAATGATAACATGTATGTAATTTGTAAGATGTATCCTTAATGTAGTTGTTAAATTGTATGTACTTGTATCTGACAATGTCCAAAAGACTAATTGTGGTCTCCATGGACGGCAAATAAATATTATTAATATTATATCATGAAATATTTTCCCTCATTGCCTGTGAAAGTCTTAGGCCACTCACATGGGACCACCCTGAGGACCAGTTAATTATACTTTGTTTTTCAGTATGTAATAATATATTGTTGGAATGTGGCATATTTTAAAATATACTATTGAAGAACTATGATGATAGATAGATAGATAGATAGATAGCTTTTATTGACATTTAAGCAATTTTGATTTGCAATCGGTCTCGTCAATTTGTTGTACAATACAATACAATACAGTGGTACAATAATACAATAATAATACAAGTACAATAATAATAATGCAATAATAATATAATAATACAATGAACAATTAATAAATAATACAATAGATAATAAAAATGCAATAAACAGTTCAATGGGCGTATGTCAGTGAGGTGTAATCACTATCAATAAATTCTTGTACTGAATAAAATACTTTATTTTTGAGCCAATTATCAAGAGTCGCCTTGAATTTATTTATAGGGAGTGCCTTTATGGAATTTGGTAATCTATTAAACAGGGATGGTCCGAGATATTTATAACTATTATGTATTTTGGATAGCCTTGAGTATGGTATGTCTAATGCTTGATTGTTTCGTGTGTCATGTTCATGAAATGCTTGTCTAGGAAAGTGTTTGTGTTGGTTTTCTTTAACAAATGCTATAGAGTTGTATATAAATAATCCTGATACCGTCATGATGTTTAATCTTTTGAAACGTTCCCGACATGATTCTTGAGGTGCGAGTCCAGAAATGCATCTGATTGCTTTTTTCTGCCATTTGAAAACATTTATTGATGATGATAATGTTCATAATAATAATAATAATAATAATAATAATAATAATAATAATAATAATAATAATAATAATAATAATAATAATAATAATAATAACCAAGCAAAGCAAAGCCAATCGGCATTTAGTTGTTTGTCTGTAAGTCTGTGTGTTAGGCATTCACAACCAACTCCTTGTTCAATTTCTTCCAACTTTATATAAATGTTCCTTGAAGATATTAAAAAGGACATAATATTATTATGTATAAGGAGTTATTTTTCTTGATTCCGTTACAGTATGGTGGCCTTTTTAATTGTTCCGTTTATTGCTGAGCACCCAGAATATAAAAATTACAATCTCAAACATTTTAAGAGGAAGATAAAAAAAATATTATATAATATTAATAGCACAACTTTAATTTTGTTTTGTTTTTCAATGTTTCAACCCAATTTATTTCTTTTAAAAATTGTTTCTGTTTTTGTAAATTCTATATAAACCATTGGTTAATGATGCAAAATTATTTTATATACATTGTACTCATACATTTATAATTATCATTTATAGTATACTGTGCATTGTTATATAATTAGTAGGGCAAGGCATTTGATGATTTTGCATTTTTTTTATATGATGGTTAAAAGATAGCTCGAATATATATAAATGTGTATCATCAATTAATTGATCAAATAAGAGCTATTTGTTTTTGCATTTTTTTGCTTTATTTTGCATTTTTTCGTAATTTTCAATAGATAGGTCATTTTTTGGTAATTTTAGGTCATTTTCGGCATTTTTAGGACTTTTCCGGCATTTTTAGGACTTTTTCGGCATTTTTAGGACTTTTTCGGCATTTTAGGTCTTTTTCGGCATTTTTATAGTTTTTTAAATGAAATCTTCCATTACATTATATTTTTATTTTTTTTATTTATTATTTTTTATTTTTAATGCTTGTCTATTATAACTGTAAAAGCAAATAAAATCCACAGGAAATAAAGAAATGCAGCGTTACTGGAAGGAATGTGCATTTTGAACTCTTGTTACATTTCCAAGAAAATACACTATAAGCAATACCTCCTTCTCCTATTTTTAAGCATTTTGAACATTTCCAAGAAAACAACGTTGTAAATACAAGCGGCTATTGACGAATGTGTCCTTCTTGCATTAAAGAAGCAACACTTGGGACACAGCTCCGTTAGAGATAAGCGAGGCGACTATACCTGCTTTATTATTTTAAAGGAATGTGCATCATGAACTAATCCGAGCATCCTATTGTTATTCATTTTCAGGTAGGAGGACTTTCACTGTGTCTTTCAGTTGTCTGTAAGAGTTGTATGAGATAGTTTGTTGACAGAAGAGTTCAGTAAAATGCCCTAAGTGAAAGAAAGTACGTTTGATAAATTAAAACGATTTGTTTCCGAGTACGGAGAAAATGTTTTTTCCACCGATGGAAAAATATTGTTCTGCAAATTATGTGATGTGAGGGTTTCTGCCGAAAAAAAATTTACGGTTGAACAACATGTATCAAGAGAGAAACATAAACTTGGTCTGCAGCGACTTGAAGAGAAAAGAAACCGTGGCTTGCAACAGACACTTCTGGGGGAAAGTTGTTCAACATTTTCGCCGTTTTGCAAGAAACTGTGTACAGCATTTTTATGCGCCGATATGATGGGCATGCCAGTTCAGAAAAAAAAATTTAGTGAAGGGTATTCAAGTAGGCCTAATATTAATTTACTTACTTCTTTGTAAATTTATATATCACGAAATGTCATCCATTAAATTGGTCCTTAAAAGCAATTCATTACTTAAAAAAATAATTATAGGCCTAAGTAATAATGATAAAATATATTGGTCATTTTTTATTTTTTTTGGTCATTTTTTCACTATTTTTAGGTCATAAATGCATTTTTTATTTTGCATTTTTTCACTTTTTTATGGTCATTAAATGCCTTGCCCTAATAATTAGATATTAATCTATTATACCCCTAAACACGAGCTCTTCTCATCTAGGGGTATACCTTACATTTTTTAATGCTAAATTAGAAATAGTATTTTCTGTTGGTTTTTTGTTTTTACCTGTACTAATGTTGAAATAATGTAAAGAATGAAATGTAATAATACAGGGTGTCTGGGAAAGACCTGACGAAAAATAAATAATTATATATCTGAAACTATTGCATTTATTGATGTGATGTTTTCATGGTTACAAAGAGAAACACGATGAGTTTTAATAAGTCTCTATGTGAGCACCATTTGTGGCCCGGGCTATGTCCAGACGATACTCAATTTCGTGCCACACACGCGATAGCATCTCCGGTGTGACTAGTTCTATTGCATCGTAGATTTGGCCTTGTAAATCTTCAATATCGGTCACAAGCGTGCGATACACTTTGTCTTTCACGAAATCCCACAGAAAGAAATCCAGTGGGGTCATGTCCGGCGACCTTGGTGACCATGGTCTCACCCATGGACTGTGGATTTTGGCATTTGCAGTTGTCTTGCCGCCTAATGAATGGATTTCCTCGGGCTTCTCACAAAAGCAGCCTGTACATTTTCAATGTTATTGTCGTTTATGCGCGATTTCTTTGCCTTTCCCTGCTGTGACTGAACATTACCTGTCTCCAGAAATTGCTTGTGCCAATGAAGGATGATGCTTTGGGTGGGAGGATTTTGGCCTCTGTCTGTTTGGAAACGACGTTGTAGCCTACACGCTTGACTGACTTCAAATCAGTAAGCCAAAAAACACATTCTGCTTTCTCTACTGTGGTAAACATTGTTCGGCTGTAGGCCATACACCACACACACAACTTGCATCCCCAGTTCTTGGAATAAGACTGACTACACACGTTTGGCAGAACAAGCTTTTTCTCATTTCTCCTCGTGCAACAACAATGTGCATGCTCATGTGCATTGTGGGATGCTACAAAACAAAACTTTTTGAGTTTGTCTTTCTAACTGTGAAAATACTGAGGTAGTAACTGTAATAGTTTCAGATACATAATTATTTCTTTTTCGTCAGGTCTTTCCCGGACACGGTGTATATGAAACAATAAACTTCAAACTTCAAACTTAAAAAAGAAGAAGTAAATTTCAGCTTCTTTCAATGGTTCATGCTATAAAAATTTTGATACTATTTCCACTCGAGTGTAAAATTTTCTAAACCTTGTTCCAGAACATTTTTGACATAATTCTAATGGTTTGCCGGCATTTCTTCTGATTGGCTGTGCATTAGTTTTTTATGTTGTCATGACCAAATGGGTTGATTTTCTTCCAATTTGGTATAAAGTTCCTTGAAGTTATTAACCTTTTAACTGCTACAGTTGTCACTGTGACTGCAAGAGATAATTTTTAAACCACTAAGGATGATTTCAATAAAACAGCTGTTTTACAAGTAATGTTTGTAACACAAAGATAACACTCTGCATGTTTTAACATAAAGCATTACTGTAATATATTAATATTTTATAACAGTTGACTCTACATGGGCACATTTAAGTAAATTTTCTTTATTATCTATTTTGTTTCAAGATGAAGATAAAGATAAAGATCTTAGATTTTTGGATGCAAGGTGTACTGTTCACAAAACCACTAGTAGTAGTAGTAGTAGTAGTAGAAGTATTAGTAGTAGTAGTAGTGGTAGTGTTAGTTATAATCGTAATAGTAGTGGTAGTAATAATGTTAGTTGTAGCAGTAGTAGTAGTGGTAGTGTTAGCAGTAGTAGTAGTTTTAGTAGTAGCAGCAGTAGTGGTAGTGGTAGTGGTATATTGGTAGTAGTAGTGGTAATAATAGCAACAGTAGTGGTAGTGGTAGTGGTAGAGTTAGAAGTAGTAGTAGTGGTATAGTTAGAAGTAGTAGTAGTGGTGGTAGTAGCAACATTAGTGGAAGTGGCTGTAGTGGTAGTGGTGGTAGTGGTAGTATTAGCAGTAGTAGTAGTGGTAGTAGTAGCAACATTAGTGGTAGTAGCAGTAGTGTTAGTGGAAGTGGTACTAGTGGCAGTAGTAGTTGTAGGAGAAGCGCTAGTATAGCAGTGGCAGTAGTGGTATTGGTGGTAGTAGTACTGGTAGTGGTAGTGGTAGTGGTAGTACTAGTAGTAGTTGTAGTAGTAGCAACAGTTGTGGCAGTGGTAGTAGTAGCGACAGTAGTGGTAGTGGTAGTAGTAGCAGTAGAAGTAGTTGTAGTAGTAGCAACAGTAGTGGAAGTGGAAGTGGTGGTAGTAGTGGTAGTAGTGGTGGTAGTAGTAGTAGCAGTAGTGGTTGTAGTAGTAGGAACAGTAATGGTTGTGGCAGTAGTGTTAGTGGTAATTATAGTGGTAGTGGTAATGGTAGTAGTAGCAGTAGAAGTAGTTGTAGTAGTAGCAGTAGTAGGCTATTAGTTGTAGTAGTAGCAACAGTTGTGGTAGTGGTGGTAATGGTGGTGGTAGTAGTAGTAGTAGTTGTGGTAGTAGTAGTAGCAATAGTGGCAGTAGTAGTAGCAACAGTAGTGGTAGAGGTAGTTTAGGTAGTGGTTGTAGTGGTAGAGATAGTAGAGTTAGTGGTAGTAGTGGTAGTAGTGATAGTAATGGTAATAATAATAATTTGATAATAAAATAATAATTTACCTTCCAATCATTTTGTATGTCAACTCTCCTATCGGAGCGCATTCTCTTCACCAACAGTTGAGCTTGGTATGGCATATCACTGGACATTCCTAAAGGCTCAGCAACATTAAATTGGGAATCTTTCTGCCAGCTTAATGAATCCTGAAGGGAATATCCAATAATTTTCGGATTAAATTCTTTGAGAATATTTGGGATTGTTAAATATTCATCCCATGTAGATTCCCCTCCTGCAAGGATATAATTATATAAATAATTAAGGGAATAATGACTGTAAAAAACTTAAGACTGTAAAAGAAATCCTTATTGAAATAAATCTTAAGATTTTCCTGGTGTCACTGATGAATAAAGTTTTCTTATGATTTTAGGAAATTCTAAAAATAATACCACAGTACGATTTAAAAATATCAGCAATATACACAATAATCTTAGCATTTTTGGTAAGAAAGATACTTTTTAAATTATAGTGGTAGGAATTGGGACTTAAAAGCCAGGGGAGGGCAAAATATTATATAGACAATAAAATGGGCTGAGGCTCTAGAGTATAAACAGGATAATAGAACAAAATTTATAAAATGTTACAAAATGGTAAGTTTTGTGAACAATTGTGAACAGAGAAATATAGGTTAACAGTTACCAATTAACTGCGACAAGGTTCGTTTTTTCATTTTTTTAGATTGTGATTAATACAATACAACTTTCACCAAATAAACAAATAACACATGTATTGCAATTAAATAGAAGTACTTTGAGACAGGGGCATTTTCAGAGGAGGGACTGAGGGGGTTACGGCCCCCCAAAACATCAAGTCTTGCTAATATGTTGCACATAAGGACACTTTAATTTTCAGATAGTAAGTTACTTACTTACTCAATGGCAATAGATAATTCCTAAGCAAGCTAAAGGAATATTATCTATTTTATGGAACCAAGAGGTTCATTGCCGTGCTTATCTGAGCCTGCCATTCAGCCCTTTAAATCTATCCTAATATTGTCCTCCCACCTACATCTAGGTCTTCCAAGTGGTCTTTTTCCTTCGGGTCTCCCAATCAATATTTTGAGATATGTGATTTATTTACCCTTACCATATTTAGTTACGAGTACAGGTTATGAAGCTCGTCATTTTGCAGTTTTCTCCAGTCCTCATTTTCATCTCTCTTAGGCCCAAATATTTTCCTAAGCACTCTGTTTTCAAACACATTCACATTATCACTGAACATTCTCAGATAGTAGACAGTTTAATTGCACATCTTGACTCATAAGAGATGAAAGGCGAATTGTGAAATAGAAATTACAACACTACTTTGCCAGTATGAACAAATTCATCCTAACATGGAATTTTTACCTAAGCGACTCAAGCTGGCATGAACGCATATTTTGCTTGCTTAGATACTAACGCTAACAGTTGATGAAGCTGGCAATACTGCATCTCGGTAAATTATAGCAGCAGAGCAAGCAGTGTTTTAAATGGTGTTTGATAAATTTTCCAATGTGGGAAAGCAAGAAAACCTAATTATGTTCTATAACTCACATTTTAATGCTTTTTATTTTATAATAAGATGTGACTGTGACGTACACATCAACAAACACACCTACTTGCTTTGTTTGAGTATCATTGTGTAGTTTCGTTATTCCAACATATAATTCAATATAATTACCTGTGATAATTAGGGCTCCGAAGTTAGTGAATTGTCATCTTTCTCCAAAGACATCACAGACAATGAGGATGTAGTATAAATTTGTCTCGCCTCAAAACGAACAAAAATAGCTTACTCTTAATTTGCATTTTTTGACATTTTATTCTCTACTAGTCATTTTTTAGGAAATTTTTATTCTTTCGTTATGTTTTTCCCTATTTTGTGCTCAGAATGAACTATACTAACATTACAGACAAGCAATCTCATGATTCCTTAGCTATGAGGAATTCATTAATATAGTAATCATAACAATAATAGAAAACATAATGATAAAGTAGTAATACAAAATCCTTAAATCTTATCTTTTGCTTATTGTTAATGAATATATTACTGTATATTCCCTTTTTTAAATATGTATTTAGAAGTATTAAATCATATTTTCATAAATTTAAGGCCACTTTATTGGTCATTTTTCAGGCATTTTTAGGTCTTCAACTACTGAGCCCTAGTGATAATAGTGTTAGGCTTATCACAGCCCCTCACGAAAAGAAATCTTGGATACGCCCCTGCTTTGAGAATTCACAAATGATCAGTAATCCTTTCATTCAAAATTTTTGCTTGTTTAAAATCACCAAAACGTTGCTGAAGCACAGCCAGCGAGTTTAGTCTAGGCACTGTTTATACCCTATTACACTACATATAATATATATAAATAATATATATATATATATATATATATATATATTTTTTTTTTGTAAGTGTTTATTACAATAATTAACTTTTTACAAATTTCAATGCAAACAGTCGCATGGGTCCGCATGGACCTTACATGCTTACGCAAAAACACACAAAAAAAGAACAAATGAAGGGTCAGGGGAAAAAAGCAGGAGAGTCAATGTTTTTACAAACTGAGAAAAAGCGATTTTAATGTTCAAATTGTTATGACATCAATGTATCTACACATAAAATAATTATGATTTCTGAAAAATGAAGTCTTGGATTCAGGAAATGTGGAATCATAGCTGTTGGCAACCAGTTTGTCCCCATAAAGATGTAATTCCACGAAACCCTGTCAAAGGTACCTTTTGAAGTGGAAAAAAACAGGTAAGTCAAGAGGAACAGACTCACATCACTTAGACATTGGGCAGCTGACTGAAGAATTTGACAGCATGAGGACTACAAAACTTCATAAGATTTTGTATATCTTTAAATTTTTTTCTTGAAATCGGCAGGAGACCTAGAATAAAGAAAGAAAATATCTGATAAATTGTGATAAACTATTGCAGGAGACAATTTTTTTTAAAAAAGCTACACATACCATTATAAGCTGGAATTGGAAGTTCAAATAGCTCATCCTCCAATGGTTGGCCTTGTCGAGGTGCCCTTATAATCCCAGTTTGCATCCCTCCATAGTATGTCGTGCGATATTGCAGCATACGGCTGTGGTTGGATGCAGAAGATGTTACTTTAATAGGCTGTGTTTTGAAAGGGCACTTTGCACTTTGCAGGGCACTTTGAGTTCAACATTGTCTTCCAGTCTAGCACCATTTGTTGGGTAACGCAGACCACAGTGAAAGGGGATGGTTTACATCTTGATGCTTTCACCATTTCTTTGAAATCCTCAGGTGTTTCCATCAATGCTTTTAGATTCCATAAACCTACGTTTTTATCGCACTCCAAGTACGAATGGCCGCGGATACGGAATGTCAGTTTGATTTCCTTGAGGCCAGCAATTTGATTACTTGTTATATAATTAATGAAGCCAGTTGAGACACCATTGACTCGCCTGCTTCTTTCCTCTTTGCGCTCGACTTCCCTAGTTCTTTCCCCTTACAGTGAAACTTTGACTGCTAATTTCTCCCGACTGGTCTGCTTTTTTTCCGCTTTCGACCTTTCAGCTGATGGGTATGATGAATCTGAAGCAAACTGTAACGATATCTCCATTTTTAAAAAAAAGTGACTTACCTGGTTTTTTCCCCCGACCCTTCAAATAATATAAATACAAAATAACACAAACAAACTAAATCTATTCCTCACCCTCCACACCCGCTCTCCAATTCGTCGCTTTTTCAAACCTGAGCTGTCTCGCCTTCATTAAAAACTTCGAAATGCCTTCCTCAACGTTTTTTCCCGTCAGTAACTCCAAACATTTCCGTTGATCCCTATTTGATTCCATAAAAGATAAAGGTAAATATTTTCCCCTCCAATTTTCCAAACCTTCACAATTCGCCAAAATATGAAACCATGATTCTTCCCCCTTACATAATGGACAAACTCTCATTCCGTTTTCATCTATGATCTTAATCATTCTCCACGCACCGAGTCTAATCCAAGCGAGGCCTAGTTTACTGACTTTAGATCCTTTTCCTATGTAGT
Source organism: Ectobius pallidus (assembly GCA_964059195.1). Taxonomy (NCBI): domain Eukaryota; kingdom Metazoa; phylum Arthropoda; class Insecta; order Blattodea; family Ectobiidae; genus Ectobius; species Ectobius pallidus. Next base: position 80,687,872 of record CAXKWD010000001.1, read on the forward strand.
GCTCCTTCCCCCACTCCAATTTTAACCGCGATTGTAATTCAAGTGAAACCATAGTCTGACATTGTGCATTTGTCTGTTGTCTATCAATATCCTTCAAACGGTTCTTAACCTTCCTCCACACACTTCTCCTATTTCCCTGCCCATCCATCCAAACGTATCCCATCCCAATTGTTTCTAATCCCTTTCTTAATTTAGAAGCCCATGTATTTCCTCCTATTCTTAGCTGTTCTTGATAACATATTGCTCTAATTAGAGACTGATCCCAAAGTATAAGCTGTAACCAATATTTCACCGCCCTAATTTTACACTCTATAGTCTCACTATGCGCTCCAAACTCTCTCATAATGCCACAGTTTGCAGTACCCCTCCCTACCCCCAAAATCCCTTTCAAAAAACGCGTCCTGACCTGATCTAGATTCCCTGTTTCTTCCCAACCCCATATCTCAGCCCCATAAGTCATGTCGATCTCACTATTGCCCGGTACAGAGTTTCCATAACACCTATTGGCATGTCTGGAATTTTACTACGTATCCGAAGAGTTTCAGCTGATTTCAGTCCCGCTTTATGTTTCGTCACCTCAATGTGCTTTGCCCATCGTCCGTTCATAGTAAGCGTCAATCCTAAATACACGAAGTTCTTCACGTTATCCAAAGATTGTCCCGCATACGTCCATGTCTCTTCCCTGCTATAAACTGATCCGTTCTTAAAGGTCATTATACGGGCAAGCTGAGAGCAAACGGACTGTATTACAAGATTCATAGGACGTAGCACTTCTTGAGATTGAGACTTAGACTATAAATAGATAAGCCAAACTTGCCCAAATACATTTTAGATAATTTTCTCTGGTATGTAACAATTTATTGTCACAACAACAATACATAAATCATGCTCAGTTCATAAATTCTGGATTCCTTGGACGTCTATAATATTATTATTCAAAAACACTGATGAAATTGTAGATATCACAATGTTTAATACAAATTCCTTAGTTAAAGGTCGTAAATATCCTTGAGATGGCTTAATCAGTTTGATCAAAACCACACATATATTAGTTCAATGATGAAATTACGTCCAAATTGTTCCTCAAATAAATTAGGTAGTAAATGACGTACCTTTGAATTGATTAAATACCACCTTTTGATAGTTGTAAAAGGTGTTAGCCTGAGATCTTGCAACGCCAACACCGAAATGAAGAAGACCCGATGAATCACACGATGGGTGATAATAGTCCTTAGATCATTAGTAATCTTCAGAATCAATAAGGCATATGAAACCTTAATGTGAATCGAAGAGCTGATTGCTTCAGCTATTGAAAGTAAACCACCAGATCTATCTGATAGGTAAAGACTGGCATTGATAAGCCAAGAAGAAAACTCATGTCCTTATGAGTAGTAATTGAATTGATTATGACGAAGAATAGGCATTTAAAGCCTAGAAAAACTAATGTCTTTATGAGACACAGTTGACTTGAATCGATGAAGGAAAAAGAATGAAGCTAAAGATAAACCTTATTGGCTATCAAAACAATATAATAAAATGTCCAGTCTCTGATTGGATGCAGGACACAAAAAGAATAATTTTGATATTACAATACCCATAAATAACAACTATTTTAAATTCATTTGTTCAATTATAAATAAAAAAAAACAAGATAGCAAGCAAGGCCTGCTAAAAACGAATTACAGAAGCATGACCTACTAAACTAAAACATAACGGAACATATTGCCCGCAAATTATGACAATTGTGGCATAATTTAAAAAAAAAATTACATGTGGAGTTATGTTTTAAAAAATAAATTAAAGAAGAGAGGAAAAAAGAATAAAAAATAAAACAAACATGAGAACAAAAAATTAAATGAATTGAAAAACATGAATGCAGAGAATGACTAAATCATTCATCATTTTCTGAAATTGGCAATGGCGCCAATTTAATGATAGGACGCACATAAGAACCCGTGGCAGTCCGAACTGTTGCAATCCGAACAAGCCCGTCCTTGCCAGGGTGAATCTGATGAATGATGCCCAATATCCATCTCTGAGGAGGGACATTATCATCTATGATTAGCACTGGTGTGCCAATAGATACATTTTCTTGGACCTTGGTCCATTTAGCACGTCGCTGCAGGGTAAGTAAGTAATCTTTGGACCACTTTTTCCATAGATTAATGTTAAATTGGTGCAAGGCATCCCAACGCGAACGCAAAGTATAACCACCTGTCAAATCAGGGCTAGAAATAGATATTAAAGGCTTTCCTACAAGAAAATGACCAGGTGAGATATAAGAGAAGTCATCAATATCCTCATTTAGTGGAATTAGAGGACGTGAATTCAGTAATGCCTCTACCTGGATCAAAACTGTGCTAAACTCCTCATAAGTGAAGTTGAATGAAGATAGCATCCTTTTAAGATGGTACTTTATAGAGCGTACAGCTGCTTCATGTAAACCTCCCATGTGGGGAGAATTAGACGGCAAAAAATGCCAAAGAACATTCAAATGAGAAGTAGCATCTTGGACTGATGATTGATGCTCTTCTGAATTTAGGAGTTCGCTAAGGTGATGAAGATCTGTGTTAGCACCTACAAAATTAGTTCCATTGTCAGAAGTGACAGAAAACGGGAGACCTCTACGCCCTGTAAAGCGAGAAAAAGCCGCAAGAAAGGCACGGGAAGTAAGCGCCGTGACAAGCTCAATGTGGATGGCCTTAGTGGACATGCACACAAATATAGATAAATATGCCTTGATAGAGGTCTTAGAACGAGGACCACCATACTTAATGGTAAATGGGCCTGCGTAGTCAATGCTAACATTCGTGAATGGGGGTATAGAATTGACTCGAGAAGGAGGAAGGTCAGCCATCTTCTGCTGCAATGACTGAGCCTTAAAACGAAAACAAATGATACATTTCTTTACAACCCCACGAACAACCTTCCTAATGGAAGCTATCCAATATTTTTCTCTTACATGAGCAATGATAGATTGTAAGCCTGCATGATGCAGCTTACGATGCGTGAATTCAATGAAGCTTTTAGTAAACTTATGAGATGAAGGTAACAGAATCTGATGTTTAATTTCGAATGGCAAGGCAGAATGCTTGAGGCGTCCGCCTACGCCTCATCAAGGAATGGTGAAAACTGCAATAATTTGCTAGCTGTAGGTATGGCTTGTCCTGAGGACAAACATTTCATCTCTGTCGAATAAGACTGAAGTTGTACCACTCGGATACAATATTTGAGGGCCTTGTCAAGTTCAAGAGGCAACAATGGACCTTTAATAATGGAATGAGGATTACGGATCCTATCAATGAACCTTAATACATAGGCCATGATTCTTAGAGTTTTTAGGTGCTGAAACTCTAAAACCTTAGAGTTCATTTCAAAGTTCCTTGATTGAATTATAGCTACTCGCTTAACTTCTAGTAATGGAGTAGGAAAAACAAGTGGGCTATTGCCTGGCCAATCAGATTGAGGAGTACGAAGCCAATTTGGACCTGACCACCAAAGCTGATTATTTATGAGGTCAGAAGGCAAAACACCTCTAGAAATAAGATCGGCTGGATTATCCCTTGAGGATACATGGCGCCATTGGCAGGTTGAGGTGAACTCAATAATATCCGAAACTCTGTTTCTAACAAAGGTTTGTAGAGTATCTGGTGAACGAGATAGCCAGCATAGCACAATGCTGGAATCACTCCAGAGGAAAATTTTATCAATATTTAGGAGCAGCATGGGCAGAACCTTACGAATTAGAATGGCCAAAAGATGGGCAGCTAATAGCTCCAACCTAGGAATCGTGGTAGGCTTTACAGGCGCGATTCTAGATTTAGCGCACAGCAAGAAACTTTGAACATTGCTGGAGTGAGTATAAGAGCGCAAATACAAACAGGCTCCATAGGCAGATTCACTAGCGTCACAAAATCCGTGAAGCTGAATAGACCTTGAATCCTCCGATACTACCATGCGAGGTATAGCAATTTGCTCTATCATAGTCAATTGACTGTGAATCCTTAGCCATTTATCAGCTACATCAGGAGGAATAGGCTGATCCCAAGAAGTAGTAGTCTTCCATAAAGACTGAAATATTATCTTGCAGTAGGCAACGATTGGAGATATAAGGCCTAAAGGATCAAAGATTGAAGCGATGCAAGATAATAACGTTCTCCTAGAGCATATCTTGAACGGTTTTGTGAAGTCAATAGAGGTCTCTATTCTAAGCAAGTCATTGGATGGCTGCCAGATTAAACCTAAAGCCTTTATAGAACTTACTTCAGATTTACCGAATGTGCGGCTGTCTAAAGTCTCTTGCAAATGAAGAGGAATGTCCTGAAGCAATTCAGGAACATTTGAACTCCACTTTCGAGGAATAAAACCTCCCAAGGGCAACAATGATCGCAGTTGATTTACCGCTTCTTTAGCTTCAGCTAAAGTAGGACAAGTTGCAACTATGTCATCAACATAAATCGAACGATTAACAATAGTGCTGGCTAAAGGATACTTGGAACCTTCATCAATTGCTATTTGCTTCAGGGCCCTAGTAGCCAAGAAGGAGGCAGGGGCAGTGCCATATGTAACTGTTTTGAGATTGAACACCTCAATAGGTTTCGAAGGAGAATCTCTCCAAAGTATTTTTTGATAGATTTGATGATCTGGATGAATCATCACCTGCCTATACATCTTTTCAATGTCGGCAGTAAAGGCTATAGCATTGAACCTGAAGCGTAATAGGATGGAAAACAGCTCAGGATGGACATTAGGCCCAACTGCCAGAATGTCATTTAAAGATTTACCATTGGAAGACTTGGCAGAGGCATCAAACACCACGCGAAGTTTAGTCGTGGTGCTTGAAGGTTTCAGCACCGGGTGGTGAGGTATGAAGTAGTCAGAATTATTGTTGGAAACCTGACCAACAGATTCCATATGTCCCAAGTCGATGTATTCAGACATAAATTTCTTGTAATCCTCGGCTAATGCAGGATTAGAATGAAACCTCCTTTCAAGAGATGCAAATCTCAAATGTGCTTGGCGATTGGTGCTACCCAAAGACTGAGGATCAGATTTAAATGGTAGCTTAACCACATATCTACCCTCAGAATTTCTTTCAGTGTTCTGGGTGAAATGCACCTCGCAATCAAACTCGTTGGAATTAATAGATGCATTAGAAATCCTTTCCAGCTCCCAGAATTTAGTTAGCTGTTCACTGATTTCGAAATCTGAATTCAGAAAGGCTGAATAATGCATATCTAAGGTATTAGATTGGCAAGATACATCATCAGGAAGTCCATTGCTAAGATTCTTAGATTTACGAAGTGTAAGTTTGTTGGACCTACGAACAGACAACTTAGGAGAAGAAGGTTGGGGCAACTTGCCCGCAAAGTACCAACCCAGTTGAGAGTTATGAATGATGGGTAGGTTAGGAGCAGAAATATTACCCACACAATCAATTTGCGAGAAAATCTCAATACCTAACAATAAATCTACAAAGTTAGGTGTATTGAAATCAGGATTGGCTAGTTGAAGGTTAGGCGGAATGTTCCAGTTAGTGATATTAATTGGAGATCTTGGAAGCTTCGATTCTGAAATCTCCGGAACAACAAGAGCAACAGTATTACAAAACCATCGAGTTGTTCGGGACCTGATTTCTATAGAAGCAAGCTTATGTGTGCTTACTTTAGACGACAGTATTCCAGTCAGCCTTGCTTGCTGCTGACAAGAAGATAGTTTTAAGTGCTTAAATAGCCTTTCACTGATTAAGTTACAATCAGAGCCGCTATCTAAGAGGGCAGTGGCCTCTACGAGTTGACCATACTTGTTTATCACAAACACATTTGCAGTAGGAAGTAAGCAGCCTTGATGATTATGAGAGGCTGACATAATCCCTGCAGTATTAGATATTTGTGACTCGTTCTGAGCATTATAATCGTGAAGAAGAGTGCTATGTTTCTCTCCGCACACTCTGCAAGAGAACGAGCTGCAAGCCTTGGTATGCCCTCTTGAAGAGTAACATACACGACATAAATGGTTAGTCCTAACAAAATTGCTACGGCTTGCAGGACTCATTGCCTTGAAAACATCACATTGGTAGACTTGATGTGAATCCTTTTTGCAACAAATACATTTGTTGACAAACTGAGCTGATTTGCTCTTAGCCGATATAGGTTGCGAATTCTGTGAAGTTGAAGGCTGATTTTTTAGAGCTGAATCCGTCATTTGCAAGACCCGGACTCTAGTCTCCAGGAACTTAAGTAATTCCTTGAGTTCAGGCAGTCTGTCTGATTTCAGCGATGATTCCCATTCTCTAATAATATGAACTGGGAGTTTGTCTAAGATCATTTTAGAAATAATTAAGTCGGATAAATCGACATTAGTATTTAAGGAGTGCAATGCATGCACCGTGCTTATGAAATGATCTATAAATCTTTGCAGAGAGTCTGCAGAATTCTTTTCAAGAGAGGGTGGTGAAAATAATTTGTCAATGTGACTATTAGCAATCAGACGATTGTTGTCAAATCTTTCTGACAACGTTTCCCAGGCTACATCAAATGTAGCTGAGGATACAGGAATATTCTGTATTACAGTCATGACTTCTGGCGATAAGCATGATTTGAGATATTGGAACTTGTCCATGTTAGAAATATGCTTGTGTTGAATGACAAGGGAATAGAATGTATCCCTGAACTCAATCCGCAAGGCAGGATCGCCTGTGAATTGAGGAAGACGGATCTCGGGAAGTTTTGGGAGTGAAGGGGTCAATTCTCTAGATGACTGCTGGACTACAGAAGCTGAGACCTGATCAGGGTCATAGAAATGTTTATTTTTAGCAATAGCACCATTTAGAAGACCTATTGCCTTATGAAAAGTAGTTTCGACCTCTTTTCTCTGAAGTTTGATTACTTCAGTCACTTCTTGCGGACTGATATTAGAATATTTGCTCTTATATTCATTAAATATGGCTTCAAATGCATTACGCATACTAATAGCTTCGAAATATGAAACTTCGTCTCGTATGACTAACGTTTGAATAGCTTCAACGTAATCATAGAACTGAGCTGCTACAATATCAATAGAAGCTAGTTTGTCCCTAGATTCTGTCTCTGCTAATTCTAGCCTAGTCCTAGCTTCTGCTTCTGCAATTTCCAGTCTAGTCCTAGCTTCTGCTTCTGCAGCTTCTTGCCTAGCCCTAGCTTCTGATTCTGCTAATTCTAATTTAGTCCTAGCTTCTATTTCTGCAATTTCTAGTCTAGTCTTAGCTTCTGCTTCTACAGCTTCTTGCCTAGCCCTAGCTTCTGCTTCTGCAACTTCTTGTCTAATCTTAGCATCTGCTTCTTGTTTAAGTTTAGCCTCATAGGCTACAATTAAGGAGTCAATATGAGATATGGCTGAAAAGACAGATTGCTCAATATCTTCTCTATAATCTGCTTCAGCTTCTGAATACTCGACTTGGTCAATCAGAGACTGAATATCTTCGTATTTGATCAGAACTTCATTAAACTTAGCCTTACGGGCTATAATTTCTTTATGCGATTTATCATCAAGATCAGTGAATGATAGAAAGGTATTGACGTGGCGAGTGATCTGAGCCTTTATAGGAGTTCTCTTGGCTTTAAGAGCATTAATGTTTAACTCCTGATTAGCCATCTCTTTAGATTTACAGCTCAGATTACAATGAATATCAATAATTGCCCGCTCTTAGGGCCAAAATGACAATAAATACAATGCCCGATTACGGGTTAAGACAAATCAGTACATAAACGTCCAATGCAATGGACGTTGAAACAATACAATATCAGGTGTGATATGTGTACTAGTGTAAGTGTTGATGTCTGTGTAGGTTTTACAAGCATATAAACTTATAACACTAGTTTAACAATAGATCCTCCAGCCTTCACCTCAAACATGCAGAAGACATGGAGGCAGTAACAATGTCAATTATTGTTTAGTTATTGTTATGATGAGAACAATTCTGGTATATATTACAGTTCAATTCACCAGATAACAGTCCAGATATGATTCAACATCCGGCAATAGGAGGACCATTAAAATATACGGGCAAGCTGAGAGCAAACGGACTGTATTACAAGATTCATAGGACGTAGCACTTCTTGAGATTGAGACTTAGACTATAAATAGATAAGCCAAACTTGCCCAAATACATTTTAGATAATTTTCTCTGGTATGTAACAATTTATTGTCACAACAACAATACATAAATCATGCTCAGTTCATAAATTCTGGATTCCTTGGACGTCTATAATATTATTATTCAAAAACACTGATGAAATTGTAGATATCACAATGTTTAATACAAATTCCTTAGTTAAAGGTCGTAAATATCCTTGAGATGGCTTAATCAGTTTGATCAAAACCACACATATATTAGTTCAATGATGAAATTACGTCCAAATTGTTCCTCAAATAAATTAGGTAGTAAATGACGTACCTTTGAATTGATTAAATACCACCTTTTGATAGTTGTTAAAGATGTTAGCCTGAGATCTTGCAACGCCAACACCGAAATGAAGAAGACCCGATGAATCACACGATGGGTGATAATAGTCCTTAGGTCATTAGTAATCTTCAGAATCAATAAGGCATATGAAACCTTAATGTGAATCGAAGAGCTGATTGCTTCAGCTATTGAAAGTAAACCACCAGATCTATCTGATAGGTAAAGATTGGCATTGATAAGCCAAGAAGAAAACTCATGTCCTTATGAGTAGTAATTGAATTGATTATGACGAAGAATAGGCATTTAAAGCCTAGAAAAACTAATGTCTTTATGAGACACAGTTGACTTGAATCGATGAAGGAAAAAGAATGAAGCTAAAGATAAACCTTATTGGCTATCAAAACAATATAATAAAATGTCCAGTCTCTGATTGGATGCAAGACACAAAAAGAATAATTTTGATATTACAATACCCATAAATAACAACTATTTTAAATTCATTTGTTCAATTATAAATAAAAAAAAACAAGATAGCAAGCAAGGCCTGCTAAAAACGAATTACAGAAGCATGACCTACTAAACTAAAACATAACGGAACAGTCATAGTCTTAGTCTTTTTTGTATTAACAGTAAGTGACCATTCCTCGCAGTAAGTTTGAAGCCTGTCTAGTCCCAGTTGTAGTCCGTGAATCGTCGTTGAACATAACACCATGTCATCTGCGTATAAAAGCACAGGAACATGTACATTCCCCACCTCAGGTGCTTCCATATGTATCTGTCCCATTACATCAACAATATCGTCTATAAACATATTAAATAATAAAGGAGACAAAATACAACCCTGCCTCACCCCATCTTGCTGACAAAACTTTCCGATACCCTTGTACTGTCGTACTTTACACAAAATTCCACATTTTTATAAATCGCCTGCAATGCTACAATCATCTTCCGCGAAATCCCTTTCACCCACAATTTATGCCATAACGCCTCACGATTAATTGAGTCAAATGCCTTCTTCAGATCTACAAAAGCACATTGCAGTTTTCCACGTTTGAATGATATTTGTCTCCCACGTAATGTGTCCAAAATAAATACCCCATCTATAGTACTATGTCCTTCTCTAAAGCCAAATTGAAATTTTGAAAGTTTACTAAATTCCGTTGACCAGTCCTTAAGTCTGCTATACAGTATTCTGCAATATATTTTCTCCATAATAGGTAACAGAGTGACTCCCCTATAATTGTCCGGAATTCTTTTTGGTCCATTCCCCTTATAAATTGGCTGAATTATTCCCTTGCCCCAACACTGAGGATAATTCCCACCACGAAACGTTTTCTCGAAAATCTGGAGCATCACCAAACCAAACTCATTAACACTTGCAGCGGCTTTAAATACTTCAGACGGTAACCCATCAGAACCCGGAGCCTTCCCACTTTTCAATCCTTTAATTGCCCTTATGACCTCCTGTATAGTAATATCTTCATCCAACATTGGTACTTCCAGCCACTCCCGCCTTTGAATCTCAATTGTTTTTCCCGCCCCCCATTCCCCACCACCGAAAATTCCTATAAAATGTTGAAGCCATTTTTCCGGAGATATTTCACTAATTGTCTGACGATTACCCTTTATATCTTTAACCAGTCGCCAAACCATAGCGTTATCTCCCCTCGATGCGACCTCCCGAATTTCTTTAACCATTTTGTCTTGCCAATTACTTCTTTTCTCCCTTAAAATCACTTTATATTCCTTTCTAGCATGAGTATACACTGTCCTTCGATCTTCAGTATTCTCCCATCTAAACTGTTTCAAGGCTACTAATGCTCGTTTCTTTGCGGTTCTACAGTCTTGGTCATACCACCCCACTGATCGCCTATTCTTCTTGTTTGTTCGGCACTTCATCCCTGCAGCAGCTTTAATTATTGCTTCCGTCAGAAGTTCCACCGTTTCGATGTTTTTCCCCCTTAGCTCGTCTCTTAAAACGTTAAGAAACATTTCCGCTTTATCCGACCGCCACCCAAATCTACATACCACTTTCCCCCCAACCGTCCTTCCCCCTCGTCAATATGTATGTCAGATTCTTTTCCTACATCTAGATCCAATACTATAGGACAGTGATGCGATTCCAAGCGGTCCCCAACCCAAAAATCCCTTATTTTCTCTATTAAACCTTGACTTACCAAAATAAAATCAATCACACTTCCAACATTTTCACATATATAAGTGAGTTCCCCTTCTAGATCATGACCATATTTTCCGTTCAAGATTTCTAATGAAAAAGCATCACAAAAAGCGAGTAGCTGCCTTCCCTCTGCATTAATGGTTCGATCTTTACTATTTCTTTGACCACCGCGTAACTCTTCGTCCTCATTCCCACCTCCTACAAGAGAAACATTTTCTCTACCAATCCTGGCGTTAAAATCACCAAGAACGACAATATCTGCCCCCGGAACGTCTGTTTGTACTTGCACAACTTTTTCGGTCAGATCATTAAAAAAGTTTCGGTTTGCATATTTCGATACTGCTGGTTGATTATATAACCCAATGATAATGAAATTTGTTCCCCCCAAAGTTAAAGATACGCCAATAACCCCTTCCATATCAATATCTAATTTAGAAACTGCGTTCTTCAGCTCAGATCTGAATGAAAGCGACACTCCCCCCGGCCATCTCCCTCTCCGGCCTCTTGTTTCCCTCCCTTTACATATGCTGTCAAACTCCATAAGTTCCACATTTTCTCCGCTCTTTAACCATGTCTCTGAGAAGCACACGATATCAATTTCATTAATGAAAGACAGGAAACTTTCACTGCCTACTCTTTTCTTAAAACCCTCAATGTTCCATGATGCAATCCTCAGAGAGCGGGATGAGACCTATTGTCTCGTTGTTGCCGCTCTGCGGTCATCTGGTAAGGGCCCGGGCTTTTTTCGCGAACGTATGTTCGACTGCCTAAGAATTCGGGGTTTGATGACCTCCTGCTTTTTCAACCTAGGATTCTTCACTTCCGTCTTCTTCCCCTTTGTACCAGTACTTCCTCCAGGGGTTGGAATATCTTCAAGTTGGTTTCTCAGCGTAGGAAGTCCAGAAATCTGCTCCTTTCTCGTTGTTGAAACATAAGCATATAGCCAAGAATTTAAGGTTAAGGTTTCAAGGTAATGCAGATATTTTCTACTTAATATAATTCACATTTGCCATTACCTGTGCTAACGTAATTAATAAATTTTCATGTAATTTTGTTTGCCTTAGTGAGTATAAGGAATTATTTCGTGTAATATTGAATACTTTCATGCTTAAGAGAGCGGCCATATTTGTTTACAAGCATCGTTCATCAAATGCTCACCAGGCGCTGTGATCGATTCAGCATCACAAACATAACACAAATTAAGCTGAAACCAGCTCATCGCTTGAAATCTAGCGAATTATGAATTTCGATACATTGTGTGATCGGAATTTAGAAACTTCTTACTGATTCATAAAGAAGGTGTTCAAAGGTCATGCAGTAAATGAATGCAACATTTTCCATACGTTAAATCAATAGTTTTCCGTAAGGACGCCTCAGCATAAAGCATGTCAAATATCTCTGAAACCACTCATTGGAAAACGGAAACTCATGTGTTACTACAACACCTGTCCTTAACCTCAATTATTCATACATCATTTCAGTACATAGACTGTTTGACCAAACAATTAAAGGAAAGGTCTTTGTCTTTAATTAGGGACTTCAACTAATGAATTTTATGGTAATTCTGATAATGACGTAATGAATTAACCTTATTGGTGAAACCTAACTCAGGGCGGCAAATCTCATCGAATCAGAATTAAGATGACATAATTTGTTTATGTTATAACAATTGCGCAACCAACGTGTATAAAAATCGCCCGGGGGCAAGCCGCCCCGCTAGTCGTCAAAAATTCATCTCTAGAAGTGCACGTAACTTCTTGCCGCTTTTGAGCGGCAAGAGAACAAAGAAGTACCTCAAGTAACGGGTGAAACATAACTTTCGTACAATCTTCGCAGTAACCTCAAATCATGTAGGTTTGTTCATCACAACACAGCCACACCACTGCGAGCTGTGAGTTCACTCTATTACATCGCCCACATGCGGTATGCAATCTTCAACATTCAAATTCATGCGGTACGCAATCTTCAACATTCAAATTCAATAAGCGCATTCTTAACACACTTCACCAGTGCAGTTGTTCAAGTGCATCAAGTCAGTACCACTCAACAAGTGCAACAACTATGTACAAACATAACCTCATTCTCTCAACCTAACAATCCACGCTGTAATGTAACAGCAAGTACTCACTGCAATTAATATTCACTATTCTAAACATCTTAAATGCTGAAATCATTCACTGCAAGGTAAAGACCATTTATTGCAACGCATTTTTCACTTGTCAACCTTCAACTTCAGAAGAACGTCAACCTTCAACCTCAGAAGAACATCAACTCAACAATGCAAGAAATAAATCTCAAGATATAGTATGGACGGTGTTCAAGTGACTGTGTTTCATTTTTTTTTTCTATGTAATTCTCAGCAAGTAACAGTGAATTTTCTTTTTCTTTTTCATAAGCTTATATATATACATATATAATTCAAGTATTTTAATTAATGATTCAATAGTGCATATAGTCTACTAACAAATAATCAGCTCCAGTGTTTGTTAATAAATAAAACTAACCTCATAATTTTATTGAAATTTTATTTTTGGTATTCTAATGTAGGGGCAAAATTTAGTTTTCTACCTTCCCTTATACAGTCCATCCTACCAGAACCTTAACCCTACATAATGGTCCTCCGGGCCGGATCCTTCCAGTGCATAATGGTCCTCCGGCCGCACGTGTTCTCAGTGCACTAGTTAAATAAACCTGGAGCTCGTTAATTGTTTCATCTGTGTTCAGTGCAGTGGTTAGTGCAGTGAATGATTCATATTTCTCCTGGCATATTGCTTAGCCAGTTTGAGTGCAGGTAAACAGTGGCATGCGCATGCCCAGTGAGTTGCATGCAAAGTGTTAGTTTTTAAGGTTAGGTTGTGCAGCCAACGCCTAACACAATACTCAAACACAAGCTACACTTACACTTGCAACATTACGCTCAAGTAATACATTATTATTACTCATGCCTTCATAGCTACAAAGTGCTGGGCAACTCAACACATAATCATTTTCACATCACATAGTGAAATCTTTGCTAGGCCCCAGTAAGCCAAGACGCAGGCGAGCGGGTTTTTTAACTTATAGATATATGCTCTCATTATATTCATTTCAAAATGGCGACTGTAGAGTCAAACATTAATGCTTTGAAGTCGAAGCGTGCTCCACTAAAGGCTCAAATCACTCGCCAAGTGAATCACATCTCAGGCTATGTGATCACTAACGAAGCGTCCCTTCAAGAGCTTCTCTCTCGAAAGGAAAAACTACAAGAAACACACAAGAGGTTTGAGGAAATCCAAACTCAAATCACTCAATTAGTTTTCTCAGATGCCGAACTGGAATACGCAGATTCGGTAGAAGATGCAGTTCTTAAAGCTGTCTCATACGCCAAGGGCCTAATCAAGGCTCATGAAGACAGCTTACTCCAAGCCGCTGCCCATGAGGAAGCGCAAATCAATCTTGCTAAACTTAACCGTGTCAAGTCTCAATTGGACGAGTACATTCAAACCATATATGAATTTGTCATCCAAGACGAGCTTTCCTATCAAGAATGTCTTATCCTTCGCGGTGAGTTTCAAAATATATTTGATGACTATAAGATTCTGCGATCCCAATTTCAAGAGATTGAAGAGTATCAGGGTGTTGAAGTAAACAGTCGTAAGGCTCTGGCTTATCTCAATTCTCTAGTTACTAAACACAAGGAGATCTATCAACCTGAGCATTCCTCTAGTAGTCAACGTTGGTCGTTAGATACTCCACCATCAACGTTGCCAAAACTGCCAGAGATTAGACTTCCACGATTCTCAGGCGATCCAGCAGCTTGGATCGAATTTCGTGACACCTTTACCTCTCTAATTCTTAATAATCAGCATATTTCAGAAATGGACAAGTTTCAGTATCTGAAATCTTGCCTAACGGCTGAGGTTATGTCAGTCATAAGAAACATCCCAGTTTCATCAGCCACTTTCGACATTGCATGGCGTACGTTGTCTGAAAGGTTCGACAATGATCGTCTTATCGCGAACACACACCTGGAACATTTGTTCGCGCCTCCACCTCTTGAAAGGAATAATGCAGAATCCCTGCAGCGATATCTAGACCACTTCGTTAGTACTGTGCATGCGTTACAGTCACTCAACATGGATGTTAGCTTAACAGACTTAATTATCTCTAAAATTGTTCTTGATAAGCTTCAACCTTACATCATTAAAGATTGGGAATCTTCCGTCAAACAGGACAGATTACCCTCTCTTCAGGATCTTTTCAACTTTCTTGAAACCAAGGTGCGGGTTCTCCAAATGACTGATTCAGCCATAAAGTCACAATCAAATAATAATTCTCAGAATAATGTGAAGATTACTCCTACTACCACCCCCAATAACACTAGGAATAAATCCAATGATCATTCTCGTTGCATTTGTTGCAAGAAGCTCGTAGTACATAACTTGGCCTATTGTGACGCTTTCAGAGCAATGGATCTCAGGCAACGAGACCAATTTGTTCAATCCCACAAGATATGTAGCGTTTGCCTTTGGCCAAAGGGTCATGCCCTTTATTGCAACACTTACAAATGCAAAACCTGTTCCCTAAGGCATAGCACTCTTCTTCACGATCCAAATGCCCAACCGGCTAATACTGCTGGTGTTGTAGCCTCTCGTACATCACAGCAGAGCTGTTTATTGCCCACAGCTACAGTTCTCATTAACGATTCCAATGGTTATCCAGTCGAAGCAACGGCGTTGCTCGATACTGGTTCCACTTGTAACTTAATTAGCAGTCGATTGTCTAATCATCTTCATCTGCCACCCTATTCTCAGCGTACTACTCTCACGGGAATAATCTCATCCCAAGTGAGTACTCATATAGTGGTACCAATTTCAATCCATTCCAATGCGACTTCTTGGTGTTATGATGCAGATGCCATCGTCGTACCAGAAATCATTACCACAAAACTACCTAGTAAACCAATTGATACTCGCACATGGGACGTTCCACCCAATCTTACCCTCGCCGACCCACATTTCCTCACTTCCAAATATGTTGATCTCTTACTTGGAGTGGAAATCTGTTCCCAAATTGTCTGTCCAGGGCAAATTACTGCCCCGCAGTTACCTGTCATGCAAAATTCGCACCTAGGTTGGTATGTTTCTGGAAAATTGCCTCCAGCTGATCCTAGTGAACAATCTCGATCTTCAAGACGATTCCATTCAGGTCGTAAGTCATCGACCACTCCCAACAACATTCCTTCCACGCATGTGACTTCGTCACATTACTCTGCTTTTCTAACTTCGGACCAGGCTGTTAGCGATCAGTTAACTAAGTTCTGGGAGTTAGAAAAAATTTCCAATGAAGCCCCCTTTCCCAATGAATCATTCTGCGAACAACATTTCGTAGAAAACACCACAAGGGATTCTGACGGTAGATACATTGTTAAACTGCCATTCATTGCTGAACCAGAAACTCTTGGTAGTACTAAACTACAAGCTAATAAGAGACTCTTATCCTTAGAAAGGCGTCTAGCTGGCAATCAATCTCTCTCTACTGAATATGTTAATTTCATGGCGGAGTACGAACGCCTAGACCACATGGAGCCAGCGGACCCTACTATTCACTCTTCCTTCGACTACTTTATTCCACATCATCCAGTCTTGAAACCTTCAAGCACTACCACGAAACTTCGCGTGGTGTTTGACGCTTCAGCGAAGTCGTCAAACGGCAAATCCCTTAATGACATACTTGCCGTAGGTCCTACGGTTCAACCCGACTTGTTCTCTATCTTGTTGCGTTTCCGCCTAAACCCCATTGCATTTACGGCGGACATCGCTAAAATGTATCGTCAAGTTATGATACATTCTGACCATCAGCCATTCCAGCAAATCTTGTGGAGAAGCTCGCCTACTGACCCAATCAAAGTTTTTAACCTGAAAACTGTCACGTACGGCACTGCTTCTGTTTATCCATTCCCAGACCAAGATGGCATTCTAGGTGAACGCCTTGAACGGTCTGAACTGCCATTTGATCCTGGCGGATACTCTTTATGTTCTCACTGGAACACGCAACAACACTTTGTACCATTATTGATCAGATTCACCCAGGTCCAGATGGCTTGGTGCGAGTCGTAACAGTTCGGACTCCCACCGGTCTGTACAAACGCCCCATTGTCAAACTAGCTCCATTGCCTATTGAAGACGAATAAACTCATTCAAGCTTCAGTATCGATGTACTTACAATTTTCAATCACTAACTTTCAATTAATTCATACATTCAACAGTTTTATACATTGCTTCATTCCCATATATTATGGGTGATTTCTGGAGCCCCAGGGTTGCGATTCCAGCATCTCCTCGGCAGTTGTTTTGACCTCTCGCTCTTTACTGACAAAGTTTATTGAATACTTAATCAAAGGAGCGTCTAAATTTGATCTAAATCCGTTCTCGGACGAACCTTTGTGAAAATTTATCACCCCTTTCATTATAATCGACGGAACTTGGCAGGCAACCCCTCAGGTTGACCTGACCTTATCGCGACGCCACAAGCCTTATTGAACATGTCCCCCAGGGCACTAAGCCTGTTGGTGTCTTGGGTTAAGTCACTCGTGAATACTTGGTATGTTCACCAGTGTCTATTTCTACTACTATTTTCCATTTTTCATTATTTCTCATATTGTCATGTGCATTAAATGGATTGAACGCACCGCGTTTCAATCCAGCAGGCGAGTATGTTGAAACATAAGCATATAGCCAAGAATTTAAGGTTAAGGTTTCAAGGTAATGCAGATATTTTCTACTTAATATAATTCACATTTGCCATTACCTGTGCTAACGTAATTAATAAATTTTCATGTAATTTTGTTTGCCTTAGTGAGTATAAGGAATTATTTCGTGTAATATTGAATACTTTCATGCTTAAGAGAGCGGCCATATTTGTTTACAAGCATCGTTCATCAAATGCTCACCAGGCGCTGTGATCGATTCAGCATCACAAACATAACACAAATTAAGCTGAAACCAGCTCATCGCTTGAAATCTAGCGAATTATGAATTTCGATACATTGTGTGATCGGAATTTAGAAACTTCTTACTGATTCATAAAGAAGGTGTTCAAAGGTCATGCAGTAAATGAATGCAAAATTTTCCATACGTTAAATCAATAGTTTTCCGTAAGGACGCCTCAGCATAAAGCATGTCAAATATCTCTGAAACCACTCATTGGAAAACGGAAACTCGTGTGTTACTACAACACCTGTCCTTAACCTCAATTATTCATACATCATTTCAGTACATAGACTGTTTGACCAAACAATTAAAGGAAAGGTCTTTGTCTTTAATTAGGGACTTCAACTAATGAATTTTATGGTAATTCTGATAATGACGTAATGAATTAACCTTATTGGTGAAACCTAACTCAGGGCGGCAAATCTCATCGAATCAGAATTAAGATGACATAATTTGTTTATGTTATAACAATTGCGCAACCAACGTGTATAAAAATCGCCCGGGGGCAAGCCGCCCCGCTAGTCGTCAAAAATTCATCTCTAGAAGTGCACGTAACTTCTTGCCGCTTTTGAGCGGCAAGAGAACAAAGAAGTACCTCAAGTAACGGGTGAAACATAACTTTCGTACAATCTTCGCAGTAACCTCAAATCATGTAGGTTTGTTCATCACAACACAGCCACACCACTGCGAGCTGTGAGTTCACTCTATTACATCGCCCACATGCGGTATGCAATCTTCAACATTCAAATTCATGCGGTACGCAATCTTCAACATTCAAATTCAATAAGCGCATTCTTAACACACTTCTCCAGTGCAGTTGTTCAAGTGCATCTAGTCAGTACCACTCAATAAGTGCAAATAACTATGTACAAACATAACCTCATTCTCTCAACCTAACAATCCACGCTGTAATGTAACAGCAAGTAAGTTACTCACTGCAATTAATATTCACTATTCTAAACATCTTAAATGCTGAAATCATTCACTGCAAGGTAAAGACCATTTATTGCAACGCATTTTTCACTTGTCAACCTTCAACTTCAGAAGAACGTCAACCTTCAACCTCAGAAGAACATCAACTCAACAATGCAAGAAATAAATCTCAAGATATAGTATGGACGGTGTTCAAGTGACTGTGTTTCATATTTTTTTTCTATGTAATTCTCAGCAAGTAACAGTGAATTTTCTTTTTCTTTTTCATAAGCTTATATATATACATATATAATTCAAGTATTTTAATTAATGATTCAATAGTGCATATAGTCTACTAACAAATAATCAGCTCCAGTGTTTGTTAATAAATAAAACTAACCTCAAAATTTTATTGAAATTTTATTTTTGGTATTCTAATGTAGGGGCAAAATTTAGTTTTCTACCTTCCCTTATACAGTCCATCCTACCAGAACCTTAACCCTACACTCGTAGTTACGCGTGGTTCATCTCCCCGGTCCTGCTTTTCGGCTGGAGTTCCCTCCCTTTCTTGCTCTTGTGTATGCCCTGGAACTATCTCCTGGCATTCCTTCATACGTGGTTCCGTATCTTTCTGCTGATCTATCCGTTCCAGCTCATGTCGACTCCATATTCGCCCATTAATAATGAGCTTGTCAAATCGTAACACAGCATGACAACCTTGCTTTCTGGCCTCAAACATATGCCTCTTCAGGAAGTCTCTCTCCCTTCTCACATGCTCACTAAAATCCTCAGCGATGCTTATCCCTGACCCACGCAAATACTTAGCATCTCGAAGAATAGCCGCCTTAAGCTTGTAGTGAACCAGTTTACAAACTATTGGCCTTCTACTACTGCCTCTTCTTCCCACACGATGTGCTCTCTCTATGTCAAATTCACGTAACTCAATTCCTATTTGTGCTACTATTTTCCGCACTAAATCCTCTGTAACATCCCAGTTTTCACCTTCCTCCTCCATCACACCATATATCACTATGTTATTCCTTCTACTCTGATTTTCAAGATAGTCAAGTTTATGCTCAAGAGCGACCAGCTTTTCTCTCAAACCCGAAACATCAACCTCGAGGCACTTGATATTGCACTTTTCAAAACCAAGCTTCATTTCCTCCCTTAACTGCTCAAAAAGCTTCATTACCGCTTCCATATTGAAGTTCTGCTTGTGGCGACCACTGAAATGATATAATCCTTATCACACAGAACAAGATTTGAAGTTCACAAGTATGTAATATAGCTCCAAATATGCATACTCTTTCCTTATAAGTATGTCACTATTTGTTTTAAATAATTAAAATGCTTAAAATCGTAGAAATACGCAGGAGCTAAATTTGGCCTGGTTGTTTACTTTTACATGGCCATATAATATGTTATATACCATGTTATAATGTATGCCATGTGTCATTATTTCAAATATTACGTTCGTTTCCAGAAAGTTACATTTTTAAAAGCCTCTGTCTAGATTATTAGGGAAATCTAACTTATATTTTTTCTAGTTAGGTCTATGTTTTTCAGCACTGATAAGTTTTACTTTGTTTTGGGGTGGGGGAGTTATGTTTGTGATTTTTTTAGCTATGTAAATAATTATTCTTAAAAGAAATTGGACAGCTATCCTGTGTCAACTTGGGAAAAGGATAATACTCCTTAGGGCTTGTAACAAATATGAAGTTGGGTATTTTTGGGTAATAATCTAAGTACTACAGTGCATGATATGAGCATCTATGGTCTATACTGACTCAATATACTGGTTAGTGTTAATAATATAGACCATGGGCTACCAATATGAAACCCTCCCCCCCCCGTGGGAATTTCCGACACATATATTTTTTTGTTGGTATTGTCATATAGTTTAAGATTTTAGTTGTTTGCCGCTTATCAATTACAGCATTTAGCCGGAAACCCCGGAAAACCCCGGAAATCTGGAGAAAATTAATTTGTTTTAATTTTTCATTGTTCTTTGCTCCTAATATTCCCAGGGAATTTCTGACTCACACATTTTTGTTGGTATTGGCATCTAGTTTAATGTTTCAGTTGTTTGCCCCTTACAAATTACAACATATCCCCGGAAACCCCGGAAAACCACGTATATACGGCGAAAATGACTATGTTTTATTTTTTAAATCGTTGTTCTTTGCACCTAATATTCAAAGGGAATTTCCGACTTATATGTTTTTTTGTTGGCATTACCATCTAGATTAAGGTTTCAGTTGTTTGCCCCTTATCAATTACAGTATATCCCCGGAAAACACCGAAAACCACGGAAATCCGGAGAAAGGGACTTCGTTTTATTTTAAAAAAATCTTTGTTCTTTGCTCCTATTATTCAAAGGGAATTGGTGAATCATATGTTGAGTTGGTATTCCCATATAGATTAAGGTTCCAGTTGTTTGCCCCTTACCAATTACAGCATATCACCGGAAACCCCGGAAAACCACGTATATACGGAGAAAATTGCTATGTATTATTTTTTAAATCTTTGTTCTTTGCTCCTAATATTCCCCTTTTCTTTGCATGTGACCATCACAATTATGGCAGATATCTCGTAGTCCATATACTCACCCTTGAACCTTCAAAGGACACACCTGATGCATAATTACTTCGCAATAACGGTTTCAGTGACTGTAGATCACAAGTTCTGAGTTCTAGAAATTCTGTGGATATCCGTGGTTTTCCGGGTTTTATGGGGATATGCTGAAATTGATAATGGGCAAACAGCTGAAACCTTAATCTAGATTACAATGCCAACAAAAAAATATGAGAAGTTCCCTGGGAATATTGGGATCATAGAACAAAGGTTTTTAAAAAATTAAAACGAACTCATTTTCTTCGGATTTTTTAGGTTTCCGGAGTTTTCCGGGAATGTGCTGTAATTGATAAGGGGCAAACAACTGAAACCTTAATCTACATGGCAATACCAACACAAAACCATATGAGTCACCAATTCCCTTTGAATACTAGGAGCAAAGAACTAAGATTTAAAAAATTAAAACAAAGTCATTTTCTCCGGGCTTCCGTGGTTTTCGGAGTTTTCTGGGGATTTTCTGTAATTGATAAGGGGAAAACAACTGAAACCTTAATCTACATGGCAATACCAACACAAAACCATATGAGTCACCAATTCCCTTTGAATACTAGGAGCAAAGAACTAAGATTTAAAAAATTAAAACATAGTAATTTTCTCCGGGCTTCCGTGGTTTTCGGAGTTTTTTGGGGATTTGCTGTAATTGATAAGGGGAAAACAACTGAAACCTTAATCTACATGGCAATACCAACACAAAACCATATGAGTCACCAATTCCCTTTGAATACTAGGAGCAAAGAACTAAGATTTAAAAAATTAAAACATAGTAATTTTCTCCGGGCTTCCGTGGTTTTCGGAGTTTTTTGGGGATTTGCTGTAATTGATAAGGGGAAAACAACTGAAACCTTAATCTACATGGCAATACCAACACAAAACCATATGAGTCACCAATTCCCTTTGAATACTAGGAGCAAAGAACTAAGATTTAAAAAATTAAAACAAAGTCATTTTCTCCGGGCTTCCGTGGTTTTCGGAGTTTTCTGGGGATTTGCTGTAATTGATAAGGGGAAAACAACTGAAACCTTAATCTACATGGCAACCCAACACAAAACCATATGAGTCACCAATTTCCTTTGAATACTAGGAGCAAAGAACTAAGATTTAAAAAATTAAAACAAAGTAATTTTCTCCGGGCTTCCGTGGTTTTCGGAGTTTTCTGGGGATTTGCTGTAATTGATAAGGGGCAAACAACTGAAACCTTAATCTACATGGCAATACCAACACAAAACCATATTAGTCACTAATTCCCTTTGAATACTAGGAGCAAAGAACTAAGATTTAACAAATTTAAACAAAGTAATTTTCTCCGGGTTTCCGTGGTTTTCGGAGTTTTCTGGGGATTTGCTGTAATTGATAAGGGGCAAAAAACTGAAACCTTAATCTGGATGGCAATACCAACAAAAGAACATATGATTCAGAAATTCCCTTTGAATATTAGAAGCAAAGAACAGAGATTTAAAAAATAAAACATTGTCATTTTCTCCGTATAAAAGTGGTTTTTCGGGTTTTCCGGGGATATGTTGTAATTTGTAAGGGGCAAACAACTGAAAACTTAAACTAGATGACAATGCCAACAAAAAATATGTGAGTCAGAAATTCCCTGGGCATATTAGGAGCAAAGAACAAAGAAAAATTAATTGAAACTCATTTTCTCCAGATTTCCGTAGTTTTCCGGGGTTTCCGGGTAAATGCTGTAATTGATAAGGGGCAAACTACTAAAGACTTAAACTAGATGGTAATACCAACAAAAATATGTAAGCCAGAAATTCCCTGGGCATATTAGGAGCAAAGAACAAAGAAAAATTAAAACAAACTCATTTTCTCCGGATTTCCGGGGATTCCGGGTAAATGCTGTAATTGAAAAGGGGCAAACAACTGAAAACTGAAACTAGATGGCAATACCAACAAAAAAATATATGTGTCGGAAATTCCCACGGGGGGGGGATGGGTGGTATACAGTAGCCTTCGCTCTAATATGGTTCATAAGTGTGAAATTTATTTGAAATAAATCTGCACAATACTATTGAATTTTAAAAATTAAGTCTGGACTATGTGTCCATCTATTTGACTGAACAACAATATGTTTTCACTGATAGCTTCTTTTAAACATTTTTGCAGTTATTTTTATTTTCCCATCAGATTTCACCTATATCTTAATTTAAACATTTCCAACTGGTATGGATGGCAATGACCTAGGTTGTTAACATGGCTATACTACTAGCTGCACTCACCTGTTTAAAGAAGTGAATGCTTTTGTAATTAATTTATCGCAAACAGAACTTTTGGCAATGATAGTAGCCCTATAATTTTTACCTTTATTTATTACTCTTTCTTAGTGAAGACTGTTTATTTCCTTGTACTTATTATTAACATTTATTTCAGTGCTAATGGTTGATAACCCTGCATTTCATAATCAAATGTAGTTATAAAGGAATTAAAATATATGCAATTTAATTTAATGCAAATCAAGTTACACAAAGTTAAGCATAACAATGATATTATAATTAAATGCATTACCTCCAGACCAAGACATTCCTCTATTTTCAACATAAACTTCCATTAAATTGGCTGCTGCTGAACCACTCCCTGATGTCAAGCTGTCTCCCATAGCCCCTACAATATCAATGTCTCCAGGCCGAAGTTCATGGACACTGGTAGGTTGAGTGCCAGATCTCGCTCCAGGTGTACCAGGGCCTGTAGGACAAGGGAAATCTTTCCCTAGCATGGGTTCTTGGAACTTATTCTGGAATAAATAAAATACAGAGTGATTCTTCATAGTCTTACAACAATTAAAGAGGAATAGGTGGATTCCCTACTTAGGTCATTGTGCTAAAAAGGCTAACTCAATGGCAATAGAGAACTCTGCACTACAACAATCTTTACCTGCCCTGAATTTCTTCTGCCTAAGTTGCTCCTCTCACCTGATTTTCCTAACATTACATCTAGGTTATCATATAGGCCTTTGCCTAGAGGATTCCCATTAATGCCTCTGTGATTTTTTACTAAAGTTACATGTCATGCTCATATTGGTCCGTGTTTTAACAGTCGAATATCTTACTCCCTTTCCCCTGAGCCCATCCTGCTTCAATCTCAGAGGGGGAAGAGAGGAGGGGACAGAGACAGAAAATGATAAGAAAGAAAGACAGACAGACAGAGAGAAAAACTGACAGATAGGCAGATAGAAGATTAGAGAGTACAACAAAGACCAAGAGAAAGAAAAAATGAGAATAAAGCAGGGAGCTCCATTCCTTTCCATTCAGTTGACCTTGGATATTATGTCGACATGTAAACAAATGTCAGACTGCCCACTGCTTCAGTTCCGCAAGCTTCAGCATTTCTCCCCACCATCAGCTCAGTGAAGCTTGCCCTCACAACCAAAGTGAACGGAAGACCAACGTGCAACCTCCGACAAAGTTATATATTTGAGTTCAATGAGTACAATGAATGATGAACTGCTGATTGAAATTGCAAAAAGGCATTCTCTTCTTTGCAATCAGAGTGATAAAAATTATCACGATGTGTCTTCATCACTTAGCAAGTCTGGAAAAAGAAGGTAATACTCACAACTTTCCAACTCTCACACACTGGTCGTATTCTGAGTCTATCTCATGCTCTCATGCACTCGGGCAGGAATCTCATGCATTTTATCCATTAATAATGTTAAGATTTCATTTGGAATTTCACTTCGTTTTAACACTTTTTAGTGTTATGCAGTCCCTGAATGATGTGGCTTTAGTATTTATATTAAAAGATAACTTCAGAAAGCCACGAGGTAGCCACATGAGAGTGTAACGTGGTTGAATTCTGCCGCGAATCTCCCCCTCTCACCTCTAT
The DNA here is from genome assembly GCA_964059195.1 of Ectobius pallidus. NCBI lineage: Eukaryota > Metazoa > Arthropoda > Insecta > Blattodea > Ectobiidae > Ectobius > Ectobius pallidus. Next base: position 80,712,842 of record CAXKWD010000001.1, read on the forward strand.
TCTTTGGTAGCCATTTTGTGTTGGTGCTGCTCTCTGCACGCTTGTGGCAGGTTACCGTACTCCGCGGCGTGAGCGCAAATCAGATCGATCGGGACTACGGTTGAGTGTAGTTGATTGTGCTCAGAGCTGATGGAGGGGACCTTCGCCATCTGCGTGTAAGTCAGCATACCATGTTTAAATTATAATATTAAAAGGGTATAGGTGCCTTCTGCGCCAAATAAATTTTTCAATAATTAAATTATGTAAAATTATGTAAAAGCAAGTTAGCAGACATAAAACTATGTTCCTAGTTGTATTCACTTAACTGAATGCTTATTACGTTGATAGTTTGTTCTTATGGAACATTGTCGCGTAGATGAATTCTTTAAAGCTTAGGATGTGTCATGGAAAGTTGTAAAAGTCAGGAAAATTCCAGTTCCTTTTTGGTATGTGTGACGTCACTGCTGCTCGATCAAACTGGTTATATTGCATGAGCTGATGCGTGACGTCACTGCTTCTTTAGATTAAAATGTCTCGTAACGGCTTTATATAAAATTTTGCCGCTTGCTCTTGATCTTTTTCATTTCATGAATATTTTCTTTGAAGTAAAATTGGCTTATTGTAGTGTCATTCCATATATTTATATATTTGTCAGATCTGATCTAATTAGTGCAAGATTACGTGTATGAGAAATGGAATAATCTGCTAAGCCTGTAATGATCTCCTTTTTCTTCCAAAAAAAAAAAATATAATAATAGAAGAATATCTTGACTGTACTTAGTTTCTTCGTTTGCTGAGCTTATCTTGTTTAAAATTTGGAGGTAATATTATAAAGCACTATGGTGCCTTTAGCCTTGCAGTCTCTGTATGCAAATCGTTAAATTTGGATATGTGTAGAGATATATATTGAGTGTAGAGCTCAACAAAATTTATATTTTCTTCCAAAGAAAGTTTCTGGAATATTCAAAGTGGATTCATTATCCCCCCTTTGCAAATAAATTAGGCAGTTAAATCTAATAGGGTGAGTTGAATGTATATAACTTGTATTTTGGTGCAATACATATATTAGACATTCTAGATTTTTCAGTCAACTTGGTTCTAAGTTTTGTACCCAGGAGATGTATTTATAATGCTTGTATTCCAAAATAGTTTATGCTACTCCTCTTGATAGTTTTCAAATTTCTAAAACTGAATTTATTTCATTGTTCCATATCAGTTTGTGTATAGGCTGCCCATTGTTAACAAAACTATTTAAGATGTTAGTAGCTTAATTTTGCCCTTTCTACAATTTTTCAAAATTGCTTATTCTACCTTTCTTGATATTTTTCAAAATTCTAAAACTGAATTTATTTCATTGTTCCATATCAGTTTGTGTATAGTAGTAGTAGTAGTAGTAGTAGTAGTAGTAAATGATTTATTTTGCCTGGCAGAGTTAAGGCCATAAGGCCTTCTCTTCCACTCAACCAGGTTTCAGAAAATATATACAATGTAGGTATACATAAATAGCAAATTAGTGAATAAGAGACTTATGACTAATACTAAGACTAAGGTTAAGGCTAATCATAACAATAAATTAAGTAAGTAAAAAACATAGGATTCATAAAAGGCATAGGCTTCATATAGAGCGTAAGTGTCATAAAAGAAAATAGTAATAATGTTACAAGTAAAACAAGGAATATGTAAAATTATGTTATAATGGAAATTTAAGTCTAGCTGTAGATACGTTATAAGGAGACTAAGTAATGTTATGTACAGTGAGAGCTGGAGTGACTACAAAGAGCTGGTTCTGTTCAGTGGGCAATAATTGTTTAATAAGCGCAGATTTGAAAGAGTGTACACTCCGACTACCCCTAATATCTTGTGACAAGGAATTCCAAGAACGGGCTGTGGCTATGGTGAATGAATGAGAGTATGAGGTTGTATGATGACTAGGAATTGATAACAGAGAATTGTGCTGCGAGCATGTACCATGATTATGGTAGGAGGATAGAAATGTATAGGCTGCCCATTGTTAACAAAACTATTTAAGATGTTAGTAGCTTAATTTTGTCCTTTCTACAATTTTTCAAAATTGCTTATTCTACCTTTCTTGATATTTTTCAAATTTCTAAAACTGAATTTATTTCATTGTTCCATATCAGTTTGTGTATAGGCTGCCCATTGTTAACAAAACTATTTAAGATGTTAGTAGCTTAATTTTGTCCTTTCTACAATTTTTCAAAATTCCTTATTCTACCTTTCTTGATATTTTTCAAATTTCTAAAACTGAATTTATTTCATTGTTCCATATCAGTTTGTGTATAGGCTGCCCATTGTTAACAAAACTATTTAAGATGTTAGTAGCTTAATTTTGTCCTTTCTACAATTTTTCAAAATTGCTTATTCTACCTTTCTTGATATTTTTCAAATTTCTAAAACTGAATTTATTTCATTGTTCCATATCAGTTTGTGTATAGGCTGCCCATTGGTAACAAACTATTTAAGATGTTAGTAGCATAATTTTGTCCTTTCTACAATTTTTCAAAATTGCTTTTTCTACCTTTCTTGATATTTTTCAAATTTCTAAAACTGAATTTATTTCATTGTTCCATATCAGTTTGTGTATAGGCTACCCATTGTTAACAAAACTATTTATGATGTTAGTAGCTTAATTTTGTCCTTTCTACAATTTTTCAAAATTGCTTATTCTACCTTTCTTGATATTTTTCAAATTTCTAAAACTGAATTTATTTCATTGTTCCATATCAGTTTGTGTATAGGCTACCCATTGTTAACAAAACTATTTAAGATGTTAGTAGCTTAATTTTGTCCTTTCTACAATTTTTCAAAATTGCTTATTCTACCTTTCTTGATATTTTTCAAATTTCTAAAACTGAATTTATTTCATTGTTCCATATCAGTTTGTGTATAGGCTGCCCATTGTTAACAAACTATTTAAGATGTTAGTAGCTTAATTTTGTCCTTTATACTATTTTTCAAAATTGCTTATTCTACCTTTCTTGATATTTTTCAAATTTCTAAAACTGAATTTATTTCATTGTTCCATATCAGTTTGTGTATAGGCTGCCCATTGTTAACAAAACTATTTAGGATGTTAGTAGCTTAACTTTGCCCTTTCTACAATTTTTCAAAATTGCTTATTCTACCTTTCTTGATATTTTTCAAATTTCTAAAACTGAATTTATTTCATTGTTCCATATCAGTTTGTGTATAGGCTGCCCATTGTTAACAAAACTATTTAAGATGTTAGTAGCTTAATTTTGCCCTTTCTACAATTTTTCAAAATTGCTTATTCTACTTTTCTTGATATTTTTCAAATTTCTAAATCTGAATTTATTTCATTGTTCCATATCAGTTTGTGTATAGGCTGCCCATTGTTAACAAAACTATTCAAGATGTTAGTAGCTTAATTTTGTCCTTTCTACAATTTTTCAAAATTGCTTATTCTACCTTTCTTGATATTTTTCAAATTTCTAAAACTGAATTTATTTCATTGTTCCATATCAGTTTGTGTATAGGCTGCCCATTGTTAACAAACTATTTAAGATGTTAGTAGCTTAATTTTGTCCTTTCTACTATTTTTCAAAATTGCTTATTCTACCTTTCTTGATATTTTTCAAATTTCTAAAACTGAATTTATTTCATTGTTCCATATCAGTTTCTGTATAGGCTGCTCATTGTTAACAAAACTATTTAAGATGTTAGTAGCTTAACTTTGTCCTTTCTACAATTTTTCAAAATTGCTTATTCTACCTTTCTTGATATTTTTCAAATTTCTAAAACTGAATTTATTTCATTGCTCCATATCAGTTTGTGTATAGGCTGCCCATTGTTAACAAAACTATTTAAGATGTTAGTAGCTTAATTTTGTCCTTTCTACAATTTTTCAAAATTGCTTATTCTACCTTTCTTGATATTTTTCAAATTTCTAAAACTGAATTTATTTCATTGTTCCATATCAGTTTGTGTATAGGCTGCCCATTGTTAACAAAACTATTTAAGATGTTAGTAGCTTAATTTTGTCCTTTCTACAATTTTTCAAAATTGCTTATTCTACCTTTCTTGATATTTTTCAAATTTCTAAAACTGAATTTATTTAATTGTTCCATATCAGTTTGTGTATAGGCTGCCCATTGTTAACAAAACTATTTAGGATGTTAGTAGCTTAACTTTGCCCTTTCTACAATTTTTCAAAATTGCTTATTCTACCTTTCTTGATATTTTTCAAATTTCTAAAACTGAATTTATTTCATTGTTCCATATCAGTTTGTGTATAGGCTGCCCATTGTTAACAAAACTATTTAAGATGTTAGTAGCTTAATTTTGTCCTTTCTACAATTTTTCAAAATTGCTTATTCTACCTTTCTTGATATTTTTCAAATTTCTAAAACTGAATTTATTTCATTGTTCCATATCAGTTTGTGTATAGGCTGCCCATTGTTAACAAAACTATTTAAGATGTTAGTAGCTTAATTTTGTCCTTTCTACAATTTTTCAAAATTCCTTATTCTACCTTTCTTGATATTTTTCAAATTTCTAAAACTGAATTTATTTCATTGTTCCATATCAGTTTGTGTATAGGCTGCCCATTGTTAACAAAACTATTTAAGATGTTAGTAGCTTAATTTTGTCCTTTCTACAATTTTTCAAAATTGCTTATTCTACCTTTCTTGATATTTTTCAAATTTCTAAAACTGAATTTATTTCATTGTTCCATATCAGTTTGTGTATAGGCTGCCCATTGGTAACAAACTATTTAAGATGTTAGTAGCATAATTTTGTCCTTTCTACAATTTTTCAAAATTGCTTATTCTACCTTTCTTGATATTTTTCAAATTTCTAAAACTGAATTTATTTCATTGTTCCATATCAGTTTGTGTATAGGCTACCCATTGTTAACAAAACTATTTATGATGTTAGTAGCTTAATTTTGTCCTTTCTACAATTTTTCAAAATTGCTTATTCTACCTTTCTTGATATTTTTCAAATTTCTAAAACTGAATTTATTTCATTGTTCCATATCAGTTTGTGTATAGGCTACCCATTGTTAACAAAACTATTTAAGATGTTAGTAGCTTAATTTTGTCCTTTCTACAATTTTTCAAAATTGCTTATTCTACCTTTCTTGATATTTTTCAAATTTCTAAAACTGAATTTATTTCATTGTTCCATATCAGTTTGTGTATAGGCTTCCCATTGTTAACAAACTATTTAAGATGTTAGTAGCTTAATTTTGTCCTTTCTACTATTTTTCAAAATTGCTTATTCTACCTTTCTTGATATTTTTCAAATTTCTAAAACTGAATTTATTTCATTGTTCCATATCAGTTTGTGTATAGGCTGCCCATTGTTAACAAAACTATTTAGGATGTTAGTAGCTTAACTTTGCCCTTTCTACAATTTTTCAAAATTGCTTATTCTACCTTTCTTGATATTTTTCAAATTTCTAAAACTGAATTTATTTCATTGTTCCATATCAGTTTGTGTATAGGCTGCCCATTGTTAACAAAACTATTTAAGATGTTAGTAGCTTAATTTTGCCCTTTCTACAATTTTTCAAAATTGCTTATTCTACTTTTCTTGATATTTTTCAAATTTCTAAATCTGAATTTATTTCATTGTTCCATATCAGTTTGTGTATAGGCTGCCCATTGTTAACAAAACTATTCAAGATGTTAGTAGCTTAATTTTGTCCTTTCTACAATTTTTCAAAATTGCTTATTCTACCTTTCTTGATATTTTTCAAATTTCTAAAACTGAATTTATTTCATTGTTCCATATCAGTTTGTGTATAGGCTGCCCATTGTTAACAAACTATTTAAGATGTTAGTAGCTTAATTTTGTCCTTTCTACTATTTTTCAAAATTGCTTATTCTACCTTTCTTGATATTTTTCAAATTTCTAAAACTGAATTTATTTCATTGTTCCATATCAGTTTCTGTATAGGCTGCTCATTGTTAACAAAACTATTTAAGATGTTAGTAGCTTAACTTTGTCCTTTCTACAATTTTTCAAAATTGCTTATTCTACCTTTCTTGATATTTTTCAAATTTCTAAAACTGAATTTATTTCATTGCTCCATATCAGTTTGTGTATAGGCTGCCCATTGTTAACAAAACTATTTAAGATGTTAGTAGCTTAATTTTGTCCTTTCTACAATTTTTCAAAATTGCTTATTCTACCTTTCTTGATATTTTTCAAATTTCTAAAACTGAATTTATTTCATTGTTCCATATCAGTTTGTGTATAGGCTGCCCATTGTTAACAAAACTATTTAAGATGTTAGTAGCTTAATTTTGTCCTTTCTACAATTTTTAAAAATTGCTTATTCTACCTTTCTTGATATTTTTCAAATTTCTAAAACTGAATTTATTTAATTGTTCCATATCAGTTTGTGTATAGGCTGCCCATTGTTAACAAAACTATTTAGGATGTTAGTAGCTTAACTTTGCCCTTTCTACAATTTTTCAAAATTGCTTATTCTACCTTTCTTGATATTTTTCAAATTTCTAAAACTGAATTTATTTCATTGTTCCATATCAGTTTGTGTATAGGCTGCCCATTGTTAACAAAACTATTTAAGATGTTAGTAGCTTAATTTTGTCCTTTCTACAATTTTTCAAAATTGCTTATTCTACCTTTCTTGATATTTTTCAAATTTCTAAAACTGAATTTATTTCATTGTTCCATATCAGTTTGTGTATAGGCTGCCCATTGTTAACAAACTATTTAAGATGTTAGTAGCTTAATTTTGTCCTTTCTACTATTTTTCAAAATTGCTTATTCTACCTTTCTTGATATTTTTCAAATTTCTAAAACTGAATTTATTTCATTGTTCCATATCAGTTTGTGTATAGGCTACCCATTGTTAACAAAACTATTTAAGATGTTAGTAGCTTAATTTTGTCCTTTCTACAATTTTTCAAAATTGCTTATTCTACCTTTCTTGATATTTTTCAAATTTCTAAAACTGAATTTATTTCATTGTTCCATATCAGTTTGTGTATAGGCTGCCCATTGTTAACAAAACTATTTAAGATGTTAGTAGCTTAATTTTGTCCTTTCTACAATTTTTCAAAATTGCTTATTCTACCTTTCTTGATATTTTTCAAATTTCTAAAACTGAATTTATTTCATTGTTCCATATCAGTTTGTGTATAGGCTGCCCATTGTTAACAAACTATTTAAGATGTTAGTAGCTTAATTTTGTCCTTTCTACAATTTTTCAAAATTGCTTATTCTACCTTTCTTGATATTTTTCAAATTTCTAAAACTGAATTTATTTCATTGTTCCATATCAGTTTGTGTATAGGCTGCCCATTGTTAACAAAACTATTTAGGATGTTAGTAGCTTAATTTCGTCCTTTCTACAATTTTTCAAAATTGCTTATTCTACCTTTCTTGATATTTTTCAAATTTCTAAAACTGAATTAATTTCATTGTTCCATATCAGTTTGTGTATAGGCTGCCCATTGTTAACAAAACTATTTAAGATGTTAGTAGCTTAATTTTGTCCTTTCTACAATTTTTCAAAATTGCCTATTCTACCTTTCTTGATATTTTTCAAATTTCTAAAACTGAATTTATTTCATTGTTCCATATCAGTTTGTGTATAGGCTGCCCATTGTTAACAAAACTATTTAGGATGTTAGTAGCTTAACTTTGCCCTTTCTACAATTTTTCAAAATTGCTTATTCTACCTTTCTTGATATTTTTCAAATTTCTAAAACTGAATTTATTTCATTGTTCCATATCAGTTTGTGTATAGGCTGCCCATTGTTAACAAAACTATTTAAGATGTTAGTAGCTTAATTTTGCCCTTTCTACAATTTTTCAAAATTGCTTATTCTACTTTTCTTGATATTTTTCAAATTTCTAAATCTGAATTTATTTCATTGTTCCATATTAGTTTGTGTATAGGCTGCCCATTGTTAACAAAACTATTTAAGATGTTAGTAGCTTAATTTTGTCCTTCCTACAATTTTTCAAAATTGCTTATTCTACCTTTCTTGATATTTTTCAAATTTCTAAAACTGAATTTATTTCATTGTTCCATATCAGTTTGTGTATAGGCTGCCCATTGTTAACAAACTATTTAAGATGTTAGTAGCTTAATTTTGTCCTTTCTACTATTTTTCAAAATTGCTTATTCTACCTTTCTTGATATTTTTCAAATTTCTAAAACTGAATTTATTTCATTGTTCCATATCAGTTTGTGTATAGGCTGCCCATTGTTAACAAAACTATTTAAGATGTTAGTAGCTTAACTTTGCCCTTTCTACAATTTTTCAAAATTGCTTATTCTACCTTTCTTGATATTTTTCAAATTTCTAAAACTGAATTTATTTCATTGTTCCATATCAGTTTGTGTATAGGCTGCCCATTGTTAACAAAACTATTTAAGATGTTAGTAGCTTAATTTTGCCCTTTCTACAATTTTTCAAAATTGCTTATTCTACTTTTCTTGATATTTTTCAAATTTCTAAATCTGAATTTATTTCATTGTTCCATATCAGTTTGTGTATATGCTGCCCATTGTTAACAAAACTATTTAAGATGTTAGTAGCTTAATTTTGCCCTTTCTACAATTTTTCAAAATTGCTTATTCTACCTTTCTTGATATTTTTCAAATTTCTAAAACCGAATTTATTTCATTGTTCCATATCAGTTTGTGTATAGGGTGCCCATTGTCAACAAAACTATTTAAAATATTAGTAACTTAATTTGGCCCTTTCTACTATTTTTCAAAATTGTTTATGCTACTCCTCTTGATATTTTTCAAATTACTAAAACTGAATTTATTTCATTGTTCCAGCTTGTGTATAGCTTACCCATTGTTAGTAAAACAGTTTAAGAGATTAGTAGCTTATTTGTCCATCTACAATTTTACAAAATTGTTGTTTCTATCCCATTTGATATTGTTCTAGTCACAAAACTGAATTCACTTCATTCTTACTTATAGTCTTGTGTATAGCCTCCCTATTCTTACCAAAGCAGGTTAAGCAAGAAATCCTTGGAATTGCCTCCTTTCAATTTTGTAATTCTCTTATGAGGCAGGTTGCTAATTTGTTTATCTTGGATTATCAAGATTATTCTTCATAGGGTAATACACTTTGCTTGATCCTGACTGATTGTTTTTGAGCTAGGATTAGGTTTGTGATTTCAGTCTCCGAATAGGAATGAGGTTAGGGGTGTAGTGCATAAAATTGTATATTATATATAGAGTTTGTTTAATAATGTTATATCTTTATTATATATACAGATATATTACATGTTGTTTGGTGAGTCAAGTCACTCTAAGTATATAATCACTATTGACTATTTTGATAAATTTAAGAATTGTTCTATTGACCAATAAACATTGTTGTTTCATGGGTTTACAATTAAAATTATATTGTTCTGGTTATATACCTTATTACTGGATTTTCTTATTTAACATTTTTCCTCCCTTAATCTGGCTTGCTCTGGAAAAGGTGAAATCTACTCCTCTACGGCCCTTCTTGCCACGCTTAGTTTATGTTGTGTCATTGTCTGGAGTTGTTTATGAAATTTAAGTATAACATCTTCAGTAATATTTCAATACTTATGAAACTTAACCTATATAAATATAGATATCAGTAACGTTGAAAGATATTCCTAATATACCATTAACTATTTTAAAACGTTACAAGAGATTGCTATAGTCACTAACAGATGAGAGCGTCTCTGCCGGCATTCAGGATTAGATTTCATTGGTTCTTGTCTTGTCAGTTCCATTGTTTTATGGATGAATGAAGTGTGTGCATTTTGCATTGTCCTCAGATTCAGATTCAGATTCCAGGAGAAACTTGTCTGAAAAAGGAATACTAATCCCAGATCTTTTGCAGGAGCTGCTAAATCTAAAATCCGCTACAACATTGCCTGAAAGTATCCTATATCTGCAGTTGAAGATCCATCTTGACCATCCAAGTGGCCATCCCTGAGCCATGCCACACATTGGAACCACCAATGGTGGCTACTGCTAAGAAAGCAACACATCAATATAACCAAACACACTGCAATAAAATAGTCCAGTCAACAAACGAAAAATAGAAAAAAATTCGTGTAGTTTTGAAATTTGGCAGAGTTGTCCCCCCCGACAACTCTGCCAAATTTCAAAACTACACGACTGTCCTGAACCACATACTAAACGTCCCCGAGGGTGGGGGTGAACGGGGGTCAGGGTGCCCGTAGAAGGCTCCTTTTATTGGTTTTTTGCTTATATCTCAACAACGGTGCATTGTAGAGGAAGAGTTTCTCTGTTTAAAATTCAAGTTGATGAAATTTCGTACAAGTTTTAATCAATACAATTTTTTTCTATTCGCAGTAGCTGTCGAGATTCCACCAGCGAAAATAGCGAATTTTACGAAAAACGCTTTTTCGCATCACGCTTTTTGACACACTTTGCCTTGTAGCGCTTCATCCCTTAGGTTTACAGCAATGCCCCCATAAAAAAAAGCTGTAGGTAAATAAATTTTCTTTAAAATGAGTATTCATTTGTTATTTCGTCTTCAAATGTTCAAAAGTTATAGCAATTTTAAATTCCGGACAAATGTTGAGATTTCGAAAGAAAACTGTACTTCGCACTTTCTCTTTATTTAGGGATTATATATTTGCATATACACTGTATACTATGTATGTACACCGTGTAACGTGCGGAGAAGGCAATTATATAATACACAACCATTTGCCTGAGACAGCCATTTAACTCCATCCAACCTTCCCTCGCAAGTCCTACTTCTCTTAAATCTATCCTAATATTGTCCTCCCACCTACGTCTAGATCTACCAAGTGGTCTTTTCCCTTTGGGTATCCCAGTCAATATTCTTGAAATATGTCTTTCCAACCCCATGCGTGCAACATGTACAGCGCATTTCATCCTCCGTGGTTTAATTACCCTTACTATATTCGGAGAAGAGTCAGGTTATGAAGCTCGTCGTTATGCAGTTTCCTCCAGTTCCCATTTCCTCTCAACTCTCCCCTAAACTCCACTATGGAAGTAATTCATCAGGTGCATCAACTCACTGCTGCCGTTTCCCAAGCAGCACGAAAAAGTATTCCCATGACAATCCCGGGGAAGAAAGCTGTGCCTTGGTGGAGCGATGCTCTTGATCAACTCAGGCGAGACACTAACAGGAAAAGGCGAAAGTTCCAAAAAGTCAATAGAGCTCGCGAACAGCCTAACCGGGACAGATATTACGCAGAATACGCTCAATCACGTAGAGAATACTCACGAGCGATTTATCTCGCGAAAGTAGAAAGCTGGCGGAACTTTGTCACAGAGCAAAGTGTCCTCAACTCATGGGGGCTTGCCTATAAACTTATGACGAAAAGACTGCAGCCGCGCACAGTCATCCATAGTCTCCGTACTCCAGACGGCACGATTGCCGACACGTGGGACACTGTGGCCACCACTCTGACAGACGCTCTGGTCCCTGATGATTCCGATGTAGGGGAAACTCTAGAACAGCAGATACTCCGCAGGGCTGCGCGAAGACCATACCAGAATGAATACAACGCCACCCCTTTCGATACAACAGATCTTGAAATAGCTATAGACCGAACCAAAAAACGAACGGCCCCCGGCATTGATGAAATCCACCCAGAATTCATTAAGAAAGGAGGCCCACTCCTTAAAGAGAAACTACTCCAGATATACAATGCGTGCCTTAACCTTGGCATATTTCCCAACGCCTGTAAAATGGGACTACTCAAAATTATTCTGAAAAACGACACCAAAGATCCATCTCTGGCCAATTCGTACAGACCAATCTGTCTTCTCCCTGTCATGGGAAAGATCTTTGAACATCTCATAACTTCCAAAATGGACACTTCTCTAGAAGAATCATACTCGCCCAGGCAATTTGGATTCCGCCCTGGAAGATGTACTGAGGATGCAGCTTCACTGCTCCAGCAAATAGTAACCACATCTAATTCTAAATATGTGCTTACCATCTTCGTTGTTCACGCAAGCTATAGGTTCTACTAGCATTTTTCTACATGTCTAGTATGAGTGTATATTCAAATGTTCCGCTCAGTGCATTTCTCCCTCTCAGCGCATTGATATTAGTATAAGCCCTCCTATTCTGTGAATCCCCTTTCATCGACAGGTGCAGACGCAGAGGCAGCATGACATCACAGCGTCATGTTAGTGAGTTAGTTAGTGTCGAGCCTCCACTCGTGAGAGATGTGCTGGAGCTCAGTCTAGTATCCCGCCTAATTCAGACAATAGAACAGAGGTTTTCTATTAATTAGCGGATAAATACATAATACTTCTATTTACGAGTATTATCGTGTGATATTAATTAATTTCTACTAGTTACAGTAGATTCAGTATTAAGCCTGCAGTTAAACGAACAAGTCGCGTTCTAACACTGCTCTGATTCTCTAGTAACAAAGGCCTCTTCGCGCCCTTTGTATTTATACTAGAAATCATAGGAATAAAACTTCCTTATAAGTTTTATTAGTTTCAAGTAAATTACTTAAACAGAATTTACATATTCTCCGTACTAAAAGTTCATTAGATTCACTTATTAGTTTCACGTAAGTACATAGCGTGTGACGTCATCACTCACCAAGAAGCTATAACACGTGAGCAATCAAGTGCTAATAACTTTAAATACCTTCATTCTACAGTAAATTGTATTACCTATAATTTGAGATACAATTCATTGGTAAATTACAAAATTTACTAAATTACTTCTAGTGGTGCAACACTATTCGCGCCATTTTACAATTCATTGTTTCAACGTGTTTCTTAATTATTATTCAGTGTTCATATATTGTTTCTTCAAGTGTTTACAAGTATTAATAAAGTGCAAAGTTTTTCATTGCATTTTAGATTGTTAAACCAATATGATTCCTGTGATCTCTGTACCCAGTGTCCTCGTGATATAGTCCACTCTTGCTCTAAATGGTCCTCCGCTTCTCAGAGAAATTTTCCTATGTATTGCACATACATTGTTTCACTCCGTCCAGAACATTTGTTCCTCTAAAATCTACACACAAGCATTTGTCCTCACGGTCCTGATACCCAAGCATTTGGTGCCTCTCGGGCAGGATCATATTGGTACAATCATACTTATTGCATACTTGTATTCGCAAATGCCGTTTCTCGAATTCGTCTCACACATCATTGCTTCCGCGTCGGTCGGTTCGTGAGTTCCAGCAACCCTGAACTTCGCAACTCAGGACAGCGTCGTGCAGCAGTGATTCGAGACATCGTGGGATTCCGGTCCACAACGAACATCAAGAAAGCAGTGAACAGCTGATTCATACATTATCGTGCAGCAGTGGTAGAATTTAACTGTCAATTGCAAGTAATTTCCACATTTCACACACAACATGGAAGGTGATTTACGAGCCTTAATTAGACGTAGAGATGTTATTAAGCGAGAGCTTACTTTTCTACAAAAGTCGTGTGAAACTGCAAATCAAGACACCGATGTGTTCTTATTAAAAGTTAAATTTGACAAGGTAAATGAAGTATGGGATAAATTTGACATTGTTCAAACACAAATAGAATCTCTTGTGGAAGCAGAAGAAGAGTTGGATGAACATGCAGAATACAAGGAAGTTATGATGAATGGTTACTTCGAGTTAAAAGCTAAACTCAGTGCAATCCTATGTCATCATGAGCAAGTGCATAGTGCGAATTCTGTGAACAGTCAACAATCTAATGACAGTGGTAATTCTCATCACACATGTCAATCTTCTACTTCACAGTGCAACAATAGAAATATACAACTTCCAAGAATTCAAATTCCTGTATTCAGTGGAGATGTAACTAATTTCAAGCATTATCATGACACTTTCAGTAGCTTAGTGGTAAATAATGAGTCATTGGATCCCATCCAGAAATACCATTATTTACTGAGTTCATTGAAGGGTCAAGCTCACGCGCTCATTCAGAATCTTCCAGTCACTAATGAGAATTTTCCTATAGCATGGAACTTGGTGTGCTCTAGATATAATAATACTCGAGTTATTGCCACAGCTCACATCAAAAATCTACTTTCGTTACCAATAATGAAAGATGAAAACGTTACAGACTTGCGAAACTTACTAAATCAGTTTCAAAGCAATCTTAACGCCATCGAAGCTCTCAATATTGAAATCCCATTACACGAAGTCATGTTCATTCAATTAATATTGGATCATCTTGGTGAGACTACACGTAAAGAATGGGAAAGTAAAATTGACTCAAAAAGGTTCACATCGCTTCAAGAGTTGATGAACTTCCTAGAAGCCAAGGCTCATTCATTAGAAGTGCTATCCAATTCCAACAACGTGTCCAGCCCATCACCTGCAAGAAAGGTTGAGCTGCGATCGCCACAATACACTGTCCGAGAGCCGCGACAGTCGTACGAAGGTACAAGCAGATTATCGTGTGCCTATTGTCAACGCAATCACAAGCTGTATCATTGCGATGAATTCCGGCAAATTCCAGTCAATGAGCGATGGAATTTCGTCAAGTCACAGCACCTGTGTATCAATTGTTTCTCATCAAATCATACGGTACAACAGTGCAATTTAGAATCCTTCTGTGGTTGTCAACAATCAGTCCACAGTCAGCTATTGCATCGTGACATGAATAGGGTTTCTTCCCCTACGGAAAACCACTTAACGACAGACGAAGAAACAGAAATGCATTCTTTCGTTGTCACGAGCAAACCTAAACATCAGCAAACTTGTTCTCTGTGTAAACGAAACCACTCGTTACATAAGTGCAAAAATTTCCGCAAATTCACAGTGCAACAACGATGGAGTTGTGCACGATCAAACCAGCTGTGCTTCACTTGCTTCTCCACAGAACACAAGGTACAAGAGTGTGAATTGCCTTCTTACTGTAAATGTGACTTAAAACATAGCAAGTTACTGCATTTTACAAAGAAGCAAGAAAAATCAACAGCATACGCCCTCACATGCTTTGAAATCAATCGAAGTCAACAGAGCACTTCATTACAGAGCAATTCTAAACAAGCTAGAATTCAAAACAATTCAAGCAAAGCCTCTCATCATATGCAGAGCAAACGCTTAGAGACAAACAGACCCCGTGCAGCGGTCAAACCAGTTCGCAATAGCTTCGCTTCCTTCAAAACCAGGAACGAGCATTTGCATACATCCCTTCACAATGAATCTTTCAATAGTCAAGGAAGATTGAAAACAAGTGATAGTGTAAATACAAGAGGTAAATCAGATCTGTTCTACCGAGCTTTGCAGTCTAAAAGCAACACTCAGTGTCTGTCTTCAGAGCGAAACAACACTCCGCAGTGTCTGCCTTCATCGATAAACATTACTTCTCAGTGTCTGTCTTCAGAGCGAAACAACACTCCGCAGTGTCTGCATTCATCGAATAACAACACTCAGTTTCTGTCTTCAGAGCGAAACAACACTCCGCAGTGTCTGTTCTCATTTAGAAACAATATTCAGCAGTGTTTACCCTCTTCATATACGAAAGAGTGAAAAGCTATACTTGCATCATCTGCATATATCCAGTTAGAGAGCTATTATGTCTGTAAGAACTATGAAAAGATAGCCAAACCTTTACACTATGATATATGTAAGAAAGCTATTCTTTAGCACTATTTGTGTTAAAAGCTTACTTAATGTTTATCCAATGGTCTTTCTCCATTATGTCAAGATATCATGTTAGTAATATAAGATCATCAGCTGTGCCCTGAATGATATACAGAAATCAACACGCATTTCTTCAACAAGTTTCTACAAATTGTGTTTCAACAAGCCACCTGATCTACACTACATGTGCCTGAGTCAGCTGTTGTGCACAAGTCGAAGTCTTCACTTATAGATGTTACAACAACAGTTTGGACTCCAGCCATCATTCACCTAGACCTTCACAACCTTACGTGTGTTACCAGGCTAATTAGTGTAGAGTCAGTGCTTTCAATGTAAATAGTGAAATCAGTGCTTTTCTATTCAATATCATATTCTTGCAATATATGTAAGAAGTAATATTTTCCAACACATATCACATGTATACATCCAATTAGAATCAGTGATGATTTGTGCATATATAAGTGTCTTTTCCATTATAGCTTGCATTCCTGTTATGTGTTTTATTGACGTTATACGTCAAAGGCGCGGAGTATGTTCACGCAAGCTATAGGTTCTACTAGCATTTTTCTACATGTCTAGTATGAGTGTATATTCAAATGTTCCGCTCAGTGCATTTCTCCCTCTCAGCGCATTGATATTAGTATAAGCCCTCCTATTCTGTGAATCCCCTTTCATCGACAGGTGCAGACGCAGAGGCAGCATGACATCACAGCGTCATGTTAGTGAGTTAGTTAGTGTCGAGCCTCCACTCGTGAGAGATGTGCTGGAGCTCAGTCTAGTATCCCGCCTAATTCAGACAATAGAACAGAGGTTTTCTATTAATTAGCGGATAAATACATAATACTTCTATTTACGAGTATTATCGTGTGATATTAATTAATTTCTACTAGTTACAGTAGATTCAGTATTAAGCCTGCAGTTAAACGAACAAGTCGCGTTCTAACACTGCTCTGATTCTCTAGTAACAAAGGCCTCTTCGCGCCCTTTGTATTTATACTAGAAATCATAGGAATAAAACTTCCTTATAAGTTTTATTAGTTTCAAGTAAATTACTTAAACAGAATTTACATATTCTCCGTATTAAAAGTTCATTAGATTCACTTATTAGTTTCACGTAAGTACATAGCGTGTGACGTCATCACTTACCAAGAATCTATAACACGTGAGCAATCAAGTGCTAATAACTTTAAATACCTTCATTCTACAGTAAATTGTATTACCTATAATTTGAGATACAATTCATTGGTAAATTACAAAATTTACTAAATTACTTCTAGTGGTGCAACACTATTCGCGCCATTTTACAATTCATTGTTTCAACGTGTTTCTTAATTATTATTCAGTGTTCATATATTGTTTCTTCAAGTGTTTACAAATATTAATATAGTGCAAAGTTTTTCATTACATTTTAGATTGTTAAACCAATATGATTCCTGTGATCTCTGTACCCAGTGTCCTCGTGATATAGTCCACTCTTGCTCTAAATGGTCCTCCGCTTCTCAGAGAAATTTTCCTATGTATTGCACATACATTGTTTCACTCCGTCCAGAACATTTGTTCCTCTAAAACCTGAACCCTAACATTTGATCCTTGGACCGGGTATTTTACTCCATTACCCAAACATTCGTAGATATAGAAGGCGCATTTGACAACGTCTGGTGGCCACGCGCCCTGGAGATACTTCGTAATATAAACTGTCCACAGAATATATATGCCGTCCTCAGTTACTACTTTCGGTCCAGACGAATAATGCTAAGGGATAACCTTCATTCATTCACAAAGGCCGCGTCCAAGGGGTGTCCCCAAGGCTCGGTATTGGGACCCAAGGTCTTGAACCTGGTGTTTGATGAAGCCCTCAGACAACTTCAACAGACTCAAGACGCCGACGCTGTAATTATTATCGAAGGTGAGTCCAGAACAGATCTCGAACGCAAAGCTAATAGGGTACTAACAATTCTGGAAACTTGGTCCCACAAAGCAAAGCTAAAGATTTCTAAAACTAAAACAAATTCAATGCTCCTCAAGGGGAAAATAGGAAATCACCCTCCAATCATCAGGATAGGACAAGACCGGATCCCATATGTTCGAGAAACAAAGTATTTGGGTATAACCTTACAAGAAGGTAATAAATTCACCGCTCACATTCAAAGAATCAGTGCACAGCTAACAACCTATTTCAGGCCCTAGCCAGACTTTGTGGACAGCAGTGGGGATACAAATTCACTAACTACCGTATACTTTACTCTGCTATTTTTTAGGCTATTGTCTCGTACGCTGCAAACGCTTGGGCCACTAAACTTAACACACATCACATCCGTAAACTCAAATCTGCCCAGCGACATTCTCTCTTGCGAATAACTAAAGCCTACTCCACTGTTTCGAATGATGCTCTACCAGTCAAAGCTGGTGTTCTTCCTGTTGATCCCCTGCTTGAGGTTGAGGAAAGGATAGCCAGGTACAAAGTGCGGAAGCAGATTAATTTTCAATTAGGTACCCTTCAAATCGGACCAAAGGAATTTGAGAGCTTACATCGATCACATCTTTATGAACGCATACACTCACAGTTAATAGATATTTGGCAGCAAAAATGGGTAGTTGCCCAAAACGGTAGCATCACTCGTGACTTTTTCCCAAGTATCAGAAATAGACTTAAAATGCCATGGATTAAACTGGACCACTTCGTCACACAGGTATTAACTGGCCATGGCAACTTTGCCGCTAACTTAATCCGCTTCAATCTCACAGACGACGATCTATGCGCTTGTGAGGACAGCAAACCAGACACCATGTATCATATGCTGTATACTTGTCCACGATATCGAGATGCTCGACTACTCCTCCACGAAGCCGCCAGGGCAGAGGAGGAAGCCTGGGCACCGGACCTCACGTTCTGGACGCGTAAAAACACCTTCCCAGCACTTAAAACCTTTGCAAAAACAGCACTTCTTGAAAAGTCTATAGCAAATTAACACACCAAAGTAGACGGTCATTTGGCCACTACTCCAGTCCGAACGAGGTTTTCGAGGGGTTTCCCTCGTTCTTAGGCGAATGCCGGACTGGTCAATAATCCCCTCAAACAGATATACGCACTACAAATCTCTAGAATACATAACTACAAGTCACTAAAAAAACACACTCGGGAAATATTGCACATAAGACCTATCCGCACTTAGGTCTGTCCTGCGCCAAAAAACAAAGACACAAGTACTCAGCCCAAACACGTCACACCATCAACATCCCCTACTGATGTACATAAGGGCACAATAGGTATACACACATCACATGTGGTTACCAAAATTTGGTTTGACCGGAGGTTTAGGCTTAATTGCTTGGAACTCCGAGGGTAAGGGTGGGCAAAAAAAAAAGTTCCCATTTCCATCTCTGTCCAAATATTTTCCTAGCAACCTGTTTTCGAACACTTTCAGACCATGTTCTTCCCGAAGAGTAAGCGATCATGTCTCACATCAATATAATACACCCGGAGGGATAATGGTCTTATAAATTTTTATTTTTGGGTTTCTGGACAGAAGATCAGTCTTTGAACTGCATTAAAAAAATTTAATTTAAAAAATGATATGTTTTCTTATAAATTAATAAATGATTATCTCATATATTAACGAAAATCATTATCTCACTCAAATTCTTTGAATCTCGCCCTTCCTGATCACCCGGTAACCATAGGGACCCGTGGCAGCTCTGTATTCACCATACTGTTCCCTTTTTAAATTTATTTCATGTATCCAAAATTGTCTTTCTTTTCTCTCTTCTTCGTAGGCTAACGCAATTGCTATGATGTCTTTGCCTATGGACGATGAGCTTGACATTGATGCACGCGTTGTTCCAAGCCAGGTTCACTGACTAACGGATAATAGAGAAACCGAACTTAACTGAACCGACGGATGGAAGATGGATAAAGGACTAGATAAAGAACTGAGAGAGAAAAGCAGAGAGAGAGAGACAGGCACCGAGATAGAAAAAGAGAGACAGGAAGAAAGTAAAAATAGAAGGAAAGAAAGGAGAAAAATAGATAGTTATCTTTGTTCACTGCAGGAGTTGGAACTTTTATGTATGTGAGTACCACTTACGTATCCGGAGGCAAGTCCACGGGCTGTCCGCGCTCATCTCTAGTTTAATGTACAGAGGAACGTCAGTTATCCGAATTGAGTCTGAGGGTGGTTCAAATTTTCAATATGTTCGGGATTTTTTTCCACACCATTTCCGAACTTCGTTTCTTTCCTAATCGAACTCAACTACACTTGTTGTCACTTTCTCAGACAACAGACTGGCATAATAATTATTATAATAATCTTGAATGTTCAAAAGTGAACATCGTACAGGAATTAGTGATGAGCGAGACCAGTCTTGGTCTTGCAGTCTTGGTCTTGGTCTTGCAGAAAATGCAAGACCGAGACCGAGACCAAGACCGTATTAACGTTAGCAAGACCAAGACCAAGACTGACCTTGCAAGACCGAGACCAAGCCTGCAAGACTCTGGCAAGAACAAGACCTTACTGCAAGACTCTTGCAGTCTTGCTTCTTGAAAAAGTTTTATAAAGGCCCTTTGTGTATGCAGCGAATCAGCGATCGCTACTCAATGGCGCCGCAGAGTCGCCAGTTGATGTAGTCCAAGGCTAGTTTACTGTAGACTGTATTGGTTGTCTCATCGTGTGGTAACCAGGGCCAGGATTCTGATGGCCTAAAATTGTTTTAAAAACGACCTATAAAATGAAGCTAAATTTTAAAGAAAATGACTTAATAATTATAAAGAATGACCTAAAAACTGATATCTTATTTATAAAAAATTATTATTGTACACACTAATAGAATAATTTGTACATAATTTTAAAAACTGTAAATAACTGTACTGTTGAGAATGTTATTTTCTCACTGAAATTTATACTGGCACTGAGGCACTGGCGAGTCAAACTTCGCCATTTCCTTTTGCGGTCTGCTGAATTAAATTATTGTTTATTGAGGGTAAAAAAGTAGTTTGCACTCTCAAATCGAAGCAGGTGGTAGACTCTGGTGCCAACTGAGTCTAATAAGTTAACAGCGGTAATATAATACAAATTCGTCGTGTTTCTTTGAAACTCATTTCCGACTGAGACATGACAACACTTCAATACCACGTGTGTCCTTCTTGCATTAAACAAACAGCTCTTCATAAACACTACCGGTGGGGACGATGTCAGCTAGACGACTAAAAATATTAATGCACTCAATGTAAATGCATGAAATTGACTAAATAAGGAAGCAAATGACAACAAAATGACAAAATAATGACGTAAAATTGAAATAAATTCCCTAAAATATAAAACTGCATAAAATGACAAAACATGACCTAATAAAAATTAATTTTTATAATGTAGAGTCCATGCTTAGGATTTATCTACAAATTGGCAATGTCAATGCAGCATCAATAAAAATATGACATGTCATTAGAATCCGGGCCCTGGTGGTAACCAATGACAGAAGACTTGCTGCGTAACGCTATCCTTATCCCACATGGGGCGCACCATTTAAATAATACGTTAACTCCGTATACAACCATGGGCGTCCGGAAGAGGGGGCAGGGCCGCTGCCCCCTGGAAATTTTGAGAATCTTAGTAGTGTTGTATTTGTCTTGAAAAACTATTTATGTGACTTGCATTATTATTGAAATTGTTTTATTAGTGTTGAACAAGATCAAGGCATTTGTAAAAATTAATTAGTATTTAAGATAGTTTAAATAATTAACACAATCCAAGTAAAGAATCTGATAGAAATAGTTAAGATACGGCAGACGTGTTAGGAATCCACTGAGGGCTTGCAGTAGAGAACCATAATATAACGGAATTCTATTCATAGGAAAGCAGTTTTCACCAAGCCCGAAGGACATTAATGAAAAGATATATTTACCCACAATGTTGGGAGAGATTGTTTGCAGATGTCTCACAGAAATGTGCCGATATCAATATTACCCACGTCCTGTCAGGCGGTGGATGGTTCAGTAAAAGTTTATTATATGTACATAAATCACACTAGACAAAGCTCACTTCCTCAAATGAAGTTACAAGTTTCGCACTTAATACAGAATGTATTATACTTAAAACCGACCATAACGTTGTCCATCCTATTTCATTAGGGAGGAAATATAGGAGGTCCTTTGACAAATCAATCACATCGAAATAAATCTTGAGAATAAATTATAAAAAACTAGTGTATAAAAAATCGGGCAGATAATAGCAATCTTGAAATTGTTGTTGTTTTTTTTTTTTTTTTTGCTGTGATTGTGCCTTCTGAAATGGATATAAGAAATTTCTTCAAACGTCAAAAAATAGATAATTGCGGCAGTATTGATACGGGATATGAACTTGCAACAACTACAGAGAATGAAACATTTTTGGGACCAGGTAATAGTGAAATTAGCGTTAGTGCCGATCAGTTGGAGCGAGCTGTAGTAAATGCTGAAGTAACTGCTTCCCGTTCCACAAGAAACAGTGAACAAGATAAAGTAATGGCTTTATACCATTGATAATTTTATGTATGAAGCCAAGAGCTCGTATGAACTGTGGAAAAACAGAGTGATTAGTGGATGAGCTGGCGATATAAGCACAATGCAATACATCCATATTTTTCAAGAAACAAAGAAACAGTCGTTAAGAATGCTGCAGTTCCTCTTTAAAGATTAAGGTACAATTTAATGAAATAATTATATTTAACCCGTTAACTCCGTCCTCCATATGTCATATAGACCCGTAGTGCTAAATATAATTTTTTTCACTAGTAAAGTTTTAAAATTACGGAAAGTAAATTATACTAGGTTCTAGATGAAATTTCACTCTTTCAGGATATGTATTTGTAGACACGTCTAATTTAGTTTTAATATATTATATTATAATTTTAAAATGTTTTGGCACCTTATGAATCATGTTATTATGTCAAGCTTTACTTTTGCAGTTGTAACGAATACCAAATGATAAATTTTTGTAGGAAACATTGGGTATTCACTTGAAAACAAGTCCCGTAAAGCTGAAAGAAATCAGTTTGCACAGTGTTCTTGAAAGAAATAGTGAGTGTTCAGTCAGCTAGAAAATTTCTACTACTATATTAGATCACTTAGGGGGTTAGTAAACTTCATTTTGTTTTTATGTTTTCCTTCTTTGAGGGATGTAGTAGTTAAGGAGTTAGTGGGAATATTTTGCCTTATACCCTCAAAATGATATCGATAAACCAAGATCAGCAGTAGCATCATATATTTATTGTTAATATAGTATAACCAATTCTGAGTTATGATTCATCTCAAATATTTGAAAACAATATTAAATTAAATTGCTAAAAATACCCACATTTACATAATCAATAAAAAAATATATACCTATTTACATTGTCTTAGAATCAAATATTTTACAAATTCGTTAAAATATCTATTTACATTGTTTTTGAGCAAATAAAAAAAACATACGCTTTTTCTTGTTGATGTATACTGCAATTACTAATAGTAGCCTAGTATTTAGACGTACATGAATGTAACCTGTTAAAAACAGAAGTCATTATCGAATAAAATTATTTTAGATTGCAGTATTTATTTTCACTGCTTACCGCAGTAGTCACGTTGTTAAAGTTCAGGTTATTAATGTAGAGGTACTATTGTTCTAGTAGTATGATTACAGTAATACAGATGTAGTATACAATTTTCAAAATCTTCTTTTTACTTCTTATATGCTCATTCATAGTCAGTCCTATATAAGAATCGTAGATCAGAATTGCAGGCTTACTACTTCCTCGGTTTATCGTTTAAATGATGAGATGCATTTCGGTGCAATTGTGCACCATCTTCAGTCCGCTATAGATTTATGTTCTTTTTCTTTTTACCTTTATTTTATTTTATTTTATTTTTACTTACACACTTCACACTTCAACCGTCATAAACCATTGGCAAGGAGGTTGTTTGAGTAACAGTCTAGAGGGTGGGATAGAAGGGGAATTTACGAAGTTTGGTTAATAACAGGAGTTTCCACAAAGTGTACATTTTTGTGTTATTTATTCCTTTTCTATTTTGTTGGCATGGCAATAATTAACCTAATACTGTATAAGTAAAATTTAGCTTTAAGACAAAAGACCATCCGGGATTATACTACAATCCTCACGTTACCGTTTCAGTCAAAAGTTCTATAAAAAATCCATTAGTTTTTAATCATTTTAAATCTATGTACCGGTATGTACAAAGTTCAAAGAAGAAGAAAGTCGAAATAATAATAAAAATTCGAAATACTTCAGGTCTGAAGAAGTATCTGTTCTCAAGAAAGGTATCAATAATAGGTATGGTTTGGAATAGAGCAGAAGAGCAGGACTCAGTGGGCTATGAACGGTATTTGTATCCGTCACGTAATAAGTGCTTACTATGTAAGTACACTATCAATATCATACACCTATACTTAAAAAATCTACAACCGCTGCAGACCATAAACAATAAAAAGTAACTAATGCCTAAACTTAGGTGGGTACTTATAGATGAATAACTTTTAATTATTTTGTTACTGTTTACACGGTCAATGCAACAAAAATCAATTAGCTTTCGTTAATTTCGCAAGCAATAACACACATGTGTTCGGTGTAACTGTAAATCGTGTAAATGCGCCATCAATCACAGTAAGATGCGTAAAAGAAAACTGCAAGACTCTTGCAACAAGACCAAGACCGATTATGCAAGACCGATACCAAGACCAAGACCTCCGATGCAAGACCGAGACCAAGACCAAGACCAGGATTATCTATGCAAGACCAAGACCAAGACTGAGAGTGCAAGACCAAGACCAAGACCAAGACCGCCTTAGTCTTGGTCTTGGTCTTGCATTTGCTCATCACTAACAGGAATTTACAACCTATCCATTCACACCCTCGTTTGCTATGTAGCAATCCTGTGTTTTACGAAGGTATTTTACTGCGTTCTCTAGCCCGTTCCTGCTCATTCTTGAATGCAGTTCAGTATCTTGTTAAAACCTCTACTTTACGGTATGTATTATGCCGAACTTCAAAGACAATTTAAATATAGTAAGGCCTACTAATTGTCGTAACTTGTGTTGACTCCTAATTGTTCGAGTTGTGATGAGATAACTGACGTTCGGATGAGATAACTGACGGGACTCTGATTCCCTGTTGCTAGGGTTTAGAAGATGGAGCGGGATCGCTAAGGGTGGAGGAACCTTCAACTCTTTTACTGTTCTAAATTTTATATTTATTCATTTAACCTTGATTCTGTTACCTTGTAATATTATTATTACTTACTATTTCAATACTACATTAGCATGTTCCTATAAGTTCATTTTTATTGCCAGAAGAAATCATTCTGTGTTCATAATATCAGAACATTATCCATATACACAACAGGCTAGCTCAGCACCTTTGTATTTGTATTCGAATTTTTACTTTTGTACATAATTGTATTATAAATTTTGTATTTGTGTTGTAAATTATTATAATAATTTGTTAATGTTTATTTGTATATTATGTAAAATTTTCATATTGTACCTATTGCTTATAACTGTAAATTCATATTCTTATTTGTAATTATATTGACGTGTCCCATAACATGTAATATGTTCCGATGGACTGAATAAAATAAAATAAAATGAAATTGACTTCTAAATCTACTTATGGTGACAGTAGTCACGCGATTTACTATAGTCCTTCGTGCGCGTCTGACCTAAAACACCTTTCTTCTCATCAGTGAAATTCTAACTTCTAATTCTAGATCCATGTGGGGCGGGCACTTTCTCTGGATGCTCCCATTTTCTCTGCCGTATGTTATTAAACCGGTGTTCTATTCATAATAATATTTGTTACAAAAACTAATTATTATTATTATTATTATAAAAATACGTTTTATTATTATTATTATTATTATAAAAATATGTTTTTGTTGGGTTCGATAAAATAAAAAATGTAAATAATATCTCCATACGGTAATAGAATACTGTGACAAAAGAGTGACAAGTGCAGTCTTCGAGAATAGAGGAATAGTTTGAAAAGACGGAACCAAAGGATAAAATGCTTGAAAGAATTATGGCAGTAATAGAATACCGAAGAAAATAAATCCATCGCGTACGAAACCTGTGACATATCGGCAATGTATAAGACTTCACCGAATCAAAAACTTTGACGACCGAGCTACAAAAAATGAAATAACAACACACGGAACTAAAAATGCTGTAGGAACAATAAGGGATCAGGTTTACACGAACAAAAATCTGACAAAGAAAACACTGGAAAGGATGGAATTCGAGGAAGGAATAACTTAATACTGTTTGAGGTTAGCGAAGTCAAAAAGGAAAGTTACAAGATTTCGTGAAACAATATTCTGCGATTTTCATGAATACATATCTACATCTTAAGTTACTGTACAATAACAGCGGAAACCTGGTCACTATATCACTGAATTAGTGTGCCTCACAATGCTGTATATTACGCAAATGTCTTTGGTGAGATCCACCAATGAGGATAGGCCTAACAATCATGGGAGAGAGAAATTCATTCTGATTCTGCGAATCGAACTTTAGCTAGTTCAGTTGGAAGAGCATCGGCCCGGAAAGCCGAAGGTCATGGGTTCGAAGCCCAGTGTCAGATGAATTTCTCTCTTAAAATATGTTCATGTAATTGTATTTTGAATTTAATATTTTCGGAGGATGAGCAAGAAACAGGGCAATGGTTATCTCTTACTTTTACTATAATTTTATATGAAGAAAATGCCATCTTGAAATCAGCACTAACGATTTTATTAAAATTTTATCTAGGCCAGGGCGCAAAATTTGTGGTCACCAGATCACCTTTGTCGGCCAGAATTCTGAGGTTGGTGGCAAGGGTTCGATTTATTGCGGGAACTGAAACAAAGTTAATGAGATACCATTCTTTCGGGACAACCGAAAATATTATCCGGAAGTTATCAATAGCATTTTAAATTTCCACGCGACTCTCATTAGTTTAGGATCCGACTAAAATAATTTTAGTGCTCTTATAGTAATTAGTTACATTTACATCATATTACGGTAGTTGGTTCATACGAGACAAAATAGTATTGTCTTTTCCCTTATTAACTTATAGATGCAAGAGAAGCAAAGCACAAAATAATGAAGCTTAATTTTTTGTATCAGTGAATGATAGTCTTGTGTTCACAACATCCCAATGCTGATGCACTGCGCCGATGCACAAAGCCCCAAAAAATGCGGTAGTGAAACGGCATTTCGTTTTCATTTAATTTTGCATGCTAAAGCACTACCGGTATATTTAAAATTTACATAGTACTAAATAATTCAGAATAGTCTTTAACGCTATCCACAAACTCGGATTTTAATGTAAATAATAGGCCCTGAATGAGAGAAACTGAATGCGGACTCCAGTGATGGAGCCATGATACCGCTTGTGAAAAGTAAAGAAATGTAGTTTCACGTAAGATTTTTTTACTCTCCTGTAGGTTCCGAACCTCGGCATACATCCTATGTGCTTCAACCTTTATCCACCTGTTGTTACTGAGATGAATACAGCAGCCACTCATCTAACTAAGTTCTGCCCTTGCTTAACACTTCTCAGCTTGGAATGATTTTGGCCAGTCCATAGAAGACCACTTGGTAATTTGTGTTATAAATAGACCTGGGATTTTAGGCTCTAAAAAATTAGTTTTAGGCACCTAAAATAGGCTTTTAAAACAAGTAAAATAGGCTTTTAAAAGAGAAAATAGGCACTCAAAATAGGCTTTTAAAAGAGAAAATAGGCACTCAAAATAGGCTTTTAAAAGAGAAAATAGGCACTCAAAATATGCTTTAAAATGTGTAAATAGAAAGAGAATAGATTTCAAAATATCACAATATACACTTAAACTGTAACGTGATCTTTTTTTACTGTAAGAAATGTGGTATACCTATTCTTAACAGAAATAATGGCAAAATTAAGACAGAATTAAAAAGGAATTTATTAAAAACAGTTATGGATTATATGAAAAATCATCAGTAGTAAACTAAAACCTTAATACTAAAATCACTGAACATAATTACAGCACTGTAGGCATCCCCTAACGAAGTATTTGCGAAGAACATTCACTTTCATTCATAATTTGCTTTGCAGTACATAATGATGATCTTCTCCAAATTTTCCACAGTCAGGCAGTGTCTTTTGTCTGTTAAAATCATTTTGAAGGCAGAAAAAGAGCGCTCCACACTCACAGACGTTAGAGGGGCATAGGAAAATTTACCTACATTTTTCAGTTCAATTTCACTAGGTAACTCTACCTTTTCCCCATCCATTACCTGGTGTACTCTTTTCAGCACTGAATAATCTTGATTTTTCTGCAGTACACTAGCCCACTTGTCTCTTATTTTATCCCCTACCTTGCCCCTAGCACTCTGTATATTGTTCTCAGCTTCCTCAATTACAGAAAATTGCTGATTGAGACTGTTTCCGTTTTCCTCCATTTTTGTAATGGTGACTGGAAGAAATGAAAAATTTGCCTGAATATATGCAATGTCTCTCTGAACACTGGAATAATCCTTTAGCAGCTCTTTGACAGATGACACACATGCAGAGTTGTCCGTTAAAGGCAAATCATCTATCACAGTCATGATTTTCTCAAGATGTTCTGCATAATAGAGGGCCGCTTCCATCCAGGAACCCCAACGGGTGATGATTGGCTGTGGTGGAAGGGGAATAGAGAGGAGTTTCTCTCGCAAGATGGCTATTCTTGATGGAGCCTTACAGAACACTTTCTTCATTGTTGAAACGAGGGTATTTACTGCAGGAAACTCGGCCCTAACTGTTTCTGCGAGTCTATGCAAGGCGTGTGCCATGCAAGTAACATGAAATAAAGAAGGGTAGAAAGTTTTTAGGAGAGGTGCAGTAGCCATCATGTAGGAAGCAGCATCGGAGACAAGAAGAAGGACTTTAGAATCATCAACACTCCCAGGATACAACAATTGCAACCCCTTGTTGATGAAGTATGCAATGCTTTGACTATTGACTTTCTCTAGCTGCTTAGAGCAAAGAAGGTGAGCAGTAGATGCCTGATTGGGTTCCAGTTTTCCTACTATAAGATTAGCAATGTACCTGCCCACAGAGTCTATGGTTTCGTCCACACCATTGAGCTGGAGAAGAACTGGAGTTAGCAGTCCAGCACAGAAAGTGAGGCCGACTGTTTCGACTAGCTCCGCCTGGAAAATATGGCAAGAAGCTATTTGTCTGCTCAGCAAGAAATGTCAAGTAGGAAATTTATTACAATAGAGTGAACAATACCTTACCTTTAACTCCAAATAATTTATTTTTATCAATACGAATGGTTTTACCCGTGACTTCTCTTTTCATTATGTAAGTCTAACCGACAAATTCGCGCGTATTCAATACAACATTTATTACTAGGGCCCAGATTCTTATGTTTTAAACTATTTTATTCCTTGCTAGTTAAGTGTGATATTTGAATATAATTATTCATTGTCATGAGTTACGTTAAATTAATATTACGTTGACATGTTTAGAAATTGAAACATATTTGATATTTGATAACACTTTTAGGCAGTACCAACTGCAATCGGTCACATTAGCTATTTACATTAATAAGAACCTAAGCTATGAATATTTACAATCTTACAAACTTAATTACATTAGTCAAAATTATTATTCAAAGTAATACTAATGCCATAACCCAAGTGACACTAAATGAACAAAATATACTTACAGATTACACATGTAAGTTGCTCTATTCTATTTGTAAATCTGATTCTAAGTGTTCTTTAACATTATAAAAAAGGATTTTTTAAAGCTAGGAATATAGTTTTTTGTGAAAACAAAGTTGGGCACATTTCTTGAAGTTTATATGGTAATTTGTTATACAGTATAATGTTGTCCCAAATTTATTTTGATTTCTGGTCTGATAAATAAGCACTTCCGTGTTTGATAGCTTTGTATGTAATATTTTACTAATGACAAGACATAAAAAATATACAAATTTATTATTGTTAGTAAGCCTGTCTCAATAAATAGTGGTTTCCAATGCTCTAATTTTTTAGCATTGGTTATTATTCTAATTGCTTTTTTCTGGATAACTAATACTTGATTAATTCCTACGCCATTTCCCCATAGGCTACTACTAGATCACACCTTATTATGCTCTAAAAAAA
Source organism: Ectobius pallidus (assembly GCA_964059195.1). Classification (NCBI taxonomy): domain Eukaryota; kingdom Metazoa; phylum Arthropoda; class Insecta; order Blattodea; family Ectobiidae; genus Ectobius; species Ectobius pallidus. The sequence goes on from CAXKWD010000001.1 coordinate 80,742,556, forward strand.
TTCATAATAGGCAGTCTTTACATAATCTGAAGATACTTACTTTCTTACTCACTCAATGGCAATAGACAATTCCTAAGCAAGCTAAATGAATATTATCTGTTTTATGGAACCCGAAGGTTCATTGCAGCGGTTACTTGAGTCCGCCATTCAACCCTATTCTGCACTAACTCAATCCAACCATCCATTCATCCATCTTGGCGTTACGGTCCATTGAGGACCAGAGCCTGCCTGACAATCGAAGCCCATTCTTCTCTGTTCTGCGCTCTCCTCCTCCACATTCGAACTCCCATTTCTTTTAAATCCTCTGTCACATCTTCGATCTATTTTTTCCTTGGTCTTCCACAGCATCTTTTACCTCCAGGATGACCCCTATAAATCCTTGATATTACTGTATTCTCATCACTCCTCTCAATGTGTCCTACCCACCTTAGCCTTGAACTCTTTATTTCTCCAATAATTTGAGGTTCCTTATATAGGTCGTACAATTCCTCATTTCTTCTACTATACCAGCGTTTCTCAACCTTTTTGAACCCGAGGACCTCTAAAATGTCCAAACTTTTTACGGACCCCTAATTTTACATCCCATTTTTAAAAGTAGGCTATATGTAGGCCTATATTCTTAATATTTGAGGTATTCATTATAACGAAATAAATCTAAATACATTTTTTTTAATTCAATGGAAACTCAGTTATTGAATTGGTAGTAAACTACTGACAGTTTAATATTTATTACCAATTTGATAATATAATTAGGAATTATGTTATTACTTTTAATGAGACGGTAGAGCTTGTCGCTTCTTGCAGAGTTCCTGGATATCTGGCTCAATATTAGTCGAATTTAGTCGAAGATCAGCAGATACATTAAGTCATCTTAATTATGTCTGCGGACCATCTGCACCATCGTCGCGGACCATAGGTTGAGAAACGCTGTACTATACCATTCACCATTTTCAAATTTTGGCCCATAAATTCTTCGTAATATTTTCCTTTCCCAAACTGAGATCATTCTTTCATCATTCTTTACCATGCACCAATTCTCTGATCCATATGTTATTATAGCCTTATTATAGTTCTATATATTTTCTTCTTTGCATTTATGGAAAGATCCTTTGATTTCATTAAAGGGAGCAATGCCCCGTAGCATCTGTTGCCTTCTTTTATACTTTCCTTTATCTCTTCCGTAATCAAATTATTATCAGTAATAACTGACCCCAAATATTTGAACCTATCCACTCTCTCAAAAACATAGTTCTCTGTCTGAAATGTCTTCATATGGCCCCACTTACTAGTACTTCTGGATGCTATCATATATTTTGTTTTAACTTCATTCACTTTCAAACCCAGTTTTTTACTCTCACTCACAAATTGGTTAAAGATATTCTTCAATTCTTGTACGGACCTAGATATTATGACAACATTATCTGCATAGGCTAAGATTTGGGAGGTCCTATTATAAATGGTTCCTCCCGGATTAATTTTGACTCTTCTCACTACTCTTTCCAAAACAATATTAAATAATATTGTGGAGAGCGCATCCCCATGTCTTACCCCTCTATTGATTGAAAAGGCTTTTACAATCTCTCCCAGTAAAAACACTTTCCCTTTACTTGCACTGAGAGTCATTTGAATTAATCTCACCAACTTCCTGGGCACAAAGAACTCAATTAACGTTTCAATTAATGCACTCCTATCAATGCTATCATAAGCCTCTTTGAAGTCCACAAATAGCAGATGGAGGTCAACATTGAACTCATAGCACTTCTCTAAGATGGTTCTTAGCATGAAAATTTGATTATTAGTGGATTTTCCTTTTATAAATCTCCCTTGATAATCTCCCACTATATTTGCCATAATCTTAGTCATTTTCACTGCTATTAGTTTTGAGAGTATTTTATATGTAAGCTCCAGCAAGGCTATTCCTCTATAATTTTCACACCTAGTCTGATCTCCTTTCTTGTATATAGGATAGAAAATTGCAGTCCTCCAGTCATCTGGCATTTCTTCCTTTAGCCAAATATCCTGGATCATCCTAGCTATTTTTACTTTTAACTCCTCCCCTCCATTTTTTAACATTTCAGCCGTAATACCGTCCTCTCCTGGGGCTTTGTTATTCTTAAGGTGGTTTAGTTCTGATACTATCTCTTGCAGGTTTGGCACAAACTGTTGTTCCCCATCATATTTTGGTATTTCTTTATCATCAGATGCAGATGTTCTGTTTCCAAGTAACCTACTGAAGTGTTCAGTCCATCTGGTGAGTATTTCCTCTTTTCCACCAATCAAATTACCTTCCTCATCTCTAAAATATTCATTACTACTTTGATAACCTTTCCTATGTTTCTTGACTCTGGTGTAAAATTTCCTGGTTTCACTTCTATCCCACTCATTCAATTCCTTTGTCAATTCCCTAAGGTATTCCCTTTTCTTTCGCCTGCAACCAATTTTTGCTTCCTTCCTCTTAATTCTATAATTCTCTGCTCTGGCTCTGGTCTTCTTCTGGATCCAGTTCAATGTAGCTAAATTTCTCTCCACCAAAAGCCTTTCACAGCCTTCATCAAACCATTCTTTCCTCTTAGTTTCTTCACTCCTTTCTTTTCTTCCTAACACTAAGTTAGCTGACTCTATTACTGCTGATCTAATATTCAACCACTGCTCTTCTATGTTTCTACTCCCCATTTCTGGCTCCCCTTGCTTCAATCTCTTAGACACCTCCTCTTGGTATAGTTGTTTAGTCTCTTCTCTTTTTAATTTCACCATATCACATTTGATCCTAGCTTCAGTCTTTTTTCTTACCGACTTATCTACAACCAGTCTCTGCCTATATTTTATTTGGACCAGAAAATGGTCAGATGCACAATCAGCTCCTCTTCTACTCCTTACATCAATGATATCACTTGCATGCCTCTCATCGATTAAAACATGATCTATTTGATTAGCTGTCTCACCATCAGGGGAAATCCAAGTCTGTTTATATATGTCCTTTCTTGGAAAATTTGTACTTTTGATCACTAGGTTTTTCTCAGTGGCAAAATCTATTAATCTGCTTCCATTATCGTTACTGATTTCATGAAGACTATGCTGTCCAATCACCTTTCGGTAGGCTCTCTCTCTTCCGACTTTGGCATTACAGTCTCCTAAAATTATTTTAACGTCATACTGTGGGGCTTTATTATACACAGTGTCCAGATTCCCATAAAATATTTCTTTAATTTCGCTTTCCTTGTCCTCCGTCGGGGCATGAACATTAAAAAGGGTAATATTAAAAAATCTACCTCTTATTCTTAAAATACTTATTCTATCACTAAAAGCTGTAAAATTCAAAACTAAAACTCAATCCAACCATCACTCGCAAATCCTAGTTCCCTTGAATCTATCCTAATATTGTCCTCCCACCTGCGTCTAGGTCTTTCAAGTGGTCTATTCCTTTCGGGTCTCCCCGTCAATATTTTTTTAAATATGTCTTTCTTCCCCCATGCGTGAAACATGCCCAGCCCATTTCATCCTCCATGATTTAATTAGCTTTACTATATCCGGTGACGAGTACAGGTTATGAAGCTCGTCATCAAGCCGTTTTCTCCAGTCCCCATTTTCATCTCTCTTAGGCCCAAATATCTTCCTAAGCACCCTGTTTTCGAACACTTTCAGATTTTGTTCTTCGCGAAGAGTAAGCGACCATGTCTCATGTAATACAACCGGCAGGATAATTGTATTATAAATTTTTATTTTTGGATTTGTCGACATTAGACGAGAAGATAAGAATTTCTTTCGTGCATAAAAACTAGCGTTTCCTGATTTGTGTCTACACTTAAATTCGGCCTTAATATTATTTGTGTATGTAATTATTGCTCCCAGATAAACAATTCCTTAATCTACTTATTAAATAGATTACACATGAGAGCCTTTTACAAATACTTCTATAGGCCTATTGTTCTACTGAGAAGACCTTTTGTGCCTTGTTACCACCACACAATAGGCGACTACACCTCCTGTCAATCATGCATCATTGTTCGACTGTTATGTTAAGTTGCCTGCCGTATTGCAATATCGTAAATTTCTTTCATATGTTTCCAGAGGTGGACTCATAGATCCATCCGACGATTCCTTTTTAATTGTACATTGAGTCCCACGCAAGAGTTGGCCAATGACGCAGGTTTCTGCGTCGCGGCTGGCACAGCTCCAACTCCCGAGCGATCGGGTGAAATATCTACGCAAATAATGCCGCGGTTGGTGTAATAATTCGGGTTCTCACATTTACAGTTAAAATTACAACGAAAATAACCACGTACCTCCTCACAAGAGATGTTGGAAATGTTCTCCTCTTGCATAAGCACAACACTGACACCTTTTTTAGGGAATTTTCTTTTACGCGCGTAAGTTCAGCTTCCGAGATAGAGTTAATTTCTCTTGTGATATTGTCTTTAAGTTCTTCTTGTGTATGGGAAATTGACCTTTACACTTTATTTTTTAAGTTTCCGCATAAATAATATTTACATACTGTTAGAAGAACTTGATGACAATATCACATAGGCCTATCACAAGAGAAAGTAACTCTGTCTCGGAAGCTGAACTTACGGGCATAAAGAAAATTTCCTCAAAAGGTGCCAGTATTGTCTGGATGCAAGAGGAGAACATTTCCATCGTCTCTTGTGATGAAGTACGTGGTTATTTTCATTGTAATTTTAACTGTAAATGTGATAACCTGAATCTTTACAACGACCGCGGCATTATTTGCGTAGATATTTCACCCGATCGCTCGGGAGTTGGAGCTGTGCCAGCCGCGACGCAGAAACCCGCGTCATTGGCCAACTCTTGCGTGGGACTCACTGTACAATACACTGAGAAGGCATTTCAGCAGTACATCTTTCATCAAAATATGATGAAAATTAAAAACATTGACAAGTTAATTACTTGTTCTGTAATGAATAACATTATTGAAATGAGAAATTCTCCATTGTTTTCTTCTCACGCCCCAAGGGAAGAATTTGGATGTGAAGATACACATGAAATGCAATTAACAAAAACAATAATTAAGATGTACTTAAGTATAAGATTAAAATCCTACGGAAAGAGGTACACATTGAAAGTGGCAAAAGGAAATGCCACTTCCATAAGAAGTAAATTGACTAAACAATTTCTGTTTCAGCATGTTTAAGCCAATGAACCTATCAAGGTAGTAGATATCCCTTGTAGCCTACTTGTAACATAATGTATGTTTATGTATCCTATTTATTTGTAGCAACATTTTCATAAATTGATTTAAATATTATTAGTATCGCTGTGTTGATTTGTGTAACTATGTTTTTTTAACTGTATCATATTGTAACATATACACTGTTAACAATATATAATGTATTATTGTAATCTTATGTAACGTCCTTGTACAGTTTTATACTTGTAAAATAGTTGTCATTACCTGAAACTTGTTTCTTTCATTGAGCTGAAATTTTAAAATGATGCAAGTGCAATTGCCATAACTTTTTAAAATAAAATATTGCGCATGCACCACATGTGCTAATCTAAGTTAATCAGTTTCAATCATTACCTACCTCAGCTCATCCTTTTATGCAAAACTAAGTCTTTCCATTGTTGTGTTTTTTTTATTATTTCTTCGATTTTTCCATGCATTGCCATCCTACCTGAATTATGATATAGGCCTATCCTAAAAATTGCTAACATCTGCAGATACTGGGAGAGAAAATAGAATTGCTAACAAAGATTTCTCAGTGTGAAAAAATAGTGACAGAAAACAGTGAAAATAAAGCACAAATGGAAAATGTAAAAGAATGTAAGTCTGCTAGTAACAAGTTCACAGAAGGTAAGAGGGATGAAAACCCGATCGTGAACAAAAATGTTGTTAACCATAACAAACCAAAGAAAGACAGTGAACACAAACGTGCAGAAGAAGTTTTGTCTGAATTAAATGAAAGAAGTAGTGAACAGTGTGGTAATTCTGTTTGTGATGATATAAGTGCTGTAAACAAAGAAGTTCCTTGGTCAAAAGTTATAGGTAGGAAAGAAAAACTTATTACGATTATTGGAAATAAAAATCATTCCGGTGAGGAGGTTAATGTCCTTAGAGGAGTTGCAAAAACTGTCCCTCTACATGTGTGTCGTTTTCCACCAAGTGTAACAGCTGAACAAGTAACGAATTTCCTGAAACCCAACTTCCCTGAGGTGAAGTGCGAGAAGTTAAATTCTAGACAACCAGATGTTTACTCGTTGTTCAAAGTAGAAATATCTGAACATAATCTAGAATCTGCACTGAATGCAAGCATTTGGCCAGAATATGTGAGAGTCAGACGTTTTTTATACCCGTGCCAACAACCACAAATAAAAATATGATTGAAGATAATGCATCAAGTTCTATTAGAGTATTTCATTTAAATTCTCAGTGCTTGAGGAACAAAGTAAATGACATAGAGGTGTCTATTATGAATTGTAACTACGATGTGTTATGCTTCAGCGAACATTGGATGACTGATGATGAGTTGAACCTTATTACGTTTGATGGTTATACATTAGCCAACTTTTTCTGCCGTAAGCAAATGATTCATGGTGGAGTCTGCATTTATGTAAAAAATCAAATCAAATGCGTCCCTGTTGATTATGTGAGTACTGAATGTGATTTTGAAGTATCAGTAATTTTACTTGAACAGCTTCATTTATTTGTTGCCGTTCTATACAGGTCCCCGAATAGTGACATTAGTCAGTTCTTTTCTAACCTTGAAATGCTGTTGACTACACTTGAAAGATTCAAACCTAACTGTAAAACTGTGATATGTGGTGACTATAATATAAATGTCCTAAGAGAAACACATGAAGTTGTTGACTTCAAAAATCTTCTTCGTAGTTTTGATTTTTATTGTACAAGATTATCATCTTCTTCTTCTTCTTATTCTTGTGATGTAGGATGGCATCCTGTTTATTTCCCCTTTATTCCTCAGATGAGTCATGTGTACTGTCTTTCCATCTCGTAGCAGGTCTTCCTCTTAATCTTTTTCCATCTGGTCTGCTTTCTTGAGCCTTTTTTGCTAGGCGATTGTTTTCCATTCTATCAACGTGTTCTTACCAAAATTTTCTTCTGCCATTGGTAAATTTAGTTATGTCCTGAATTTTGCATTTGTCCCTAATTTCTGTATTGTGTATCTTATCTAATAAAGTTTTCCCCTGAATTGTTCTTAGCACCTTCATTTCACAAGTGCTTAATATCTGTTTAGTTTTGTTTGTGTCTGCTCTCGTTTCTGCTGCATATGTTAAGATTGGTCTTAATATTGTTTTATAAATGCGCACTTTACTGTCTATCGCCATGTACTTGTTTCTCCAAATTATGTCTTTCATACAACCTGATATCTGCATTGCTCTGTTGGCTTGTTTCTTTACTTCATGAATTAGATTTCTAGTGTTTGTTATCAGAGTTCCTAGGTAGTTAAATTCTGAAACTTGTTCAATTATTTTTGTTTCCACTTCTAACTTGCATCTTAATGGTTCTCTAGATACTGTTAAGCATTTAGTTTTTTGTGTATTTATTTCCATATTGTATATTTTTGCTGTTGTATTGAAACGATGTAATAGCCTTTGCAATCCATCTTCAGTTTCAGATATGAGTACGGCATCATCTGCATAGCATATTATATGAAATCTTGTGTTTCCCATTTTATAACCCCAATGTTTCGGCAAGTTCTCAATTATTTTGTCCATTATAAGATTGAATAGGAATGGGCTTAACGAGTCACCCTGTCTAATACCTTGGGAAATTGTTATTTCTGCTGTTTGTTCTATTACTTTAATTATTGTTTTACAGCCTGTGTTACATTCTATAATTGGTTTGACCATTTTTATGGGCACTTCTTTTTCTTGCAATATTTGTACAACATCTTGCAATTTTACTCTATCGAACGCTTTTGTTAAATCCACGAAACATAAAAATACTGGTTTATTAAATTCCCATGATTTTTCTACAATTTGTCTAATTATATATATTGCATCCAGGGTAGATCTGTTTTTCCTGAATCCTTGTTGTTCTTCTTTAATGTGTATTATTGTGTTTAATTTATTACTTATTATCTTAGTAAAAACTTTCAATGTACTGTTGAGTAATGTAATTCCACGATAGTTTTCTGGCTTGATTTTTTCTCCTTTTTTGAAAATAGGTATGGTTATGCTTTGTTTCCAATCCAATGGGATGATGCCACTGTTTATTATATTTTGAAATATCTGTTGAAGAGCCATTATTAATGTTGTTCCTCCATATTTCAGCATTTCATTTGTTATTGTATCAGGACCGGCTGATTTTCTATTTTGTAATTTTGTTATTGCTTCACTTACTTCTTCTAATGTTATTTCAGTATTTTCGTTATCTGTTTCATCCCTTTTGTATTCAGCTATTTCATTTTCATTTTCATCTTGACTATATAACCTTTGGAAGTATTCCTGCCAACCTTGTAGTGTTATTTTATTTGTTTGTATAGTGTCTTTAATTTCCATTTTATTTCTTCTTAGAGTGGCCCATACTCTCTTCTGCCCTCCATAAAGATCATGTTCCATGTCTTTAGAATATTTTTCCCAGTATTCCTGTTTGATTTTCCCTATTTTTAAGTTTGCTATGTTACGTTCTGTTTTGTATATTTGCCAGTTTTCAGGTGTTTTGTCCTTTAAGTATTCTAAATATGCGTCCTTTTTCTTTCTTGCTATTTCCTTAACCTCAGGATTGAACCAAGGGGTTCTTTTTTTGCTTCCCACGTTTATTTTCCGTTGTTCACTCCCTTTAATATGTTGTTTTTTAGATTTTGCCATTGTTCATCTATTGTGATTTCATTGTCTGTTAAACTTTTTTGTAAATTGTCTGTTATCCTTTGTTTATATAATGTTCTTGTGCTTTCATTTATAAATGATTCTGTGTTAAACTTTGTTATGTATAGTGGCTGTTGTTTTCTACTTTTTGGTAATTGCATTCTTATTTTACATAAAACTAATTTGTGATCACTACCTATTTCTGCTGAGTTGAGCGTTCTAACATCAAGTATTTGCTTAGGGTGAATTTCTCTGTTCGTTATAATATAATCTATTACTGACTCCTGTCCTCTACTACTTTGGAACGTATATTTGTATTTCATATGATCAAAAAATGTATTATTTATTCTTAAGGCATGTGCTGCTGGAAATGTAATTAGCATTTCTCCATTTTCGTTGGTTACTTCTTCGTTAAACCTTTGGGTAATACCTGGTAAGCAATTTTGCCCTATTCTTCCATTAAAATCACCAAATATGATTAATTGTTCCTTGTTATTTAGTTTTACTATTACATTATGCAAATCTTCGTAGAACTGTTCCCTTTGCTGTAAACATTTAGTTGTGTCTTTACTTAAAATGATAGTAATTGATATCCGGGTTAGACCGCGTCGTGTTTATGGTGTCTTCTGACGTTTCTTAAAAATGAAAACAGAAAATTCCCTAGACTTGTCACAGAAGCAATAGAAATCATTAAACATCCCCATAACATAAACAGGGAAGATGGGTATAAGATTAGTGACATCTGGCGTGAAACAATTAAAACTTTAACACTGACGTCATGACAACTGCGACTGTTTACTAATCACAGGCACTTATTTTCTTGCAATTCTTTCTCAGAAGAAGGACACAATATGTTGTCCGAAACGTCAGAAGACACCATAAACACGACGCAGCCTAACCCGGATATCAATTACTATCATTTTAAGTATAACTCTGGCCGTGGAAGCCTGCGAACTAATTTAGTTGTGTCGGGTGCATATATGCTTATTAAATGCATAGTATTCTCTTGTATTTTTAGTTTTACATGTAGAATTCTGTCATTTATGTATTCAACATTTTCTATGTTGTTTTCGAACATCTGGTGTACTAGCATGCCTACCCCTGATTGTGCTCTGTTGCTTTTAGGTAAGCCACTATGTATGAATACATAATCTTCAATTTTTACCATCCCTTTTCCTTTCTTTTTGGTTTCTGATAATGAGCAAATTTTTATATCCTTTTCTTTAACTTCTTGAATTATTTCTTGGTCTCTCTTAGACCACGATTGTATATTCCAAGTTGCTATTCTTAATATGTTTTTCTTTTTCCATCTCAGAGTCCGTTTTCTCGCCATTGTCAGCGTCGTCGTAATCCTTCCTTGTTCCGAGGCTTTATCCTGGGGACTGCAAGCAATGTAATAGAACACCTTGAAGTGGGTTACTAGCCCGTTTCCAAAGTGGGTATTTGTTCGGGGTTTCCTCCCTAGGCTGATTGCCTTCAACCAGCTATCATCCTGTTTAGATAATATAGCTACTAATTTACCCATAGGCGCCTACAAGACCAAAGTATACGATTTAGCCATATCAGATCATGCTGCTACATTGAGATATTTAAGCCTGAAAAAGAAGATGCATGTAGTAATGTTTATAAACAAATTCGTTTTTTTAATCCAACTGGTCTGGGTTTGTTTTTAAATTTTTTATATAGTGTTGTGTGGGATGTATTTTTTACTGATTTGAATTCTGATATACGTAACCACTTTAGTAATCCTTTTGATTACTTTTTTTATTGGTGTTACAACATTTTTAATTGTTATTTTCCATTCAAAATGGTCAAGGATAAACGCAAGGATAATTTTCCAAAAGTAAAGAGCTGGTACAATGATAATTTGAAAACAATGAAAAAAAAGGTAATGAAATTAATGACTTTATATAAATGTACCAAGAAAGAAGAACATAGGCAGTTATACATTACAAATAGGAAAGCATACTATGAAGCTTTAGCAAGTGCTAAAATGGAAGCCAATGTCAATTACATAAATAGTTCGCCAAATCAATGCAAATCAACTTGGGCACTTATCAGAAAAGCAAATGGAGCAAATAATTTTAAGACAAGTGATTGTGAGTCTATCAGTCCTAAGGCCTTCAATGAATACTTTGTTAATTCTCCAGAAGATATTATAAATAACATTACTGGCAACAAAACTAATGTAGAGGTTCTTTTAAGAAAGCTACCTAGGAATAACATTGAATTTAAATGGAATTATGTGACACCTGATGACATTTTTAATACTGTAAGAAAAATGAAGAACTCCTGCAGTCAAGACTATTATCAAATGTCAAACAAATTTGTTAAAAGCGTCATCGGAGCCATTTTGGAACCAGTCACCTATTGTGCTAATCAATGTCTGCAACTGGGAATTTTTCCACAAAGCTTAAAAATGTCAAAGGTTGTATCAATTTACAAAAAAGGCGATAAAGGTAACTTGGGTAATTATCGTCCGATTTCATTAGTACCTATATTCAGCAAAGTTTTGGAAACAGTAGTTAAAGTACAGTTATGCAATTTCAGTATGGCTATCGAAAGGGACATGATACAATAGATGCAATTAGTAATATGGTCACTTATATCTTAGAAGGTTTTGAAAACAAGAACTATGTAAAGGCAGATCTATGCGATTTGACAAAAGCCTTCGATACAGTATCACATTCCATACTAATAAATAAATTAAATTTTTATGGCATAAAAGGAGTTGAACTTGAATTTTTAAAATCATATTTGTTTTAAAGAAGGCAGATAGTTCAAGTTCGAAATAATTTGTTAGAAGCTGTAATAGTTAAATATGGAGTCCCCCAAGGTTCAGTTTTGGGACCTTTCTTGTTCTTAGTGTACATAAATGAGCTGGTTATAAATTGTACTACTGCCTGTACTTTATATGCGGATGATACTTGTCTGTTAAATAGAAGTTCCTGTTTGAATGAGTTAGAAATTCTTAGCAAAGATACGTTGGATAATGTGCAACTATGGTTTAATTCTAATGAATTATTTTTAAATCAATTCTTTTTATTCTTTTTATCCTAAAACCAACTAATAATGACATTTCTTCGACCTATAATGATGATGTAAAATTTTTAGGAGTCTGCCTTGATAACAAGCTAAACTGGGACAAGCATGTAACGTATCTCTGCACAAGAATCAGCAGGATTGTTTTTTTATTAAGAAATCTTAAGTATGTGTTACCAGCTTATCACTTGCGAAGTACTTACTTTGCCTTCTTTCAGAGTGTAATAGCTTACGGTATTATTTTCTGGGGAAACAGTTGCCAAATTTCCAAGATTTTAATTTTACAGAAGAGAGCCATAAGATCAATCACAGACTCAGGACAGAATGCTCACTGTAGACAGCTTTTTAAGAACTTGCAGATTATGACAGTTATTAATCTATACATTTTTTAATTGATTTTATACATTAGACAAAATCTTAATCTGTTTGATGAAAGGAATGTTATCCACTCTTACAGAACAAGAAATGCCCATTTGCTATAGATGCCTCAGGTTAGATTGCACAAGACTGCTCAGAATTTTATGTATATGGGCTGTAGGCTTTAGAATTGTTTGCCACCACACCATATAGCTCTGCGCAATAGTGTATTCAAGAACAGACTTTGAACGTGGCTTCTCAATAATCCTATGTATGAAGTTAAAGAGTTTTTTAATGTTGATTTGTCTAGTATGTAAGTTATGTGCTTTTATATAATTATGTAATGTTTGTGTTTTTATATATTGACGTAGACTATTGTTATTTTACTTAATGGCTCAATAATAATAATAATAATTAAGGATTAATTACTAACTATGATATTAAACGATTTTGAAGTAGAACAATAATTAGTTGAAATCTTTAGAAATAATTGGCCAATAGAATTGCTTAAAATATTAAAATATGCCAATGAGAATCGTACTATACTGATAGTAAAAGCATGTGGTAGTTTTTCATGCTGCAGAGCCCGCGATCTCGTCGCTGCTTTCGAGAATGGGGGGGGGGGGGGAGAAAACAAACTTCATATTGCAAAACAGACATTTTACCGTCTGTATTGTAATCAGGGTCGGACTAAGAATCAAATTCGGTTCTGGCATCCAGAGAACACCGGCACCTCCATCCCTCCACCTACCCACTCTATTTTATAATACCACTGTATCCTACTTCTTTTGACTCGTAACAAAATGATAAAGTAGCCTAAGTGCCTTTAAATGATTGTCAATTTTTGTTATTAACATGTAACTGCAATACAAATATATGAGATATACTTATTGACTGCTACTCATAGTAGATTTTCTTAAGTACCTGTAACTTCAAATTGTTATAGTCAATGCCGAGCAAAATTACCAATATGCCAGCACATCTATAGTCAATTTTAAATTGGCCTAATCCTTCTGGTGGCACTATGACCCTGGGGTCGACTGACTCCAACAGAAATGAGTACCAGAAGGAATCCTGGGGGTAAAGGCTGACAACCTTACCACCATCATGTTCCGAATGTCTAAAATCTGGGAGCCTTATCCTCTTGGAATTCTTAGGGCATAAAATATTCCAATTTCCGTTGAACCAAATTGCATCTTAATCTGTGCGCATAGCTTTCGTCCCCTGACTATCTTTCAGTTTCTAAAATTAAACCGCTGGTCATTTGGCACCTTTCAACTAAAATGAGGGCGGCCCGGCGCACCGAGTAATTGCTTGAATGCCTGATGGCCAGTCCGACTCTTATTAAATCTCCATAATTATTCAGATAATCTTAATCTTTATTAATTTTATCATGACAGGTAATATTAATTAAGTTCAATTAATTTAGCAAGTAAAACTCAACAACAGCGACATTCAACTAAATAATTGTAAGCTACGTGAAAAAAAACTTATGTCTTAAATTAACATAGCTGAATGCCAATGGTGTTGAGTTTTACTTTGTTAATTTAATTGAACATAATTAATGTAACTAGTCATGATAATCCGGTTATGGAAACCACCATTAACGGCCGTGGGTGTCGGCATACTGACCACATGCCCCGAATCCTGCCATCTGCAAAAGGTAGATGACGCAGCGGTCGGGTGGTAGGCCTTGTCCCTTCAGGGATGTAGCGCCACGGAGGAGTCATGATAATTAGGGGAGACCGGCCTTGGTTGTCACACTTTTCAATAAAATATTTTTTTAAATTATTCCTTTCGGTTTTTTTTTATTTAACTAATTATCAAATCTGTCTTTTCAACTCTTTGGCATATTCTAACACAAAGTTCAAAACAAACGATGGAACAGAAAGTATTTAAATATAATCTTTAAAAAAAAAAGGTAAAATGTGACAACCAACCCCAGCTCAGGGTTGGTTGTCACAGTCATTGGGGTTGGTTGTCACATTGCAAAAAAATTCTGAAATAAAAATGTTGTAAGTTCAACTGTGTGGTATTTAATACTCAGGAAAGCAAGGAAAGCATTCCCATAATATAACATCAATATTATTAAACTGTTGACAAAAACCAAGTGTTGTATCATGTGACAGATTAAACTTTTGACTGATATATGGGGTTGAGTCTAACAAGGAAATTTTTGTTTCTTTAAAATTGATAGAAAAATGAATAAGCATTATTATAGCATAGAAATCTTGCATCACCTTCAATCTCTTATGTTAGGCTTCTAATTTGGTCTGTTGTCACACGAGATAACCAATCACATGTGACAACCAACCCCTTGACGCCATTTCGGAATTCCATTGCTCTAGCGAGCTTTTCTACCAAGCACAAGCCGAAAAGAATATAGCAATATACTCCTAAATAAATGTATTGTTTAACGCAATATAGAAGATATTTGTAAACTTATCCGTTTACAAAGAAGTAGAAGTAAACTTCAGAGCAAATATTTTATTTTCAACACAGAAAATCACAAATCTTTCAACAATGGACACAACACTAACACCTGCTTCGCGGGAAACTGCAGGCGGTGCTAATGGTCAAGGGAGCATCTTTCCCACTTAAAACCAATCACTCCTGCCAACTGTGTATCCAGTTACATACTAGTGAGACAACCATCCCGTGTGACAACCAAGGCCGGTCTCCCCTATTTGGAGACTTAAAAACATTTCATGTTAACCTGTGAACCAAAGGTAGTATAATGCAGTGAACTATCGCATTGGAGACTAGATATCTTATCGGTATGTACAGTATTATCTTACGTGTTTTATATTCTTTGCTTTGAAATGAACCTCAAAATGGGATTCTTTACTTCGCACGAAATTCTCTATCGGAATACTGCTTCTGTTGTGTTTTACTTGGGTAGCTTAAATTCGCTTTTGAACTATGTTTCTCGCACCGCCGTCTCGAGAATTACACTGCCTGTCCTATGCTTAATTTTAACATGGAGTTCAGAGTATTTGAATTCAATATTCTTAAAATTCTAATGACATGATGAGATTCCTAAAAAAATACACATATTTACATAATTATTAAAATATCTATTTACATTGTCTTTAGAGTAAAATATTTACATAATCGTTAAAATTGTATAATTACAGAGTCTTAAAAGCAAATTTTCTAAATGTATACAACTTATCTTGTTAGTGTATACTATAATTACAGGTATTAGTTCAAATTTTATATATATATATATATATATATATATATAAAAGGCTTTGTCCTGACTGACTGAATGAATGACTGACTGACTGATTGACTGAATGACAGGAATCAACGTACAGCCTAAACTATAACAGGTAGAGACTTGGAATTTTGACAGTACCTTTGTTGCATAATGTAGGTGCTCACTAAGAAAGGATTTTGAAAAATTCTGATTCTAAATGCCAAAAATTAAATGTTTTTGAAAATACTTAATCCCTTTTTACATATAATTATCAATTCCAAATCACAGAATATATTGTTGCCAAATGGTATCAGGTGGGCTTGGAAAAAACAAATGAAATGCACTTTTGACAAATAAGAGAAGTTATCAAAATAATTCATGTTATAAATAAATATTACAGAATGAAATCCACTAAAATAATGGAATCACATAACTTTCTCTACCCTGGACATAGAGAAAACAAAACGAGGTATAGTAATGTGTATATTATTATAATATATCGCAGGTTTTTGGAGAGAAAAGTATGAAAGTGATAATGCTTTCTGTTTAATTTCATCTCCAAAACGGTTTTATGGTAACATAAGAGTGGGAAATTTCCCGCCTCGATATTACAATTTTATGTTACTGGAATTTCTGTTTCTTCTTATTTAAACCTCTACCAGGCTTGCTGTGCACTGTACAGGCGATGGGATGCAAAATTCTAGATCCTCTATGAGCCATAAAAATCTATATCAAGCGTTTTCTGAGGGAATAGTTTGAGTGTAATAAGTCGTTCTTCCTATTTCAAATTATAAATGCCTATATAAGGACCAAGAATTTAAAATTGAAAATCCTTCATAAGTTAATTTCCAATTACAAAATACAAAACCCGGGCGACGCCGGGTCTTTTAAGTTAGTATATATATAACTTGTTAATGCCCGGTTGCATAAAAGCTCCAGATATCTTCTAGACAGCTAATGGTTCTATACATCTTATATACTCGATAAACACCTTCCCATTTCTGAAAGCGAAAACGCTCGGTAAATAGCTAATGTCAGATAAATGAGTTGAGCACTTTGTCAATAGATGGAGACACGATGAATACTCTAATATAAAATTGGCCGTGATTGAGTAGCAACCAATGAGAGCGCTTCTAGCTATTGTATTCAAAATGGCTGAATTTTCTGTCTGCTGTTTCTCTGGTAAAATGAATGTAAAACGTGAGAGAAACTTCGGCAATTTCGACTTCGAGACTTGTGCATTAGAGAAAATGTCACCCATCACAATCTGATAACGTAATGCATAAAACGTAACACATTAATTAAGTTATAGCTGATTTACCACTGAGAAAGGAATGATTCGATTTGTTGCCAATTCTAATGATGGGCTATTTAACGCTGAAAAAGGCATGCTTGCAGTTGTTCCTTATTTCATATGATGGCCTATTTATCCATAGGTCATTGCTTTGACAGCCTGATTCTTTTCGAAACTCAATATCGTCAAATATCTAATTCTTTCAGGGAATATTTTTGCTTTACACATCTCTAGGCCTAATTATTGCCTCAGGATGAAGATGACAAAAAGAAGATGATTATGTATTAATATTCGTGCTGTAAAAAGGCAATATTTTCTTCATAAAGTGTTGCATCAGAAAATAAAATTAATATACTTAAGCTACATTTTTTCCGAATCTGAATATCATCATACTTCTTGAAAGGATTGCTGTATTTCTTTCAGGGAATATTTACTTCTGTATAGATCTAGGCCTTAGGCCTATACGATCTGGCATTGAAGATGACCAGCAAGAAAATATGATGTGAATTAATATTCGCGATGTTTTCCTAAAAGTATTACAACAGAAAATGAAATTAATACAAATAAACGATGGATACATTAATAGCCTAGGCTATAACAAAGTTCATCTAACCGATAATATACAATTTTTTCTAGTATTATGAATTATTTCACAGAAAAATTAATAACCAATGCCAGCTTCATTACTACTTTCCATTTTAATACCATAACAAGCTAGTAACATCATGTAAGATAAAATGCTAACATAATAACTAAACATACATCAACATAAATGTAACGCACGTCCGCCATATTGAATGTTTATCTGGAGCTTCGTGAGATATCTATTATGTAGTAGTAGTAGTAGTAGTAGGTTGTTTTTGGACGCATTCGGTTGGCCACCATGTTGCGTCCCTTATTCGCAACTGTAGTCTAGCATGCGTGTGTCAAAGATGCTATTCCAGCGGTCCTTTTAATGTCATTTCATTTTACACCGAGTAATGTGTCTAGTTAACGCTTTAACAGCTGGTATATTCGTCACTGTTACTATATGTCGGATGTTCGTGGGTAATTGAATTCCCAAAGAAGGGAGTTGAAAGTAATAGTCATCACTATACCCGCGTGTTGTGACACATCCCAATAATATGTGGTCAATATCTCCCAATTCTCCACAACCACAAAGTGGTGTCTCTGTGAATCGATATTGAAAGGCTTTGACAGGTGATAAATATTGCCCAGTTCGTAATGCTGTAAATGCCGTGACTTCTGCTCGTGTCAGTTGCTTCCGTGAGAACCACGGCTGTTGTTGTAGCACTGGTTGTATTTTACAATATGTGGATGAATGACCTGTACAGTAAACAACCCATTCCTGTTCCCATTTGCTGCGAGTCTGTAGTTCCAGATCTCGGAGGAGATGTGAAGGCGGTATTAGTATGTTCAATTTATCACCACTGATCGCACCTTCTTTAGCCTGTTGGTCCACGAACTCATTGCCGGCGATGTTACTATGACCTGGACTCCATGATAAAAATATATATCGATCGCGCAGGGTCCACAGTAAATACTTGAGGTTGACCTCGTACCAGATATCCATGCATGTTGGAATGCCATTCTGTAGAGTTTGTAATAAGCTAAGAGCGTCTGTAAATATGATTGCTGCAGTGATGTTGTGATGTTTGATGTACAAAAGGGCTTGTCTGATGGCGATGATTTCAGCACAATAGTTGTTCATGGCTAATGGTAGTTGGAATTTACGCACCAATTGATTGTTTGGGATATAAAAGGCTGCGCCGACTCCACGCTCAGATCTAGAGCCGTCTGTATATATATGCACGATGTCTGTATGGTGTCCGATGGCATCTCTGATCTGGTTCACTAGGCCTAAATGGGTTTGTTGAATTTCTGCATGGGAAATGTTCCGTTTATTAGTCATGTTGTAGACTATGCGAGGCCGGTAGGCATGTACTTGCCAGTTTACCATGTGGTATGCATATTTGGGCAAAGACAAAATATCCTGATGAGCAATAAAATATTTATATCCTGTTAATAACGGAGGTGGCGTTTTTCTTTTATATTGTTTTTTGTCATATCGGTGATTTTGTAGTTGTAATTTGGGTAGTAGAACGTTTTGGTTGTTCCCTATGATTTTCGCTACGAATCTGTTGGCCAATATATGTTGACGGAATTTGACTGGCATTGTATTGGTTTCTACAAATAACGCACTGTGTGCCGGGTTGCCTGGTATGCCAAGGATGAGTTTCAACCCCTTTGCTAGCGACGCGTTTAAGTTGGCGAGTTGTCGTTCAGTGTATGTTAGCACTGCCAGGCTGTAATCTATGACACTGCGGATGAAGGCATTATAGACTTGTAACAAAATGTTTGTGTCCATTCCCCATTTTCGATGTGCGATGCATCGCATGAAAGTAAGTCTCCGACGACTTTTATCTAGGACAGCGCTAATGTGTTGTTCCCAAGTCAGCTTTTCGTCCATGACCACACCTAAATATTTGACAGTTGATTGTTTTGGTATTTCATGTCCTTGAATGCTGATTCGTTGTATCTCCGGTATTTTCTTAGGGTAGAATGTGATGTGTGTGGATTTCGTGCTATTAATTTGTAACCCAAGGTTATCTAATGTTTGTATTAAAGACGTAGCATCCTGTCTGAGGTTGTCCACTCCGGTTTTCCTGTTGTGTGCATAATACAGAACAATATCATCAGCATACTGGAGGATTTTTGCGTATTGGAGATTGTGATCAATATCTTTGGTGTATATAGCAAATAATGTGGGGCTTAGTGTCGATCCCTGGGGTAATCCATATGATGTGCAACGTGTGGCGTGTGCTGCGTTATTTCGAACCGTTAGCCGTCTGTCTATCAACAGGTTGCATATGCTGGCGATTAGTTGGTGGGGCCAGTCCATGTCCTGTAGTTGATGTAGGAGTATAGGGATACTGACATTATCATAGGCTCCTTCGACATCTAGAAAGATGGCATCTACTATATCACCTTTGTAGAAAGCATTTGCAATGTCTGTTATTAATATAGCTAAAGTATACGTGGTGCTGTATCCAGGACGGAACCCATATTGATGTCTGGGCCACTTATCAAATCTTTCTAGGTGATGTTGAATCCTCTGGCATATTAGCTGTTCAAATATTTTCCTCATGCACTGAGTGAGTTGAATTGGTCTATAGCTGTTTACCTCGAGAGCACCTTTGTTAGGCTTTAGGATAGGAACAATGGTACATACTTTCCAGCTGTGGGGGATATGTTGATGATGAAAGAAATAGTTGTAACATACCAGAAGTATGCGCCGGTACTGTTGGGGGAATGCTTGGATCATGTTGTATGTAATTTCATCATTACCTGGTGCCGACCGTTGAGTATGCTTCTTCAGTACCAAATCCAGTTCCCGGTCTGAAAAAGGTTGAATCAAATTTCCAGTGGCGTGGTTTGTGGGAATGATTCGTATCAGGTTTTCCACTCTATCCGGGGCAATGCGTTTTAGGTAGCTTTGTATCCATGGTTCATCTGTAGGGTGTGATGCATATGTCCGAGGTTTGGTTTTATTATGGAACCATTTGAGTTTCGTCCAAGCTTCATGTAGAGAGGTATTGGGGGTCACTGTAGTGCAGTATTGTTTCCAAGATTGATTTCTTTGTTCTTTGAGCGTTCGTTTGGTGTCAGCTACCTGTTGTTTCATTCGTAAAAAATTCTCCCTAGTCTTGAATTTGGAAAACTGAGCTATTGCCCGACGTCTCAAAGCTACTGTCCGGGAGCACTTAAGATTCCACCAAACCGGTTTTATCTTTTTAGTCTTCCCATCTACTGGTAGAAGAGGGTGGTACATGTCAAGATATTCATGGATATTAGTGACGATATTATTATAAGAGGCCAAGGGCGTCTGCTGGATGATTGGGTTTTCTGCTAAATATTGCGCCAAATGTTCAACATTGAAGTCTGTCATTTTGCTTCTTGTCATTGTGATATGGTTGTTGTTGTGACGGTCATGGTGGTATAAAATAATGTGGAGTGGTAGGTGATCACTACCTAAAGTGTCCGTCTTAATGTTGAAGACATAGTCCAACAGAAGTATAGGTGAGATAAAGACCAAGTCGGGAGCTGTGATGGCCTGATTCATGTATCCTATTCTGGTGTGCCTACTGTCATTTATGCACGTAAATCCTGCTTCCGCTAGGCTGCGATACATGTTTTTAGCTGCGTTGTTACCATGTGTTTTCTCCCAGCTATGTGCGTCCATATTGAAATCTCCCCCAATAATAGTGGATTGCCCAGTTTTAGTAAGCCATTTGTATAAAATATCCATGGAGATGGAAGCTCCCTTGGGGTTGTAGACCGTTATGATGTATGTATTTTCCAGTTTGTTAATAGTGTATTGTAAGTCGGTATGGGGGTCCATGCCTCTATCTACCTCGGATAGCTGTATGTTAGATTTATAGTAGATGCAGATGCCTCCTTTACCGTCAGGTCTGTCATACCGAAAGTTATTGTATTGTCTTATACGTCCTATGTGCTTGGCAGACATCCATGTTTCTACCACTGCACAGATATCGTAATTAT
This sequence comes from Ectobius pallidus, assembly GCA_964059195.1. Lineage (NCBI taxonomy): Eukaryota > Metazoa > Arthropoda > Insecta > Blattodea > Ectobiidae > Ectobius > Ectobius pallidus. The sequence goes on from CAXKWD010000001.1 coordinate 80,763,801, forward strand.
ATATGTGTACATTGTTCTGAAATGATAAAAAATTGCTCACTAAGCTGCGTGCATTCCAGAATACCAGGTTTAGTGGAGCCATGTTTACACAGCACTATCTACCTGGCTGAAGTATTTGCTGCTTGTTTGGATCACGATTTCCTGGCATTCTCTTAATTCCTTTTTAAGGTATAATGGGGCTTTTTGTATAATTCTATGAAAAGTGGTTTCTACAATATGTTTAATTGCGTCTACAGTGTTTTCCTCACTCTCTGCTCCCTTTGGGCCGACCGGAACTGTTTTTGAGGCCTGTCGGGATATATTAGTCTTGAATCCCTCCTTGACTGTATTATCAGCTGTAATAGATGGTACACGGCCATTAGGTGCATTGAGAATGTGACGACGCGTCTCTTCGAGAGCGATGTTGTTGCGAACTTGATTTTGGTGTTCGAGCGTGGATTTACTCTTTTTTGTTAAAGGTATCATGTTGTCTGTTTCCTGGGTTTTCCTCCGTATTGGGGCATTTTGTGTGAATGGCTGTGAAGTAATACGGGGAAATTCAATGTCATGAGATTGTATTTTTTTTGTGACGTCTGCAAAAGATGCTTTACCCTCTATAATCTCTCTGGCGTCCCAGTACGTAATATTATTGTCTTGCATGATTTTCCTTATGCTCTTGTGACGGGCTTTTCTTACTTTATGCTATAAAGTTCCCTAACTTCTTGGATTAAATCTTCGCCAAAATTCTTCGTCAAAATCTGTGACGACTAATATGTGATTATTCTCAATCGTAGTATATAAGTTTACTGAACTCCTACAAAACAAGGTCACTCATGCACCTGTCGTGTCATCATAACACTGCCTGCATAGTCCACATTCCAACGTTCAGTACAACTACCTCTGTCACCGGGTGATTGCAAATTTCCTACTCTCAGTCTACTTTCTCTTTCTTTTAACAATTTACCCAGTCTTGATAATATTGATGAAAATTTATATTAACGGGCGCCATCATCAATACGCTTCCTCTTTTCTTCTTTTTTTTTTTATGTATCAGCCCAGTCACAAATTAGATTATAGATACACAGGCTATGTACCTACATGCCTCTCGACTAGCTTTTAAATTAACAGTGGAGACGGGAATTGGGTTCGGATTTATCTTTCTTTTATTATTTTGCTTCTCTCTCTATTTCTTCTTTTTCTCCTTTTTCAGTGCTCACTACCAAAGTATATTGTTGTGGAGCAACTACAGATTGCAAAGATATTAAGTAATATGATTGCCGCAACACAATGAAGAATCAACAGCCTAATTACAGAGTGCAATGTCAGCATTATCTTCGTATAAATAGGACTCGAAATATGTACTGGGAGAGTCAGGCAGCAGCCCTGTCTGTGGCCACGCCACTCGGGCCTTTGGGCCCGAGAGAAGATTGGAGAGGTTCTGACGACAACATCACCCCGTCAACCCTTCCCGTGTGTGCTGCTAGCTCTGAGAACACCTTCTATAAAAGGTATGAAACTTGTCTATGTCATTATTGTATCAATATGTAGAGAGACATCATAAACTATTTGAGTCAATATGAATACTTACATGGTTCTAACTAACAGAATAAGAATATATATGTTGTTAATAAAGTTGATAGTATCTTTTATACGGATTTTATGAAACCCTAAAAGTATCACATTAACAAACGAACATTTAAATAAAATATACACCATAACAAATGGTAGAGGCGCGGGACGTTACCATATTATGTACCTCAGCATGCCAAGTTCGCCTACCTAAATGAAACCCCCCAAATAAATTGAGAATATGCTATATTTTAGGAAATTTGTAGTAATTAAAGTAGGAATTACATATTATAATGCAATTAAAATCAATTTTTCTGCTATTGTAAATACAGTAGTAACCTTCACACAGTTCTTAAAAAGCTTGCTCATCACACATGCTCACATAACAGCAATCACTGAAATAATAGCTTACTTGCTGAATAAACAAAAATGTATACATCATTCTCTTCTAAGTGAAGTTCCTTTTAAGAATATTACCTGTATGTAAAAACTAAATATTTAAAACGTCATGGACAGAGAATGATGTTATTTTATATTTATAAGACGGGAAAAAAGTACTTAAATTTTATTATGAAGTATTTAAAAAAAAAAGTTTTGTTATTAGTATTATTCGTCTTATTACAGCGTTATTATTTCGTCATTGAATTAATTATTATATTGATAAATTAAATAGATTTATAAACTGTTTGGAAATTTGAAGCAATAATAAATTGATAAATGCGTTTAACAAGAGAGTGGCATCTAAATATTAAAAGATTTGTTGGGGCATATTTCTATATGTGCATTAATAATAATACAATTGTGAAAAATGAGTCACAGGGACCTATGAATAATATAATTAGCGAGTAAAATACACTTACGAGAAAAGGGACAGAGAGGCCCTACGCCGAAATAAATAAAAGGGACAGAGAGGTCCTACGCCGAAATAAATAAAAGGGACAGAGAGGTCCTACGCCGAAATAAATAAAAGGGACAGAGAGGCCCTACGCCGAAATAAATAAATGGGACAAAGAAACCCAACGCCGAAATAAATAAATGGGATAGAGGAACCCAACGCCGAAATAAATAAATAAATAAATAGGACAGAGTAACCCAACGCCGAAATGAATAAATAAATGGAACAGAGAAGCCCAACGTCGAATAAAGTAGGTGCATTGTAAGTGTGTATAATAATTATGATAGGTCAAAAGTATTAAATAAAATATTATATAATGGAATAGCCTCACGATCTACCAATATAATGGAATCATAGCCACGTGCCATTTAACTAACATAAATTTTTCATCTTGATAGAACGCAAGAATTCAAAAAAAATCAGGGACATCTCAATTATTTTGTACATAGAAGTGTCGTTAACTGAAAAAATACTTAGAAAAGTATGAAATAATTTACATAACTGTAACACAGATTAAAGTGACAATTTAAATCAAACATAACATGACATTTAAATAATTTCATTCTTGACAACAACAAAATAAGAATTTTATTCAATGAGGTAAATAGGCTTGTGTGAAAGCAAGATTTTCTAGCAAATGTGGTGAAAATAAAATTATATTAGCTTATTAAAAGTAAGTCCTACTGTGAAAAAGAATAATATAAGAACTATTTGTTTGCCAAGTGTTCAAATAGCAATAAGTATAAGTTATTTAAAAGATGTAAATATGTATTAAAATTTAAATATGAACAATTTTGTTTAAGAACAAATTATATTATGTAAATAATAGTGATTTTTTATAATAATCTTGCCTTCAAGGAGCAAGCAGTTAAGCTACATGTTGAAATCATGTGTGTCAATGTCTACTACAATCAGCTGACAAAGAATTCGCTGACACCTAGCATTACATCATAATTACTTAAATATACCAGAACTGTGTTATGATTTTGATTGCACATTTTACCAGTTCAATATAATTTTTATGTAATAGAGGAATGTTATTTTCAATAATATGGCAATCATCAATGTTAACTTTGTATGTAAACCCCCCCCCCCAAAAAAAAAGAAAAAACACACACACAGTAAGTGTGAAAGCTATATATAAGTGAAAGACATACAATTTTATATAAAAGTCATAGCACTTTGAATATTTAAATGAATCCTTTATATTTGAAGACATACGCGTAATTTATTATAGTCCATAATTATGAAAGAATGTCATAATAATATAATTTTCTCTGTTTCAGGTGAAAAAAAATCTGTATAAATCATTTAAATCATATAATTACTTTTCTTTTTTCACAATGATTTCATAGAAGCAGCTCAAGAAGAAAAATACGCACATTCAAGAATGCATGCAAAACAAATAGAAAAAAATGATAACGTAGGCCTACATAAATAATTATAACGGTAAAAAGAAATATACTCATGTGCACAAAAAGGGGCCCCGAAGAAAGAAAGAAAAAAAAAAGTTAACCATCCCTCAATACCATTATACCCACCCTTCCCACTTAAAGATTGTACATTTATAACAAGATAAATTTTAAAAGAAGTATCAATGTATTTTTATGTGTGTAAGAAATGTTATTATGTATTTTAAGGTTTTCAATGTTCTATTGAACAGCAAATATCAATTTTACTCATTGTATGGATGTTAGTATGTACACTTCTTAATTTTTAACATTTCAGTAGAAGTGGAAAGAAAAACTCAAAATTCTTATAGAACAGAATTTTTTAATATTTTGAATTTTGTTTAAAGACAGTTTTTATTTAAAAAAAAAAGGTATTTATACACAAACTATGAATTATAAAGAACATTTAATGTTTAATTTTGTTGTATTGAGATAACAATGTATTTCAAGTTCTATAATAATTTTCTGTTTGAATAATTTCTAATGATGCACATTTTTTTCTGTTAACTGTGTATCACTATTTTGTGAATGAATACTGACACAATATTGCATTCACTTAATTTTCTCATATAAAAATGTATGTTTAAATAATAGGTGCAGATTATATTTATAAGAACTGTTATACTAAGTGACAGTTCATTGGAACGATTTTACCTGATTGCTGTTATTGATATTATGTCTTATGTTTTAAAATTTCAGAAAAATTATTCGTATTGTTAATAGGCTAATATGCACTTAAAAACAACTTAACTTATTAAGAAAAAAGAGTTTACCAAAATGAAAAGCCAAATATTTCAATATTTTATTTTCTTGTGGATTAAGTGCATATATTTTAAACAGAAAAGGGTTTTATTATGATTATGTTGAGACACTGTAATTTACTGATGTAAGCAGCACACACATTCCTTTCTATCCAAGAAGATTCATATTATGCTGAAAAATCAATTCTCCAAAACAATGACCTCCACATTCTGATATCAACGCAGAAAACGATGAATAGTAGTCCACAGCTGATGTACTGATCTCTGTACAAAACGTATCATCGTAAAATATGGACCCACATGGACCAAGGACCAAGGACCAAGGTACCTACAGGTACCTACACCATGAAGGAGGGAAGGGTGTTGTGGAGCAACTACAGATTGCAAAGATATTAAGTAATATGATTGCCGCAACACAATGAAGAATCAACAGCCTAATTACAGAGTGCAATGTCAGCATTATCTTCGTATAAATAGGACTCGAAATATGTACTGGGAGAGTCAGGCAGCAGCCCTGTCTGTGGCCACGCCACTCGGGCCTTTGGGCCCGAGAGAAGATTGGAGAGGTTCTGACGACAACATCACCCCGTCAACCCTTCCCGTGTGTGCTGCTAGCTCTGAGAACACCTTCTATAAAAGGTATGAAACTTGTCTATGTCATTATTGTATCAATATGTAGAGAGACATCATAAACTATTTGAGTCAATATGAATACTTACATGGTTCTAACTAACAGAATAAGAATATATATGTTGTTAATAAAGTTGATAGTATCTTTTATACGGATTTTATGAAACCCTAAAAGTATCACATTAACAAACGAACATTTAAATAAAATATACACCATAACAATATACTTAGCCCAAAAATCAGCGACTCTCAAACCATTACAAGGATAAGGGTCAAAAATCTGAACTTCACGTTAATTTACTTTGCATAACAATAACCATAATTTATTTAATTTATTATATTTTTTTTTCTTTTCTTTCAACAATAACAATCTTATATACAATAAATTACATTTACACTACATTAACCATTCAACACTTTTATTGGTAGGATAGTACTTAATTTTTCAAGGTTGGTATACCCAATTTTAACTGTATAAGTACGTTCTCTGTTCAACAATAACAAATTCCTAATTAATTATTTTAACCTTCTTTCTTTTTTTTTTTTGTTTCCAGGTATCTACTAGAACGTCTCGTATTATTTACTATTAACTTGTGTAGTCACTTACATTTGCAACTTCAGGATGTTTCAATATATATATTATACCCCCTTTTTTTTTTTTAGAATAAATAAAGGTTTTCAATTTATAATCCAGTCCTTAACTCTACAGATTACACTCAATAATCCCACCTATGTCTCCTATACGAGTCTACTAGTCATCTTAGTCCATGAAGAATTGTATTTAAAGATAGATAGGAAAGACAGTCTCATGAAGAAAGAAATAGAAGTTTAGGCCTATACCTACAGAGTGACTGTGGCGATAGACCACCGATACAGGAGCGGCGTCTAGATCTTGAGTTACAAACAATCTGACTCCTCTCCTGCAACCGGGAAAATATTAATGGGCCGCAAACAAAAAATAAAATTTCGTAAATCGATGTCAGAGGTCCCTGACACTCTCTCCTAGAGGCACGTGGGGCCGTTATTCGCCTCCAACATCGATGGCTTTCACAATCTCTCATAAATTTCTTTTCTTTATATGTTACTAGTATAGGCCTTGCCTACTACCAGATTTTGTTTGTTTGATTCGGGATACTTCCGGCGTTCCTTCACCTCACCCTTACAATCTCTAGTACTGTTCATAAACAACTTATCAGTACACTACTCGTAATTACCTTTTCTCCCCTTTCTGACCTAACCAATTATTTGTTATTATCTTTCAACTCACTCACCTCTTTCTAACCTGACCAGTCATCAGCTATTATCTTTTAACCCCTTCCTTTCTTTAAGTAGAGTTCCCTTCAGCTTATACCATTGATTTAATTCACTTGGTGGTTATTCTAGTTTTCCTACTTCTTAAGTTACTACTCTTCAGCATGGGCACCCAATCTTCTTTTGTCTCTAAATTCCCTAGAATTCTAACTGAAACTAATTCACGCCCAGATTAGTAAGCTTCTCTATAACCCCTGTAGTGACTTCTACTTCTACCCTAACATATAAATTTCCCAATGGTACCCACCTACTGCACTACCACTCGTAGGCCTTCTTTTGTCCTTCAATCTTTCCACTTCTTATCCCCCTCTACCATATTCCATACACCTTCGCTTGTAGATAAATCTCTATAAAAAAAACATAACTTAACACTACAGGCCAGCATGAAATCTATTTATAGATAGTCACCCGTCACCTGAAAGAAACCCAAGAGGGAGGGGCCCTCGTAAGAAGTACTAAGCATGCCCCTTAATTACCTTTCTTCCTTACTCCCCTCGCGTCCTGTCTCAAAAATAACAAAGTTTATATGAGCATCACCAATTGCCCCTAGCTATGTATTCATTCGTGGGACAATCACCCAACAAAACCTAAAGTGAAGAGATCTATCTTTGGCATTCAGTTGTTAGGCTCTTGACTGCTCTTTTATAATTAATTTAGACCAGAAATAGAAAATAGTTGGATTACTGGATTTCATCACTTTACTTCTAGAATTCTCACTTTTATGTTTCTATTCTATTCTTCTATCATACCATACGGTGTCTAATCGCCATACATGACTTAGAAACCATCCTTACAAAAAAAAAAAGGGATATCTCAATTTTCTCACTCCCCAAACAATAAGAAAAAAAGTCTAGACGATTATACTCAACCAGTGATGTCCAACTTATCCTCCGATCCTGAGTTGTCTTCCATTACTTCCTGATGTCCATATCTGCTCTTATTCAGAGCGAGCAGTCACGACTCACTCTCACAGCTGATGTTCGCTGTAGCGGTGTCTCGTACTGGCCGACTTGGTGTATTCTTCTGATTAATGACTATCTCCATATAGCCGTGTCAAGGAAGTTCACAACCAGAATTTCCTTTAGATGAAAGTCTGACACACCATTATGCCAGAACGCCTCTACCGCTGTCACACATCCCAATCTCGTCTTCTCCCTTCTGCCTTTTCAACTTCTCTCTCTCGTGGTCAGGCACGTACTACTAACCGTCTTTCAGGTTCCGCACGTCTCCCTCGTCGATTCACCGTCGACGCATGCGCACCTCTCCTTTTCTGTAATTCAAATAAAATTCAGGGCAGTATCGATAATCATGAAAATGTTCAATATCGATTAGTTGCGGTCCCCCAACCCTTCCTTTGTTTAGGAATGGTCTCCTATCGTTGATTATGCACGTCGCTATTTGCGTCGTTACATTCTTCCCGCACTCACCATAAAAAAAAAATAATGTTGACACAGGTCACATTTTTTTTTTTTTTTTTTTTTTTTTTTTTTTTTTTTGTCTCTTTTACCAGCCTTAAAGAATGTTTATCCAGGAACAAAGGGTTTCAAGTCTTTGACGTGCCACTTCCCCAACTTTTTACCAAAACGGTTTGTCAGTTCGTAGCTATTTTCACTGAACTTTTTCTTTATAATATAGGGCCCGACAAACTTTGCACTTAAACCTGCTGTATAAGCTTGTGAGGCATCACTTAATTTAAAGTTTCTTCTTAACACTAGATCTCCTGGACGAAATCTCACCTCTCTCCTCCGAAGATTATAATAATGACTCGAATTCTTATAGGCGGTTTCTAAGTTATGTCTAACCATTAAACGTACCGTTTTCAATTTATTGAGTCTCTCCACCCAAAGTTTTGGAATTTCTTTATAAATCGGTTGGTTTTCCACCTTTTCAATCCTACTGATAATTTCAGGCTCCTTCCCATAATTTAGCATATAAGGAGTGCATCCAGTGGAACTATGCTTAGCCGTATTTATAGCAAAATTAAATTCTCTCAAATACACATCCCAAACTGTCTGATCCTTTTGAATATAACTAGAAATCATTGTTTTCAATACTCTATTGACTCTTTCTACTGGATTTCCTTGTGGCGAATATACAGGTAAATAACAAGGAGTTATATTAAAAGCTTTAGCTATCTCTCGCATTAATTTACTAGTGTATTGCGGTCCATTATCCATCAGCAAATATCCCGGAATTCCCCATTTAAGGATAATCAATTCATAAAATGCTTCCGTAACTGCTCTACTGGTTGCTTTCCTTAACGCTTTACACTCTACATATTTGGTAAAGGTGTCCTGAAATACAATCACATATCGGTTTCCCTTTTTTGAACGTGGGTAAGGTCCCAACAAATCAGTAGCTACAGTCATCCAAGGTTTCTCTTTCTGGTAAAAATGCATTGGTCCTGCTTGAGCCGTCTGTAACACTTTCTGTCTCTGACATATTTCACAAGCAGTAACATATTTAGCAACATCTCTAAACATTCCCGGCCAATAATACTTGTTTGCTATCCTAAAGAAAGTTTTAGCTATCCCCATATGCCCTGCAGTCGGTGCATCATGACATTCCTGCAATACTTTAATCCTAAAATCTTGCGGAATAACTAATTTCCACCTATTTACTGTTCCCTCTAAAGTTTGTTCTAGCTGATCTAATCTAAGATGGTACAACTTCCCATCTACGACCTTCCAATCTGGCCAAAATTTAGGTTTACTCTGTACTTGCTCTTTCCGCTTAATATACCAAGCATCTTGTATATTTTCCCATTCCACTACTTCAGAGTTATCAGTCAACAAGAGGCAAAATTCTTCCTCTACCGTTTTCTCTTGAACTTTCCCTTCGTGTATTCTAGATAAAGCATCCGGAACTTTTTGTAATCTACCAGGCCTATGTATTACTTCAAAATCATACTCCTGGAGCAATAAACTCCACCTAGCTAATCGTCCAGTCGGATTCTGTAATGTATTTAACCATTTCAGAGCAAAGTGATCAGTATATACTTTAAAATGATAACCTTCCAAATAAGGACGAAACTTTTGAACTGCCCACAATATAGCTAACAATTCTTTCTCGACTATTGCCCACTTTTGCTCACCTACTGTTAAAGTTCTACTAGCATAAGCTATTACTTTTTCCTCTCCTTCCTCTCCTGTCTGAATTAATGCTGCTCCTAATCCTGAAAAACTAGCGTCGGTCTGTAGCACTAGGGGTTTAGTATAATCTGGACAAGTTAATATAGGACTACTAGATAATTTCGATTTTAATTCATCAAAAGATTCCTGACATTCCTTAGTCCAACGCCATTTCTGATTCTTTTTCAGAAGTGCAGTGAGGGGCTTTACAACTTCAGAAAAAAATGGAATGAATCGTCGGTACCAAGATGCCAATCCTAAAAATGCTCGTACTTCCTTGACTTTTGTAGGGGCTGGATACTCAAGGATACACGAGATTTTATCTGAATCTACAGCAATTCCTAATGGAGTAATGATATGACCCAAATATTTTAATTCACTTCTGCAAAATTTTGATTTTTCCCTATTAATTTTCAGGTTAGCTTTTCTTAATTTCTCTAAAACTTTTTCTAACAAGGACAAATGTTCTTCAAATGTCTCGCTAATAAGTACTATGTCATCCAAATAACAAAAGCATTTCTCTCCTATCTCTTCTCTTAGTATAGTATCAACTAATCTTTGAAACGAGGCTGGTGCGTTATGGATTCCAAAAGGCATAACTCGAAACTGATACAATCCTCTACCAGGTACGGTAAATGCTGTTTTTTCTTTACTTGCTTCATCTAATGGAACTTGCCAATACCCATTTTTCAAATCTATTGTACTGATATACCTAGCATGTCGTAATTTACTCAAAACATGTTCAATGTATGGCAAAGGATAACTATCTCTTTTAGTACAATTGTTTACTTTTCTGAAATCTACGCAGAACCTCCATGTTCTATCTGGTTTCTTTACCATAACTACCGGAGACGACCAAGGTGAATTTGAAGGCTCTATAACTTTTTCCAATAACATTTTATCTATTTCCGCGTGTATAACTTTTTCCAAAATGGGTGATACTGGATAATATCTTTGTTTTATAGGTTTTGCATCGCCTGTATCAATAACATGAGAAATCAGATCGGTAAGTCCAGTACACTGATCAAATTTCTGTAACTGATTTTCCAAAAACACATTCAATCTGTCCCTTTCCTGAGGTGTAGGTAAAGTAAGAATATTATGTAGTTGATCTTCTTCTTTTAAATCTATAGCCTTAACAAATTGAAAAATTTTTGCTGGTTCATCTTTGAAATACCAAGTCCCATCTTGCAAATCTACTACTAACCCAATTTGTTTCAAAACGTCCATGCCCAGAATCATATCTACTGCTAAATTTGGCATAATTTTACATTTTATCGGAAAAATCCTGTCCTGCAATTTCATCTCAAAAGTTCTCTCTCCTGTTATAGAACTATAAGTTTTATCTGCTAGTTGCACCACCCTAACTTCAGATTCTTCTACGGCTAAATCTAACATTTTACACAAAAAATCACCTTTCTCTCCCACATAAGTTTTATCTGAACCGGAATCTATTAGAGCAATAAATGTAATATCCTCCAGCAAAATTTCAACAAAACATCTATCTCCATTAACTAAATCTGTAGGATTTATATTTAACATCACACAAGCCTGATTTTTAGTTAATTGTCATAAGGGATTTGTAGGCCTAACTTTTCTTTCTTGGGGCATCCTACAATCAATAGACCTATGTCCAAGCTTATTACAATTATAACATTTAATCGTAGTGCGTGGAGTAACTCTACGAGGTGCCTTACACTCGAACTGCCTATGTCCTGTTTTATCACAATTCCAACATCGCTGGTTATTTGAAAAACGTAAAGTGGTGTTTTTACCATTATCCCTCGACTCATCCTGTCTCTCTTTATTTTCTGTTGCTTTAACTATTCTGGAATCATTTACATGACTTGAATTTCGTTCTTTGTCCCACGTCTTTGCAGAAAAACTAACATTGGGTTTCTTTTGTAACTCGGACGATGGAAGTTCCTGTTTTCCCTGAATTCCTAGCGCTGTATGAACTGAAGGTATAACAACTTGTCTCTGAGGTTTATAAGCCGTTTCTTTAATTGTAGCTCTAACCTGCGTTGGAGGAGGAATATATCTCTCAGAATCTAACAATATTTGTTCATACTGTCTACCTACACGTATTAAATCTGTTATAGTTTGAATCTCTGCAGGTCTAATGTACAATTTTACGTCAGGACGCAAATTTTTAATAACATCCTTCATCATTTGTTGAGGACTCATTGGAGTACTCAGCCTCCTCATTAACGTTTGAATAGCATTGACATAATCAAAAATCGATTCTTTAGGACCTTGCGTTCTCTGTCTAATCTCATCCAAAAGCGAGTCTTCCTCATCAATAGGCAAGTAATATTCTCTAAATTCTTTCAAAAAAGCTTCCCATGTAGGCCAATCTGTTAATCTGTTCCTGTACCAAAGTAAAGCTGAATCTTGTAAAATTTCGGGTAATACTGACAATAACTCTGCACCCTGTAACTTAGAACTTTGTTTTAAATCTTCCCATCTCTCCAAAAATAAGTAAATACTATCCCCAGGTTTGAATTTAATGTTCCATTTACGAACCAGATCCAAAGTATTTGGTTTATGCTGCTCTAACTGAATTGTAAACGATGGTATTACTGGTACAGCTTCTTCCGAATCAGCTACCGCCATGGCCTTCCTACGCATTAACTTAACCCATGTATACACTACATCTCCATATGAATCTTGTGGAACCGTTATATTATGTTCAACTAAATCTTCTTCCAAAACTTCCTGACTCAGAGCAAAAGCCGTAATTAACACTTGAAATGACTGAGGGTTCTTGCGGGCATAATCTAACAAGCGTTGTCTTAACTCATCCCTTGTACCTGTGGTCGGTAACTTTACTCTATCACATTCTGCCTCTAAATCCGCCTTCCTCAACTTCCTAATAGCTTGGGTTAACTCAGCTGCTCTTATTTGTGCATATGGATCGACATAAGTAGCCATATTTATATATTAACAATACCACTGAAAAAAAGATTAGAACACAATAGTTCAGTCGTCTGTCTTAGTCATCTATAGAAGTCCTTACTTGTCAATAGTCGTTATTCTTTTCCCAAAAATATGTTATTATTATTATTTATTTTTTTGAGAATAAATTTCAGTTATACTAACCTAACTCCCAAAATTCTTTTAACACTATCTCGCCTCACGTTAGGATATCAAACTTTGTGATTTCAACACAACTCAACCCACACTATGGGCTCCAAAATATATGATGACTCGTATTTCAAGTTTCCAATTCTAACTGATTAATGTTTATTTTCTTTTCTTATATCAAGCTCCACGCTATGGGCGACAAAATATGTGAAGACTGAACTTCACGATATTTTGGTCATAAATTAACAAACTATCGCCCCACACGTTACAAATTAACAAACTATCGCCCCACGGTATGGGCTATCAAAATATGTGAAACTTTAACTGAATAAAGGTTTCTTTTTACTTAACAATTTTAACTAAATTAAGTTGCAACAATTAGCAATACTGTTTTGTTTTAACCCTACTTAGCCCCACGATATGGGCGACCAAAATATATGATGTTAACACAACTCGAGCCCCACGATATGGGCGCCAAAATATGTGATGGGCTTTTCTTACTTTATGCTATAAAGTTCCCTAACTTCTTGGATTAAATCTTCGCCAAAATTCTTCGTCAAAATCTGTGACGACTAATATGTGATTATTCTCAATCGTAGTATATAAGTTTACTGAACTCCTACAAAACAAGGTCACTCATGCACCTGTCGTGTCATCATAACACTGCCTGCATAGTCCACATTCCAACGTTCAGTACGACTACCTCTGTCACCGGGTGATTGCAAATTTCCTACTCTCAGTCTACTTTCTCTTTCTTTTAACAATTTACCCAGTCTTGATAATATTGATGAAAATTTATATTAACGGGCGCCATCATCAATACGCTTCCTCTTTTCTTCTTTTTTTTTTTTATGTATCAGCCCAGTCACAAATTAGATTATAGATACACAGGCTATGTACCTACATGCCTCTCGACTAGCTTTTAAATTAACAGTGGAGACGGGAATTGGGTTCGGATTTATCTTTCTTTTATTATTTTGCTTCTCTCTCTATTTCTTCTTTTTCTCCTTTTTCAGTGCTCACTACCAAAGTATATACTTAGCCCAAAAATCAGCGACTCTCAAACCATTACAAGGATAAGGGTCAAAAATCTGAACTTCACGTTAATTTACTTTGCATAACAATAACCATAATTTATTTAATTTATTATATTTTTTTTTCTTTTCTTTCAACAATAACAATCTTATATACAATAAATTACATTTACACTACATTAACCATTCAACACTTTTATTGGTAGGATAGTACTTAATTTTTCAAGGTTGGTATACCCAATTTTAACTGTATAAGTACGTTCTCTGTTCAACAATAACAAATTCCTAATTAATTATTTTAACCTTCTTTCTTTTTTTTTTTGTTTCCAGGTATCTACTAGAACGTCTCGTATTATTTACTATTAACTTGTGTAGTCACTTACATTTGCAACTTCAGGATGTTTCAATATATATATTATACCCCCTTTTTTTTTTTAGAATAAATAAAGGTTTTCAATTTATAATCCAGTCCTTAACTCTACAGATTACACTCAATAATCCCACCTATGTCTCCTATACGAGTCTACTAGTCATCTTAGTCCATGAAGAATTGTATTTAAAGATAGATAGGAAAGACAGTCTCATGAAGAAAGAAATAGAAGTTTAGGCCTATACCTACAGAGTGACTGTGGCGATAGACCACCGATACAGGAGCGGCGTCTAGATCTTGAGTTACAAACAATCTGACTCCTCTCCTGCAACCGGGAAAATATTAATGGGCCGCAAACAAAAAATAAAATTTCGTAAATCGATGTCAGAGGTCCCTGACACTCTCTCCTAGAGGCACGTGGGGCCGTTATTCGCCTCCAACATCGATGGCTTTCACAATCTCTCATAAATTTCTTTTCTTTATATGTTACTAGTATAGGCCTTGCCTACTACCAGATTTTGTTTGTTTGATTCGGGATACTTCCGGCGTTCCTTCACCTCACCCTTACAATCTCTAGTACTGTTCATAAACTACTTATCAGTACACTACTCGTAATTACCTTTTCTCCCCTTTCTGACCTAACCAATTATTTGTTATTATCTTTCAACTCACTCACCTCTTTCTAACCTGACCAGACATCAGCTATTATCTTTTAACCCCTTCCTTTCTTTAAGTAGAGTTCCCTTCAGCTTATACCATTGATTTAATTCACTTGGTGGTTATTCTAGTTTTCCTACTTCTTAAGTTACTACTCTTCAGCATGGGCACCCAATCTTCTTTTGTCTCTAAATTCCCTAGAATTCTAACTGAAACTAATTCACGCCCAGATTAGTAAGCTTCTCTATAACCCCTGTAGTGACTTCTACTTCTACCCTAACATATAAATTTCCCAATGGTACCCACCTACTGCACTACCACTCGTAGGCCTTCTTTTGTCCTTCAATCTTTCCACTTCTTATCCCCCTCTACCATATTCCATACACCTTCGCTTGTAGATAAATCTCTATAAAAAAAACATAACTTAACACTACAGGCCAGCATGAAATCTATTTATAGATAGTCACCCGTCACCTGAAAGAAACCCAAGAGGGAGGGGCCCTCGTAAGAAGTACTAAGCATGCCCCTTAATTACCTTTCTTCCTTACTCCCCTCGCGTCCTGTCTCAAAAATAACAAAGTTTATATGAGCATCACCAATTGCCCCTAGCTATGTATTCATTCGTGGGACAATCACCCAACAAAACCTAAAGTGAAGAGATCTATCTTTGGCATTCAGTTGTTAGGCTCTTGACTGCTCTTTTATAATTAATTTAGACCAGAAATAGAAAATAGTTGGATTACTGGATTTCATCACTTTACTTCTAGAATTCTCACTTTTATGTTTCTATTCTATTCTTCTATCATACCATACGGTGTCTAATCGCCATACATGACTTAGAAACCATCCTTACAAAAAAAAAATGGGATATCTCAATTTTCTCACTCCCCAAACAATAAGAAAAAAAGTCTAGACGATTATACTCAACCAGTGATGTCCAACTTATCCTCCGATCCTGAGTTGTCTTCCATTACTTCCTGATGTCCATATCTGCTCTTATTCAGAGCGAGCAGTCACGACTCACTCTCACAGCTGATGTTCGCTGTAGCGGTGTCTCGTACTGGCCGACTTGGTGTATTCTTCTGATTAATGACTATCTCCATACAGCCGTGTCAAGGAAGTTCACAACCAGAATTTCCTTTAGATGAAAGTCTGACACACCATTATGCCAGAACGCCTCTACCGCTGTCACACATCCCAATCTCGTCTTCTCCCTTCTGCCTTTTCAACTTCTCTCTCTCGTGGTCAGGCACGTACTACTAACCGTCTTTCAGGTTCCGCACGTCTCCCTCGTCGATTCACCGTCGACGCATGCGCACCTCTCCTTTTCTGTAATTCAAATAAAATTCAGGGCAGTATCGATAATCATGAAAATGTTCAATATCGATTAGTTGCGGTCCCCCAACCCTTCCTTTGTTTAGGAATGGTCTCCTATCGTTGATTATGCACGTCGCTATTTGCGTCGTTACACTCTGTTGGGTCTGTATTGCAGTACACGATGGGCTGTCAGCTTTGTGCGGTAATTTACAGTTTGCACATAGTGGTTTATCTGCCTGACATTCCTTTTCTGTATGTTCCCCTGCGCATTTTTTGCATTTTTGTGTATTTCGACAGTGTTTGCCTACATGTCCAAATTTCTGGCAGTTCGCGCATTGGAGTAATGGAATATTGTATTGTTCAACATTAATTCTATTGTAATACAGATAGACGTGCTTAGGTAGTTGCTGAGATTGAAATGTGACTTTCACGATCGGAAGGGGTTTAAGTTGAATACGCCCCTCGTCCGTGACTATCCTTTTATGAAAGCGCATTAATGCAACAATTGGACATTTATTGTCAGGTATGATATCACTTTGTAGTTCCGTTAAGCTAATTTCAGTGTTTATGTTTTTCAAGATCCCAATAGTCTGGGTTCGTTGGCGAGGGTATATAAGCTGACAAATCATGCTTCTGTGCAAAATTGGAAGAAATGAATTTGTTCGCCTCGCTGCCCGTGTTAAAGAGTATGTCTACTTGTGTTTTCGTTTTTCTCTTTATTTCCAAGATATGAAATTCTTTGCTGGTATACAGGAGTTTACCTAGCGACATAGGGTGTAGGTTGCCTAGATTTTTGTCTTTATGAGTTAAGGCTACCACGTATGGACCTTGATCATATGTACTATATGTATTAATTTTATAATCCTCGTTGATAACAAATGATGTCACCTTCTGTTGTCTTTGCGGTTGTTCTTCAGGTGTGTTTATGGCTGCCATGTCGTGTGATGTGTCATTGGTTTCTGTGACTTCCATTGTGTTTTTTGTGGTTTCCTCTACTCCTACCTCGAAACCATTTTGTGAGGATATCCCAAAAAGGGACTCCACTGTGAGTAAGTGATAAGTTGTACTTACAGTAGTTAAATCTTCTTGTACAAAACTACTCCTACTACCACTAGAATTATCACAAAAATGTAAAAGGTCTTGCACTACTCGCACTCCGTCTCGTGAGAAGTTGTAAAGCTAACAAAGTCACTGCACTACCGCTCACACTGAAGACTACGATGCAACTGTATCTATTATTAATAGTGATCTGTCTACCGATAATTTATCGAGTGTTTCATTGAATGGATAACCGTCATATGACGTTTCAGAAATACACCGTGAATCAAAAAGGACTTTACAACTTTGAAATCTTATAGAAATTTATTGATTAGACTTACAGAATCAGTAACGGTGTCATTTTGTAGCAAAACACTTCAAGTTTGATTCACGTAGTCTTGCAGTACCAAACTGCGCCACTGCTAGCGCCAGCAGCATTGTTGTTAAAATGGCAACTTTCACTGGTGCGGAACGTGCTCGCTGTGTGTTATTGTTTCATGAAACAAACTCTGCAACTAGTGTGCAGCGTAGATTTCGCAACGAATCCGGAAAAGACCCTCCAAGCAGGCCTACTATTTACAGTTGGTACAATAATTTTGTTGAGACTGGTTGTTCTGTTCGTCATGCAAAATCACCAGGTCGCCCGAGCGTGTGTGATGCTGTTGTCGAACAGGTTAGGGAAAGCGTTGCCCGTAGCCCGAAAAAATCTACGCGGCGTGCTTCTCGAGAGATTGGAATTCCACAAAAGACTGTTTGGCGAGTGCTACGAAAACGCTTACACTTAAAACCATACAGATTTACAATGGTACAACACATTACTGACCAAGATAAAGTTGCTCGTTTAGAGTTCTGTGCTGAAATGCTGAATAGGATAGAAGAAGATGAAACATTCTTAAACTCAATAATTTTCAGCGATGAGTCGACATTTCACATTAGTGGCAAGGTAAACACCCATAATTGCAGAATGTGGGGGTCTGAAAACCCAAGAGAAACCCTTGAACACGTTCGTGATAGTCCGAAAGTGAATGTGTTTTGTGCAATTAGTAAATTTTTCTTCATGGAGAGAAATGTTAATGGTGTTATTTATCTTGATATGTTGGAGAACTTTTTGATTCCTCAATTAGATGAAGATGAACAACAAGATGTGCCTTTCTACTACCAACAAGACGGGGCACCACCTCATTTCCTCACAGAAGTTCGGAATTTCCTAGATGGTCGCTTCCCTGGTCGGTGGATTGGACGTGCAGGGCCAATTGCATGGCCACCTCGCTCCCCCGACTTGACGCCTATGGACTTTTTCCTCTGGGGTTTCATTAAAGATAAAGTGTACATTCCACCCCTACCACAGTGTCTTCACGATCTTAGAAACAGAATCTCTACTGCAGTTCATGAAGTTACGCCCGATTTGTTAGAACGAGTGTGGCAAGAAATTGATTTTCGGTGGGATGTTTGCCGAATCACAAATGGCAGTAACATCGAACGAAAATGAGAACTTTACAATAAACGTGAATCAAACTTGAAGTGTTTTGCTACAAAATGACACCGTTACTGATTCTGTAAGTCTAATCAATAAACTTCTATAAGGTTACAAAGTTGTAAAGTCCTTTTTGACTCACCCTGTACTTATCGATGGATTAATGCAATCTAATAGATTTCTAACGTTTCAGAAACCCGGCCTAAAAAGAACAGAAGTCTTATTGAATATAAAATTATTTTAGTATAGCAGTATTTGTTTTCACTGCTAACCGCGGTGGTCACTTTGTTAGAATTCAAGTAGAGGTACTATTATTCTAGTAGTATATCTTATGATTACATCTTATGACTACATCTGTATTTACTGTAATCATAAGATATACTACTAGAACAATAGTACCTATACTTGAATTCTAACAAAGTGACCACTGCGGTTAGTGAAAACAAATACTGCAATACTAAAATAATTTTTATATTCAATAATACTTCTGTTCTTTTTAACAGGTTATACGAGGCGTGTTTTTTAAGTAAGTACCGTTTTGCGATTCCGCCGCCGCAGCGCTACGGTCGGCGTTCCGCGCATGCGCGCTGGTTATCTACATCTCTTGTCTACGCACTGACGCCATTACAGTCTGATTCTTCATTGTATACGTTGTTTACTGAGTGTTTAAGATGCCTCCGACAATCGTGAGTCCCGCCGATTGTGAAGTACGGGCTGTTATACGATTTCTTAGTGCTAAAGGCTTAAAACCGATCGATATTCATCGTGAGATCTGTGAAGTTTACGGACAAAACATTCTGAGTGATGGAATGGTAAGGAAATGGGTGAGAGCATTTAAAGATGGCCGCACAAATGTGCATGATGAAGAACGGAGTGGGCGTCCTTCGGTCTTTAATGAAGATTTGGTGCAGAAAGTGGAAGAAAAGGTGAGAGAAAACAGACGCTTTACAATTTCATCAATGTGCGACTGGTTTCCTCAATATTCTCGTAGTGTTTTGTATCGCATTGTGACCGAGAACTTGAATTACCGGAAATTGTGTTCACGCTGGGTTCCAAAAATGTTGACGGATTTGCACAAAACCCAACGTTGTGGCAGTGCATTGACTTTCCTTGAGCGGTACCACAATGAAGGTGAAGATTTTTTAGACCAAATTGTTACTGGTGACGAAACATGGGTGGCCTACGTCACACCAGAATCAAAACAACAATCCATGGAATGGCGACATTCATCATCACCCAAAAGAGTGAAGTTTAAGCAATCAATTTCTGCCCGGAAAATCATGTGCACAGTTTTTTGGGACAAAAAAGGAGTATTGCTAGTGGAGTTTCTGCCTCGTAATGAGACAATCAATGCAGCGTCTTATTGTGAGACATTGAACAATCTGCGTCGTGCAATCCAGAACAAAAGACGTGGCAAGTTGAGTAAGGGTATCGTTTTGCTGCATGACAATGCCCGTCCACATGTGGCTAATCGGACCAAAGATCTCATCAAGTCTTTTAAATGGGAAACTCTAGATCATCCTCCATACAGCCCTGATCTGGCGTCCAGCGACTACCATTTGTTCCTGCACTTGAAGAAACACCTGGGTGGTCAGCGTCTTCAAGACGATAACGAAGTGAAAACAGTTGTGATACAGTGGTTAACAAGTCAGGCGGCAGAATTTTATGAGGAGGGTATTCAAAAACTGGTGCCACGTTATGACAAGTGCCTCAATATTCACGGAAATTATGTAGAAAAGTAGATTAAGGTACAGGCTTTCATGTAAAAATAAAATTATTGCGATATCTTTGCACGTCTTTTTTTAATTCCAAAACGGTACTTACTTAAAAAGCACGCCTCGTATATATGTAAAATTTTAACTAATACTTCTACCTGTAATTATAGTATACACTAACAAGATAAGATGTATACATTTAGCAAATTTAAGACACTGTAATTAGACAATTTTAACCATTATGTAAATATTTTACTCTAAAGACAATGTAAATAGATATTTTAATAATTATGTAAATATGTGTATTTTTTCGGAATCTCATCATGTCATTAGAATTTTAAGAATATTGAATTCAAATATTTTAAATGAATTACAACTCAAAATTGATTCTGCTATTTTATCAATAAATATTTGAGGCTACTGCAGATAAAAATTTCCTTGATTTATCGATCTCATTTTTGAGGGTATAAGTCGAAAAACTGCCCACTATTTCATTAACTATTATTTCCCCAAAGAACAAAAAAAATTAAATTTATTATAGTCACATGTTTTCCTTTTAAGATAATTATTTGAATGTCAGTAGAGATAAAAAGTTTGCAGAAGATTTACTAAATTCATGGAAGCATAATCTACAGTGGATTAGGAAAGGGGGTCCAGGGGGTCCGAAACCCCAAAAATCAAAATATTAAATACTATTTTTATATTTAAAACAAAAATTTATTAAATTAAACATGTTTTGTTGGTGGGTCAAATATGATTTAGCAGTTATTTTGTTTTCATAACATAATGAGTAGGCCTATTATTTCCATTGTTCCATGTATTATTTAACTTTTCTTATAACTTAAATAGTAATAAGTATTATAACTTAGGTAACGATTTCTTGGTTACTTTGGCATGTCTTGAATATGGTAAACAAATTTGATAACTAGTTTTTCAGTGCTATTTTAGCGTAAATTGTGAGTTTCATTAGTTCAATATTTAAAAATTTTCCGGGGGTGAACCCCGATCCCCCTTTCTTGGGGGGTATTCCATACCCCCAAACCCCCTAGTACTTTCGACCCTCCCCGAAATTATTTTCTGGCTACGACATTGTTGGACTTATTATATTATTAATATAATGTTACAAAGTGGCCCATGAAGTTAAAGCGACAAAAAATAAATTATTAAAAAAATTGGCCCTCCTAGAAAAAATATCATATGGACGCCCTTTGCTGTGAAATACCACATATTAGGAAGATTGTAAGCAGAATATTTTATTTTGTGGTCTACAGGATAATTCGAGGAAAAATAAACCAAGAGAAAAATAGTAAATCAGAAATCCATAGCTCAGAAGACCGCTAATCTTGTTCATAAAGTTATCGACTTGCAAAGAGTGGTAACCATAGCTAGGCTACTTTACTATTCAGACTGATTAAATATCACGGACCGAGCCAAGATTTGAGCGAAGACATAGGCCTAAAATTTCAAACTCGTAGAAGGTGGGAAGAAAAAGATAGCAAATTCATCACCTAGCTATGGCAAAACTAAAACCATTTGCCTGAGAGTTGTGTTTCATCTGCACATGCTTTGCATGTTGAAGTCGCAACCGAACTCACAGCATGATTTTGCACACGAAGTAAGGGATGTTTTCTTCTTATTGATTCTGTTCTTCACCCCTATTTATCCCTTTCTTTGGAATGTTCTAATAAATGTACCAATAGAAATTTACTGGTGGTTGGTAGGAGACTAATCTGTTTCCTACTACCATCCACAGGTTAAGGCACAGGTTTGCAATAACAATCGAACTTTAAAATATTGTTGTAAAAGGTTGTTTGTAAAATAGCTTCATCGTTTTGTGGTGAGTGACATTTAACATTATTAAGATAGGAAATTTGCCAGGACCAAAGAAAAATATTGCTAAATGCGGGTTGATCGTTATATCGATTTTAGTTATACAGAGGTTTTTCTGTAATTATTTTTTGACAGTAGAAATAATTATTATAACAATGCATCTTGGACTAGCATTCGGGAGGTCCCAGTTATCCAATTTGACATGGGTGTTTTCTTACCTCCCTTAAATCCATTGTAATATTGTCCTCCCACCTGCGTCTTAGGTCTTCCATGTGATCTTTTTCTTTCGGGTCTCCCAGACAATACTTTTGAGACATGTCTTCCCCCCCAAACGCGCAACATGTCCAGCCCATTTCATCATCCGTGATTTAATTACCCTTACTATATCCGGTGAAGAGTACAGGTCATGAAGCTCGTCGTTATGCAGTTTTCTCCAGTCCCCATCTTCATCTCTCTTAGGCCCAATTATTTTCCTAAGCACCCTCTTTTCAAACACTCTCAGATTACATTTTTCCCGAAGAGTAAGCGGCCATCATCCTGTATCATATCTATTTAAATTATATCGGTTGAAATTTACTCCAAAAAATACACCAACAAAAGTACATGTTGACCATCAATAGTTTCATGGCCTAGGCCTACTGTATAGACACAGATCCTGAACTCCTGATATGGCTTCGAAGTTAAAAAAAGTATAATACAGCTGAATTTAAAAAAATCCTTTAGACAGGCCTACAGGCTGAGGTAGATTTCGAAGTGCTTTTGGTTTAATTTAATGTCGCTGCAAAGCACTCTTCTTCTTTAGCCTTGGCATGGCAAACCCGCAATAATAACCGCAAAAAAGAGGAAAGAGCACTTTTTCAAACATTCAAATCTCGCCTTATTTGAGAGTTATCGAGAAACCAGTTATTGATGTGTAGAGTACTCATTAAGAGCTTTTCAGCGATACCCCACAAGACGGTGTTTAAAAAAATTCGAATTTTCATCCCCCCAAAACTCCCGAATCTTTGGTGTCACTGTGAACTCCATACGGAATACTCTAATTTATACAAAAAGTTTCCCTCTATACTTCATAGGGGCGAGATATAAATTTTTCAAAATTTCAACCCCCTCCCCCGACACCCCCACTTGGGCCAATTTTGCTCATTAACGAACTTGTCCGAACTATTGGGCCTAGAAATAACATAATAAAATTTGGTTCAAATATCTTCAAAATTACGGCCGCTACCGTGTAAAGATAGCCTATATTCGATTTTCTTCGAAATCTACCTAAAAATAATTACAAAACATTCGTTAGCACAATTAAATTACCAGTAAAATTTCTGATGTTATTGCTGTAGATAGTATTATGGAATTATTCCACTTTAGCGTCTCTTGGTTAATAGCATAGTTTAAAACTTTAAAGTAGGCCTGTACTCATAGTGAAATCAGCTATGTGATAGTTTTTTGCGGATTTCATTTTCATCATATTAAAATTAATTTATTAGGCTACATCCAACTGATCGTACATTTGATATGGGACATTTCAGAATCAAATATATACAAATGCAAAAATAAGAACTAAAATAAAATAATTTATTATTTTATGTCACGAAGGCCGAGAGTCGCTGCTTTCGCTCCCTCTATTATCATTCCATTATTAAGTCAGAAACATGCTAAGTTTGTGGAATAAAATTACACTATTCTAGCGTGAGAATCTTGTCAAGTTCAATTACAAATTAGTTATCCAGATAGAATTATGCCTACAAAATACTAAGTTCTGTTCCGTTGGTTAAATGTTCGGAAGAATGCATTTTAGCTTATATGTTGACATGTTAAAGTTATAATTTTTGTTTTATGTCATGGACGAATTGAATAGTTAACATTTATACCACGAGTGCTGATAGTTCTGTGGATTTAATTGAACTCTACGAATATATTATCTTGTCAAAATAATTATTTCCAGTCCGAAAGTGAAAAGTGTCATTTGACACCAGTGTATGCTTAAATCAGCAATATCTTCCTTGTTCTTTCAATGTTTTCTTTACCAATTCTGGTCATATTTATGCCGCAATAAAGTTCACGAGTTGTTAATGCTAATTTTGTTTCTTACTACAGTAAAAAATTAGCAGGTAAAAATTCGCATGGTACTTAGTTCCTAGACACTCACGAATAGGAGATGGATGAAAAGACACGAGCATAGAAAAATGTAATTCTCTTGACTGCACCTGTCTCTCTAAATTCATCACAAACATAATCTAAATTCATTTTTTCTCCGCTACTTAGAACAGTAAAGTATGTGATAAAAGTCTTTTCAAGAATATTGTCAAATGCAAACACGTCTCCAACCTTTTCAAAACGAAAAAATATATTTCGGGGATGCTGTAGAAACTGGCATCGACAAAGTAAATTTGGCACATAAATTTAAAGAATTTAGGAACAATTTCAAACGATCGCGATCGTGAGTTCACCGAAACGAAGGGTGATCATTTTATGTATGTCAACAGTAGTCTGATTATAGTTTTGCACAGATTAACAACAAAACACGATTTTTAATAACAATAATAACTATATACGATAATATTTCTATTTCTATTTTATGCCCCTTAAGGCGGGGAGGCGGGGAGGGAACGCCCCTAAGCACCGCAGCCGTCGCCGACTTATTGTACCTACCTCCGGGATGGGATGAGTTGCGTGCCCTAAGGCCGCCCCGGACTCGCAAAGCCCCCCGTGGGCCCCCACGGAACTCCCCTACATCCAACAAGCCTAGTACCATGCCACGTGTGCGCCACCCCCTGCGGTACCGCCAACCGGGAGCCCCGACAGGTTCGTGACACACACCACCAACAACCTCTTGACCACAAGCAACGGGGAGAACGGGAGAGGCCTCCAAAGGGCTCTGACTGCCGAAGCAGACCCGATGCCAGAAGTGGAAACGGGATGAGGATGAAGGGGGAAAGGTGAGATGAAGTGGAGAGTGTTGGTGGAATGAAAGGGGGAAACGGGAGAACCCCGAGAAAAACCCCCCAAAGCACGGCTTCGTCCACCACGAATAACACACCCGCCGGCCCCGAGATTTGAACTCAGGACCGCAAGCATGCCAGGCTCACGCGCTACAGCATATACGATAATATACGGCAAAGTATTGGGTGGGCTTCAGTCCCATGGGCCCATATAAGTTGACGCCACTGTTCACCGTATTGAATTCTTGGAGCTTAGTCTCCTGGATGTGTCACGATGACCAAATTTATACTTTTGTCAGAAGAGCTGTCATTTCCTAAAACTTGAAATGAGCTTCCCGTTTGTTTAAGCTCATTTCATTCCGTGGGAATCAACTTTCGAAGCAACAACTACCGCTGCGCTCCTAGTCGTCCACCAACTCACTCAAGTTTGAGCTAGAAAGAATCTTCCATACTACAGTATCGTTCAGGTTTACGGATTGTTTGATTTAACGTATTTTATTATTTTATCCTTCGGTTACTGTTTTTCTCTCTTCCACTACTTCATGTTTTTCTGTTTATTTTTCTGCCTTGGTTCTTTTCGCTCCCTTTGCGTTTTGAAGGGTTTGTGGGGGGCTGATTACGGGGGCCCCGGAGCGACCGCTCCGTCCTTAATCCGGGCCTGATACCTGGAGAAATTATGGCTCTTTCTAACTTTCTTTCTAATGAAAATAAGTTATAGAAATACCGTAGGCCTATTGTGAGATCTGGACTTTGGTAAACAGCTTTTAGACGGGAAGCAAAGTTCCTGATTGACATATCTACGGGAAATATAATGGTTATTATATTCAAACAAATTATATTCATAATGTAGTTTAGCTTCAACCCAATCACATTAATCAGAGGGGTTATATTAAATGTAAGTCATATAGACATCGTTAAACTTACATTAAAATATTGGGAGGTTTCTCTTAGGCTGTTGCTGTTAGACCTCGTAGCTGCATTGATGCTTCTGGAATTCGTTTTTCTTGAGTCACTGATTCCTCTTTTATTGGCACTTCCAGTGGATCTGAGTCCTTGGACGATTCCATGGCGAATTGATTGATACCATCTATCAATCCATTGCATGAATCCACCTTGGCTGTCCACACTTATCAGTAATACGGCGATGACAACCAATATGCACCTTATTTTCATCCTGAAATTCACACAAGGAAATGACTTCAGTTAAAAATGAAATTCTTCATAACAAAAAAGTTGAACAAGTGTTCCTATTTTTGACCCTCCTTTACTCATCAGCTTCTCCGACAGACATTTCGTCAGGTGAGTAGGCCTATTGAAGTGTACTAATTAAACTTTTTGCGAAATATTCTACTTTATCTAATTTTTTGCAAAAACATATTTAGTTAGCATATTTCAGTACTCAGTAGTCAGAAGACTTCTTACCGTCGCTTGTATAATGATATCTATGTCTAGGACGACAAGAGGATTATCTTGACAGCTCCTCATATAGAACTAAAGATGGCACATCATATGTGCCGAAATGCATCTTAAAATATATTACACGTTTGGGGTTCGTCGTAGAAGGACAGAACTCATCAGTAGAGATGGGATTTTTACGTTATGATATACTCTATTGCTATTCCTTTCAAACTAACCCTATGTAAAAAAAAAAAAAACTTTGTAAATCTCAGTTACCAGTGAAATATTACAATTTTAGGGAAAAACCAAATATAAGGTGCATCGTCGCATGAGACCTATCCCTCCCTGACCCACCCCCAGTGAAGCACTTTCTTTTATACCACGATCTAGCGAGTTCTTCGAGGATAAACAGGCTGACAAATCGTTGGGTGCAAGGCAAACCTGTGGGTACAAAGCACTTACTCTCGCATTTTTAATATTTGGTACAAGGGGCACTCTCGAATTTTTAATATTTGGTACAAGGGGCACTCTCGCAGTTATAATATTTGGTACAAGGGGCACTCTCGCATTTTAATATCTGGTACGGTCGGGAGTGTCGGCGACAGTATGCAAGAATAGTCACCATGCTTCGCTGAGAAAAAAAATCCGAATATCGAATGGACAGAGCTTAAAGTGCACCTTGTATTTGTCTTTCGCCCAATTTTATATTGCATATTCTTATGTATTTACCCTGTAATATATATTGTGGCTTGATATTGCATAACACAATACATTTTGGGTTCTTACTAGTTTTTACTTCTCAAAAACGAAGAAAACCTTGATGGGAACTTCACAATTTGAAATAGTTAGTTCAGAGAAAAAAACAAAAAATATTCCCTACTTTTTGAATTCCAATGCAACTCATTGATGTAATATTATTGCAGGACAGTAATCATTCTTTATGATACTTTCCATTTGTTTCCATATTACTAAGGATCTATACTTCAGATAAAAATAAACCATAGGCTAATCTTGTGGACTCGACTCCTTTCACAAATCAGTGACTGTACTCAGTATCAATATATGTTCAAATGCACATTATTAAACCACTTTAATTTTTAGGATTTCTGTGCATTTTATGAATTCAGTATTGGTCACATAAATATTATGAATAAACAGTTATTGTACCACATTAAACAATGATTTCTTGTATAATCACCGTTGAGTTTAATAGTAAGCGGCATTGCTCTTGTTCTTCTTCATGGCACACAATCCTTGTTATTGGTCATATCTTGCAGGTTATGTCGGCCAATCGTATAATTATCTCATTACAGAACTCGATGCTGTCTTCCTTCCTTTTTTAAAAGTTTAGTTTCTAGGCACTTCGACTTCATTGTAAGCTGGAGTCAAGCTGCACCACATTGATGATACGTGAAGAGGTCCTGGACAGTCTATGAAGGGACGAACTTCCACTCCTTCTGACTTCTGTGTTTTTTTCTTCTTTCTTGTTTTAGGTTTTTCCCTTGTTTTTCTGTTCTTTCATTGTTTTCCGTGTTGTCTTTATGACACACAAACACCCATGCCCGAGGCGGGACTCGAACCCACAGCCTCCTTATCCACGGCTCCAAGGCAGCACGCCCTAGCTACCGTGGCTAAGGAGACCGGCATGTTTTCGGAACTATACACAAAATCGTTATAATTTGAAGGGCTGAAAGCGCGCTTGTATTTACGAGGAACATTTCGTCCAAAGGATTCGTTAGGCAAGCAATTCTTCTTATTATGTTGTGGCCACCATCTGTCAAGATTCAATATATTCTCAGTATTAACCAATATGTTAACTCATGTTACGTGTGCTTACGCTATTAGGGCGCATTCCATTGGAATAAATATTCTGCCACAGCGTTTTATATACCTCTTCAACAATCCAAATAATCAGTTTCTCTATTTAATTTAAACAGTAATCAATCTCTTCAACTGTCTTGCACGCCTTTAGACTGCTCAGGTACGGTAACCCTCGAAACACAATTCCCTAGCAGTGAGTGTTGAAAGGGGACTATTTCTGGACAAGGCGCTTCTCATCACTCATAGCGATTGTTCATATGCTGTTTGTAGCTCAAGTACGAGAGGGTTGCTGTCTCCTTTCAACACCAATAGACAGATAAATCCAAAAAATACACGAAAATGTATGTAACTCAAAATCGGAAAAAATTAGACATAATCCATTCAATTGTGAAATATGGCACTGCGAGCGGGGTATGTGATCCCCTTAAAATGCATCACCTGAAATAAAGATAAGGGTGCGAGAGAGGCTAATAAGAGAGTCTCATTTGTGAGCAGAGTATGGAGGAGTTTATTTCGACCTCTTTAATTTAACCATCCTTTTACAAGCTGGCGCTCTCTGCTGCTAAGGTTGTGACGTATTCGTTATTATAAAGGACTGTTAATGTTAGTAATTAAAATGCGACGGCAAAGATATATCGGATTGTTATCAAAACTGTTACATTATTTTATACGGTTTTATTAGTGGTAAGCTTAATATATATTCACACTAGGTACCCTGTTATAATTAAGGAATCGCGCACAATGTGCATTATCTTAACCAAAGACTTAACCTACTGACAAACACCCAGTCCTGAACCCGGGAAAGGGATTTTTCACCCGGCCGGGAATCGAACGCGGGCCGCCAGAGTGGAAGGCAGGCGCGCTACCGACTCACCCACGGCGACGGACTAGGTACCCTGTTATTGTACATTATTCTACCAAATCTCAGAGAAGCATGTTCGCCTGTGAAATCCCAGTTAGGCCACCCTACCAACTACTAGCTTCTCTGTATACATCCGATACAGCCGCCACACAATCTCACACTTGGCACTGTGATTTAATATTTTCTTTGAGGCAAGGAATTCTTAATGGGCTTTTACTGGTTTCAATATTTTGCAAAATTTATCATTATGTTGACCATAATTTGCAATGCTACCATAATACTGTATTATATCAATAGCTAGCCTATAGGGGTATTTCTTGTTTTCAGAATAAATCACCAACAAAATGGAATCATTTTGACATCTGACACTATGGTAACCATGAACACATGGTCCTTTAAAGAGCAGTACTCTTGTCTTCTGCAAGTTCAAATATTTTTCATTTTGTTTTTTATGACAAGTTTTTGTTACACTAGTCCAGCGGTTCCCAACCGGTGGGTCGCGGAAGGGTTACAGGTGGGTCGCGACTCGATCCTAAAACTATCGGAAACCATCGAATAAGCCATCAGAAAAGATAAGAAGAATCGAAACAAATCAAATTGTTTTTTTTTATTGCTTTCTTGGTTCTTGATTTTTGGCATCTGGGGCAGACAATAGAACTACTACATTCCTTATATAAAAGCTTATATATATATATTTGCAATATTTGATGGTAAATTATATATACATAAGGAAGGGATACGATACAAATAAGGTTTTTTACTCCACCATGGACCGATGGACCGTTGAGGTATTTCGATAAGGAAAGGTGGGTCGTCAGCTGAAAAAGGTTGGGAACCACTGCACTAGTCTATGAATAATTTGTAGGCCTAGGACAGTGTTAATGTTATATTTTAATTAATTTCATAATGTTATATTTCGTTTTCTGAAACTTTGCATATTTTTCTATTTTATTATCCTAAGACAGGATTTTGTTTCTTTATGAATAATACGTGAGGAAAAACGACCTAACACTCAAACGTTTCCGTCGGAAAGCACTTGATAGATATAGCTTTTAAAGCCTCCTAGAGGACTTAAAATTTTGCACCCCGTTGCACATGATGCCTGGTAGGGGTTGAAATAAGAAGAAACAGAAATTCAGATAACATAGAATTGTTCTGTCTTTACGGAATATTTTATTTCTCACTCTCATGTTACCATACAACCGTTTCGGGGCTGAAATAAAAAAAGAAATTCAATATCACTTTCACACTTTCCTTCCCAAAAACCTGGACATAATTTACTGCACACATAGGACTAAAATGTTCCATCCTATTTTGTATCCTTTTACATGCTTAGGGCCTATGCCAAACATCCATATTTCTCAACTAATACAAAGCCTACAGCGATAAGTATCAGTGGATAGGATTTTTACGGACTTTTATTTTTTACTGACTTCTGATAATTTACTCGTTGGCACACACTCAGGCTGAGACAACTCAATATGACCTCTTACTAAACTTAAAAATGTGAAGTGAGAAAATTGTATTCTCCATGTCCAGGGTAGAGCAAATTATGTGATGCATCAAATTATGCATTATTTTTCGTGGAATTCATTCTCCATTACTGATTTACACCAGTGAATTAAATCGGCTATTCCACTCAACCAATAATGTTTAGCAGTTCCTCGGATATAGACCAATCACGATCTTTTATTTTCTAAAATGCTTGCTATTAATATGAGGATGCAATTATATATGATAAAATCGTCAGCTCGTTACTTATCACGTAAGGATCAACATGCGCTGATTAATACGTCACATGCTGCCACTAAGCAGCACGAAACACATTTTTATACAAAATAACTTGTCTGGAAATTGAAAGAATATAATGCCCAATGATAAAAAAAACACAATTTCGATTCGGTTCAAGACAGTTCGTGTGCTTTTAAAGCGTTTTGATAAAAGCAACTACCACGACGTCCCTCCATCTTGTGATGCGCACTATTGGTAGCTTTGGGAACTCGGATCGATTCATCGAAACGATTCGTGGACTGTTCATTCATCTAGTATGCCATGATTTTACGTCAGACAGAATATTGACAAGGAAGTAAGAAAATTATTATTATTTACAAAATCCGTTACAGTTTATTCGTGGAATAGACTTAATAAATCCTACACGGGATTACGAGTTACATAAGATAAATTTGCTCAAACTTCGTTCTCGCAAACATATCGATAAACTCGTAATCTTTCGTAATTTGCCAAAGCCCGGTATCATCCACTTTCAAAGCCACCTGTGAACACTGCAAACAATATGCTACTGTTGTCATGGGGACTGTACATGCAATGTGAATTACATTTGGTGAATTCAGTGCACCGCCGTCTCGAGAATTACAAAGCCAGGCCTATGCTTATTTTAACATGGAGTTCAGAGTATTGTTAAATTGCCAAAATTTCTCCAGTAGAGGCGACACAGTTCTCACCCAGATAGCATGAAATTCCAGCATATTTCAGTTTCCGAGTTTATACTTCATAGGCCAACACAGAGCTTACGGTAATGTAAAGGGTATTGCAGCTGGGTGTGAAAGGTGCTTCCATCTGTAATGTCGCCGCGTACGCAAAATTATCCGTATAGGACAGGCAGTGTATACACGAGTAATACAGTCTAGAAGGCAGTGATTCAGTGTTATATTTCTAGAAATTATGATTTCATATATTTGGTTAATAGACCTAGGGCAGTGTTAATGTTATTTGTCTTCTTCAAGTTTATATATTTTTCATTTTATTTTGTTTCGTTATCAATGACTGGTAACTGAAAATTCGCAGTTTCTCTGTTACTGCATTTAAACAGCACATTTCAAATTGTTATTAAGTGCCAGTATGGTATTTTATGAGATTGTGTGTGGGGACGAAAAAGTCTGTCCGTCTGTCCGTCCGTCCGTCCGTGTGTCTGTACGCGCCATAAGTCAAATACGCTTTTTTGGATTTTCATGAAACTTGGAAAACACATTTATAATGCCCGTGGGAAGAACCCTATTGATAATGAACCAAATCGGTTCACCGGTACCGGAGTAATGCCCAATTTAGTGCCTATTTTAATAGATTATGGCGCCTTTCTAATAGAAAGGCGCCATAACTCAAATACGCTGTATCGGATTTCCATGAAACTTGGCATACGCATTTATGACGCCCATGAAAAGTAGCCTATTGAATTTGAACCTAATCTGTTGACCGGTACCGGAGTGAAACCCAATTTAGTGTATATTTTAAAGGCGCAATAACTCAAATACGCTTTATCGGATTTTTATGAAACTTCGTATACGCATTTATAATATCCATGGAAATACGTCTATTGATATTCTACCAAATCGGTTGGCCAGTACCGGAATAATGCCCAATTTAGGGCCTATTATGTTAATATATAAGAAGTCGCAATAACTCAGATATGCTTTATTGGATTTTCCTGAAACTTTGTATACCCATTTATAATGTACATGGGAAGACGTCTACTGATATTGGACCAAATCGGTAGACCGATACCGGAGTAAAACCCAATTTAGTGTCTATTTTAAAGACGCGGTAACTCAAATACGCTTTACCGGATTTTTATGAAACTTGGTATAAACATTTATAAAGTCCATGGAAAGAAGTCTATTGATATTGGAAAAAATAGGTTGACCTGTTTCGGAGTAATGCTCAATTTAGTGCCAATTTTATGGTAATATACGTATTCGAAAGAATTTATAAAAAAAATGCAAATCAGTTACCTTGACAACATAGCCTATTGTTTTACTGTAATCTTATAAGGCTTTGAAAAGTAAAACACAGTTAGCTATGACCAAAAACACTATTGCTTTACATGCGCTTATCCAACTAGACCGTTAAACTGACCCAGGTGGCCGAGATGGTAACGCCTTGGTCTCACATTCTGGTTCAAATCCCGAAACCGGCCAATTTGACTTTTTTTGTATTTTTATGTGAGTGTGCGATTGTCAAGATATCACAAATTTGTACAGTTCAGCTGATGCTGGAAGATTTTAATCTGACTAAAAAAAATTGACCTTTTTTCTTCCGTAAGCCCTGCTTAATGAATAAATCTAGAGCGTAATTTGGAAATCAATTTAAAAAAAAAACATATTCTGCATATCATAATTGCAGTCATAACTGATTAAACAAAAACATACTGGCACTTTTTTACATCAGTTTACCTGACTTTTTATTATTGTGTTCAGAAGGACAACATACCAGTTCCTTGCTCATGGTTATGACTAGTCATTACGAAGTGCAACTCTGAAGTAACGTCGTATTGCCATCAGCAACCGGTTCCTCCATGCTAGATCGTTGCATAACGGAGATTTACGTACAATTTTTGCATTTTGCTATTAAAGTGGATATACTTTTTTACTCGTTCTATTGCTTCATTCTTTGATGTGGTATAAATTTCGTCCTTTCTGTTCAAGAAGATAAATGTGTAAATCCATCACTGCATCAATTAAACTCATAAAACGACTAATTTATGAACACGATATATATCAATTCATCCATAAATGTGATGTGATCAATGATTATATTAATCAACATTTTAAATATACCAGAAAAATATAGGACATATTTAGCAAATAGCAGCAAAGCTAAGAGGAAACAGAGAGTTTAGCTTCGTAGATTTGCCAGACTTCAGTTTACAGTGCAATGAAATTAAAATAAGAAGATAAATCTTTATAGACAAGAAATTGCTGAAACTAAATATTAACATAGCTTATAAGAAAATTTGTAAATCAATAAAAGTCACGTTGTTACAAAATAGGAAAAAATATATTTATAATTAAAATTTATAATTACAATTAAAAATTAAATATAATTGTAATTAAAAATGATGATTTATAATTAAAATGAAATGGTTAGCAAAAATAGAAGAATTTTATAGGTAGGTGCAATGGAAACACATAATTCTTTTATAAGATAATTTGGTTGTTTGTTTCTTGGTTTGTTTTGTTTTTGTTGGTTTATTGATCGGTGAATCATGTTGGTTTTTCTATATATTAAAGGTTCTGCGGAAAAACAGAAATATCACCGAGGGTGGGCATTATATGTACATGAATGAGAAATAAACGAAACACACATGCAAACATTGTTATATTTAATATATAACAATTTAATATATAACAATTTAGTATATAACAATGTTTGCATGTGTTATTCTGAGGATTATTAAAGCATATAGAACTGTTTCTACAGATGCCGCTTTAGTAATTGCGGGCATTGAGCCTTTATATTTGTCTGGTATTGCAAAAGCAGAAACTACGCTGCTCCGAAAAGGCTTCACATATGAAGACGCAATCTTGCGTTTGGATATCGAAAGACCAGCACACTTTACTACTGCCGGACATCCTGCTTACTTCAATAATTTTGTTAATAACAATGGATGTACCAGGAATCACAATCTGGAGATTTTTACAGACGGTTCAAAATTCTGCAGAGAAGGAATGGTGGATAAAATCGGTTGTGCTTTCGTGGTGTTCTGTTGTGGTAGGGAAATGTATTCACAAATGGCCAGACTCTCTACAGAGTGCTCAATTGTACAAGCAGAGCTCTTTGCTATAAAGGAGGCTGTCTTATGGTCTAAATCTCAAAATTCTGACTGTTGCATTTTCAGTGACTCACAAACTGCACTTACTGCTATAAACAACAAGTTCAATTTAAATGCCTTGGTAGCAGAAATTAGAACTAAGATAATATCATACGAGAAACACATTTGTTTATCCTGGGTACGAGGCCATATGGGCACATTAGGGAACGAAAGAGCTGATGAATTGGCAAAAAATGCTGCGACCTCGAATTTAAATTTTAGCTACAAATTGTGTCTCCTATCTTATGCTAAGAATAAACTTAGAGATTATATTAGGACTGCTTGGAATGAGCATTGGGTGTCCAGCTCCAAAGGGACCACTACGAGAGAAATCTTCTTTCCGACAGTTGAGTGTCGCCTACGCTGTACGAGTGTAAAACCGGACTTCATATTCACTCAGTTTCTGTCTGGGCATGACAAATTTGGTTTTTACTTTCAACGTTTCATGATCCAAAGACAGAACGGTCATCAATGTATATGTACTGAACAACAAACTGTTGAACATTTAATTTTTCATTGCCCAGTCCTAGAGCATAAAAGAAGAATATTGGACGCACACATGTAAAAAGAAATTAAATAAACCACTCTTTGATATTTTTAGGAAAAAATGCTGTTATAGAGAATTCCAAAAGTTTTTGTGTTCTATTTTTAAGATGTTATAGTTTTCTTTTATAATATAATATATTAGTTATCTTGTTTTCTTTAGTATGGCCTGCATCCAGCCTATGGATAAGAAGTAGTAATATTGCAAATATATTGTCTTGTAACTATAACCCTAATATACTTCCGGGTGGAATAGGGTTTAAGTAATTGTATATTCAATAAATAAATAAATAAATAAATATATTCAAAACGATTGTAATCTACACCATCGGTATACACTATTTACAGTATAGAGAATAATAGTCTGTAAATGAGAAGGGAAATATTCATTAATAATAATAATATTATTCTAGGGTATAGAAGCAAGAAATTAAAAATCGTTCAAGCGCCATTTCCACTTACTGATAGTAAATGAACTACTAAAACCCAGCGAGGTAGCCTAGATGGTAACGTCTTGGCCTCGCATTTGTGAGGTCACAGGTTCAAATCCCGTGGCCGGCCAATTGGACATGTTTTTTTTTCATGGTTTCCCCAGTAGTAAAGGCAAATGCCGAATTGGATATTTACATACCATGAATCATCCTCGCAATTTCATCCTGTATCGTATCCATT
This sequence comes from Ectobius pallidus, assembly GCA_964059195.1. Classification (NCBI taxonomy): domain Eukaryota; kingdom Metazoa; phylum Arthropoda; class Insecta; order Blattodea; family Ectobiidae; genus Ectobius; species Ectobius pallidus. Next base: position 80,799,890 of record CAXKWD010000001.1, read on the forward strand.
TAAATTACTCTCTGTTGAAATTAACTCCATGAAATACACTAACAATAGAAAATAATTGACAGTCATTAGTTTCATGGCCTACCCTACTTTATAGACACAGATCCCGAACTCGTGATATGGCCTCGTAGCTAAAAGGAGTATAAATACAGATGAAATAAAATAACAATAAACCACCAATGAGTCAACTGGCGGATTATGCGAAAGAAAGAATTTTTACTATTTGAAAAGTATCGAAAGCACCCCAGTTCAGATTTGTTTCATTCACTATTTTATATTTTGTGGTAACGATTCGTTTTCTATGTTACTAATGTGGTGAAGTTTCTTGTTATATCTAGGTAGCAGGTATGAGCACTTGTTGTCAAAAGATGAGAATGGGAACAATAGAAGACACTAACCTCGGTGAACTCTATTAGGGACAACACTAATAGATGTGTATATAGGCAAGCAAGCCCTACATTCAACCCTGTAAAGCGATACCGGTGTTTAGTTTTCGCCTGAAATACATGTTTTGAAGTCCCTGAATCCAGAAATGAAAGGGAAAACTAATTTTAGGGATAATCTATGGATGGGGAAGAAGTTTCATGATATCTAGACGCCGGAAAGCAGCGTTTTTGGAATTAAGTCTGCCTGCCTGTTTTGGATAAGCATTATAAGTATTTTCTTTTATTATGGGCTTTGTTGGACTCTTTATTGTCATCCCCAGAATTAAGTTTCTATTACTAAAATGACTAGTTCAGTGAACAGTAAGAAGACTTCGCGCCTAATCTTGCTGCTAATCTTGAAACAGAATAAAAGAAACTTTCACATGGCAATTTTTAATTAACCTACTTCAAGGAACGTTGATGCTAAATTGGAAGGAAATCGAACATAGTGTTTGGTCGTGACTGCGTAACAAAAAATTATAGACAAACAGACGTAAATGCGGTAAATCCACCTTGGAACGGAATAAAATAATAAAAATTCTCGCAGATACATAATTTTTAAAGACTTCAAGAGACATAATCCGAACTGGAAGAAGTTCAAACAACGCGTTTGGTCATAACTAGACCGCGGATCTTTAGGTTTTTACCTATTTTATTCCTTGACAGATATCTGAAAATAATTAAGTTTATTTATGTTTCAGACTTATCTACGTCTATTAAACACAATTTTATAGCACCTAAAAATGCCTATTTCAACGTTACGGACTATTTTGACCTAATTAACACAAAATCCCGAAAACCTTAGTTTTTTATTCCATATTAAATGGAACGTAAATATAATTTGTGCTATAATTGTACGGAAAATTATAAACGAAGACATTTTAGATCAATATACTGTATTTCAAATTTAGGGACACAGTGGTCCAAGCAAGTTGCACTCTCCCTACAGTTGCAGCTGTCAAGGACAAGTCTTATTGTTTAAAGGGTGACGAACCAATGCCTAACGGTACTTCCTGACCACGAGCCTCCAAAAATGGTTTTCGCTTGCTCTACACCAGTTTGGTGGAAGATTCCAAGGTGTGAATGTGCGAACTGTGAAGTGAACAAAAATGCCGAAAATCGGGACTTCAAAGTCAAGTTTGATTCGTCAGTGGTTGAACGAGTTTCCGTGTTTTACATCGGATGGGAAAGTAATTTTCTGTCAAGCTTGTAATAAAGAGGTATGTAGTCTAAACATTTAACAAGTTTGTATTATTTTTATTAAATTCAGTAGGCCTGCAATGAACGTCACACTGCTAGAAGTGAACTTACTTTCTTCCCTTTTTTAACTTTCAAATTAATTTAGTCTGGTGGCATATTTAAATAAATCAAATCTCTTTGTCCAAAGTGCTAGGGTTAGACATTTCTTTGCTCCGTAAATCAGAGTTACCGGTAAACTGACGTGTATAGAACTCTTCGAACCCAGTCTAAATTGCATTTCGCTGTTTTTGTTGTTGTGCATTTTATGGAAACAATGAAAATCGCCTGAAGTTTGTCATACATTAATATTAATATAAAATATTACATTAAAGTAGAAGTAAATAACCACCTTACAAATTTTATATTTTGTTTTAGGTTTCAAGTGACAAAAAGTCCCATCTATCACATCATGTCCAGGGGGCATTACACAAGGCCAATGAGGAGCGCAAATCAAAATCTAAACAGTTACTCTTAAGTCAATCCTTGGAGAAGACGAGCAACAAAAACAACTTCTATGCAGAATTGTGTCATGCAATGATAGCGGCCAATATTCCATTCAGAACAATTGAAAATGAAGCATTTAGGAAGTTCTTGGAGAAGTATTGCAATCGATCAGTTCCTTCCGAATCAACAATAAGGAAAAATTACGTGCAGCAATCTTACGATGACGCAATGAGTAAGATACGGGAGGATATAGGGGAATCGTTTGTTTGGATCTCAGTCGACGAAACCACCGATGTTTGTGGTCGATACGTAGCAAACCTGATTGTTGGAAAATTAGACCCAAATTCATCCTCTAGGGCATATCTCATCTGCACGAAGCAACTTGAGAAAACTAACAAACAAACTGTAGCGAACTTCGTGAACAATGGTCTGAAAGTGTTGTATCCAAATAGCATAGACGAAAACAGGGTACTTCTTGCATACACAGATGCGGCAGCTTACATGGTAGCAGCTATGCAGCTCCTGAAAGTTTTTTATCCTGCACTAGTACACGTGACTTGCCTTGCGCATGGTATCAACCGCATAGCAGAGGAAGTCAGGTCACAATTTCCAATGGTCAACAAATTGATTTCCACCATAAAGAAGGTATTTCTAAAAGCTCCAACTAGAGTTCAGGCCTTCCAGGAAGAGCTACCTGATGTCCCTTTACCCCCTGAACCTGTACTTACTCGTTGGGGTACGTGGCTGAAAGCTGCTGAATACTACAATTGTCATCTTCACGAGATAAAAAGTGTTGTAATGCAGCTGGAAGATGGTGCATCGACCTACATTGCAACAGCAAAGAAGCTGTTGGAAGATTCCTCTATACCGCATGACTTGGCATATATCAGGGCTCACTTCACATTCCTTGTGGAGATTATTTCAAAATTGGAAAGAAGAGGGACCCCCTTATATGAAAACATTGATTTAATTCAAGAAGTTAAAGACAACATTAAGAATGCACCAGGTGAAGTTGGGGAGAAAGTCAGGACAAAAATAGACAATGTGCTTAAAAAAACACAGGTCTGCAAATTCTCTATGCAGCGGCAGATATACTCAGTGGAAAGGGCAGTGACGTAGATCATCCACTTGTAATGCAACATACTGCCAGGCTCAAATTTGCTCCTGTTACGTCAGTGGATGTGGAACGTTCATTCTCGGCCTATAAACTGATTTTAAGTGACAAACGACAGAGTTTCACAATGGAAAATATAGAAAAGGTACTTGTAGTCTATTGTGCGGCTAACTATGGTGTATGAGAATTAATCTAAGTGAATCAAAATACTGAAAAATGTGGATTAAACTTGAAGTGAATTTAATTATTTGGTTAGTAGGCTATTATAAAACACAATAATGTGAGTTATATCAAATTTTAGATATGATTGGCCTATTCATATTTTAATAAAATTTACGCTGTCACTCTATTTCAAAGTCGTTTTAGAGCCTATTTCGTAACCTATACAACCTAAACAAGGTATAACAAACGCCTAATTTAGGTGCCTAAAGCTCAAGTTTTTAGTACCTAAAAATCCGCGGTCTAGTCATAACACTTTGCTAGGTTAGTAGTGGGGGGTAGCGTTCATCCAAAAAATAATTCAGTCTGCTCGCCACCAGGTGGCAGCACCGTCGCGGCGGAGGGTTGCGGGAAAATTTGAAACTAAATGGCGTGCGATTTGAAAATGACGCTAGAAATGCACTCTTACGCAAGGCTTTTTACAAATGTTGTTAAGCCGTTTTGCCAACGATGCCTGCAAACGCACTCTTACGCAAGGCTTTTTCCAATGTTGTTAAGCCCTTATGGCAAAGACGTCTGGATATGCACTCTTACGCATGGCTTTTTACCAATGTTGTTAAGCCCTTATGCCAAGGACGGTTGGAAACGCACTCTTACGCATCGGTTTTTACCAATTTTGTTACGCCCTTATGTTCTGCACCGTTGCAGCATAGGGTTGCGGCAAAATTTGAAACTAAATGGCTCGCGATTTGAAAATGAATACCGCACCACTGGTCCCTACGCGATTATTTTACACTCTCTCGCAAGGCCTTAACCTAACTTTTCCTTTTTTCGCACTTACGTCCTTATGTTCAGCACCGTCGCGGCGGAGGGTTGCGGCAAAATTTGAAACTAAATGGCTCGCGATTTGAAAATGAATACCGCACCACTGGTCCCTACGCGATTGTTTTACACTCTCTCGCAAGGCCTTAACCTAACTTTTCCTTTTCTCGCACTTACGTCCTTACGTTCAGCACCGTCGCGGCGGAGGGTTGCGGCAAAATTTGAAACTAAAAGGCGTGCGATTTGAAAATGAATACCCCACCACTGTTCCCTTCGATACTATTTTACACTCTTACCAATGGCTTAACCTAACTCTTAATTTTTCTTGCCGGAGGGTTGCGGCAAAATTTGAAACTAAAAGCGTACGATTTGAAAATGAATACCCCACCACCGTTCCCTTCGATACTATTTTACACTCTTACGCAATGGCCTAACCTAACTTTTAATTTTTCTTGCACTTACGCGCTTATGTCAGTTGGTTCGCATATAGTCTTATCCTTTAACCTATCTTCTTCTAGACTTAAATGATAAGTCCCTAACTCCTTGTTTTCTTGCAAAATACCATTTGATGTTATTTTACACTCTTTCGCAAAGACTTAACTGTCCCTTCTTCACACAAGTATTTTTTTAACAATTTCCCTTTTTCCCCGCTTTTACTGTAGCTGCTTCGCATATATTCTTAAGGTTTAAGCTAACTTCTTTAAGTCCCTAGCTCCTCGCCTTCTAGCGAAATGTCTACAGCGCTCTCATAGTTTTCTTTCTTGAACCACCCTCGATTCGTAACATGTTATTATGGGCGCTCCCATGATTTTCTTTCTTGTGAAATTATTATAAGCCCTACACTCGATTTTCTTGCACATCAAGATGTCGGGTGGTAATTGAATTCTTTTTTCTAGTTCAAGTCATCTTTTTACACTTTAAATACATTCCAACTACTCATTAGCAAGTTTATTATTCGATTTGATGATATATTTCTCTATACCCAGTCCTTTCTCCCTAGTTTCTTATTGCAAACAGGTTTTTTCTTTTTTCTTCTTGTCATTATATTACGTTCTTATGCATGTTAATTTTAGTCAATGGTCGCATGCTTCTCACCCTTATCTAGGTCACGGCTGCTTCATGTTGAGACATGCTGTAGGTAGTCATAGGATCCGCTTTCGATAATATTTATAACATCAACCGAAAATGTTATATGTCGTATAATTCCTAGACAAAGGATTCATTATAATAATAATAAAACTGTTTTGAAGGAAGGGAGCGTACGGTGACATATGTCAAGCTTTAGCTTGTATTTAAAACTCTTAAGAAACATTATTATTTTAAACACAACTCTGTCTCATTAAATACTTACCTGTTACCTGCTTTCTGCGCAAGTGATGCGCGCTTCAATCCCTGTCATACTGGAAGGACTTTATGTAAAAGAACTCCTGCAGAATCACGTCGCTAAATAACCCAATATGTTTCACTAGAACTGTTATGTAATAACTTTCATTTTAATATGATTGTGTATTTTGAGAGGTTATGTCATAAGAGTTCGTTATTCTTCTCATTATAATTATTTTACTGTAAAGTAAACATTTATAAAAGGCCTATATGAGAGGATCTAGGATAATGATAGGTAATAGTTCTTTGCAAATCATAGCATATAATAATATAAGAGACTTGTGTATACTTATTCAAATGCTAATTTGGCCCTAAAATTTTCGCAAACTATACTATTAAGTTTCTTGAAATGTTTTAATGATTATAGTTTTAAAAAAATTAAGCGTATTTTATGTATATTTTCTCTACGATGTAATTTTTAATAGCTGTTACCGACACTTTATTTCTTCGAACAATGTTAAATAATTTCTCTTCCTTAAATTTCAGTAGGCTTCTGTCTTATCTGCAAAGTGGTGACCTGTCTAAAATTTAATTGTAACAAGTTACAGACTCAGCATCAATAACTTGACGTTATTTATTACTGCATAAACAGTATGATGCCAATTAATTAGAAACATTATAGTCAAAATAGTCTCGCTTACGAAAGTGTTTTATTAGAGTCGGATCTGACTGCTTAAGTTTGGAATTTGTTTGCAAAAACTTTTAAAATCTGATTAAGTCTGGAATTTGCTTGCAAAAACTTTTAAAATTTGATTAAGTCTGGAATTTGCTTGCAAAAACTTTAAAATATCTTATCTCTTAAGGCACATCTAAAAATTCACTACATGTTTCCTTTACTACGTGTACGTTTTAAAAATCTCATAATATCGGAAAACTTAGAATTGTAACAAACTTCAAAGGTGATCTTTACTGACAGGACTAGTGTTCTTTGATCCTCTTGTGTGTTCTATAATTTGTCAGATGTAATTTATGTAAAATTGTTAGTTTCTACATAATGTGTAATCTGCAAATTGAAATAGCAAAATAATTATATTTTCTTCTGCTATTCATGTGTTAAAGAAACCTTTCTACAGATTATTATTCTTTAAGTTAATCCTATCATTGTAAGAAGTCATAGTCGATCAAGCTTCAGTGCAAACCTTCTTCTATAGACCTCTTCAGTGTTGGTTTCCTTAAGCATCAGCATCAGCTCTTCCATAAAGAAAATATTGTATATTAAATCACCTACCTCTTCTGTGAATGTAGATTTAATCAATTAATTTAGCAATTGATACAAAAAAAAAATTTTTTATTTATTTAATCTTCCCATAGTTATGGGTTGCCTACACAGACAAAGAGTACCAGAAAAAAAAACAGAAAGGTAATTGAACATAGAACATTGAAAAGAAAAAGAGAATAAAATTAATGAAAAATTAATACAAAATAGAAAATCATTAACAGTTACGATTAGGATTTATATATGTGATTCCTCAGTATTGAAACAGATCCTCTGAGGGTTGCTAAAGCAACTTCAGTTATAACTGATGGAGGAAGTCCCAATCTCTTGAAGGTGTTCAACATGAAAGTAGTAACAGTTCCTCTTGCTCCTACCATGAGTCCAATGACTTCAAGTTCTTTGAGATTGTATTTATCACTGTAACAAGCAATTTTAGAAGATAAATTATTAAAATATGACTTGTGGTTTTAAAATTACCGCGTTAAAAAAAATAGTTCCTGACGGTAAAATTAGATGTACAGCTCAAAGATTAAGTGACTGAACTGTACAAAAGAGAATATTTTCGTCAAATAATTATTATCACGTTTTCTAAAAATAATCAAGCCTTTTCATACTGTATATAACACTCGTTTAATTTTATAGTTGTCTGTAACTTAAAGTTTCCTTCGGTAAAAATGATTACTGATATTTGAAGGCGTATTTTTAAAATATTTTGCCCCGGCCTTGATAGGTAATGGTGTCTAGTGTATAGATCTATAACCCCTGAACTATTTTCGAGTAAACGACTTGTTCTAAATTTTGATAAAAATACCATACTTTTTTGTTAATATACAGGTATGCGTCACTTTTCTTTGTCATATCATCTGTGTACAAATAGATATTATATCCTCATGAGAAATTAATCACAGTCTGTTCAATTACGGAGCTTCGGGAATTTATTTTTAATTCGACCTCCTTTCTGTAACGGATTCTATTATTAACACATAGAAACGTTTTATTTTAATTTCTACAACGACAGTAAAGCTTCAGTTTATTTGTACATTGAAAGTTTAAATTCTAGCGTTCTTCAGTGTAAGCGATCAGTTTTCAGGTTCGGGGTTCGAATCCCTATAGTAAAATATAACTTCCTTCCAAGCTATATTTTTTTTCTCAACAAACCGCAACTTGTACGCCTATGTTTCAGAAATTTCCGTTAATATATTATTTATTTTCTTGGAAAAACTTAGAATTAAATCCAGCTCTTAAGATATTTTCTATGTAGTGTGTTTTTATTTCCCCATCTTTCCCCTTTTTGTTTAACAATTTACATTAACCTTAAAATGAAGTGTTTAAAGTAGTTCCAGACAATCATATGATAAACATTCATTTTACGCGTGAAAACATTTAGATAAACTATAAATTAATATATGTTGTGTTTAAATATTTTCACCTGCGTTTTTTTTCTTTAATAACTGACATTAGTTCCACACTTCACTTTAAAAAGCAAATAGAGCAGAGTTTGACTAAAATATAATATTCTTTAGTTTTTTATTTCTCAACTCTGTGTAGTATGTTTGTATTTAGCTAGTTCCAAACATACATTTAATATATTTTGTGTTTAAATAAATTAACGAACCTGTAAATAAAATAGCTCAGTCTTAAATTATTTTCGCAAGTACAAAGTGTTCTGCGTTATAACTAGAAAGAATCGCGTAGTAAAACACATGTTTTAAAGTCATTTCACAATGCTAGATTGGTAGCGAACTAATCCGAAATTTGGTGTTTTTTTATTATTTTATTTTAATAATAATATATCCGTTTGTAAAGTAAATTTTCAAAGTTCCATTATGCTACGCTTCAGCAAATATAAATTAAATCCTATAACTATAAAATAAATTTTAAATTCACTTATGTATTTCAAGTTTCCATTAGTTTTCGGTCCGTGTTGAATAAACCCTATTTTCGTTAACTATTAAGGTTTTATTTTTTTTTTCGTCGAACGTGTAAACCTATTTCATGCAGACTGCTCAATGTGCTAAAGTATTTTGTTAGTGTCTGTGCTTGAATAAGTGTTTATTGATTTCTCCGAATTTGCAAATTAAATTCTACTTTTCAATTAATTCAGATACATCGAAATAATTTTTTTTTGTAGCCCCTAAAATAACATTTTATTTGTGAGTAATAGATTTTCGTAGTTTTTTTTCCTTTAATAATCACAGTTCCCACTCGTAAACTTCGCAAATTAACTTAGTTACAGGTGCTTCCGAAATTTTATTTAATATAGCTCGGAGTGTTTATTTTCAGTAAAAGTAATTATAGATTTCTCCTAGCTAGTAAATTTTAAACCAGTCCTACATCTTTCACTTAATTCATATGCTGTGAAACATTTTTGTACCCTCTAAATATCATTCAACAAAACAAGACATGTAAACTTCGCAAATTATCTTAGTTACAGGTGCTACCGAAATTTCATATTATATAATCTGTATTTAAATTTTCATTTTATAAGGAAAACGTATAAATTTCTTTTAATATATTTTGTGCTTAAAAAAATTTAGTTTGCGTCAAGCCGGAAATTGTAAATTAAATTCTACCATGAAGATATTTTCAGAAAGTGTTTAAATAGTTCTAACCCGTTTTGTTTAATAAACCCTATTTAAATTAACTCATCCAAACATACATCGTAATTACAGAGGTCTGAAGTTAGTATGAACGTTCAAAACGCTGTTAGTCTTTCGCCGCTTGACAATCAAAACGCTTTTCTTTTGTCACTTGCTTACACAATAATGGAGATATGTCAGGTGGTAGGGGCAATATAGCCATTTTTTAATGCTTCCACAACTGAATGTTAGTCAGTGCTGTGTTGTTCGTAACGGAAGGTGAAGGAGTATCATTATTATGGTTAGGGGACATTAATCGTGGCAATAGAAAAACACAGAAAAGTACAGGCATGTATTGTAATAAAGCCTAATTTGTTAAAGCTTCTATTTTTATTTTATTTAAAGATAAAGGCAGTAATAATAATAACGTTCTAGTAATGTTTAAAATACTTCCCTTCGAGGTGCCTAAAAGACAGAAGGTCATTGCATTTATTACTACAGCCACTAAAAATCTCAGAGAGTTCACTTGTCGTTAGAATTGTAAGGCATACAGTTACATTTGTTTGCAAGAATTTTCAGTAAACAGTTTATTATAGATTTTTAGGTCACCTACTAATGAAACTTGTATCATAAGACAGAGCATATTATTCACATTATCGATAGATTACAAACATTTCGATCCTTACTTAAAAGATGCTGCAAAATGTAGTCAGTTATACCTACACAATGTACTCCACGAAACCATTATGTCCAGAAATTAACAAAGATGTGAAGAATCTGTTGAAAAATTTGCCATGCAGCAGTGACATAACTGGTATTAACTTAGTATTCTGATGTTTTAACTAATACTGAAACTGCACTAGTTACAGATGATGTTGATCAGCTTTATGATGTGCAGATGACGATATGTAACTTACAGAACAGGACTAAAGAATATTCACTTGTTAACAGGCTACGGTTTAAATTCTCAGTGTTCTATGTTTTAAATGTTCAAATATATCGCTTTAAAAACACAAAAAAAAACATTTTAACTACAAGACTCATCTTTATTGTTATTGTTGCAGTGGATCGTAACTTGACATTCCCACACGCAATCTGCTTGCTATGAAAACAAAAGAAATCTCCGTGCGGTAAAAATTACAAAAAGCACAAGTGCCGTAAGTAAAATAATCATAATACAAGCCTTTATGGAAGACTGTAACCAAGGCCCCCTATTTTTGTGGCGATTTTAACAGGACAAATATTCAGTCCCCATAACAACCAACACATGCGAATCACTTTCTGAAATATAACATCCATCTTCAATAATGTATATACATAATATTTTAAGCTAATATCTCAATTAAAATAATTAAATTTGATATAAATAATCTTCGTGCAATAAAAATAGCATGCAACACTCGTGCTGTAAGCGGTGCAGCATAAAGATTTCAAACGTATTGTCCGTAAACTATTAAAGAAATAGGAAAAACCATCTGCAAACAAAGATAATATATAGAACATGATTCATAGAAGAGGAAAATATGACAATTGTGCATAAAAAATTAAAATTACGTAAAAATCCACAAATCATGTTTGAACATATACATTGACAGAGGAAACGAAGTCATTTATACATTTAAAATTACGAAAAGTACACCTCTCACTAAACAAATGACATAGGTTTGTTCCAAATGCCTTACCATTTAATACAAGCTTGTTGTCAATTATCAAAGAAATAGGGAAATAATATGTTAAAGAGAATATTTACAATTTCAGTAATTATAAAAAATTACTACATTAATCCACAAATCATGATTGACATCGACACAAGAAATGAAATCATTTATACATTTAAAATTACGTATGTACACCTCTCACTAAATAAAAAAAAAAGACATAGGTTGTTCCAAATGCCTTATCAATTAATACAATCTTGTCAACTATCAAAGAAATAGGTAGAAAGCATATTAAACAAAGAGAATATTTAGGACATGACTAGATGGGTAACATAACAAGGTGTCTAGTTCTACAAGAATTGGGGTTGACTGTCGGTTCTCAGACTGCTGATGCCATGCTGCGACTAGACTTAGAACGACTAAGATCAGCAGATAATGCAGTTAAAAACTTTGTGCAAAAGGCTAGGCAGGAAAGAAGGAGTGCCAAGAGAAGACTCCAGGATGAGTATGAAGATGATCCAGACAACCCGAGCTATGGAGCAGGCATGCATTGATGTTACAACTTCGAGGCTCGTTTTCCATAAGTTTACTTTTTTCATACAAAAGGAAGGTTTTCTCAGCTCCTAATAGACATAGAGGTTCGAAATTTTCAGTACTTCACCATATTATTACTTTACACATACTGAATCAACAGTTTTGGATTTTAGTAATTTTTAAGAATTTTATACATGAAAATGCATTGAAATTATGATCTTTTTAAATTCATAAAAAGAGAAAATTATTATCTCAGCCAGTATTTAGTTTTATGAAAAACTGTTGTTTCAGTATTCATATAATGTCTGTGGCTATAACCTGTAAAAAAATCAAAAGGCTAGCTACAGTAGTTTCTGAGAAAAACTCTCTTTTCTAAGGCATAATTTAACATTGTAAGGATAGGGCATTCCGTATCCCGTTAAAGACTCAAGTATAGTCATGTGTTTTTATTCCCATTCCTTTGCCTTTGACAAAGCCCTCACAACACACAGCATAATACATTTTTATTTACATACACAAGACACATAGCATAATACATACAGCCACACAACTTACAGAAGACACATAGCATATTACATTTTTATTTACACAAGACACAAGATACAATTTATTATTTGACAATATACAACATATACATTTTTACACTTTACATCTTTTAGCAGGGGGTCCCTCATCAACATCAGCATCCCTGATTTTGTAATGCCCGTGAGCAAGAGTTTCCACGCCATTAGGTAAAATGTGCCGCTTATCATCTGAAGCGCTTAAGGTTACTTTATTCATGGCAATCGAAAATACTTTATGTTTAAACGATCTGATGGATCTATTTACCGAGAATGACGATTGCCCGCTCTGAAGACAACTGACATAATCTTCAAATGAGAGCTCTCTCTCTCTACAACACATTTATTGATTCCTTTCAATTTCTTTATGCTCATATCGTTAAACCTTATGGCGTAAATTTTTGCTCTAAGGCCTACAAACTCAGTTATAGTATGACCAGCACCTTCGTCCTTGAATTTACCGACCACTCCTTTGTTTTCCACTGAATACAAGGGATGATTAGGGGGGTATACGCTAGTATCCAGTTCATCTCTCAAATGTAACAAATCACGGTCTAGATTGTCGGATTCGATCTTGTATATGAAGCTATCAGTGTCCATGTAGCACAGGCTAATTTTGTTTTCGAAATACCTACTCATGGTGTCGTAGTGAAAGTCGTACATCCTTGTTTTCGAAATTTCCAAAATGGACATGCCAACATAGATGGCTTTATCCAAAACGAGTTTAGTTTTGGCAAGGTGAACACCCACAAGGTTTTCGTTATAGATGGTTCTATCCTTAAAGCTGCTTTTAGCTACCAGTTTAGACATTGACTTTTCATCAGACACCAGCCTAAAATCTATCCTCTTTCGTACGTTTTCCATCGTCTTCCCAAATACACTATTATTTAATAGCTTATAGAAATCCTTTTCGAATTCGTTACTGGCAGCCCTCCGTTTAGAAGCATTGAACTCGATATACGGTTTCAACCAACAGCTTTGCTCAAAGTTTCAGTCCGTGTTGTAGCGCTTGTTTAAGCACGGAATAGTGTACAATGTAATTTTGTTTAGTTTCAAGCGTGGTCAAAAGTTTCTTGAATTTACTTCCAGGAGGACATTTCATTTCTGCACAAAAGGGTAGATCAGTATGAGCGTCGTGGAGGTGTTCTGGATATTGCAAATCGACTTCCAGGACATATCCTAAATTGGAGTTGGTCGGTATGGAGACAATGTCTAGGGACTCTATCTCGTCTTTCTCGAGCCAACGGAAATTACCTATAGGCAACGCTTGTGACATGGCATAACCATAGAGGTTATTGGCGTCGACGTAGTACAATGCCAACTCGTTGTTTTCCACACCATGCCTTGTAACACATTGGCATATTCCTCCACGAATTCCAAGCTCAAACATCTGCACCATGTCCATATCGTTTAAAATAGGCAGCTTTACCTGTGTAAACTTTAACATGGCCGCATAAGCGAACCCAGGAGCAGTACTGTAATAAAGGCAATCTAGCCCATAGGTATCGTGACACATTTGTCTAAAATTCTCGAAAACGTCGGTCAAAATCAATGCATCTGTTTTTAAATATAGGTCTGAATATTCCCCTAAAGACTTGACCGAAAATGATTGCCAGACATTGACAGCGTGAGAGTAGTCTCGATCTGAAACACTCGTATTGCTGAGCTTGTTGTAAAACGCCTCTTTAGGCGGTAATTTTGTCTCGTTTAGAATTTCGAGCGAGGTGACGTGGTCGTACGGGAAAATCCCCTTGCGACTTACCAAATCGGTATTGTCACCGAAAGCTTTCCGCGTCTCTATGAATTTATCTTTAGGTAGATTGTTTGCTAATTTTTCCAGGCTCGTGGACATGAATCGAAAAGAATCTATAAACCTCAACTCCATACCTCCCCTTCTCAAATAAGAGGAGGGAATAAATTTTGAAAATGTCACGTATTTCTCCTGGGTATTGCAAATGACGTTGATACGGTTCTTGTCAAAACCTAACTCTGTCACAATGAAGTGTGAGTCATAGTTAGATAGGTTGTGTAGCACAACAGGGACAAAAGACTGGTTCCTATAATTTGGGTTACAGTTTCTGTGTGCTGCACATCTGAACCGACCGCTCACGTGGCAGTGGTCACGGACTTTGTAATTTTCTTCGGTAAAGTTACCTTGTTTACAGATATGGCAGATGGTACTGGTCATATACTGATTAATTTGTTCCGCCGTGAGAGGGATCATGGGTTTTATTTCTGAATTTAAAATGGTATCAATAGCCTTGATGTCTTTTACGAGAGAACTCATAAAATGGGGTCCTGCATCGGGGCCTCTGTACATCCGTAGATTTGAATGTTCGCCTTCCAAGTCCTTAATAAAATAAGCGTAACTAAAAGGTGTATGTTTTTGATACTTTTGAGTCCAGGATTTTGTAGGTTCGTTTTCACACCCCGAAATAGGCTCCAGTAAGCACTCAAAATACGCATAGATCACAAACCTAATCTTTTGCGAATGTTCATGTTTAGTAAAGGACACTTCTAAACGTTTAGGAAATTCACATTTTACAGGGGAGAAGGAATTGCATACTGCTAAATGAGCCTCATGTCTCTGGTCGGCTGACTGAGTGCCGTAGGCTTGAAAGTGTGTGAAACATCTTTTGCATACTCTGACTTGAGTTTTGTGAGATGTTGTGAAAGGTCTAATGAATGCATCGAAATCGGTAATTAGGACGTAATGCGAATCTACTTCATCGCAGACATAGAGAAAGTCTCTATGGTCGTCCAACTCCTTATCAGCAATTTTGATTGGGTATACTTCCGCATTGTCATCGAAGCCAAACACATTGATCGAAATGTTATTTAATTCAGAAAATTTACCAATGTCTTGGAATGTTACTGGAAATTTTACACATGAAAAGTCGTATTTCTCGTCCAAGTCCGGTCTGTCCAGATAAGAAGTCCACATGTCATTGTCGTCCTCTATGAATTTTGCCAATATACAATATTTAAAACAATAATCGTCATGGTTGTTTATGTTGACTAGAGATTTTGAATGTCTAAAACGCTGCGGTAGAAGAATGAACTTTCTACCTGCAAAGGGGTTGTAATGGTTGATGCGGACCTCAATTTTATGGATGGATTTAAATACGAATCCAGACCCTCTCAAGGCTACGTCTTGAAATTCTTGTTTACTTTTCTCTATTTGTCTAACTTATAACTTATAACTTCAGATACATTGGTTGTGGCGAGAGCAATTTCGTTTTTTGACTTCAAATTGCGTAGAGCGGATTTACCATGCGGGTCTTGAAAATTGCACTCTACAAAAATATTAAATTTTACAGAGTTAAATTGATGGATTGAGTCCCTCACCAGTGCTTCCATCTTCGGTTTGTAGGTTGACATACCACTCTCCAGGTCCGATTGTGGAATATCGATGGCTGCGTATGTTGCTATTCTTGATTTGAAAGCGCTCTCAACCTTCTTGAAATCATTCTACAACAAAAAAATACGGAAATTCGTTGTAGTGCGCTGTTCATTACAACTATCGTTACGCTAGGCTGTAAACATGTGTAAAACTACTTACATTAGCTGAATGCGTCGCGGGTTCCACCTGTATGGGTTGGGTTGAAACTCCTTGGCCGTGCCTGACTCCTAGGACATGTGTACCTCCATGGCTGCCGGCTGGAACGGCAGACTGAGTGTTCACATCATGCGGTGAGGGCGTGGCTCCACCCATATTGGTACGGTTGTTGACTGAAACCTCTTCAGTTGTGAAAGCGTTCGGCTGGAACAAAGAAAAAATAATGAGCCGACTTCTATTCGACTGTGGCGTCACCTGTAAAATAATACGTACCAAGTATTCATAGTTTTGTCCGCCCACAACTGTTCTCATCACTGATTGCCTGGCTGTCCGTGGACTTGGTTCATTGGCGGCATCAGGCTGGCTAAGTACCGATGGCTTGGTCTGTGGTCTCGCTACCGCTGTCCTTGGTTCAATGGCTGTTGATGGCCCGGCTGCAGGTGTCCCGGGTTCGATGACTATTGACGTAGGTCTCGGTGTCTTGGCTTCACGTTGTCTGTACATTTCATTGGGATTCATCGGATGGTGTGTTGTTCTCAAATGTTGATTTAGATAACGTCGAGCTGCGAAACTTTTACCGCACTTGTCACACTGTATTTGTGTACCGGAATGTATCTCCTGTATATGTGTATTTAATACATCTCGCCGTGTAAATAATGCCGCACACACGCCACAGGTATAATGGTCTTGACCATGTCTATGTCTCACGTGCCGATTCAAATGATATTTGTGTCTATATTTAGCGGAACACTGTTCACACGTGAACCATGTAGTAGCTTCCATGATGACAGATGGTAGCGGAATGAGTTAAAATTGGTTGAGGATGGTGTATTTGTATGAGTTGGCGCGCATGCGTATAACGGCCCCCACGCATAAGTACGGTGTCGGTATACAAGCAGGGCCTCACGCGCGGTAAGCTGGGTTATTTTCGTATGCAAAGATGAGACGCTAGGCTGCAGACAACATCTGGACTCTCGCTAAGACACGCAAGCCAGCAATAATATTATATCACAAATAATTAGACATGTGCGGCAACATCGACACACGCTAGAGTACAGCGTTCACGTGCATGCAAGACCTCACGCGCGGTAAGCTGGGTTATTCTCGGACGCAGAGATGAGACACCGCAACTCTGCCACGCGAGACTGCATGTGTGCAGTGCAAGACCCCACGCGCGGTGAGCTGGGTTATTCTCGTACGCGCGGCTGCCAGACAACATCTGGACTCTCGCTACGGTAGCGAGACACGCAAGCCTCAATATTACAAACTCGCAAATATTTACCAATATCACAAATAATTTCCAATATTACCAACCGAACCGAACACTTAGGCCGTTGTTCTACACAGGTGGTGCAAAGGGTGCCTGCACGCAGATGGACAAAAGAGCTATGTTCATTAAGGATGCAAGCACCCAGGTGGCCAAAGGACAGTAGTCAGTGGTCAGTGGTCAGCTGCTCCTCCGAGTGGACAGTGGTCAGCTGCTCCTCCGAGTGGACAGTGCTCAGCTGCTTCTCCGTGACGTCATCCCATCCCAGCGCATCCCAGCGACTACGTCATCCCCAAAACACCACTACTAACACAGCACTGACTAACATTCAGTTGTGGAAGCATTAAAAAATGGCTATATTGCCCCTACCACCTGACATATCTCCATTATTGTGTAAGCAAGTGACAAAAGAAAAGCGTTTTGATTGTCAAGCGCCGAAAGACTAACAGCGTTTTGAACGTTCATACTAACTTCAGACCTCTGTAATTACGATGTATGTTTGGATGAGTTAATTTAAATAGAGTTTATTAAACAAAACGGGTTAGAACTATTTAAACACTTTCTGAAAATATCTTCATCGTAGAATTTAATTTACAATTTCCGGCTTGACGCAAACTAAATTTTTTTTAAGCACAAAATATATTAAAAGAAATTTATACGTTTTCCTTATAAAATGCAAATTTAAATACAGATTATATTATATGAAATTTCGGTAGCACCTGTAACTAAGATAATTTGCGAAGTTTACATGTCTTGTTTTGTTGAATGATATTTAGAGGGTACAAAAATGTTTCACAGCACATGAATTAAGTGAAAGATGTAGGACTGGTTTAAAATTTACTAGCTAGGAGAAATCTATAATTACTTTTACTGAAAATAAACACTCCGAGCTATATTAAATAAAATTTCGGAAGCACCTGTAACTAAGTTAATTTGCGAAGTTTACGAGTGGGAACTGTGATTATTAAAGGAAAAAAAACTACGAAAATCTATTACTCGCAAATAAAATGTTATTTTAGGGGCTACAAAAAAAAAATTATTTCGATGTATCTGAATTAATTGAAAAGTAGAATTTAATTTGCAAATTCGGAGAAATCAATAAACACTTATTCAAGGACAGACACTAACAAAATACTTTAGCACATTGAGCAGTCTGCATGAAATAGGTTTACACGTTCGACAAAAAAAAATAACACCTTAATAGTTAAGGAAAATAGGGTTTATTCAACACGGACCGAAAACTAATGGAAACTTGAAATACATAAGTGAATTTAAAATTTATTTTATAGTTATAGGATTTAATTTATATTTGCTGAAGCGTAGCATAATGGAACTTTGAAAATTTACTTTACAAACGGATATATTATTATTAAAATAAAATAATAAAAAAACACCAAATTTCGGATTAGTTCGCTACCAATCTAGCATTGTGAAATGACTTTAAAACATGTGTTTTACTACGCGATTCTTTCTAGTTATAACGCAGAACACTTTGTACTTGCGAAAATAATTTAAGACTGAGCTATTTTATTTACAGGTTCGTTAATTTATTTAAACACAAAATATATTAAATGTATGTTTGGAACTAGCTAAATACAAACATACTACACAGAGTTGAGAAATAAAAAACTAAAGAATATTATATTTTAGTCAAACTCTGCTCTATTTGCTTTTTAAAGTGAAGTGTGGAACTAATGTCAGTTATTAAAGAAAAAAAACGCAGGTGAAAATATTTAAACACAACATATATTAATTTATAGTTTATCTAAATGTTTTCACGCGTAAAATGAATGTTTATCATATGATTGTCTGGAACTACTTTAAACACTTCATTTTAAGGTTAATGTAAATTGTTAAACAAAAAGGGGATAGTTGGGGAAATAAAAACACACTACATAGAAAATATCTTAAGAGCTGGATTTAATTCTAAGTTTTTCCAAGAAAATAAATAATATATTAACGGAAATTTCTGAAACATAGGCGTACAAGTTGCGGTTTGTTGAGAAAAAAAATATAGCTTGGAAGGAAGTTATATTTTACTATAGGGATTCGAACCCCGAACCTGAAAACTAATCGCTTACACTGAAGAACGCTAGAATTTAAACTTTCAATGTACAAATAAACTGAAGCTTTACTGTCGTTGTAGAAATTAAAATAAAACGTTTCTATGTGTTAATAATAGAATCCGTTACAGAAAGGAGGTCGAATTAAAAATAAATTCCCGAAGCTCCGTAATTGAACAGACTGTGATTAATTTCTCATGAGGATATAATATCTATTTGTACACAGATGATATGACAAAGAAAAGTGACGCATACCTGTATATTAACAAAAAAGTATGGTATTTTTATCAAAATTTAGAACAAGTCGTTTACTCGAAAATAGTTCAGGGGTTATAGATCTATACACTAGACACCATTACCTATCAAGGCCGGGGCAAAATATTTTAAAAATACGCCTTCAAATATCAGTAATCATTTTTATCGAAGGAAACTTTAAGTTACAGACAACTATAAAATTAAACGAGTGTTATATACAGTATGAAAAGGCTTGATTATTTTTAGAAAACGTGATAATAATTATTTGACGAAAATATTCTCTTTTGTACAGTTCAGTCACTTAAGGGGAGGTTGTAAGCTGTATCTCTGCCATGTTAAATTATTGATGTTCATGTTCCTTTTTCTCAAAAACCATTTGATCAATTGAAACAAAATTTGGTAGACTTTTAGATCTGTATCTTGTCTTTAAACGTTGGTTTTTTAAAAGGAATATGTTTGTAAACAAATATGTTATAACTTTTTTTGGAAAATTGAATTTTTCCATTCGGTTTTATTAATTAAAAATGATATAAATTTCTTACCATTGAAGATAAATGCATTAAAAAACCACCGTTTCTGTATTAATGTAGTTTTAGTAACTGGAACAAAAATCAGATCTCTACTCTTAATAACTCCCGAGAAAAAGGAACAAATGTGCACAAAAAACAAAACGAGAGAAAAAGTACGTTAAAGATAAAATGTACCATAATGTGCTCGAAGTGCATATTCAGGACAAAACTTGTATGTCGGATGAAACCCTATGGAAGAATGTGGCCCACACTGCTCTCTTCATATTTTCCAAGCTATCTGTATTAGTACCTACATCTGTATTAGTGCTAAAACCTTGTCCATAGTACAATTGCAGCTCCTTCTCAGTGGGCCTTCGTTGCCGTGTGAGTGGCTTCAAGACGGTTCCCACTGAATTTTTTTCTCGATTTTCTAAGGCGTGAGGCCATACGTTTCTGTACATGCTAAAATTTAATGGATACGTTTTTTTTAACTATAGAAAAGAGCAAAATACCTTATTATTCGAGAGGCTCCTTCATGCCCCGTCATCTTCCAGGCTTGCCAACCACCGATTATTTTACCTGGGCCCCCCCACCTCAGTTCCACAGGCATCCAGAGCCTCTCGAACCCCGGATACTCCGGGAACATTGCGTCACCTGGCCAGGATGCCACAATGCTAAGGTTGAGATAAGTTCTCTCCGAACTGCATTATATAGTTAGATCACTGTTGCGCACAGTACAAGCGAGGGATATGCAAAAAAAGAAATATCTAATTTTTATGAATATATATTTGGGAAATTATTGTTTTTTGTGTAAGATAACAATTTTTTGCAACATTCAGTCGGTAGATATGAAAGCATATGCTAAGCTGACTTCCGTGAAAAACATTTTAAAAAATACAGTATATTCAGCTGTAAATTTGTACATAGCATATTGCGCCATCTACTCAGGGAAACCTACAACTAAAAGGAAAAGGAATTGGTCCCGTCTGACAGCCGGCAACGTATGAATGGACTTTCATTATTGTGCCCGGCACTCAGCCGGTAACGAGTTAAAGAGATTTACTACGCCATTATGGCCCTTATAGCACAAAACGACTATGTAACATGTAAATTATACTTAATTCAATTGAAATATACAATAAACCGAAAATCCACATTTTTGATCAAATGTGCTTACAACCTCCCCTTAATCTTTGAGCTGTACATCTAATTTTACCGTCAGGAACTATTTTTTTTAATGCGGTAATTTTAAAACCACAAGTCATATTTTAATAATTTATCTTCTAAAATTGCTTGTTACAGTCTCATATATTTTTTTTGTATCAATTGCTAAATTAATTGATTAAATCTACATTCACAGAAGAGGTAGGCGATTTAATATACAATATTTTCTTTATGGAAGAGCTGATGCTGATGCTTAAGGAAACCAACACTGAAGAGGTCTATAGAAGAAGGTTTGCACTGAAGCTTGATCGACTATGACTTCTTACAATGATAGGATTAACTTAAAGAATAATAATCTGTAGAAAGGTTTCTTTAACACATGAATAGCAGAAGAAAATATAATTATTTTGCTATTTCAATTTGCAGATTACACATTATGTAGAAACTAACAATTTTACATAAATTACATCTGACAAATTATAGAACACACAAGAGGATCAAAGAACACTAGTCCTGTCAGTAAAGATCACCTTTGAAGTTTGTTACAATTCTAAGTTTTCCGATATTATGAGATTTTTAAAACGTACACGTAGTAAAGGAAACATGTAGTGAATTTTTAGATGTGCCTTAAGAGATAAGATATTTTAAAGTTTTTGCAAGCAAATTCCAGACTTAATCAGATTTTAAAAGTTTTTGCAAGCAAATTCCAGACTTAATCAGATTTTAAAAGTTTTTGCAAACAAATTCCAAACTTAAGCAGTCAGATCCGACTCTAATAAAACACTTTCGTAAGCGAGACTATTTTGACTATAATGTTTCTAATTAATTGGCATCATACTGTTTATGCAGTAATAAATAACGTCAAGTTATTGATGCTGAGTCTGTAACTTGTTACAATTAAATTTTAGACAGGTCACCACTTTGCAGATAAGACAGAAGCCTACTGAAATTTAAGGAAGAGAAATTATTTAACATTGTTCGAAGAAATAAAGTGTCGGTAACAGCTATTACAAATTACATCGTAGAGAAAATATACATAAAATACGCTTAATTTTTTTTAAACTATAATCATTAAAACATTTCAAGAAACTTAATAGTATAGTTTGCGAAAATTTTAGGGCCAAATTAGCATTTGAATAAGTATACACAAGTCTAATATATTATTATATGCTATGATTTGCAAAGAACTATTACCTATCATTATCCTAGATCCTCTCATATAGGCCTTTTATAAATGTTTACTTTACAGTAAAATAATTATAATGAGAAGAATAACGAACTCATATGACAACCTCTCAAAATACACAATCATATTATAATGAAAGTTATTACATAACAGTTCTAGTGAAACATATTGGGTTATTTAACGACGTGGTTCTGCAGGAGTTCTTTTACATAAAGTCCTTCCAGTATGACAGGGATTGAAGCGCGCATCACTTGCGCAGAAAGCAGGTAACAGGTAAGTATTTAATGAGACAGAGTTGTGTTTAAAATAATAATGTTTCTTAAGAGTTTTAAATACAAGCTAAAGCTTGACATATGTCACCGTACGCTCCCTTCCTTCAAAACAGTTTTATTATTATTATAATGAATCCTTTGTCTAGGAATTATACGACATATAACATTTTCGGTTGCTGTTATAAATATTATCGAAAGCGGATCCTATGACTACCTACAGCATGTCTCAACATGAAGCAGCCGTGACCTAGATAAGGGTGAGAAGCATGCGACCATTGACTAAAATTAACATGCATAAGAACGTAATATAATGACAAGAAGAAAAAAGAAAAAACCTGTTTGCAATAAGAAACTAGGGAGAAAGGACTGGGTATAGAGAAATATATCATCAAATCGAATAATAAACTTGCTAATGAGTAGTTGGAATGTATTTAAAGTGTAAAAAGATGACTTGAACTAGAAAAAAGAATTCAATTACCACCCGACATCTTGATGTGCAAGAAAATCGAGTGTAGGGCTTATAATAATTTCACAAGAAAAAAATCATGGGAGCGCCCATAATAACATGTTACGAATCGAGGGTGGTTCAAGAAAGAAAACTATGAGAGCGCTGTAGACATTTCGCTAGAAGGCGAGGAGCTAGGGACTTAAAGAAGTTAGCTTAAACCTTAAGAATATATGCGAAGCAGCTACAGTAAAAGCGGGGAAAAAGGGAAATTGTTAAAAAAAAAATACTTGTGTGAAGAAGGGACAGTTAAGTCTTTGCGAAAGAGTGTAAAATAACATCAAATGGTATTTTGCAAGAAAACAAGGAGTTAGGGACTTATCATTTAAGTCTAGAAGAAGATAGGTTAAAGGATAAGACTATATGCGAACCAACTGACATAAGCGCGTAAGTGCAAGAAAAATTAAAAGTTAGGTTAGGCCATTGCGTAAGAGTGTAAAATAGTATCGAAGGGAACGGTGGTGGGGTATTCATTTTCAAATCGTACGCTTTTAGTTCCAAATTTTGCCGCAACCCTCCGGCAAGAAAAATTAAGAGTTAGGTTAAGCCATTGGTAAGAGTGTAAAATAGTATCGAAGGGAACAGTGGTGGGGTATTCATTTTCAAATCGCACGCCTTTTAGTTTCAAATTTTGCCGCAACCCTCCGCCGCGACGGTGCTGAACATAAGGACGTAAGTGCGAGAAAAAGGAAAAGTTAGGTTAAGGCCTTGCGAGAGAGTGTAAAACAATCGCGTAGGGACCAGTGGTGCGGTATTCATTTTCAAATCGCGAGCCATTTAGTTTCAAATTTTGCCGCAACCCTCCGCCGCGACGGTGCTGAACATAAGGACGTAAGTGCGAGAAAAAGGAAAAGTTAGGTTAAGGCCTTGCGAGAGAGTGTAAAATAATCGCGTAGGGACCAGTGGTGCGGTATTCATTTTCAAATCGCGAGCCATTTAGTTTCAAATTTTGCCGCAACAGTAGTATGTTTTTGTCACCTACGTCACAGGAGGAGCCGGAGGAGCCGGAGTAGCCGCTGACGTCACTTCCGGTCAGCTGATTATGACGTCACGGAGGAGCCGCTGACGTCACAACATACGTCACAAGTGGGCGTGGCTATAGCCACGTGATTCAAAATGGCGTCCGTTCCGGTTCCTATTTCAAATGGCGGATCAAGCGCGAAATTCAAAATTTGAGAATTTATAATGTAATTGGTTACGTTTCCGGCGCGAAATTCAAAATTTGGTAATTCATAATGAAAATGGCTACGTTTCCGCTTCCTATTTCAAATGGCGTAAGGTGGGAAATTTAATACTAGATGGCGGTTGATTTGAAAATTGCAAAAGGTGGAAATTGGATTTTACAATTGCAAATGGCGGATGGTGGGAAATTTAAAGTTTATATATTGGTAGATGACAGGAGTAATGTTTTACAACATGGCGGCATCGCTTACGTCATCAGAGAAATGGTAGGGTTAGATCATGTGACAGGTGGAATGATTTATGACGTCACTTCTTATACGTCACAAGTGGAATAAGAGGGGAAGGTGGAATATTTTACAATATGGCAGCATCGCATACGTCATCAGAGGAATAAGAGGGGAGGGAGGAGCCGGAGGAGCCGGAGGAGCCGATGACGTCACCGCAGGAGCCGCAGGAGAAGCTGACGTCACAAGTGGAATAAGAGGGGAAGGTGGAATGTTTTTATGACGTCACAGCAGATTTCAACTTTATGTCTTTTTTGCATGGAAGCATCGTTTCATCACGTACGCCAGAACATCGCATAAATGCAACGTCATATTCCTACACATAGGTTTTCTGTAAGATGACTATTTCAGTAAAAAATATCCCTGAGAGCGTTATTTTATTCCTTCAAGTATTTTTAAATAAATATGGTAGCTTTCGTCTTAAAACTATATTTTGTCATAAGATGATAATCCTAGCCCAAGGGTTAACTCAGCCTCTGGCTTACCACTCGGTGTATAAAATATTATATCGTAAATTTTCCTATCATGATCGGTGCATAATCTTACGTGTTGAATTATCTTCAAATCCCCCAGTATAATGTCGGAATAATATTATATCATACTTCATTATTCAAAGGCGTTTTGTAAAGTCAATATATACAAATGTTTTCTCAATATAGAACTGTGTTAGCACACTGTTTCATTGTACGTGAAAGAATTGATGAGGCAAGCTCTAGTTATCTACAACAGTCATACGAGGCTGTAGTAACCTTGACGTACATCTCACATCTCCATTCATTGCAACTTATCTATCGTATGCTTTCATATTCAAAACGTCTTAAAACAATCTCTTTAAACAGCGGTACCTTTAAATTTTAAATCCTATTCATAGCACATGTCTTATGTATTATTAGTCAACAGTATTTTTATTGCGGTATATTAAAAACTTATATTGTAATATTCCATCGCTGAGTGGTTCAAGAGCAGTTAGTTTTGTCCTGAACGTCGTGTCACACAATAACTGTCGGAACTGTCATCCAATGAAAATTGCATTTGGTACTCAATAGTATTAAACCATTAACAGCAAAGCCTAAAATAAGTTATTTAGACTATACTTACATCTAGTTCTATGAAGCACATAAAGTAGCTAATATTATCTTTTTTATGGATTTACATACTAGCACTCACATTTAGTGGAAATAAATAATTCTGGAGGCAAAAATCATACACCCCTGAATTATTGCTGAAATGTTAAAACATTTGATTAATGAAATCATCACGGAGGCCATGACCACAATATACGTATATGATCTCTTTTTTCTAGAGGTGCAATAATAAAATTAAAAAACGGATCTAAATCTGATAGAAATGTAAAAATTAAAAATGTAATTATTTTAAAAATGACGAGCTAGAGAAAAATGGTCCTGAGATCTGAGTAGTATGTTTTTATCACCTACGTCACAGGAGGAGCCGGAGGAGCCGGAGGAGCCGCTGACGTCACTTCCGGTCAGCTGATTATGACGTCACGGAGGAGCCGCTGACGTCACAACATACGTCACAAGTGGGCGTGGCTATAACCACGTGATTCAAAATGGCGTCCGTTCCGGTTCCTATTTCAAATGGCGGATCAAGCGCGAAATTCAAAATTTGAGAATTTATAATGTAATTGGTTACGTTTCCGGCGCGAAATTCAAAATTTGGTAATTCATAATGAAAATGGCTACGTTTCCGCTTCCTATTTCAAATGGCGTAAGGTGGGAAATTTAATACTAGATGGCGGTTGATTTGAAAATTGCAAAAGGTGGAAATTGGATTTTACAATTGCAAATGGCGGATGGTGGGAAATTTAAAGTTTATATATTGGTAGATGACAGGAGTAATGTTTTACAACATGGCGGCATCGCTTACGTCATCAGAGAAATGGTAGGGTTAGATCATGTGACAGGTGGAATGATTTATGACGTCACTTCTTATACGTCACAAGTGGAATAAGAGGGGAAGGTGGAATATTTTACAATATGGCAGCATCGCATACGTCATCAGAGGAATAAGAGGGGAGGGAGGAGCCGGAGGAGCCGGAGGAGCCGATGACGTCACCGCAGGAGCCGCAGGAGAAGCTGACGTCACAAGTGGAATAAGAGGGGAAGGTGGAATGTTTTTATGACGTCACAGCAGATTTCAACTTTATGTCTTTTTTGCATGGAAGCATCGTTTCATCACGTACGCCAGAACATCGCATAAATGCAACGTCATATTCCTACACATAGGTTTTCTGTAAGATGACTATTTCAGTAAAAAATATCCCTGAGAGCGTTATTTTATTCCTTCAAGTATTTTTAAATAAATATGGTAGCTTTCGTCTTAAAACTATATTTTGTCATAAGATGATAATCCTAGCCCAAGGGTTAACTCAGCCTCTGGCTTACCACTCGGTGTATAAAATATTATATCGTAAATTTTCCTATCATGATCGGTGCATAATCTTACGTGTTGAATTATCTTCAAATCCCCCAGTATAATGTCGGAATAATATTATATCATACTTCATTATTCAAAGGCGTTTTG
Organism: Ectobius pallidus; assembly: GCA_964059195.1. Classification (NCBI taxonomy): domain Eukaryota; kingdom Metazoa; phylum Arthropoda; class Insecta; order Blattodea; family Ectobiidae; genus Ectobius; species Ectobius pallidus. The sequence continues at coordinate 80,826,810 of CAXKWD010000001.1, forward strand.
TAAAGTCAATATATACAAATGTTTTCTCAATATAGAACTGTGTTAGCACACTGTTTCATTGTACGTGAAAGAATTGATGAGGCAAGCTCTAGTTATCTACAACAGTCATACGAGGCTGTAGTAACCTTGACGTACATCTCACATCTCCATTCATTGCAACTTATCTATCGTATGCTTACATATTCAAAACGTCTTAAAACAATCTCTTTAAACAGCGGTACCTTTAAATTTTAAATCCTATTCATAGCACATGTCATATGTATTATTAGTCAACAGTATTTTTATTGCGGTATATTAAAAACTTATATTGTAATATTCCATCGCTGAGTGGTTCTGAGTTCGATTCAAAGTCAGTAAAGGCATATTCAGCTTATATTCACATTGCAGGAAAATGAATATACTGTTTCAGAAAAGCGCTGATAAGAAATAAATATCAAATAACTGATGATTTCACCGGAAATGATTATATTTCATATACGTCATCGATTTAATGTGGGAATTCGCGAAATGAATTGTTCACAAAGATGAAAAGCAAAATATCTAATTACTGCTGACTTCATCACTTTTAAACTTTAGCGTATATTTACCAAGTCGTGAGGCTAAAACTTTTTCTATCGTCAGCATTTTTTTTTAAACTGCAATCATGCCAATGGTGTAAAATATATTTGTCCTGTTGCGAGGCTATTTAAAAACGATACTATATAAACCAATGACGTCACGCTTCAGGCTCACTTCTTATTCAACCGTTATCAGCTGTCAGTGAAGATTGAGTGTGTGAAAGTATATTTCATCGATCAATAATAATCAATAGCTTCATGGGTAAGTACATAAAATATTTTTTACAATGTTTATAGTGCTAGCATATGTTTTTATTCCTCAATGTGTGTAGCACAACAGTATAGTTTAATATAGCACAACTATTATTCAAAATTCATTTTAGCTGTTAACAATGTCTTAGAAAATTCATGTTGAACATCTTAATAATAAAAATTTAAAATATCATTTTGGACTTTTATTTTCTCGATATAACCATTCCATAAGAGCATACACATATCTTAATACACAACGTGTAGAAGTGTGATAAAAAACACATTGTTTCATAATGTAATGTAGTTATTATTATTATTATTATTATTATTATTGTATGCGAGAGTGTCTGAAAACATATTACTTATAAATATACTTAATGTTAATCTTGTAATATCTATAAGGTGATGCAATATTATCTTCATTCTACAGATCATAATATGGAACAATATTGGGACGGGGTCCCCGACGAGGTAATAGCAAAGGCGTTAGATAATGAACCTACATCTATACAGGTATGTAGTAAATTAATATTATTTCAATGATTGTACAAGACAAAACTTAATTTTTTATCATAAAAACTCAATATTATTTTTTCATTTGTTACAGAATACATATGCTGAGGTGTTCTTCTACAATCACCATGAAAAGAAATTCATCAAAGAACAGCTTTTGTATCACAGCTATCAAACATCTGGATATATTTGGCCATGTGGACGGATGGAGAAGGGTTCACACTCTGACGAGAATCATCTTGAAACATGTGACGGCGTTCGTCATTATACATTATGTTTTGATCCATCAGATGTCGATAGAGCGATGTCCTATCATATATGTGCAAACGGACAAGATTGCTCTGACTTTAAATCTTCTAACAAGATGGTATGTAACATTTCTTCAATATTTCAATACAATTCTATTAATAGACTTTATTTACATTTATATTTTTGGTTTGTTTCAGACGTTAGATGAATTAAAGGAATATTTTTATGATTGGTTGTACTTCTAAGGCTTGCTGTATTCAAGATATTGGTAACCTGAAGAACCACCTGTACCCAGTTGAGCAGATCCGATCATGCGTTGCACCATAAGTACATGATTATCTGTTAGGGATTCAAGAAAAACATTATACTTTTTTATTTGTTGCAAAAAATTTCAAGTATGTAGACCTATAGAGTGGTTAGTAACTTACAGTTTTCTTTTTAATTGTTGTTAGTCCATAGAGGCAAACTATTTAATTAGAAATAATAGATGATTGCCACACGTAACAATCTCTTCAAGATTAGTTTGCAACCTTCAAATCTAACTTGACACTTTTTTAGTATCTGCCGTAAATATATATCAATAAAAAGTTAAAGGAAAATCCGGTACCAGTGAAAATTATTTCAAACCGATTTCTTTTATTCATCGAATAAAATAAATCGGGTATATCCTAGAACCAAAGACACCTCCATACTTCCATCACACATCATATCATATCTATTTTTTACAGGACGCTGTTCAACCTCACATATTATTATATCTGCTTGAAAATCAAAATAGTTTAGAAATTATTTCATTCCACGGATTGCTTGTTGTGGATGTGTTACAATATTCTCACCATGAGCTAAATTTCTGTATTTGTATAGTTTCTCAAGTTCAGTCACATCCTTAAATTATATTCCAAATTCATTTCCCTCATTACATAACCTTCTTCATTATTCAAAGGTGATTTATAAAGTCAGTATATACAAATGTTTTCTCAATATAGAACTATGTTAGCAATTTATCATATTCCTCTACATCAGTTTTGTTCCCACGTTTTGTCACGTACGCCAGAACAACACCTGGCCGGAAGTTCATCTTACATTACAACTGAATCATGAATTCTTTATGTATGACGTCATCACTATGGACTTGTTCAAACTTGTTTCAAGGTTATACACGGCACGTGCAGGACAGGTTCAAGGCTAGTCGTAAGTGAGAAGCATAACGCGCAGGATGGCTCTGTATTATGGAACGATGCTTGATATGCATATACAATCTGATCGACGTAAAACTTTTAAAGATTGGCCATTGACGTTTAATGACTTGGACAAAATGAGCGAAGCTGGATTCTACTATATTGGATACAAGGATGTAGTCGAGTGCGCGTACTGTCATACGCAGATAGGACAATGGGAAGAAACGGACGATCCAGCAAATGAACATAGAAGATGGGCCCCCTTCTGCAGGTTTATAAGTAAAACTAAAGGTGAGGTACTCATCGATATGGGACGAGATGTTTGTGGCACAGGTGAAATGATGCATGTTCCTGACGAGCATGATTGTGTACAGCAAGAGTGAGGGGAAGGTGGACAGTATATAATACTTAGTTGTGTGTATGCATAGTTTAGTGATCGTCAAACCTCTGAGATGTCATCATTGAAGCGTGGTCGTAAAAGTGCACCTAAATCTACTACAGCTGATGCTGCTGCTGATATAGTGGATATTACAACGCAGGACTTGTGGGAAACGCTGCAGTCCTCCACCATACAACCATCACAAGCGGATTTACCAAATACACAAGAAACCAAGAATAAGAAGACGCCTATAGTATCCACTCTAGAACGTTTTTCAACTGTGTACGTCCCTGATGTGAATTGTAACAAGTCGTTGAGCGAGCTGCAAATTGGACTTGCGTATCCGATAAAGGAAGCTCGTTCCGTGTATACAAGGCGCGGAAGAAGAATCGTTATAGATTTAAAGATTGGGTGCAGCGTTTTCCTACCACGAAGGTTTGGAAAATTGAGTGAAGATCAGCTTCAACAGATGAACGAGGAGAAACTTTCATTGATGTATATAGCTAGGGAACCGAATTCACGTGGCTACCACTATTATGTTTTCAGTTTTGACCCAGTGTGGCGTGTTTAACAGACTAACAGTGACTATACAACACGACAACCGGCACCCTACATTCATCGATTTCTCTAGAAAGGTATGTGTTATTAACATGAACAATTTCCCATTCTTATCCATCGTAAGCTAAATTCTTATGTGTTTTTTATTTTTCTATGTTTCAGAAGTTGGAGACTCTCAAGATCATGAGTGATATTCATTTTAGAAATAGGAGACTTTCAAGTGAAATTCAACTTGTAAATATTCAATAAAACCAAAGTGATAAAAAATGTATTCTTTTGTAAGTTATTTCATAGCTGGATTTTCTCATGTTTGACAAAGTCCAGTTTTCCCTAACCTCTCCTATTCCTAATTCCTAGGATGAGGGGCTGTGAAATAAAAAATACAACTCAGGATTATAGAATTTTATTCACTTTATTACAATCTTACTGGGATTTCATCCACAGCGTAAGCATAATAACATTTCGCATTGCACATTTCATATTAGAGTCATTATGAAAAAGTCATTTGGTTTCACAGTCTCTTATTTCGTCAAGCTTTGGAACACCAAGATCGTCCATGTTTATAACAGGTCTCATGCATCAGTTTACAATGAAGAACATATACACTTTCAAGAACAGGCTTCAAGTCTTCGTAGGGTAAGTATCCCTCTACCACAGAACTATATGGATGTAAGATTCGATGTGCTACAACTTTACATCTAGGTAAATGTGTTTATGCAGTCAGAGAACAAAATGTACAATTCTACCATCCACCGATGTAAACATGATAAAATCGCTTTTCTTAAGTAGAGAGTGGGAAGGTTTTTGATAGTACGACTCTGGCATTCCAGTTTATAAAGTATTCAATACGCTCCAGTCTTATTGTTTACGATCGAACCAATGTATGAAACTCTTACGTAATCGCAGTCATTCTATGATTTTTCTCCGCCGCAATACAGATATGATTTCTTGTATCTCGCTGTGATGAGAATAAATCCCTGCCGCAGATGAGGATACAAGTATACGTAATCTATCAATGAGATCATTCGGATCAGGCCAGCATTTATAGTCACATTTACGATTCGAATGTACTTCTCCTGTATGGTGCGACGAAGCCTCGTTGGAAGAGTCTAAATCTTGTTCTTCTTTTTCATCATCTTGTTCTTCCTCTTCTTCTTCTTCTTCTTCATCAGAAAATAATTTCTTAATGACTTGTAGATATTTGTGAGTATTATCTCTTCGAATGTTTTCGCTTTCGTCATAATTTACTTTGTGCGCGCTAGTTCTTTTCAAAATCTCCTTATACATGGCTAAGTCATAACAGTCATATAAATGTTTATTAGGATTACTTTTCATCAATAGTTCAAGTAACCCAGAACAAACGATATATCTCTTGTCACCAACATAGAGGTTATCATTTTTAATGGTAACGGGGAATTTACCAATGTTGAATACCTGCCTATCAGGATCCCATCTCATACCGTAAATATCATCATCATTATTTCTCGGTCTATGTTGAACGAGTTTCTGGACATATGGCGCTGACACTTGACCGTAGACAATTTCTAACAGGTATTTATATTGCTTCTGCAGAGTTTGATCAGAGGAGTGAACAGATTCGCATTCCATCTCCGACTCTTCAGATTCACAATCACTGTTGTGTATGAACTCTTCCAGGGGGAGAGTTATCGGGTTTCTAATTTCATCAATTTCTTGTTTAGACTGAAGATTGGATTTTTTATCGCTAAATATTTATTCCGTAAAGTTTTATCTTGTTCCACATTATCTATCGGTATATTATTATCTTTTACTCGTGGGAGGAGTTTATGTACCATTATCAGATGCTTCCTCAGACCTGTAGTATTATGGTTTTTCATATTTAATTCAACATTCTTATGCTTTAGCTTTTCACAAAGTTTGCACAGAGCATACGGGTGCTCAGCTCCATCAAATAACACAAAGAATTAACATATTTACTGTTTGATAGTTTCGATTGTGAGCATACAGCATCACTACTTTGATCAGAAGTGATCTCGTCACTCATTTCGGAACCTCACCTTCACAGCTTCAAGGATGAAAAGCAACTAACTCTATTTACCATAGATCCATTATTTATTGCTAAAAATCATAGTGTTCGAAAAAGGATATGCCTGAGGTTTTTAGACAGAGGATCGGGATCTTCTTGGTCTATTTCTTGGTCTTGGTCTTGGTCTTGGTCTTGGTCTTGGTCTTGGTCTTGGTCTTGGTCTTGGTCTTGGTCTTCTAGGAATGGACTTGTATATTTACCATACATCAACTCTCAGGATGTCTAACAAAAAGATCATTTTAATCATATCTTACACATATTACTTGATGAATCATGAACGCATTGGTCTTTCAGGAATTACTACGTCCCGCAGTGCTGCTAGGAAATAGTATGCTGTGCATGCATTCGTCTTCTTCTCGACATAAGCTAACCATTGGGAGGATCCCCAGAGACACGTTTTGCTTCTCAACCTTCATGATTGTAAATGGCATTTTTATAATGAAGCGAATGTTTTATATAAAAAGTTATAACATGAGAATGATTTAATCAGTATGGCGCCGCGAGTAGAACGAAGCAGACGTCGACACATCACTCATGGGAACAAATTAATAAACACACTGATTGATAAATTGCCTGGGTATCGCTTTTGTGGACCTGGAACTAAATTGGAAAAACGAGTGCAAAGAGGTGATAAGGGTATCAATCCTCTAGACGAAGCCTGTAAGGTGGACGATATAAGTTACACACAGAGCTCAGATATAAGCTTGCTCTTCACTTATCCTCCTAATAACCCGTTGAGTAATGTCTGGAAGCTTTCTGACCTTCTCCCGGATTCATCTTCTCCTGAAGACGTATCTAAAACTTGGAGGGCAGCTTATCGTAATCTCCATGTAGTTCACCGTAGGCGTGCCTGTAGATACAATAAAGGAAGGGTTAAGAGTAAATTTAAACCTGGGGATTTAGTTATGTGCAGAAATTATCCAGTAAGTAAGGGAGCGACCAGATTTGCAAAGAAACTTGCTCCTCGTTATGTGGGGCCTTATCGTATTCTAGAGATTCAGCAGCACGGTGTGTCTTTTCTGTTGGAGAATGTGGAAGATCTATCTAGACGTAGATGCCACGCTTCTCAGTTGAAGGCCCTGTAAAATTTTATTTGTATCTGTCTGTTTAATGATTTGGCTTATCTGAGTTGTGCTGTTGCTAGATTTGTAATTATGAATTGGTGAATGTTTCGTTTTGCTGATGAATTGTTTTAATAAATTGTTAATTATTGGAAATAAGTTGAATTATAAATTAACTAAATTTTTGTGAAGCACACGCTACTCATGTCTTTCCGGGGGACGTATTCTTGAGCCACCTCTCTCAGCATAAAGTACTGTCTAAAATAAAATTTAAAAAAAAAACATAAAAACACCCACGAAATTGTCAATTGTATTATATTGAGGCCCCAAGTAAAAAAAAAAATCTCTATCTCTACGAAATTAAACAAAACAAGTACTGTACAGTGCTTATCTAAGATGTGACTAAAATTCTAAACACAACTATTTAATTACAAATTTGGAGAAAAGATCAAGATTTTCACCTATTAAAATTTGAGATTTACCACTATATGATAAAGAAGAAACATTATTAAGTTCATAATGAGGAGAAATTATGAACTATATATATATATATATATATATATAAATCTTAAAAAAGCACCCTATATTCAAAAGACATATAAATAGTCGGGGCTGTTACTAGTGCTCCTCCCGACTTCTTAGAATTTATGCTGATCTAGACAACATTTGTTTCATGTGAACGACTTTTCTTCTGGTGATGGGGAGGCCATGGACCCCGTACCGTACTGTTCTTCTGAGGATTCCTTCTGCCCTGGCTCCTGCTGTGTGTCTCTTGCGGCATGTCGCGACTGCCCTGAGGATTCCGTCTGTGCCTGGCTTATGTGGAGTGCACCCACTATTGATGTTTGTCACTGTATATGTATATATTGGTGGCCGAAGCCTCGCCTCTACTATTCTCTTCTCAGCAGTTCTTCGCCTTCGAGCCTTGGGATCAGCAAGCTTCTCCTCTCATGGCATTGTTCCTGCTCATCGGGGAATGTGGAGTCACAGCTCTGATGGACCTCTGCTGTGGTGTGCTTCATTAGACATGTGGCAATTCTTAGACCTCCATTTCCCAGTGATGTATTATGGGTTTGTAAGTTACCCATTGTAAGCTGAAATAGTGTTCATCATTATTCATGCGTGTGTTTATTCTCCCCATTCCTTAATGCAGAAATAGGGAGTGAAGTAAAGTGCAGTGCTACAATCTATTTTTGCATCTATTAAGGTTATAAGAAAGAGAAGTAAGTAATAATGCTCTTCCCTTCAAGAATAACATTCCTTAATTAGTGTGGTGCTAAAATTCGGGCGGTGTAGTTTGAAGCCAGCCTTATATAAGTGTTCACCCAAGAAGATAATATTCCTCTTCGAAGGTAGTCTCCTTATTGCGACCATGCAGGTTGTGTTAGTGTGTACAGAAATTTGTGCAATTCGGCATGTTGTGGTATTACCAAGCTCTCATCTACCAGAAAAAGGTTATTAAAAAAAAAGGGTTTATGTAATTATGAAATTTTGCCCTGGACTGATCAAGCGGGCAGCCTTATTGGAGATAACTGTTAAATATAATGCAATTTTTTGCCCTGGACTTATCAAGCGGGCATTCATATTAGAAGACAAACTTTTATATTAATAATATTATGTAATTGTGAATTTTTGCCCTGGACTGATCAAGCGGGCACCCTAGTGATAAGACAATTTTTATCCAGAAATTTATAAAGTAAACAAAGGTACATGGATACTCTTTAGAGGTTAACATATATTTATAACGACAAAACATAGCATCCTAGGCAAACTATTGTCAATTAAGAACTTTTTCGAGTATTCTTCCCCTGAAGATTTCCATTAATTTGAAGTGTTCATTCAAATAATCTAGTCTTTCAATTCAATTTTTTTGATGTTTGTGATTTAGATTATCAGAAATATGTGTTTATGTAACATCTCTTACTTAAGGTGTTCTAAAGGTTATTGTGGGAAAAAAGGTTGTGGCTACTATAGTGAATACTTTCAAAATTTTGTCCAGACAGAGGGAGGAGGCTGAAACGATTTCAAAAATCCGTTTTCTGGGCCCTCTGGTGAGGTCTTTTGTATTTATATATTTTTTCGTATTGTGCTGCCCCCTATTCTCGCTTGCGGTAGAGTTCTGACGAAGTTGGTAAATTTCCTCATTTAATCTCTCGAATTACCGTGAGTTCATTAATGCGCTCGTCTAACTCCAATTTCCGTTGTTTGGCGGATTGCAGCAGCCTTGTTGAAGCCTAACTTTTTCATTCTTTATACTTTGATTATCCTCTTGTGCGTGCGGTTTAGTACCCGTTAGTTCTGATAACTGTTTTTCTAAATCTCGCTTTCTCTGATCAGCGAGCTTTTCTGCTTACGCCGCCCTAGCCCTCTGGTGTGGGGTTTATGAATTACTTTTATTCTTGCCGTTTGGTGCTGCCACCTATGTTCGCTGGCGGTAGTGGCTGACACGCTGGTCGAGTCAGTGGGTGTTGGTGTTCCGTTGAGTGTGGCACGTTTTTTCCTGGATCGTCCTCCTGGTTGATGTGAGTACCGTTTGCTTCCTGGAATCACTTATGATATTGCATTTTGCAACTTTCTAAGCCTTAAGTATGAATGAAATTGCTTGCCGAAATTTCGAGACATTCACCAAATTATTCTAGCTCCTTGCACGAATCAGCCATTTCATTGTAAGCCATATGCAATAATGGTTAGTTTGCGTTTCTTAACTTTTTACGGGTATTTGTTAATTTGGTTAGTTAATCACCAGTTCGGTAAATTGTTCTAGTGTTGGGCATGAGTTTCACGATATTTCATGCCTTGTAGTGATCGCCATTTTTGTTGGTTTGGAGGTCACGTACTTCTGGGGGCGTTTGCTAATGCGTGATATTTAAGCTCATTTGCCGGTTGTACATTTGTATTGCGATTCAGTAATTGCATATAGTTTTCTTCATCCCAGAGTTTTTGGTATCTTACTGGCCTTTTGATATACTGTATATATACATAGATTTGGTATATAAAACTCGTGAGTGAGTTTTCAAAACTAAGCGTGTCACGCATTACTAGATCGTGCTGCCGAGTTTTCTGGAGTTTACGGGTAGGTTCATTTCCTTGGTCAATTTGTTAATTTGTGCTATTAAACTTGAGTTATTAACTAGCTGTTTCTTAGAAGATGTTAGGTGAAGTGTAGCCACATCCTTAGTAAATTTGGACATAACCTTTATTGTATGACAGGCACATTTCATGCCCTTAAAGTGTAGGATGCCTTGGGTAAGGTTATGGCGTGTTGTCATGCTACACACTGCAATCTTGCATTGATTTACGTAATCCAGACCTGAGTAATAAGGTTTAGGCTGTGTAAATGGTCAACAGCATAGTGCCTTTCCGTATTCTTTACTTTGTATATTTTGCTATTTATATACTAAATATTTCATATGTATATGTATATTGATTTAGCAAGTTGCTGTTATTGTCCCCTTATACTGCATTGTTGGACATTCATGAATGTTCTCTTACCCTTTGATAATTATTACAGTCAAGTTACATTCCGCTCCTGGGCGACTTGTATATTTACTCCAGTTTAAGCCAGAAATTTCACTTCTATCAGAGAGAGAGAGACCTTTTTCATGGGATTTCTTTAATCATTTTGCGGTCCCTTCTCTCTGTTTTTATATTCAGTTGACAATATTCAAGATTCCAGTGTGTATTGCGTTTAATATAAAATCAGTATATTGCTGTTTAGATTCCTGATTCATCTAGGGAATTTTCATAAGGAATTTTGCTTAATTTGCCCTTTTGTCTGTTGGAAATATCTGGAGGTGAAAACGTTCTCGTGTATCCCAGAGATGTATTTTCTCATGTCCTTGTAGGCCTACCTTTTTCTTTCTACCTATTTATCTGGTCACTTGTCAACGGACATTGAGTCTTCTACTTCATAAAGAAGTTGAATTCTTAGTTAATTATTGAGGCCCATTTATACTTATGCTAGCAGCTTTAAAGATTTCTTGGTCATATTCTCATTACACGTGGATGGTTTTCCCATTTTGTTATTATGGTAAATTATGAAAGCTGTCTGTTAAGAAACTTAGCCTGTTCCTGTTGAATAAGGAAGTTATGATCAAGTTAGAAATTCTACCTTGTTGAGGAGTGCTACGGCTTATTGTACTCATTTATATTCAGCTGCGTGATGATAATTATTATATCTATTCCTCGTTTTGAATCCTATTTGCCTTGGCTTTGAGACAGCCCCTGGACTGATTGCTTTCTCAGTGGAGTCAAACTGTTCCCATGTAATCTCTGTTACATATTTTCTCCATGGTACGTTTGTACAGCTCCTTTTCTATTTATTATCGGGAATATTGCTCCTAGTTATTTAATTAATTCTATTGCTTATCTAAATTCATTTAGGGGATATTACTTACTTACATTAGATCTTTCGCCACGTAGCCATTTGGGTTTTTGCCCATTCTGTATTTTCCACGAAGTTAATGCTCTGCCTTCCTTACTCAGCGTATTGGAGGAAAACCATCTCCGTGTCCATTTTTCTATTCTTAATTGTACTTGGTTATCGAGTGGTGGTAACTTTCTATTACCATCAGGATTTTTAGGGACTTGTTGTTGTCTAGGATTTTTCTCAGGGGTATTAAATTAATGGTAGCTTTGAATAGTAGGTTTATTTAACCTATTATATTTCTTATACATATATGTATATTTTTACATGTTTCAAGGTGTAAGGTTATCATACTACCTTATTGATTGTTTAACTCACATTTGTTATATCTTAACTGGTTATTAAAAGAACTTGTTTGAAATTTGCTTATCTATTTATCTTGTGTGGGCGAATCCATTTCTTCCCCTCCCGTCTGAAAAGAAGATCTACGGCAGGGTCAAGTTTAGTACGTTCTTCCTAGTCTCCCGAATAGTTAACCAGTCTTTCTTGTGTGGCCTAAAGTTAAGTTGAGACTTAACCAGTTTTTAAAATAAGTTACCAAAAACCCAGCCTACACTGTTAAAATACAATAGGCCTATTTAATTTGTAATGTATTGTATTGTAATCAATTAATAATTATTATTTATGATTAATGATTAATTAATCATTATAAAATAATTATGTCTGTAGCAACCAACTATTATTCATGGCATGAATAAAATATTGAAATTATTGAATATTGAATAAGGAGGACAAGCTGTTAACAGCATTGTTTTAGTTACCTTGTGTTCAGTTATGTTTGATACCTTGAGCCTCGATAGAGTTTTCATTATCATGGCTATCTTTAATAATCCATAATATTTAATCTTGTCTTTTTGCGGCTTTGGTAATATTTTTATTCAATGCTAATTTGCTCACTGCCGCCTATAGTCCAGTAACTTTGTCGCCTGAAAGTATGTGGTAGTATGCGTCAAATCCGGTAGTTTTGATTTTTTGCAGACTTGTTTATGATGTTGGCCTAATGAATAATCCAAGTTTGTGACCTCGAGCGCCGAACGCAACTTTGTCAAAATCGAAAAAACCGGGAAAAAATAGTTTTTTTCAAATTTTGGCGATTATAACCCTAAAGGACTAGTTTCTGAAAAAACGTTCTTAAAACGTTTTTAAAGTAGACTAAATTTTTTACAATATGATACTAGAATTGTCTCTGTAGACCCAATAGTTTCCGAGATTAAGCCTTTCAAAGTTTATCATTGTTTTCGAACTTTGCAATTATGCTTCCGAGTCTACCGAAGCACAGTGGACAGTGGTCCGAAATTCTAATCTAGGAGGAAGAAATTATACTTAAAGCTTTTACTATTACTTTTATGAAGGTAATTGAATTTTCGAAAGAAAATGTCATGTCTAATTGTATAAATAATAAAAAATAAATTAAATACATAAAAGAATTGATGAAATATATTCAATAATATAATTTTTTTTAGGAAACATAAATTATTTCAAAAGTAGCCTACTAAATACGTTAAATTCAATTGATATTTCTCAGATAATAAACAAAAAGTAGCTGCGCTAAATTGCGCAATTTTTATAAAATACATTTTTTATTTGTTTTAAGGTTGCTCCGTTACTCGTCGCGTGATTTTTGAAAAATTAAAGTCAAGCCCGCACACTCAGATTAGTGATTTAGTGACACACCTGTAGCACGTTTTGACCTACCCTAAGGTTTTTTTTTATTCAGTAGTTGACTGGCTTGCTGCCCGTCACGTGAGTGCCGTTTGAACTCAAAATCTACAGAATGTCGCATCCCAGTCCCAGCGTGGGTTTGTGTTTTATCTGTAAGGAGACTTTAAGTGAAGGTGAAGTGCGCCTAGTGAAGGAAAGAGGTGTAAAAACCCTTATTGCTTCGAGTATTTCCCTTAAGAACATAGAAAATCAGCGTTTATTGAAGGGTGTAAATGAGATTCATGTGCACAGTGCTTGTCAGATAAAATACAACAGTAGTATGGTTTTGGGGACGACTCCTATGGTGGGGCCCGATACTGTCCCGCAACACATGGTGGGGCAGGGGCAAAGTCCATCTCGCAGCGTGTTGCAGGGGCAAAGTCCGCAAATGACGTCATCCAAAATGGCGGCGCGCTAGACCACGTGACCGGCAGTAGGTTTCATATTACAGCACGAAGCGTAAATGCAACGTCATCATTATATTCCTCCATACAAGTTTTCCGTAAGATTTTTATTTCGCTATGGTCCTGGGATCGACTCGGGTTTGCTGGTTAGCGTTTAATTTTTACTTTGGTCCTATGGTAAAGGCGGCCGGTGCGTAAAACTCATGCTGGGGTCTTTAGAGGGGATATATTATGATAATAATTACAGGATTTTATAATGTCGATACAGAAAGCCAGTGAATGTTTAATCATATGCGTGCAGTGATTTTGCTTAGGTAGCAGTAGTTTCATCTCGCCCTCCATACATGTTATCTCTCTTACTATGCAGCGGTAATATAACGCTGTACGCTTATCGCTATCTTACAACGTCATTCATTGAGACTTCCTTTTAAATCCCAACTCTATCATATTATAAAGTCGCAGGCCAGTACTTTTAAATATTAAATCCTATTCATAGCACATGTCTTATGTATTATTAGTCAACAGTATTTTTATTGCGGTATATTGTAATATTTCATCACTGAGTGGTTCTGAGTTCGATTCAAAGTCAGTAAAGGGATATATTATGATAATAATTACAGGTTTTTTTAATACCGATACAGAAAGCCAGTGAATGTTTTTATTCACTTGCATACAGAGATTTGTAACACGTATTTAGAATCTCATCTCACAACACTAGTTTCGCTGACGTAAGAGTTCACAGTATCTTCACCCACAACAAGATGCTTCCATATACATAATTCTTATCGCTATTGCGCGTGTTAATGTAGTCTTTTTAATTCTTCATTCATAACAGTGATATTTCATTTGTCCATTTAAACTTAAAATCCTAGTTTATTAATCTACCTAGTGCTTTTATTAATTTATTGCTTTGAAGCGGACTTGGTCCTCACGGTTGCTCCTGCTGAAAATAGAAAAATGGTTTTCAATGCAAGGTTTTAGCGAGAGATTTGAAATTCTAATACGTAATTCTTTAGAAAATGGCTTCTAGCGCGTAATTTAAAATTATGAACAAATGACATTGTGGCAGATTTGTAGTATATTTTTACGAGAGAGTTCATTTCACAATAGGTATCATATTACCAAAGTCAGCATTTTATTTTCTACGTTTTGTCACACAATCCCCACGGATCATATTAAGTCTTTGTTCATACGAACTAAAACATAATGCTATGACAGCATTTTTTTTCCAAACGTATCTTCAAACAAAAGTTTAATTTCTTTATTCATATACAAGAAATGATATGATGTTGATTCAACAAATTCTTTATTTATGACGTCATCATTACAAACAGGCTCATGCATGCTTCAAGGTCTTACACGGCACGTGTGCGGAAGTTAAGTAGGTCACACATCTCATATTACAGAACAAGTTTCTGCACGTCTTGGCTAGCTCACGGCGTCAGTATATAAGGCGATGACGCCACCGCATCACATTCACTTCTTCGCAGACCGTCGCCGACTACACATCATGGAGAGCTCGTCCGCCGTCGTCTTCCAATGTGGTGAGTGTGCTTCAAGGTACAGACACAAGAAACATCTAGTAAGGCATATTAATCAGAACCATAAGAAAAGTGACTACAAGTGTGAAATATGCGGTGCGATATTTACACGAAGTGATGTGCTAAAAAGACATGCACGAGAAAATCACTCCGTTACTGCCTTCACCTGTAACATATGCCACTCCAACTTCTCATCGGCACGTTACTTAAGTATGCACCAGGAGAGGAGCCACCACCCAGCAACAAGGGACGCTGTCAATCGCATTGGGCTGTATCACCAGGCAGGCCACTTGTACTTTCCTGCTGAAGCCGGGACATCATGCAACGGAGGCGAGACCTCGAGGATTCCCGTGCACGGTGGTGGTCAAAACCAGGAACCCGCCCGATTACAGGTACGTTTTATTACATTATCAAACATGTTTTTCAAAATGTAAATACATGCATCATAGTAGCGGTGTAACACATGATTACATTTTATTTTTATAGGTCGGAGCGAGGAGCTACAATGCGGACGATGCCAGACAAAACAACACCGATCGCTTCCATCTACCAGCACATAGCGGAGACGTAGGAGCAGGCGCATCCCGTCCATCGATGCTGGGAGAGGAGGCCACGCCTTCAGGTGTACGTTTACAGGTATGTAGTGAAATTATTATTATTTCAGTGATTGTACAAGATATTATTATTATTATTTCTATGATGGTACAAGACATCGAACTTATTTTTTCCTTATAAAACTCAATATTACTTTTTCCATGTTACTGAATGTGAGACTTTATATTTCAGTGATTAAACAAGACAGAAAACTTAATTTTGTTAATTTTTTCCACGTTACTGAATGTGAGACTTTATATTTTAATGATTAAACAAGACAGAAAACTTATTTTTTATCACAAAACTCATTATTATTTTTTATATTAGTACAGAACGGTTAAAATCAAGACATTAATCTCGTAAATCTTAATATTTTATATTTCTGTTGTTACAGAATACAAGTCCAGTGAGTGGGGATACCATGCGGACATCATCCGTCCAGCCAACCACCAGCCATCCTAGGCATTCAGGTCAACATTTACAGGTATGTTATTATTATGATTATTGTACAAGCCATCAATCTTATTTCTTTTATGATGAAACTTAATATTATTTTCTATATTAGTACAGAACTGATAAAAACAAGACATAAAACTCATAAATCTTAATATTTTATTTTTCTATTGTTACAGAACACAGAGTCCAACCGTCAGTCGCGACCTAGCGTTACCATGCTTATGCGTGATATTCCACAGGTATGTACAGTGAAATATCTTAGTATTTTATTATGCCATTCGCTTACAAAAGTCTAGATTGCTAATGCCGATATTTTTTCGTTATTACAGAGTCAAGGTGGAATGGATCGTGGCGCTATGACCAACTCAACATCGGTGGAAACATGTGAGTTTTTACCCGTCGAAACTGCGTTCAGGTCACGACTGGCAACATATGCTACATTAGATATTCCAGCCGGCGATATGGAATCTGTCCTGTCATCATACCAGTATAAAATTGAAAACCTTCTGTCAGAGTCACTGTCAAAATTTGCATCAATTAAATTTAATATTTTTGTAGAGTGTGAATTTAATCATCTAGAGCTAAATTCTTGTTTGAGAAATTTTAAGACAAAAAATGAAGCATTGCTTAGAACATCAAATATTCACGAAGTAGTATCTAGACACATTTCTAAAATTCAGGCTGAAATGCAGGACAGTGAAATGCGAGGGTCTGGGTGGTTTTACAATAAAATCCACAAAATTGAAATTCGCGTCAATGAGTACTTACCATTTGCAGGGCGTAAGCATATGATCCTCCCTGGTAAATTCCAGCATCAGAAGTCATTAATTAATATTGATAATGATGATGACTACTGTTTCAAGTATTGTGTTTTATCAAAATTTATTGAGTCTGATAAGGATTTGTGGGCCAGTTATCTTACCAGACCAGAGTTGAGCGACAAGTACGACTGGAACTGTGTGAAATTCCCCGTTTCGATTCATGATATTGAAAAGTTTTCAAAAAGAAACAATATTTCGATCAACGTTTTCGGCCTAGAGGAAAAACGGGATGGGAAAAATATTTCTTATTTCGTATTTCCTATCAGAATTGTTGAAAAGGAATTAGATGATCATAGAGATCTTTTGTATGTATGTAATGAGGAAAATTCCCACTATATAGTAATTTCAGATTTTGATGCTTTTGTAAGACCTTTTGTAACATCACACAAAACTCAAGTCAGAGTTTGCAAACGGTGTTTTACACATTTCCATGCGTACGAAGGTAAGTCTGCCGACGTAAGGTTGAAAGAGCATTTGACGTTATGCAACTCGTTCAGCCCAGTCAGGTGCGAAATTCCTAAAAATCCTGAAGTCGTTTTCAACAAGCCCGAATATTCACAAAAGATTAGATTTGTCATCTATGCGGATTTCGAGTGTTTGCTGGAACCGATATCAGGATGTTTGGGAGATCCGCAGAAAAGCTGGACTACTCCTTATCAGAAGCATAAACCTTTTAGTTTTTGTTATTTCATCAAAGATGCTGAGGGCGCATATTCTCAATTGAGACTTTTTAGAGGGGAGGATGCCAGTGGCGAGTTTATGCGCTCGCTCGTCGCTGATGCTAAAGAAATTGATAAGATCTTGAACAGTGTAAATAAGCCCATGACCCCTCTGACAGAAGATGAAATTAGGGTATACAATAGCGCTACTATTTGTCATATTTGTGGTGAGGGTAACTTTACCGATGTGAACTATAAAGTAAGGGACCATTGCCATGTTAGTGGCCGGTTCAGAGGAGCCGCCCACAGAAATTGTAATTTGAATTATAGGAACCAGACATTTGTCCCTATTGTATTGCATAACATGTCCAACTATGATGCCCATTTCATTGTGACAGAACTTGGTTTCGATCAGAATAGAATCAACGTCATATGTAATAGTCAAGAAAAGTATGTCACATTTTCAAAATTTATTCCCTCCTCTTATTTGAAGAGGGGAGGTATGGAGTTAAGATTTATAGACTCGTTTCGGTTCATGGCAAGCAGTCTGGAAAAGCTAGCAAACAATCTACCTAAAGATAAATTTATAGAAACAGCAAAAGTATTTGGTGAAAACGCCGATTTGGTGTGTCGAAAGGGAGTGTTTCCCTACGACTACGTCACCTCAGTTGAAATTTTGAAGGAGAAGAAATTGCCTCCCAAAGATGCATTTTATAATAGACTCGTGAATGAGAACGTCTCTGACCAAGACTACTCTCACGCGAGAAACGTTTGGAATTCTTTCTCGATCAGCTCATTAGGAGAATATTCAGACTTGTATTTAAAATCCGATGTTTTGATTTTGACCGACGTCTTTGAAAACTTTAGACAGATGTGTTTTGAGACGTACGGAATGGATTGTTTGTACTATTCCACAGTTCCAGGCTTTGCTTACTCAGCTATGTTGAAGTTCACAAAGGTAAAATTACCGCTTTTGACCGATATGGATATGATCCAAATGTTTGAACGCGGGATAAGAGGTGGAATTTGTCAGTGTGTGACAAGGCACGCTGTTGCAAACAATAACATGTGTGATGAATATGATGAGTCTACAAAAAAATCTTTTCTTTATTATGTCGATGCCAATAACCTTTATGGTTATGCGATGTCCCAGGCATTGCCGTCAGGCGAGTTCCGCTGGCTCGACAAACATGAGATAGCGTCCTTTGACATCATGTCCATACCGGTCAATTCTAAATTAGGATATGTGCTTGAGGTAGACATTGAATATCCAGACCATCTTCACGATGCTCATTCTGATCTCCCTTTCTGTGCGGAGATGAAATTTCCTTCAGGCAGCAGAAACAAAAAATTATTAACCACTTTGGAGCCAAAAGAAAAATATGTCGTCCATCACACGGTACTTAAGCAAGCCGTGCAACACGGACTGAGGTTATCCAAGATCCATAGAGTTATCGAATTTCAACAAAGCTGCTGGTTGAAACCCTACATTGACTATAACACGGCCAAGCGTAGGGCTGCAGCCAACAACTTTGAGAAAGACTTTTTTAAATTGATGAATAACGCCGTTTTTGGCAAGACTATGGAAAATGTAAGGAAACGTATCAATTTTCGGCTTGTATCAAGTGAGAAGGAAATTCGAAAGCTGGTAGCCAAAAGTAACTTTATGGATAGAACAATTTATAACGAAAACTTGGTTGGTGTCCATCTAGCAAAAACTAGTTTAGTGTTTGATAAGGCCATCTATGTTGGCATGTCTATTTTGGAAATTTCAAAAACTAGGATGTATGAGTTCCATTATGATACCATGCAAAATTTTTATAAAGAAGGATTGAAATTGTGCTACATGGACACGGACAGCTTCGTCTATAGAATTGAAACGGATGACCTCTTCCGTGATATGATGCATTTCCGAGATGAGCTGGATACCAGTGTCTACCCACCCGAACATCCCTTGTATTCAAACGAAAACAAGGCGGTGGTTGGGAAATTCAAAGATGAAGGAGCTGGTCACTCCATAAAGGCGTTCGTAGGTCTGCGAGCGAAAATGTACGCCATAAAATTTAATGATATGGTCATCAAAAAATTGAAAGGCGTTAAGAAAAACGTCATTGACAAAGATGTCAACTTTGAAGATTATGTTGGTTGTCTACAGAGCGGACAGTCAACATTCTCGTTAAACAGATCCATCAGATCATACAAGCATAATGTATTTTCGATTTCTATGAATAAATTGACTTTATCCGGCAACGACGACAAGCGTCATATTATGGAAAATTGTGTGGACACTCTCGCTCACGGACACTACAAAATCAGGGAGGAGGAGTGTGATGATGAACCTCCTACTAAAAAATGTAAATTGTAAAAATGTATATTTGTTTATAGACTTTGCTTTATGAAATATTATCTGTAATTTATATGATGTAAGAAAGAATCAATATTTATATTCTGTATGATGTATGATACATTAAACGATGTATGAAGCATTAAAATGTTACTGTTATCCCATGATTTTTTTATTATTATATGATGTATGATACAATATTTGTAATACTTATGATGTGAGAATTGTAATACATATGATATGAAAAATATTATACTTTGTATAATCTGTGTTAAAATAAAATATTAAACAGATGCATTATCTTTCATTTTATCCCCGAGCTTAAAAATCCCACTCCCTACACATATACCTCCTTCCTCCCTCTTTTTTCTAGGCAGAACTAGTCTAGACTGGTTTTTTCTAGACAGAACTAGTATGGATTGGATTTCTCTAGACTGAACTAGTATGGACTGGTTTCTTCTAGGTAGATCTAGTCTGGACTGGTTTTTTCTAGTCAGAACTAGTCTAGGCGTAGTCCACGACGGTAAGTATCCTTTTTTTTTATCAAGAACATGAAATATAACAAGACCAAGACCAAGACCAAGACCAAGACCAAGACCAAGACCAAGACCAAGACCAAGACCAAGACCAAGACCAAGACCAAGACCAAGACCAAGACCAAGACCAAGACCAAGACCAAGACCAAGACCAAGACCAAGACCAAGACCAAGACCAAGACCAAGACCGAGAAACAAGACCAAGACCAAGACCAAGACCGAGAAACAAGACCAAGACCAAGACCGAGAAACAAGACCAAGACCGAGAACTAAACGAGAACGAAACGAGACGAGAACGATGCGAGACGAGAACGAAACGAGAACGAAACGAGAACTAAATATACAGAGAAATAGACCTAAAACGAGAACTAAACGAGAACGAAACGATACGAGAACGAGATGAGACGAGAACTAAACGAGAACGAAACGATACGAGAACGAGATGAGACGAGAACTAAACGAAAACGAATTAGGTTAGGTAGGTTATGTTGGGTTAGGTTATGTTAGGTTAGGTTAGGTTATGTTATGTTAGGTTAGGTTAGCATGATGATATTTTCAAATTATTTCTAGAAACATTGATAAAATGTGCCAAGGAACTTAGCCTTTCTATCAATGTAGAAATGATTTTAAAATATCCTGCTAACCTAACCTAACATAACATAACCTAACCTAACCTAACATAACCTTACCCAACATAACCTACCTAACCTAATCCGTTTTCGTTTAGTTCTCGTCTCATCTCGTTCTCGTATCGTTTCGTTCTCGTTTAGTTCTCGTCTCATCTCGTTCTCGTATCGTTTCGTTCTCGTTTAGTTCTCGTTTTAGGTCTATTTCTCTGTATATTTAGTTCTCGTTTCGTTCTCGTTTCGTTCTCGTCTCGCATCGTTCTCGTCTCGTTTCGTTCTCGTTTAGTTCTCGGTCTTGGTCTTGTTTCTCGGTCTTGGTCTTGGTCTTGTTTCTCGGTCTTGGTCTTGGTCTTGGTCTTGTTTCTCGGTCTTGGTCTTGGTCTTGGTCTTGGTCTTGGTCTTGGTCTTGGTCTTGGTCTTGGTCTTGGTCTTGGTCTTGGTCTTGGTCTTGGTCTTGGTCTTGTTTCTCGGTCTTGGTCTTGGTCTTGGTCTTGGTCTTGGTCTTGGTCTTGGTCTTGGTCTTGGTCTTGGTCTTGGTCTTGGTCTTGGTCTTGGTCTTGGTCTTGGTCTTGGTCTTGGTCTTGGTCTTGGTCTTGGTCTTGGTCTTGGTCTTGGTCTTGGTCTTGGTCTTGGTCTTGGTCTTGGTCTTGGTCTTGGTCTTGGTCTTGTTATATTTCATGTTCTTGATAAAAAAAAAGGATACTTACCGTCGTGGACTACGCCTAGACTAGTTCTGACTAGAAAAAACCAGTCCAGACTAGATCTACCTAGAAGAAACCAGTCCATACTAGTTCAGTCTAGAGAAATCCAATCCATACTAGTTCTGTCTAGAAAAAACCAGTCTAGACTAGTTCTGCCTAGAAAAAAGAGGGAGGAAGGAGGTATATGTGTAGGGAGTGGGATTTTTAAGCTCGGGGATAAAATGAAAGATAATGCATCTGTTTAATATTTTATTTTAACACAGATTATACAAAGTATAATATTTTTCATATCATATGTATTACAATTCTCACATCATAAGTATTACAAATATTGTATCATACATCATATAATAATAAAAAAATCATGGGATAACAGTAACATTTTAATGCTTCATACATCGTTTAATGTATCATACATCATACAGAATATAAATATTGATTCTTTCTTACATCATATAAATTACAGATAATATTTCATAAAGCAAAGTCTATAAACAAATATACATTTTTACAATTTACATTTTTTAGTAGGAGGTTCATCATCACACTCCTCCTCCCTGATTTTGTAGTGTCCGTGAGCGAGAGTGTCCACACAATTTTCCATAATATGACGCTTGTCGTCGTTGCCGGATAAAGTCAATTTATTCATAGAAATCGAAAATACATTATGCTTGTATGATCTGATGGATCTGTTTAACGAGAATGTTGACTGTCCGCTCTGTAGACAACCAACATAATCTTCAAAGTTGACATCTTTGTCAATGACGTTTTTCTTAACGCCTTTCAATTTTTTGATGACCATATCATTAAATTTTATGGCGTACATTTTCGCTCGCAGACCTACGAACGCCTTTATGGAGTGACCAGCTCCTTCATCTTTGAATTTCCCAACCACCGCCTTGTTTTCGTTTGAATACAAGGGATGTTCGGGTGGGTAGACACTGGTATCCAGCTCATCTCGGAAATGCATCATATCACGGAAGAGGTCATCCGTTTCAATTCTATAGACGAAGCTGTCCGTGTCCATGTAGCACAATTTCAATCCTTCTTTATAAAAATTTTGCATGGTATCATAATGGAACTCATACATCCTAGTTTTTGAAATTTCCAAAATAGACATGCCAACATAGATGGCCTTATCAAACACTAAACTAGTTTTTGCTAGATGGACACCAACCAAGTTTTCGTTATAAATTGTTCTATCCATAAAGTTACTTTTGGCTACCAGCTTTCGAATTTCCTTCTCACTTGATACAAGCCGAAAATTGATACGTTTCCTTACATTTTCCATAGTCTTGCCAAAAACGGCGTTATTCATCAATTTAAAAAAGTCTTTCTCAAAGTTGTTGGCTGCAGCCCTACGCTTGGCCGTGTTATAGTCAATGTAGGGTTTCAACCAGCAGCTTTGTTGAAATTCGATAACTCTATGGATCTTGGATAACCTCAGTCCGTGTTGCACGGCTTGCTTAAGTACCGTGTGATGGACGACATATTTTTCTTTTGGCTCCAAAGTGGTTAATAATTTTTTGTTTCTGCTGCCTGAAGGAAATTTCATCTCCGCACAGAAAGGGAGATCAGAATGAGCATCGTGAAGATGGTCTGGATATTCAATGTCTACCTCAAGCACATATCCTAATTTAGAATTGACCGGTATGGACATGATGTCAAAGGACGCTATCTCATGTTTGTCGAGCCAGCGGAACTCGCCTGACGGCAATGCCTGGGACATCGCATAACCATAAAGGTTATTGGCATCGACATAATAAAGAAAAGATTTTTTTGTAGACTCATCATATTCATCACACATGTTATTGTTTGCAACAGCGTGCCTTGTCACACACTGACAAATTCCACCTCTTATCCCGCGTTCAAACATTTGGATCATATCCATATCGGTCAAAAGCGGTAATTTTACCTTTGTGAACTTCAACATAGCTGAGTAAGCAAAGCCTGGAACTGTGGAATAGTACAAACAATCCATTCCGTACGTCTCAAAACACATCTGTCTAAAGTTTTCAAAGACGTCGGTCAAAATCAAAACATCGGATTTTAAATACAAGTCTGAATATTCTCCTAATGAGCTGATCGAGAAAGAATTCCAAACGTTTCTCGCGTGAGAGTAGTCTTGGTCAGAGACGTTCTCATTCACGAGTCTATTATAAAATGCATCTTTGGGAGGCAATTTCTTCTCCTTCAAAATTTCAACTGAGGTGACGTAGTCGTAGGGAAACACTCCCTTTCGACACACCAAATCGGCGTTTTCACCAAATACTTTTGCTGTTTCTATAAATTTATCTTTAGGTAGATTGTTTGCTAGCTTTTCCAGACTGCTTGCCATGAACCGAAACGAGTCTATAAATCTTAACTCCATACCTCCCCTCTTCAAATAAGAGGAGGGAATAAATTTTGAAAATGTGACATACTTTTCTTGACTATTACATATGACGTTGATTCTATTCTGATCGAAACCAAGTTCTGTCACAATGAAATGGGCATCATAGTTGGACATGTTATGCAATACAATAGGGACAAATGTCTGGTTCCTATAATTCAAATTACAATTTCTGTGGGCGGCTCCTCTGAACCGGCCACTAACATGGCAATGGTCCCTTACTTTATAGTTCACATCGGTAAAGTTACCCTCACCACAAATATGACAAATAGTAGCGCTATTGTATACCCTAATTTCATCTTCTGTCAGAGGGGTCATGGGCTTATTTACACTGTTCAAGATCTTATCAATTTCTTTAGCATCAGCGACGAGCGAGCGCATAAACTCGCCACTGGCATCCTCCCCTCTAAAAAGTCTCAATTGAGAATATGCGCCCTCAGCATCTTTGATGAAATAACAAAAACTAAAAGGTTTATGCTTCTGATAAGGAGTAGTCCAGCTTTTCTGCGGATCTCCCAAACATCCTGATATCGGTTCCAGCAAACACTCGAAATCCGCATAGATGACAAATCTAATCTTTTGTGAATATTCGGGCTTGTTGAAAACGACTTCAGGATTTTTAGGAATTTCGCACCTGACTGGGCTGAACGAGTTGCATAACGTCAAATGCTCTTTCAACCTTACGTCGGCAGACTTACCTTCGTACGCATGGAAATGTGTAAAACACCGTTTGCAAACTCTGACTTGAGTTTTGTGTGATGTTACAAAAGGTCTTACAAAAGCATCAAAATCTGAAATTACTATATAGTGGGAATTTTCCTCATTACATACATACAAAAGATCTCTATGATCATCTAATTCCTTTTCAACAATTCTGATAGGAAATACGAAATAAGAAATATTTTTCCCATCCCGTTTTTCCTCTAGGCCGAAAACGTTGATCGAAATATTGTTTCTTTTTGAAAACTTTTCAATATCATGAATCGAAACGGGGAATTTCACACAGTTCCAGTCGTACTTGTCGCTCAACTCTGGTCTGGTAAGATAACTGGCCCACAAATCCTTATCAGACTCAATAAATTTTGATAAAACACAATACTTGAAACAGTAGTCATCATCATTATCAATATTAATTAATGACTTCTGATGCTGGAATTTACCAGGGAGGATCATATGCTTACGCCCTGCAAATGGTAAGTACTCATTGACGCGAATTTCAATTTTGTGGATTTTATTGTAAAACCACCCAGACCCTCGCATTTCACTGTCCTGCATTTCAGCCTGAATTTTAGAAATGTGTCTAGATACTACTTCGTGAATATTTGATGTTCTAAGCAATGCTTCATTTTTTGTCTTAAAATTTCTCAAACAAGAATTTAGCTCTAGATGATTAAATTCACACTCTACAAAAATATTAAATTTAATTGATGCAAATTTTGACAGTGACTCTGACAGAAGGTTTTCAATTTTATACTGGTATGATGACAGGACAGATTCCATATCGCCGGCTGGAATATCTAATGTAGCATATGTTGCCAGTCGTGACCTGAACGCAGTTTCGACGGGTAAAAACTCACATGTTTCCACCGATGTTGAGTTGGTCATAGCGCCACGATCCATTCCACCTTGACTCTGTAATAACGAAAAAATATCGGCATTAGCAATCTAGACTTTTGTAAGCGAATGGCATAATAAAATACTAAGATATTTCACTGTACATACCTGTGGAATATCACGCATAAGCATGGTAACGCTAGGTCGCGACTGACGGTTGGACTCTGTGTTCTGTAACAATAGAAAAATAAAATATTAAGATTTATGAGTTTTATGTCTTGTTTTTATCAGTTCTGTACTAATATAGAAAATAATATTAAGTTTCATCATAAAAGAAATAAGATTGATGGCTTGTACAATAATCATAATAATAACATACCTGTAAATGTTGACCTGAATGCCTAGGATGGCTGGTGGTTGGCTGGACGGATGATGTCCGCATGGTATCCCCACTCACTGGACTTGTATTCTGTAACAACAGAAATATAAAATATTAAGATTTACGAGATTAATGTCTTGATTTTAACCGTTCTGTACTAATATAAAAAATAATAATGAGTTTTGTGATAAAAAATAAGTTTTCTGTCTTGTTTAATCATTAAAATATAAAGTCTCACATTCAGTAACGTGGAAAAAATTAACAAAATTAAGTTTTCTGTCTTGTTTAATCACTGAAATATAAAGTCTCACATTCAGTAACATGGAAAAAGTAATATTGAGTTTTATAAGGAAAAAATAAGTTCGATGTCTTGTACCATCATAGAAATAATAATAATAATATCTTGTACAATCACTGAAATAATAATAATTTCACTACATACCTGTAAACGTACACCTGAAGGCGTGGCCTCCTCTCCCAGCATCGATGGACGGGATGCGCCTGCTCCTACGTCTCCGCTATGTGCTGGTAGATGGAAGCGATCGGTGTTGTTTTGTCTGGCATCGTCCGCATTGTAGCTCCTCGCTCCGACCTATAAAAATAAAATGTAATCATGTGTTACACCGCTACTATGATGCATGTATTTACATTTTGAAAAACATGTTTGATAATGTAATAAAACGTACCTGTAATCGGGCGGGTTCCTGGTTTTGACCACCACCGTGCACGGGAATCCTCGAGGTCTCGCCTCCGTTGCATGATGTCCCGGCTTCAGCAGGAAAGTACAAGTGGCCTGCCTGGTGATACAGCCCAATGCGATTGACAGCGTCCCTTGTTGCTGGGTGGTGGCTCCTCTCCTGGTGCATACTTAAGTAACGTGCCGATGAGAAGTTGGAGTGGCATATGTTACAGGTGAAGGCAGTAACGGAGTGATTTTCTCGTGCATGTCTTTTTAGCACATCACTTCGTGTAAATATCGCACCGCATATTTCACACTTGTAGTCACTTTTCTTATGGTTCTGATTAATATGCCTTACTAGATGTTTCTTGTGTCTGTACCTTGAAGCACACTCACCACATTGGAAGACGACGGCGGACGAGCTCTCCATGATGTGTAGTCGGCGACGGTCTGCGAAGAAGTGAATGTGATGCGGTGGCGTCATCGCCTTATATACTGACGCCGTGAGCTAGCCAAGACGTGCAGAAACTTGTTCTGTAATATGAGATGTGTGACCTACTTAACTTCCGCACACGTGCCGTGTAAGACCTTGAAGCATGCATGAGCCTGTTTGTAATGATGACGTCATAAATAAAGAATTTGTTGAATCAACATCATATCATTTCTTGTATATGAATAAAGAAATTAAACTTTTGTTTGAAGATACGTTTGGAAAAAAAATGCTGTCATAGCATTATGTTTTAGTTCGTATGAACAAAGACTTAATATGATCCGTGGGGATTGTGTGACAAAACGTAGAAAATAAAATGCTGACTTTGGTAATATGATACCTATTGTGAAATGAACTCTCTCGTAAAAATATACTACAAATCTGCCACAATGTCATTTGTTCATAATTTTAAATTACGCGCTAGAAGCCATTTTCTAAAGAATTACGTATTAGAATTTCAAATCTCTCGCTAAAACCTTGCATTGAAAACCATTTTTCTATTTTCAGCAGGAGCAACCGTGAGGACCAAGTCCGCTTCAAAGCAATAAATTAATAAAAGCACTAGGTAGATTAATAAACTAGGATTTTAAGTTTAAATGGACAAATGAAATATCACTGTTATGAATGAAGAATTAAAAAGACTACATTAACACGCGCAATAGCGATAAGAATTATGTATATGGAAGCATCTTGTTGTGGGTGAAGATACTGTGAACTCTTACGTCAGCGAAACTAGTGTTGTGAGATGAGATTCTAAATACGTGTTACAAATCTCTGTATGCAAGTGAATAAAAACATTCACTGGCTTTCTGTATCGGTATTAAAAAAACCTGTAATTATTATCATAATATATCCCTTTACTGACTTTGAATCGAACTCAGAACCACTCAGTGATGAAATATTACAATATACCGCAATAAAAATACTGTTGACTAATAATACATAAGACATGTGCTATGAATAGGATTTAATATTTAAAAGTACTGGCCTGCGACTTTATAATATGATAGAGTTGGGATTTAAAAGGAAGTCTCAATGAATGACGTTGTAAGATAGCGATAAGCGTACAGCGTTATATTACCGCTGCATAGTAAGAGAGATAACATGTATGGAGGGCGAGATGAAACTACTGCTACCTAAGCAAAATCACTGCACGCATATGATTAAACATTCACTGGCTTTCTGTATCGACATTATAAAATCCTGTAATTATTATCATAATATATCCCCTCTAAAGACCCCAGCATGAGTTTTACGCACCGGCCGCCTTTACCATAGGACCAAAGTAAAAATTAAACGCTAACCAGCAAACCCGAGTCGATCCCAGGACCATAGCGAAATAAAAATCTTACGGAAAACTTGTATGGAGGAATATAATGATGACGTTGCATTTACGCTTCGTGCTGTAATATGAAACCTACTGCCGGTCACGTGGTCTAGCGCGCCGCCATTTTGGATGACGTCATTTGCGGACTTTGCCCCTGCAACACGCTGCGAGATGGACTTTGCCCCTGCCCCACCATGTGTTGCGGGACAGTATCGGGCCCCACCATAGGAGTCGTCCCCAAAACCATACTACTTACAACAATCCGAAGTTGATCAAAGCAGCTGTTAGCAGTGGAAAATCAAATATTACGCCATCAAGGACCACGAGATCAGTCTCTGCGCAGTTCAATTTCAGAGAATACTGTTGTCTATGTGGAGACAAAATAACTGAAGAGTTCCTTGTGGCAGAAAGAAAGAAAAAGCCAGAAAAACGGAACAATGTCATTAATGCGGGAAAGTTATCTCTTAGTGCAACAATCTTGAAAGCAGCTAAAAAACGTGGTGATGAATGGGCTCTTAAAATAAAAGAGCGTATATCTGAGAACACAGATTTGGTAGCCCTTGATGCCAGATATCATCGGTTTTGCCAAACAAAGCTCTACCAGGCACCACCAACAGGAAAGTCCAGGGGAAATCGTCAGCATCCCACAGTTGATGAGGCCATGGAAAAGATTTATTTATTTCTGGAAGAGAACGCTGAAGAGTGTCAGTTCTCCCTAGATGAACTCATGGACCAGATAGACGGAGAACAACCTCAACTACGAACAGTCAAAAATCGCTTGTTAGCAAAGTATGGGGAGGACATTTTGATCGTTGAGAGACCCTTCAAACACACGTCACAGGTCACAAAATTCTCACCAGTACATGGTATGACAGTAGAAGTTCAGATCCTCAAGCAGAAAGACTACGCGTGGTGAAAGCAGCTGCTGAAGTCATACGAGAGGATATACGGTCGCAAGTGTACGACACAACACAATTCACACCATCCGACGACTTCTTCCAGAATGTAAATTCAGTTATCCCTGATTCTTTGAAACTGTTGCTCGAAACATTAATTTTAAAAGACAAACGAAGCTGCTTGGATTCCTATAGAAAGAAGTGCGTTGCTCTTGCTCATTCGATAATATCGGCTGTCAGGCCTCGCTCGTTCATCTCTTGTTTACTGCATGGGATTGGTGTATTTTTGTATCACAAGTTCGGGTCAAAATATCTGGTTGAGTTATTGTCAACGCTTGGATCCTCATGCCAACGCGTGCAGCTGCAGGAAGGCAGGATTAAAATGCTCGTCAGTCTGCAGGCACTGCAGCGGGGCCTCTTGTGACAATATACCTGATGTTGAAGTAGTAGTAGATATCCCAGAAGGCGACGATCTGTCCGATGTCGAAATGGAGGATGACTTGTGGGCACAAGACGTCGACGATTCATCACCATCCCCTGATGGGGATATACCATCCCAAAACGTCGATCCAGATACGGACGAACCTCAACCAGGACCTTCCAAGAGATCTAAATTAATTTAATTTTTTTATTTTGAATATTACTCAATTTCCTAACAAATAAACTTATTAACTTTAGTTGAACTTATCTTTTTACTTCATTATTCCTACCTTAGCTTAAACATCATCGTTCACACTTCTCATTCTATTTTTTAACATCCCATCATAAAAAACAGGGCTTCGATAGTATAATCAGGGTCAAAATTCATTCAGAACGACAGAATTGCAAAAAATTGCGAAGTTCGAAAAAAATGATAAACTTTGAAAGGCTTAATCTCGGAAACTATTGGGTCTACAGAGACAGTTCTAGTATCATATTGTAGCAAATTTAGTCTACTTTAAAAACGTCATAAGAAAGTTTTTTCAGAAACTAGTCCTTTAGGGTTAAAATCGCCAAAATTTGGAAAAAACACGATTTTTTCGCGGTTTTTTCGATTTTTGACAAAGTTGCGTTCGGCGCTCGAGGTCACAAACTTGGATTATTCATTAGGCCAACATCATAAACAAGTCTGCAGAAAATCAGAACTACCGGATTTGACGCATGCTGTGATGTATAAAGTTATTGTACTAGTAATTATATATTTTTATTGTCAAATACAATTGAAGAGCTTTTAGCAAAAACAACCTTAGTCCAAAAATTTGAAAATTGAGTTTCCTGTGTCATTGGGTGCTACAACCTACTGGTCATTGTTTAAACTACATGATATGGCAAAATCTGCTATAGTCCCTCAAATATAGGGTTACAAAGTTTACCAAGTTTAGCAAAAACAACCACTATCCATTCAGTTTTTTGCAAATACCTAGTGATTTGGTTTTTGGACTATGGTTGTTTTTGCTAAAAGCTCTTCAATTGATCATTAGTTCTTCTCTCTATTAAACTCAAATCAACGTTTATTTTCAGTTTATACATTTTATTATTTTAATTACAGAATAATTATAAACATATTTTATTCATTCTTTTACTATTATTATGATTGCTTCACAATCTACGTCTTTCATTAAAATTATAATTGCTCAATCGTTCGTAATCTTCGTCCAATGGGATTGATTTTACTAGTATTGTTATAAGGCATTTTTTATTCAAATCATTCATTCCTTCTTCGTCTTTCTACTACGTCGCCATAATAATCATCTGATAGGATTTCTAGTCCATTCTGGACTTAGCCAGCAGTGGCTATCTTCGTTAAAATACCTTGTATTTTATTCTTACGATTCAAGGAAACAATAAGTAGTTTTAATTGCACAGAAGCAATTTTCTAAATCTTATTCGCCGCAGAATGGTTGGTTTGTTTAATGCCGCTACCAGGCATTCTTATAAGGCTTGATTATAGCCTGCTTTGGACATCAGGATTAACTTCTTGAGGTGATATTAATTAAGAAAGGAATCTCTACCACCAAGTGAGTGATTTAAGGTTTAATATTTCTTACAGATTGTAATATTACCTTGACTTTATCGTATCATAGCTGCATCTATATTTGATACGCAATTTAATTCAATGACATTACTATTGCGTTGCAATTTGTGAATCAAAGTGTAACAAGATTAACTGTGAACGTTATAATTACAGCATACAGTTGTTGCATGTGTATATTTTATTATTATTCATATCAGTTTCTTGGAATATTAACTCCAAGTGGTCCTCCGGAATTATCAATAAATATATCTTTAAACCAGCAAGTTTTTCATTCATTGGCGGAATTACTCATCTCTGCTTACAAGAAGATTTCAAGACATCAATGCAACTTCTAGCGAGTGATAGTGATATATGAAGATCTCAGTGTCAGTGTTATCTTGCCTATGGTTTCTTTATCTTTGTAACCTTATTATCGTGCATTCCAAACGGGATGTTGCGTGCATTTACTTCTTACCAGCCTTACTTAATTCTTTTGCAGCCTGCTGCTAATGCACGTGACACCTTGTACCTTATAAAATTTGCAGCTAAATACTATTAATCAACATTCGTTGCGGTATTATAGCTTCCAAGTAGAAGTTAACTTTTTACTGCAAAGGTTGGGGTTCGATCCTCCTAAGATCGTAGCGGATAAAGTGGCACAAGGAAAGTATCAAAGTAATTCCTTCATCTTCTCCATCATTGCATGGTTGATCCGTTATTGCCCATTCGTCCGATCTGCAGGTGTGTGACCTACTGCCTGCCTCACTATTCACACACGTTCCAAGACTTCAGTCATGATATGTCCTTGTCCCTGACCCAGCCTTCAGATGGGATCAGAAGCAAGATCACTCATTGTCATTACTATTGCGTTGATGTTTATTACACATAATTCACGAAAGCTAATTTAATTACACAGGCAGAAAGCACGAAAATATATATTTTACGTTAAAATATATTGCGATTTTAATATGGTAAGTGCATCAGTAGAGAATCGAGGAAGAGTTTGAAAATTCGAGCCGAAGGAGAGTCTTTTTTACTTTTCGAGATTCTCCAAAGATCTTAATGCATGTGCATTTCATACTATTTTTCCTATGATAGCGATTTAGCTAATAATAAAAACATTACTTACATGAAAATATTGTCAGTTTACAAAGGGTACCAACTTTAAAAAGTATTATTTTAATCTTGGTGGCGATCGATACACCGATTACCTCAGCACAGGCACATCTTACCAATAATGCCATGGAATTTAGTATGTCTCGCATCAGACTTAGTTGCCTGAAAAAATTATCGTAATTCAACATAAAGAAATAAATGGTGCAAAAATATGTTGCACAAACTTTCTCGCATATAAGCCTACGTGTTAAAAGCTAGCAAAGAAAAAAGTAAGGGAAAATAAAAAAAAACAGATCGCACTTCGGATGATTCGGTTCCACCCAACCCACCCTAAATGATGCACTTTCTTTTATACCACGATCTAGCGAAGTCTCCGCCATTTTTCTTCCGAATTATTAAGATTTCGTGATTGGACGTTGGAGGTGTAACGTCATACCGCTAGACGAGCTATGATGACAGGCTGACAAACCTACAAACAGTGTATCGTACATTTTCGAAAATGCACTATGTGGTTAGTGTTATTCATTATTTAGACTATATTCAGAGGTGGGTACAAGGCACTTGCGACAATATACAAGGACAGTGGGTACAAGGCACTTGCGACAACATACAAGGACAGTTGGTCATCCTGCTTCGCTTACAAAACAAAATACATCACACAGTCCGTGCAAATGTGAATATCGAGTGGGCGACCAGTTTTTGGATTTAGCCAAAAGTAAATTATAGAGATAATTAAATTTTATTTATTACATTTTCATAAAACTAACATGTATCTAGAACGGAAAGCATCAGGGCCAATCATTGTGCTCAATGCTTTTACCGTGAAATAATAATAATAATAATAACCAATGGCAGGGATGGATATTTGAGTGGGTGTACACACCAGTCATAAATTTTCTTTACCTAAATAAATCATGCTTTGACAAAATTTATTATCTGCCCATAAAATAAACCAAGTCCCACAAATCGTTTGCCTTTGCGAGTGAGGAAACCATGAAAAACCCAAGTCAATTTTTGCGGTCACGAGGTTTGATTTGAACCCAGGACCTCTTCCCTATTATTCTAGACCACCTCGTTGTAATTGGTTTTCGTGTGTGCATACGACTGAGCTAAATTGACTGCATTTCACAACAATAAGTACATTAGGCCTATAGTTTTCTTGTTACTATGGGCAGCAAACTGCCATTCATATTTTAATTTACATGTATGTTCTGAAATTCGCACTTAAGCCGTACTTGTTTCGTTACTATCTTAATACCTATTAAATGTTTAAAGAAATGTTTTAAACAAAAAATTTTCATTTTCATTTTCTCTACAACTTTACTGTGGTAGGTTTTCATGTACTGCCTATTGCAATGGAGATTATCTAGAAAAATTGAAAATGGATACGAGTAAATTACTCGCTAAGTCATTTTTGCAGAAAAACGGATATAGCCATTTTATTGGTCATTGATAAGAGTTGGCAACTTTAAATTTTAATTAAAATCGTTAGAGCGAATTTTTCAAAAATCAAAATTTGTTAAATACGTTCATGAAAAGTCCCCTTAATATTTCAGTTATAAAACTCAATTTCTGGGCGGTTCGATAACATTCCTAAAAAGTCCTTAATTCAAAAAATGAAGTAAAAACAATGAACCAGACGGACAGACGTCATTCCAAATTTTTTTTCGGTTTCTAGGCATCGTGAAACATGCTTTCCCGGTGTTATCTCGATTTCGATTTTTTGTCACGATCACAATACTTTCTCTGTACTACGTAGGATGCGAGAAAGTAAAACGAGTAAAGCATGATAAGCTCGAAATTGCAGACTTCGACCAGTAAATATGACTATACGATTATATGGTCTGCAGTAATAAACTTATCAGTAGCATATTGCGTACGAGTGTCGAAAGTAATTAATTACTAAGGACAGCTATTGTCAAGATACTGTAGTACCAACCTGGCAATTTGGTCATATCAAGATCTACATTGCATGGCATTTAGAATTAATTATTGTAAGTCAATTTTAAAGAAATGAAAAGAGACAGATAAGATTGAAATTGTAAACTTTAAATAGGCTATATTATATTCCATATCTACAGTATTATATATGGCTTTGATATAATGACGTACCTGTACGGTAAGTAGTTCGGTAAGTTAAGTTACTGTCACTGAGTTTTGGAAATTCGATTTTCCACTGATGGGATCACAACCATGGGATTGAAGATGATTATAATCAGAACCCATATCAGATACTATCAAATATTAATATTATAACAACAAAATAAAAATAAGAAGTCATAAGAAATAAATATCAAGTAATATTAATTAATTAACAAATGATTCACAAGCAGTTGATATTTACAACAGAATAGAAAAGTAATATTTCAATATATATTTTAAAGCTAGTAAAACTTAATATTTTAACTTGAGCTACTCAGACGGAATTCGTGGAAACTCAATAAGATAAGTACACTCTGCTATTCTTTCACCATGGGGGATTGGAGGCAGCCATTATTGAAAACTGCTCTCCTATTGAAGTAAAAACTGGAAGAATAGAGATCATAGCTAGTGAAAAGAGGGTTCTGAGGAAACTGCTTGGGAAATAAATTTTGTATGACTATTCCGAGAAGCTACTGCCACTAACTGGAAACGTGCAAGCTTGGAAACGAAGCTCTCCACGTGGCGATAGCGTCTCAATGTTGAAAATGAAATAACCAATAAGAAGACATTTCTTATTGGAAAAGAAGGTAAAATGCTCTAACATTAGTTGTAATTGGTTGTATAAGTAAGAGGGGGTAGATGGACAGGGAATGATGGAACGTAGAACGGTGGTAGAATAAGGTAATCACTTCTTCAAGAACTCTCCCCCGAGTTAGACGGGGTGCGAGTATTGCTTACTTCGTGGCATTAATTGCCATAGAAGTAATCTGTACTTCATTTAAATCATATAATCGTGATCGGGGTTGATCCCACTCACTGCAAAACAGTATCACTTTAATTCAAATCAGTGAAGATTAGGTTTGAGGTATAACTTAATTATAGTTAATACCAATATTAGAGTTAGTGATCCACGTAAGTACTTGTGGTCGACGAGAACTGTAAAAACATTATCAACGGTAGTAATTCGCATCTCAGAATTACAGAGAATTACCATTATTAATTACAAGAATTAAAGATTGTTCTACTATCCTGAAATTCACAGAACATCGCTCACAATTTGATTTAAGACATTTTTGGAAGTAAAATAATAAGATTAATAAACAGTAATCATACCAGTAATATATTGTTATATTATTGATATTAATTATAATAACCGCCCATTTGCCCGAGGTATGAAGATGTTCTCTTATGCAATGACTGAAGCTACCGAGGCCGGCTCCGAAGTCTAGTGTGCAAACTGTAAGTACTTCAAAAAGATCAAATAAACATTAGCTACAACATATTGGCTAAAATTTACCACGTAATGAGCCGTTACATACTGGCGCCCAACGTGGGGCTCGAAAAGATAGACAAGTATCAGACATTAAACAAGTGCTGTATACCGATAAATAACATTATTCCAGTAAATCAGTTCAACGTACTTTATGAGCGATAAAAACAGTAATAATTCAGAAGAGTAGTGAAGTGATTCATGCTAGCACGCGCGAATAAATTAACACGCAAACGGGTGTGATCAAAATAAGCCTTCAGTTAATCAGAAATAACATCAAAACATTGAAGAATCAAGCCGGAAGAATGAATTTAGGAGCGTGCAGAATAATCCAGAAGACCGCGGGAAATCAGAAAATTCTTGTAATTTTAGCTGATAAGAGGGTTATTGATTTATGTGGTTAGAGATAAGAGGGTTTTTATGTACTTGTATGCTTTGTTATATTTGTGTTATATTGTGTAACAAGGTAAGTGTGCATGATTTTTCTACTAAGTGATCCCAGTGCAGTGACGAAGGTTAGGTCAGAGTTATGTTGACATTACGTAACGGTAAAACTATAAATACTGAAATGGAAAACGTAGAATGTCAGGACGGACAGGATTTGCTCACTAGCAGTGAAATCGAATCAATGCAGAATAATGAACAGGGGGAAATAATACAAATTCATGACGCAACAGAAATAAATGTTGTTAATCAGGAGAGGGAAAATAGTGACGAGCCATCAGCTCAAATAAATAGTGAAAATATAGAGAATACGATGACGATCCAAGTAAATGTAGACACAGGGAAGCCTTCTTGGATAGAGGTATTAATGGGTAAGATGGATAAAAATTCTGAGCAGACTAGGGAGTTAGCCGAGAAAAATGCTGAGCAGAACAGGAAACTAACTGAAGAATTGAAAAATGAAATTAAAAGATCAGTAGATAAGCTTTCTGAGGATTTAAAAAAAATAACGAGAGGATTGATCAATTAAGGGAAGAAAGTAATGTAAACAATATAAGGTTAGATGGTAGGATTGATAAAGTTCAGAGTGAAGTTGACAATAACAAAAGGGAAGTAGCAGTTCAATTTGTAAACAAAGACAGGGAACTAGAGCAAAAACTTGCTAATACTGTCAACAATATTGATAAGAGAATAGAAACCAGTCATTGTTCATTGCAAAATGAGATTAGGGACCAAAATAAAAATTTGGAAAGTAATTTAATACAATCCTTCTCAGCTGACATTGGAGAGCTAATACTAGATTTCAGGGACAGGTTAAGGAAATCGAAGTGAAGCTGACCAAAGAAATTCAAAAGATAGTAGGGGTACAGAATAGCATTACGAAAGAAATAAATAATTTTTCTGAAAAGGTAGATAAAATGAGTAATGGCATTTCTTGTACGAGAATCGAGGCAGATGGCAGAGGAGTTTGTACTCCACAAGTACCTTTTTCAAATGCAAATGTTATGCAAAATAGTGAACGTAATAATGGAGAACAATTAACTCCCAGCATTAGCCAAGATTCCGATACCATGCGAAGTGACGTAAGCCTTATTAACCATGCTGTTAATCCGATAGCTAGTCAAAGTCATGTACAGTTAAATAATATTCTTGGGGTTGGGTGGGCGTTACCGCGGTACAATGACGATAATTTATCTAATCCACACCAGTTTATATCAGAAATGGAAACTTATTTCAAACTAAAGGGGATCCCAGAGGAATACAAAATGATAGTTGTGCAAAAAGGCCTCATTGGCAGATGCAAGGATTGGTGCCAATTTGTATTAGCTGAGGGAGTAGGTTACCCCGAGTTCAAGAAATTGCTTATGGAGAGATATTGGAGCTCGAGTAGACAAAGTAAAGCCCGTACGGAACTATATGCAGGAAATTATAATGACAAAGGCAACATGACCTTGATCGAGTATTTTATGAGATTAATCAAGATTGCAAAGTCACTAGAATCTTTGTTTACCGAAAAGGATGTACTTCGGCTATCAATGCAGAACTTTGGGCCTGAAATATATAAACTTTTAGCGGTAGCAAAACCAAGTTCTTACGCAGAAATGTTAAGCCTACTAACCGAGTTTGAAGAGGGGAATCGTAGTGGGAGAAAATATGAAAATACCGAGCGATATGACCAAGAAAATAAGAGTCAAAATCGGGGAGATAACGGGACATATTATTCCGCAAATAACAGAAATAATTCTGGCAACTCTGATAACACGGCAAGGCCTAGTCAAGGATTTAATGATAACAGGGAAAGTAGACCTGGAAATAATGGGAGAAACAACCAAAACAATACGAATTATTCAAGAGAGAGGAATGACCGAGGAAATAGATTTAATAATAACAGAGGAAATTACGGTAACCAAGGTTCACGTAACAATAGTAACGGGGACAGAACGGGGTCAAGACCACAGAATGTATCTGTCAATCACATTTCTTTCCAAGAAACAGAGGTAGGGAATGCCGATCGGAATGCGAGATATGGCGAGTTGAGAGACGGGAGATATGTACGATTTCATGATAACGAAGGGAATAATCGTGGACGCGTGCCAGAAACACGGCAGTCACTGAACCCTGGCGCTAATGAATTTCACCGTACGCAAAATGACGTAATAGATTACAGGGATGACAGCCCTCAAAATGAGAATTTAAACGAGTCAGAGATGTAATAGAGAGTCATACTACATCTGTTAATTGTACCAGGCCTTCCGAGGACAGCTCGCAAATAATGTAAATAATCTAGAAATGTCTTATAATGTAAATACTAAAGCTAACCAGCAGATACTAAATCCACCAAAAATTGAGGCTTATATTGGCAAGTTAAAAGTGCAGATAATGTTGCATTCTGGCAGTTCAATGTCCGTCTGCAGATTTATCTTGAACTGAAGGAAAATAAAGTTAAGTTGCAGGAACTAAACGTCCCAGGACTTTACTGCACGACGGCCATTAATAAAACTAAATATAAGATAGACAAGCAAATAATGGTACCATTAAACATAGGCTCGTGGCACACTGAAATATACACGCTTGTAGTCAAAAATCTAGCTCATTCTTTTATTATTGGGTGCGATGCTTTGCAAGAATATCAAGGGATTTTAAGCTTTGAGGAAAATTGCCTGAAAATAAAGACAGTATTGAAATTCCATTTCTTACTAGTAATGTTTATGACCGCTCCAATTGTTCCGAGAATGAAATCGCAATTCAGGACGAATGCTTCATTATTGAAACCCTAGCCGAGGTGCAGGATCAAGACGATGAAGGGGAATTAATAAGTGAGAATATAATTGACGCTGTGGGTTAGAAAAACCCAGCAAATAGTCAAACTGAAGGTCGATACAACCCAGTAAATATTATCGAGACACCGAATGTAGGGTCACTAACTCGATGTAATCTAAATGTTGAAATCGACGAATTTAATAACACTTATTTAGTGGAGATTTATGATGTCGGCCTAAATTGCGAAATAAATATGTGTCGAACGAGCAGGAATGAGCAGGAACATTACAATGACGAAAATGGAAGGGAATATAACGATAGGTTGAAAGAATCAGAAATCCTTGAAATCTTGAGAGAAAAAGTAGCTAGCATCACGTCAATAACAGAACAACAAAAAGAGAAGTTATTTAATGTGTTAACCAGAAATATGGGCGTGTACAGTGACTCCCCAGGATGTTTTTTAATTTACGAACATTCGATTAGTATGGATAATCCGCCTATGTGCAATCACAAAAGCAGACTGTTACCGCTATCTATTAGAGAAGAGGCCAATAAAGTCAGTGCGAAAAGGTTAAAAGATGGGATGATAGAGATCAAATTTATCAGATATTAGCCATGTTTGTAGGATTTTCAAGCATAATACAACTGCAAATATAGCTGTGGATTCAGAAAACAAAGAAAATTACGTTTATTCTAGAGGATAAAGGACATAAATAATAATTTTACATTGTTGAGTCGAACGAGTAAGAAAGGCAGGCATTGGGAGTATATAAATTTAACAGATGTATTATGTATGATTCGGGTAATAATTGTAGTAGTAGGTTAATATTATCTCAACTTAAGCAAATATTTCAAGGGGGGTGAATGAAGTAAGAAAAGGTACACCAGTATGGTATCAGACTTACGTCATTTCACAAGAATAGGTACAGGGGTTAAGTATGATTTTACATTGTAAGAATATATGATCGCGAATACTACGTGTGATGTAAGCTTACAGTGAAGTCAAATGTGGAAATATATCAGGACGAGCAGTAAATAAATTCACTGGCGAATATATATCAATGTTAACAAAGTGTATAAGTATGGACATACTGCAAATACAGATCCGCTGTTGCTGAATCTCGGTATTTAATTTTAATCAGGACGTCCACACAAACAAAATCCAGCGGCGATTTATCTAGTTTAAGTATTTAAGTAATAATGTTCATTCAGTGTTTATTCCTTTTTTATTATATGTGTTGTTTCAATTTTTTGCATGTTTTGTAATAAAATCAAAAATGTTAAATCACTCCAGTAATACGACAGAAGCATATAGTGTCATAGTGAAACAAAGCTTACAAATTTTCGAAGGGGGGTGAGTGAATGGGAGAGAACATTGTAGTGTGGAATGCAGGTTAAGAAACCCTTACCAGGTACAAGAAATGTCAATAACTCACAAATGGTCAGTGAACTAAAGGAAGCTCACAATGAATGGAATAACCCTGAAGCTCTGCTAGGCAATAAATAGGTCACTGTACTGGAGATGTAAACATTAGCACACTTACGTAAGAAAAGCAAAAACAATTCAGGAGCAAAAAAGTATTCCTGTTAAAAAATGAATTTTGGTACAAAATACACTTTTCACAACAATTCTTTTGGGCAATATGATGGGATCACAACCATGGGATTGACCATGATTATAATCAGAACCCATATCAGATACTATCAAATATTAATATTATAACAACAAAATAAAAATAAGAACTCATAAGAAATAAATATCAAGTAATATTAATTAATTAACAAATGATTCACAAGCAGTTGATATTTACAACAGAATAGAAAAGTAATATTTCAATATATATTTTAAAGCTAGTAAAACTTAATATTTTAACTTGAGCTACTCAGACGGAATTCGTGGAAACTCAATAAGATAAGTACACTCTGCTATTCTTTCACCATGGGGGATTGGAGGCAGCCATTATTGAAAACTGCTCTCCTATTGAAGTAAAAACTGGCAGAATAGAGATCATAGCTAGTGAAAAGAGGGTTCTGAGGAAACTGCTTGGGAAATAAATTTTGTATGACTATTCCGAGAAGCTACTGCCATTAACTGGAAACGTGCAAGCTAGGAAACGAAGCTCTCCACGTGGCGATAGCGTCTCAATGTTGAAAATGAAATAACCAATAAGAAGACATTTCTTATTGGAAAAGAAGGTAAAATGCTCTAACATTAGTTGTAATTGGTTGTATAAGTAAGAGGAAGTAGATGGACAGGGAATGATGGAACGTAGAACGGTGGTAGAATAAGGTAATCACTTCTTCAAGAACTCTCACCCGAGTTAGACGGGGTGCGAGTATTGCTTACTTCGTGGCATTAATTGCCATAGAAGTAATCTGTACTTCATTTAAATCATATAATCGTGATCGGGGTTGATCCCGCTCACTGCAAAACAGTATCACTTTAATTCAAATCAGTGAATATTAGGTTTGAGGTATAACTTAATTATAGTTAATACCACCATTAGAGTCAGTGATCCACCTAAGTACCTGTGGTCGACGAGAACTGTAAAAACATTATCAACGGTAGTAATTCGCATCTCAGAATTACAGAGAATTACCATTATTAATTACAAGAATTTAAGATCGTTCTACTATCCTGCAATTCACAGAACATCGCTCACAATTTGATTTAAGACATTTTTGGAAGTAAAATAATAAGATTAATAAACAGTAATCATACCAGTAATATATTGTTATATTATTGATATTAATTATTAGAACCACCCATTTGCCCGAGATATGAAGATGTTCTCTTATGCAACGACTGAAGCTACCGAGGCCGGCTCCGAAGTCTAGTGTGCAAACTGTAAGTACTTCAAAAAGATCAAATAAACATTAGCTATAACATATTGGCTAAAATTTACCACGTAATGAGCCGTTACACCACCATGATAGTATAAACGGGAAATGAGTGGAAAAACACTATCGTATCGTAGTAAAAACATATTTTGTATATCAGGAACAGAGTTCTAAGTAAGCAGTGGTAAAGAGCAGACGCAGGTAGGAGGTGCTGTGTGGATATATGTAAAAGTGACACAAGGGTCATGGCTATCGAAATTGAAGCATACAGGATGAGGATAGGCACATTTGGGGTTAAAAAAAGAGCATGGAACAAGGGAACATCGGGAGAAGATTTAACTAATGTGGCGACCTGGGCCCTGGTGATAATTGTGCTACTGGTAATTGGAGGGGTGGAATTGAACCCAGGCCCAAATAGCGGGAAAGGCTGCTCAGAAGAGGTCATAAAAAGTCTGGAAAGAATGGAAGAGAGATTAGTAAATAAAATAAATGGGGCTTCAAAAGAAGTTAAACAAGAAATAAGAGAGGAGATAGCGAGAATGAAGACGGAAGTGGAACAACTGAAGACAAGAATTGAGAAAATCGAGAATGTAGACCGGCAGATGAACTTAGTTTTCCACGGAATAGAAGAAAGAAAAGGTATCAGTGCTCTTCAGGAAGTTCATGAGCTATTGGAAAACAAATTGGAAGTTCAGATAATGGGATGGGAGTTCCTTACG
This sequence comes from Ectobius pallidus, assembly GCA_964059195.1. Classification (NCBI taxonomy): domain Eukaryota; kingdom Metazoa; phylum Arthropoda; class Insecta; order Blattodea; family Ectobiidae; genus Ectobius; species Ectobius pallidus. The sequence continues at coordinate 80,869,433 of CAXKWD010000001.1, forward strand.
GCACACAGAGTCGGGAAGATTACGGGGAAAAGAACAACCATAGCGAAATGCGCGTCCACACAAGTTGTTTTTGCTACACTTAGGAGAACAAAAAATTGAAAGGGACTGCGATATACATTAACAGGGATCTATCTCCGACGGAAAAAGCAACAAGGAAGAAATTAGTGGAACGAATGAAGCTGGAACGTAGCAAGGGGAAGAAGGCTATTGTACGAAACCTACAACTATTTGTCGATGGGAGGAAGACAGACCTAAGTAGCAGCACGGTAGCAAGCAACAGGAAAGCTATGACCGCGTCAGCAACGGACAAAGAGGGTGCCGTGTGTCAGGTTAATGAACGTAAAGCGCGTGCAGCGACGTCACCAACTGGAGTTAACCGCCAAGAAGAACAGCTGAGAGAGGCAGCTAGCAAATCATCTGTGACGCGTTTCCAGATTCCTCACGGACCTTGGAGCAAGGACGAGTCATCTGCTGCTGCAAGCGGAACCACTGATGACTCAACGATAACCACCAGAAGCCGTACCAGATTATTAAGTTTCAAACAATAGAACTTAGCGGGGAGTTTTCAAATAGCAACTTGTGAAGAAGTGTTAATTTAAATAGATTAAGGTTCATTGAGTGAAATGCCAAGGAGTATAGGGAGAAAGTAGAATAGTTCAAATTATTATTGTAAGATTAGGGAGTTGAGGATCAAATAATAATTTAGTGTCTAGTATCACATCCATCACACGTCTCCAGCGTCCAGTGCCCTATGAAGATATACGATCGGCAGTTCAATAAAGGTAGTGTTTAAGTACGAAAACTAATGTGATTGATGACGTTGAACTATCTGCCGTGTGTTAATTATGTATGCATATATTATATGGAAAAGGACCTGCCAGAAACCGGAAGGTAGGTACGGCTCCTTTTCGAAAGTGTATAACTTAAGGTCCAGTGTAAAGTGTCTTAGAACGAATAAATCATAATCATAATCATAATCAGGAACATAATTGAACAAGTCAGTACACCATGAACCAATAATTCTTACGTCCATAAACATTTAAATCAGTCTAAATAAACAGTAATTACAAATAATTAATCAATATCATTGGCAATAAAATATTAATAGGATAAAGCGATTCTTGAGCTTTAAGTATGTTAAATTAAATTTATTTGTTGAATAGGAGAATTGAGGGTAGTGTGCCCGCCCCTAAAGGATGAAATGTGTGGAAGGAAGCTAGGGAAACCAACCCCAGGGAAGTAAGCCTATTCCCTGAAAACGGGCCCACCCAAAGGTCTAGTAGGACATCCCAGGGGGGCACAAAACAGAATGTAAAAGTTCCAGGTTCAAAACACTATAACAAAATATAATTTAAGCCAAAAATGTTACAATTAGAATTAAGTTTACAAAATGGTTTAGCCTGAAATGAAAATACATTTATACAGACTAAGAATAACAATAATAAATCATTAACCCTTTATGTTTTTGAACGGATAAACCAAAAGAGGGGGGGGGAGAATTTACAATATAAAGATGCTTACACACAATGTTTGCAATAACACAAGAAGCTGACTTTAATATTACAAAGAAGAAATAACCGAAACTAGCCGAAGAAGGAATTACATGTAGGCCTACGAAACAAAACTTTCAAAGGGGAAGAAAGTTAGTAAAAGGCGGCAAAATACTGCCGTCGGGATGCCTTTAAAATCCCGAGCGACAGGAGCACGGGCATGGCACAAAAACTAAACAAACAAAATCACAGACCAAAAATTAAGAAAACCGAATTTAAAATAACTTACCAACACGCGGAAACCTCAGGTTTGCAAAGCAGGCACAAAAGGGGAAGAGAAAGATAGAGACGCCATTACATGCCGCGATGACGCGGACTAGCTACACAATTACAAATAACCCATCGGCAGCTCAAATAAACAGAAAAGCCTTTAAAAAACTACTTAACTAGCAAAAGAAGACTGACTACATACTTTCTACTAAGAATATACCAAAAAATGCAATAGCAAAAAAACAAACTGATTACGGTTATAAAGCACAGAAGAAGAAGGGGAGGGAAATACTACAATTACGCAATTTCAACGATAAATGACAAGAAATATACTAAAAACCTGTTGCAAACCTGAAGAAGACTTTTGGGCTACATTATCCCAACAACCGAAACCACAAAGACCAAAGAATTTACATTTTAAAAGATAAACTAAACGAAGCTACCGAAACAGGTCTGTACAGAAGGAAAACATGCCCGCTACTGACGCCGTATAGATCAGCAACTCGCCAGTAGGCTTGCCGCATGGAAGGAGGGGGAGCCCGGCGGACCTATGCCCGCGAAAGCGAACACAATGGAGCAGCTCGCGCCATCTAGTGACTTTAATTCAAAATAAATTAATTGAGCCGGCTTCACATATCGGCTCAGTAGGAAATGTTATAGAATACAATGAGCTGAGTGACAGCAGTCTAGAGAGAAGCAATTAAGAAACACAAACGCTAAGAGAACTCTCTTATGGGTCAATCCATTAGAAATGAACCAGGCCAAGTTGCTCGACATTTTTGATTTTCCTAATTTTTTTACCAGTTATTCCCCAACTAAACGTGAGTTCAAAACTATGGTAAAAAATGTTCAGGCTCCTACTTTTTTTTTGCCGGCCATTTTAAGTTTGCTTTGTAACTGTATTTCAGTCAAAAACATGTTTTGCACAAATAACTCTGTATGTAACTCTGTTAATTCTATAGGTAACAAGACAAAATAAAGACCAAAATTATCAGAATGAAGTGCTCTACATTATTGTTCTAACACAATATTACCTAAGTAGTGAGGAAAGTGAAGCAAGGAACTCAGAACTAGAAATTGAAAATTGACTTAAAACGGGAGGTTTAGTGCCGCAAAATTATTAGAAGGAAGAAAGACTCGCCCTTAATTTTTTTTCTTGTATAGATCTACTATAGGACTATTTGCTGTTGAAGTTTCAAGCTTGAGAACTTTGCTGTGTTTTTTTATACAATTATTAAAAAATTCCCAAAAACGTATTTTGGCATTATTTGAAGTAGAATATCTCAAAAGAGCCTGGGTGAAAAATTATTAAATTTATGTACATAACACCTCTTTATGATATAAAGATGTGATATAAATTTGGTGACTGAGACTCAACTGGTTCCAGAGTTATAGTGCATCGAAGTTGGCCATAACTGCAAACTATGCACTGAAATTTCAACACTCTTCAAAGCTTTGAGGAAATTATAAATTTGTCATGCTAACTGATGAAATGTAGTCTACATACACAACTCTTTTGTGTAACAAACTTAGGCTCACAAAAATTTTATATTTAAAATTACAAAGAGAATTTTTAATATTAAATTACCGTTAAATTTCGTGTGCCTATAACGCAATATTTAGCCAGATTCAAAGCACTGTTACTCTGGAACCAGTTGAGTCTCAGTCGCCAAATTTTTATCACATCTTTATGTTATAAAGAGGTGTAATCTGTATAAATTTCATAATTTTTCACTCAAGCCCTTTTGAGATATTATACTTCAAATATTGCCAAAATACGCTTTTGGGCATTTTTTTAAAAATTGTATAAAAAAAAGAGCAAAGTTCTCAACCTTGAAACATCTACAGCAAGTAGTCCTATAGTAGATCTATGAAAAAACAAAAAATTAAAGGCGAGTCTTTCTTCCTTGTAATAATTTTGCAGCACTAAAACTCCCATTTTATGTTAATTTACAATTTGTAGTTGTGAATTTTGTTTCTTCACTTTCCTCACTACTTAGGCTAACGTTATGTTAGAACAAAAATCTAGAGCATTTCATTCTGATAATTTTGGTCTTCATTTTGTCTTGTTATCTATAAAATTAACAGAGTTACAAACATTTGTACAAAACCGATTCAAGTTTCCGGCCGAAAAACTGTTACAAAGTAAACTTAAAATGGCCGCCAAGAAAAAAGTATGAGCCTAAAAAATGTATTACCCTAGTTTTGAACTCACCTAATATTGGGGAGTAACTGGTAAAAAATTATGAAAATAAAAAATTTTGAGCAAAAAAGTTATTCAATTTGGTTCATTTCTAATGGATTGACCCTATTTTGGCATTATTTGAAGTAGAATATCTCAGAAGGGCCTGGGTTAAAATTATGAAATTTATACATATAACACCTCCTTATGATATAAAGATGTGATAAAAATTTGGTGACTGAGACTGAACTGGTTCCAGAGTTACAGTGCATCGAAGTTGGCCAAAAATTGCAAACTATGCACCGAAATTTCAGCGCTCTTCAACGCTTTGAGGAAATTAAAAATTTGTCATGCTAACTGATGAAATGTAGCCTACATATATAACTCTTTTGTGTAACATACTTAGGTTCACTAAAATTTTGTATTTAAAATTACAATGTGGATTTTTACTATTATATTACCGTTAAAATTCGTGTGCGTATAATACAATTTTAGGCCAAATTCAATGCACTGTAACTCGGGAACCAGTTGAATCTCAGTCACCAAATTTTTATCACGTCTTTATATCATAAGGAGGTGTTATCTGTATAAATTTCATAATTTTTCACTTAGGCCCTTTTGAGATATTCTACTTCAAATATTGCCAAAATACGCTTTTGGGCATTTTTGAAAAATTGTATAAAAAAAAAAAAGCAAAGTTCTCAAGCTGAAACTTCTACAGCGAGTAGTCCTACAGTAGATTTACACAAGAAAAAAATTAAGGGTGAGTCTTTTTTCCTTTTAATAATTTTGCGGCACTAAAACTCCCGTTTTAAGTTAATTTTCAATTTGTAGTTGTGAATTTTTTCTTCACTTTCCTCACTAATTAGGTAATATTATGTAAGAACAAAAATGTAGAGCATTTCATTCTGATAATTTTGGTCTTTATTTTGTCTTGTTATCTATAAAATTTACAGAGTTACATACATTAATGCAAAACATGTTTTCGGCCGAAAAATTGTTACAAAGCAAACTTAAAATGGCCGCCAAAAAAAGTATGAGCCTAAATTTTTTTTACCATAGTTTTGAACTCACCTTTAGTTGGGAAATAACTGGTAAAAAAATTAGGAAAATCAAAAATGTCGAGCAACAAATTTTATTAAATTTGGTTCATTTCTAATGGATTGACCCTTATGCTATTATACTATTTATATTATTTATATCACTGATTAAACAAAAGCATTATGGCACTTTGTTACATCAGTCTACCTGATTTTATTAAGTGTCAGAATGGTACTTTACGAGATTGTGCGGGGGACGGGAAAATGTGTCAGTCTGTCAGCCTGTCCGTCCGTGTTTCTGTACGCGTGATAACTCAAATACGCATTATCGGATTTTCATGACATAACGTCCATTAGAAGAAGCTTATTGATATTGGACCAAATCGGTTGACCGGTACCGGAGTAATGCCCAATTTAGTACCTATTTTATGGTAGTATATTAGAAAAATGTATGGATTTTCATGAAACTTGGTATACACATTTATAACGTCCATGGAAAGAAGCCTATTGGTATTGGACCAAATCGGTTGACCGGTACTGGAGAAATGACCAATTTAGTGCCTATTTTATGGTAATATATTAGAAAGAATTTATCAATTCCTAATCAGTTCTCATGGCAGCATAGTCCTATACGGCTTTGGAAGTTGCCATACAGGTAGCTTTGACAATTAACTACCCACACATTCCTTCACATATGCTTATCAAACTTTAGACATTTGTTTTTCCGTAAACCATGCTTAATGAATCGATCTGGAGCTTAATCGGAAATCGATTACAAAAATAACTTATTTTCTGCATATCATAATTGCAATTATCACTGAATAAAAGCATTCTGGCATTTTGTTATATCAGTTTACCTGAATTTATTATATTAGAATTAATATGCGTTGCTCGTAGTGACCTTAATTCCGTGGCCACTGAGCTAGTTTTTATAAAGCACAATCACACGATGGGAAATTTTATTCGCAACTTACTCTTTTATTAAGTACTTTCTGAGATGGTGTAGTGGACGTGAAAATGTCTGTCCATCTGTCTGTCTGTAGGCCTACATGTGTCTGTACGCGCGATAACTAAAAAAAGCTTTATCGGAATCTCATAGAACTCGGTGTACGCATTTATAACGTCCATGAGACGAAGCCTATTGATTTTTAACCAAATGGTACCAATTTAGCGCCTATTTTATGGTATTATGTTAAACAGAATTTATCAAATTCAAATCAGTTCTCATCACAACATTTTGTTCTACAGTGTTCATATACAGCTTTGGAAGTTGCAATACGTACAGTAATGTTAGCTTTAACAAATAACTCTACCGACATATTAGTTCACATATGCTTATAGACTTTAGACCTTCTTGTTCTTCCGTAAGTCCTGCTTAATGAATAGATCTGGAGTTTAACTCAGAAATCGATTACAAAAATAACTTATTTTCCTATTATTGTCAGTGATTAAACAAAAACATTCTGGCAATTGGTTATATCAGTTTACCTGGTTTTCTTTCGAAATGTAGAGACCGACACTACGATTTGTGCACATTATTATTAACAGAATATTGTATCAATGTATTTTTAGGCTATATCATTTATTGCTTTTTGTGTAATTTAATGCACTTATATCATACAATGTGTTACTAGTCCTTAGTGAAGTGGAAGAAAATACCTTATGGTCTTAACTTTTGTCACATTAAACAAAACTGTTACAGTATTATTATTATTATTTCATTATTATTGCATTAATGTTTTATTATTTGTTATGGTTATTTAACGATGGTTGTGTACTACTACTTAGGCTTGTAATAGTTGCCTTTGTGTTGGAATACTAATACTATACGCTCAATGTGAGGGAAAGATTTCTATAAAATCGTTTCCATAAGAGATTTCCATAAAACATTTTCGACGAAAGATAGTGTACGCCTACTGGTAGCAAACGTCTGCTCTTATAGTCGTGATTGTGCTTTATAAAAACTAGCTCAGTAGCCACGACGATAAGGTCACTACCAGTATCGCATAATAATATGAAGATAAATTTAGGAGGATATATTCTCAACTTAAAACAACTCGAGGAGTTCTCAGAACAGTGGTGCTGTCTTTGAAGTCTTGTTTGTCTAATGCAAGAAGAACACAGTCGTCAATAGCCGCGTGTTGAAGTGTTGTAATGTTTCAGCCAGAAACAAAAAAAATCAATACATACACATACATGTATGGCCGAAGACGTTTGCAGCGTTGATTTTAAGAACCTATTCAGCCATAAAAATTGAAATACGCGTACACCTATTTTTACCGTAAATAACTCTATAGCAGTGGCGTGCGGTGAAAATTTAGGTGAGGGAAGCAATATAGTCTAGATTTTTATAAGCCTATAAAAAAATTACAACTCACCCGATTTATTTGAAGAGCAAATCAACTCGCCTATCTTTGGCAGCAAAATCTTCTATGATTTTTTTTCTATGGCCAAAAATACCAACTTGGACATTCTGCTTTACTCAGCGCGAAGGACCGCAAAGCCTTACTGAAATACTGTATTAGTTGAACTAAACCATGTATGGGGTGCGTGGTCAAGGGTGGTCGAGGTCGAGGTGGTCGTGGTCGAGGGTGGTAGAGGGTCGAGGGTAAAAGAGAAATATCTGCCAGTCTCCCACCCAGTCCCAAGGGGAAGGGAAGGAGATAGCATGATGCTCTTGACAGTTCGTTTGGTGACATCGAGCCAAGGAACCACTTCCCCTATTCTTCCAATTATGCTTCCCAATAAAAACTTGCTTGTACATAGGTACATAACACACATAAAAAAGACGATTTTGAGGGCAAACAAGTGTCTTGACACTTGCTAAAGTAACCTTATGGTTTTACAACACAACATAGGGCACATAAGAATACATAAAACACTATGGTTTCAACATTATTTTTATAAAAACAGCCTTTTAAATGCGTACATATTTTGACCCGTGGCTCGGCGGGAAACTGCAAATTCAAACCGCCCTGTCCCTCGTTCGGCGACTTTACGAAAATACACGAAGCAATCACTTCATCCCCTCATAACCTCAGGTGGAGTGGAGCAAGCTGGGCTATGGCCCACATTTCAGACTTCCACGCATAGACGAAATTGTAGCGAGTAAAATTTGCTTCCCGCGAATGAAAGTTAAAATCATAAAATATTATATTCCTTATTATTTAAATTTACTTTATAAAATACATTCTTATTTTCGCATTAACTAGAGGAAGCATTGCTTCCATTGCTTCCATGGACGGCACGCCACTGCTCTATAGGCCTAAGGGGTAAGACTGTCACTGTGTGAGGTATTTCACAACGAATGAAGAAACACTACAGATTTAAGATTGAAGTTAGGATTGAAGTTTTTTAACGAGTCTGAAAATTCAGGTGGAGGAACTTTCATCTATGAGATCAGCATAATTCAGAAGAGAAGGCGTAGTGATCTTTCTACAGTGTCTAAAAAGGCAGAGTAACGTAGTGCACTTATTACCGTAAGGACGGATAAGCAGCTTGTCGTAGATAACTACACAAAAGCGAACGATCTCTGATTATAGTTTCATGTTATTCTCAGGATCCAAGTTATTTTTAAAAAAATGTAAGTTTATTTTTAGTTCTAGAGTAACACACAGTCGCATTTTATGTAGAGGCTTAAACGTAAATTATGACAAGTAATGGGACCCTTAATCATCCTTACATGCGAGTGAACTACTTTAAATCGTGGCTGCATAAATGTTATAAGATAGACTGCCATAAATTAGAAGTTCTTTAAGCTCGGTCAGCATGTTGGGTTGCCTACTGTGCTGGGGGTTTTAGAATAGCACTAATACCAATAACGATTTGAAAGTACAGTAAGCTCGTATTCCATAAACAGCCTAACACAAATTGTTTTTAATCTGTGACTTCTCTCCTATGAGAAGAATATCGGAAAAACGTTTTCTCCAGATATCTTCTGGCCCAACCGCGTCTTGTTCTGAGTGTGTGAGCGTCTGGTGTGTCGTCCTATGTGATCATGTTGTCTCGGAGGTGGCCCCGGCATTAGGCTGATCACTTAACTGGGGAAGGCCTCCATGTCCTTGTGTGGTCAAAAAGGTTTTTGGGTTATGTGTAGACCTGGGATTTTAAGGCAAATGCCTATTTTGTTCCTTATGAAATAACATGAAAATTTTTAAATATGTGGACGTTTCATGATAAATCACAAACATTTAGAGAGTTTTATAGTGCCCTAAAATGCCTATTTTGTACTTTTAAAATAAAATTCAACTTCTGTAATTTTTACAATCTTATAATGGATATCCCTGAATGAAAAGCAGAACAGTAGAGGTGGGTTTTTCACAGAAACATGATTATTCCAAACAATTGTCGCTAAAGGAATGCTGACTGACGGGGGAGTGGGAGGATTAAGGGGGAAGGACTACTGTATCAAATCACTAGTGAAAGAACACCTGTTTAAGTGAATATAGTTCGTGATGCCTAATTTTGCAGTCAATTCTGTTAAGAATAGGTATACCACGTTTCTTGCAGTAAAAAAAACCATGTTACAGTTTAAGTGTATATTGTAATATTTTAAAGTCTATTATCTGTCTACCTACACCTTTTAAAGCATATTTTAAGTGCCTATTTTCTCTTTTAAAAGCCTATTTACTTGTTTTAAAAGCCTATTTTAGGTGCCTAAAACTAATTTTTTTAGAGCCTAAAATCCCAGGTCTAGTTATGTGTTCCATGGAAACTCCCGCCACTGACTGGTCGCTGTCCTGTAAAGCCCGGACGATGTGGATCGCGTAAACGTCCCTACAATGGGGGAGATAAAACTCAGAAAAAGAAGAGATTTCGCTCAATATGCCTTTATGGAGATAGGAATTAACTTTCTACAAGTATAAAACTTCATGGCTCTTTAGTGTGCTTACCGTAAACAATCAATTCATTCGACTGACGTTTCGAAACAGAAATAGATAATGTAATTTGGCTTTCTTCGGGCTGTTTACGCTTAATTTTATTATAGGCCTAATGCTAGTATTTTCTTTGGGCTTTATTTGTTAATACATGTTAATATGTGAAATTTAAATTGACAGTTACAACGATGTTAATTTATTTCATATTCGTCCCCTTCGTTTCCATATTATCATCACAACCAAACGAGTAATATCGGTGTTTTAACTTATGGGTGATGTCAAATTGATTTACTTCTAACAATTTATTTTATGAAAACTATTACGTTTTACCAGTGGATTCAATTTTATAATATAGTATATGAGATATAATACTGGGTTCCTAAAACCAAATAGCAAATAGAATTATGTTAGTTTTTCCTTTTATGATATACGTTGCAAACACCTCCCAACCCTATAATAATATAATCGAATAAAATTAATTACAAGCAATTAATTACAATTAAATTAAGATTTATTAATTTTTAATTAAATTGGATTTTTTTTTAATATAAAATCTTACTCGAAATGCTGAGAGCCATATATTTCTTCCGAAAGTTCAAATTAAAATCGGCGTTACCTTACCTTTTGTTTCCGCGAACACTATAACCAAAGAACTTATCACTTCCTCTGACAGAAGAGTAACTGAATACTCAAGTCCAAATTCACATACGTTTAAGTAGACGACCTTGGGCCAACGTATTAAAAGAGAAGTTCAATCGTTTCATTCTTAATGACCTTGACAACTTGTGTGATCGAGAGAAATATAACGAAAAATAATTACGTCTTCTAATATCTCCTTGACATACTCACCACCAAAAAAGAGCTAACTTAACGATTGACACTGTATTACTACATATGTGACACAGCCAATGGTTTTGTACCTAAAGTGACAGTCTCAAGTCTGTAGATTCACAGGTTCGCAGAATGTGGGCAAACTTGGGCCCTCGTAGTCCCTGGATATCATCAGGTTGTCATTATCACCATCATCCCATCCGAGTCTCGTCCTATGTGTTTGTGTTGAATCAGAGGTGGCCCCGGCGTTGTGCTAGTTACTCGACCGGAGAGGCCCTTAATTTCCTTGTCTATTCTAAAAAGTAGCCTAAGTATGTGACCCATAGAAACTCCCTCCCTCGACAGGTCGCGGTTCTGTAAGACGAGGGCGGCATGGACCCCATAAATGTCCCTCCCTACACGAGGGAAGGTAAAGCCCAGAGACAGAAGAAGAAGCAGGGACGTAGCTAGGAGTTTGGTTCGGAAGGGGCCCATTGGGTGTCTAAGGGTACCCCCAGATTTTTCTTTGTAAAACTGAGACTTCAAATTTCATTTTAAGGGGGGACATACAGCTTTCGATGCTGAAAAATAGGTGAAGTTTCATTATTTTCTTCTCAGCAATGAATTATTCTGTAGCTCTGCAATCTGGCATGCTCTTTATTGACTAGTTCTACAATTGCATACTATTTCCAGAATTAATTCAACTATTACAGTTGATGGGTAATTATCATTACAAAATGGCAGCCAAATTTTGTGCACTGAAATGCCGTTTCCCTGATAATTTTCATAAATACCAATATTTATGAATGATACTTTTTTCTACCTATTTGTAAATATCATATAAATAACATAATATTGGATCTTTGGATTATCTGCAGTATAAATATTTAAAAAAAATAATTCATAACATGTTAATTTTTTTTAGAAATATTTACATCAGAAATATTTTTTTAAAAATAAACTATTAAAGTTACATCAATGATTTTAGACAGTGTTGTTCAATAATGTAAAATATACTTGCCTGCAAAATTTCACTGCAATAAGTTAATAAATGTTTGAGTTATCAGGGAAACGGCACTTCAGTGCACAAAATTTGGCTGCCATTTTGTAATGATAATTACCCATTAACTGTAATAGTTATATTAATTCTGAAAGTAATATGCAATTGTAAAACTAGTCAGTATAGAGCATGCCAGATTGCAAGGCTACAGATTAATCCATTGCTGAGAAAAAAAATGAAACTTCACCTATTTTTCAGCATAGAAAGCTGTATGTCCCCGCCTGAACGTCTTTATCCGGTTAAAAACAAAATAGCTCTTTTAAAAACACATTCTACACCTTTATTGTTCCGAAATAACATTTTGAAAAAAGCATTAAAATGAAATTTGATGGCTTAATTTCACAAAACTTAATAAGTACTATTAGTCTATAGGTCCCGGGCCCCAGGCTAGGTACCTGAGGAGAAGGAGAAGAAAAAGAAGATAAACATTTACAGTTCTCAAACGTTCCCGTTATGGTGATACAGTAAATCCGGAATCACAATTGTATGGCTTTTCGCTATCGTGATTTCAATAAACAGACGATTCTTTAAAACATCCCGTGAAAATCATATTGCCAACACTATATACAGATTCACTATTAGCAATCTGAGTATCAGCTACTTACAGATAGTTGCACACGAGCAGACACAGATGCCATCCAGTGTACAAATGTAGTTTATTCCTTGCAATGCAATAAAATACCCACTCATTTTCTAGGCAATTAATAAAAAGATTCCTTCAGGTTGTTATCTGCGAACTTTATTGCCTGTGACATTTAATACTGGCAGTCATTAAGAAATTTCAGTTAAACCTCATCTTTTAACCGTATTTATTTTATCAACTATGAAGAAAACCATAACATTTTGCATTGACCTCGGGCATCATGTTAATGTCCATATCCCTCAGGTGACTAATCTTGTGGAAGCATAAACATCTGTAATAGCCTAATGTCCCTGAAAAAGATCTATTGCATGTGCCGTATAAAAGGTACTAAGAACATACACTTGGAATAGACTATACAATATAACAAATTCTTGGTTTCATTTTTATAAATTCCTAATATTTAAATACTATATAACTTTTATAAAGGCAATTTTTTGCTTTGATTACACCAGTCAAATATTATTTGTTTTAACTTATATGTCCACCAATGTTTAGTAATTTAAAAACAGTAGTAACTTAACCTAGTTTATAAAATATAACATATGATATATGTCATATCCTATTATATTTAACATACATAAGTAGCACAAGCCACAAGTCCAGTAGTAGGCCTATAAAAAGTTGTACAAACAATGAGTCAGTCATAAATATTACTAAAAACTTCTTAAAATTGTTAAAATGTGCTTAAAGTCAATATAATAAAGTCTTGTGCTAAAATGCAGATGTTGTTTCTTCTACGCGTTTCGACGCTAATAGCCATCTTCAGGTAATTTCTGCATAAACTGTAGACATCTGATGTGATGTGGGCTGAATGCTCATCCTTCAGTCGTAAGAGCTCAGTAGGAAAATGAAAATAATTGAAATACAATCAAATATTGTTCTGGATTCCAGTAAGAAAATAAGCACAAAATTTAGGCTACTTGATATAGTCCAAAATAGGTTTCTAAAATGTATCTTCATCATATGCTTCAACATACAGTAATTTCATATTCGCAATATTAAAGTTACTCACATAACGTTTCAACATTTCGATTCACCGTACATTGTTTATCACAAAGAAGATACTACGAGTCTTCACTATTTTACACTAGCAGGTACTTGCGGCTTCGCCCACGATAATTAGTTCGAAGATTAAAAGGTAAGAGTAAAGTAATTAAAACATTATATTTATTAACACTTATAGGCGATCATTCATAACTAAACGGTTAATAGTTACAATGAAACAGCTAAAAATCCGGCTTTGGAATGCATTCCACGATTGGAAAGCGCCGCCTGAGGAAAACGACCTAAGATTCGAGTTCCCAGGCCCAGAAAACCCCTGCATAGTGAGTTAAGTCCAAATCAATTTTGCCCATTTAGGCCTACATAAATTTACCCTCTTCGGTCTATGTTGAAAATTTCAGGTATCTGCGTGCCTTGATATAAACAAACGAATCGACCAGTGTTAGCTCACGATCGATAATTCCATGCGATATACTGAAAAATAGCGATGCTTTTATTTCCAAGTTATGACAAAAAAAATAAAGCCACCTGCAGTTGATTTGACAATTGAATTGTATTACCGAAAACTGATGCTTCGATAGCGCAAAAGATTCACGTTTTATGATAGTTATTCACTGATAACTCGCAAACGAAAGCAAAAATAAAAAATCCGGCCTCGAAGTGCATTCGACCACCCTTCAGTCCATCTATATTTAAAATTTCAGATCTCTGCGTGCAGAAGATTTCACTGAGCATCACGCAAAGACAGGCAGACGCACAGACAAACTGAAAAACACTTCCTCTTATTATTATAGATATATGGATGTAGATAAAGATAATGAAACAGACGACATAAATAAAACAATACAAGGTATTAGGTTCCACATATTGCTACTTACAAATTTCACAATATTTCCTTTATTCTTAAATCAAATCTGGACGTACACTATAATTATTATCCTTTTTACAGAATTTTCTATCTTTTCAATTAACTGCATCATACTCACTTACTCAATGACAATGGACAATTCCTAAGCAAGCTAAAGAATTTCAACTATTTTATGAAACCAGGAAATTCATTGCCGCGCTTACCTGAGTCCGCCGTTTAACCCTAACTCCATCCAACCATCCCTCGCAAATCCGACTTCCCTTAAATCTATCCTAATATTGTCCTTCCACCTACGTCTAGATCTTCGAGTGGATCTCTTGCCTTCGGGTCTCCCAGTCAATATTTGTTAGATATGTCTTTTCTCTCCCATGCGCGCAACATGTCCAGCCCATTTCATCCTCCGTAAATTAATTACACTTATTATATTCGGTGAAGAGTACATGTTATGAAGCTTATCGTTATAAAATTAAACTGCATCATATAAAACATATTTCGTACAAGCGATTTTCAGTTCAAAATGTCATGTTAAAAAAGTTTCAAAATGAAATTGCAATAACGTAGGATAATTTTTACCTTAAATACAATAAATTAATAAAATGTCATGCCCTTTATTAAATTGTATACGTGAATATTGAAACTGGGTTTGCCAGAAATGATCACGTTTCCAATAAAGTAAATAAAATGTTTTAATAGCGCCAGAGTGTTATAAAAGACGAGGACAATATAATCTTTTGTGCATATCCATAGTCCCATATTTGGTGTGTTCATTGCAAACAATGCTCTCCTAGTTTAAAAGAATGGTTTCTCAGTGTTACCACGCACACTGTGGTGTCACTTTGCAATAATTTCATTGTTCATCGGACTATTTCGGTTAGAAAGTAGGCCTACACTTCAGTATAACTAATGTTTGCAGTAACTTTTTACCAGTATCTCAAATTGCCTTAGACAAAAGCAGATGAAATAAACACTATGACATTTACACCATTGTAAAAAACACACGATGTTGACAAAAGACATTTACACATTTCTCTCTCATTGTTTATCTTTTATATTATTCTATAGATATAAATTGTTCTTTTCATTAAGCTTGTCCTTCTTCGGCTCCACGCGTGGAAGGATATCCTTATAGCTCACGTCTTAACTTAATAATGACGTGAGTGTTGAACAATTATTTCTACAGTATTGCCTCATAATAGGTCATCTTAAAATTCTCCAAGATCAGTGCAGATTGAATATCATATATTTGCAGAATTTATAGAGTAAATGCGGAAAGCACACATGTAACTGTTATGATTTTATCTTGCTGAGAATCACGAAAACTTGAAACATTTTAATTAAGGCCTACTTGTACTTTTTAACCCCTAGGAAATATAGTAACTAGTTCAGAACTTGTCAACATAGCTTCATAACCGCATATAATTTAATTTGTTAAGTTACTCACTGAAGATGACAACAAATTTGTCGAAATAGACTTGATTTTTAACTTGTTACAACTTTTATATTGACAAGGCGGAGTTACAGCATTTTAAACTCATGTTAGTCAATTTTACCGACGTTGTAATGGAGATCGCCTGGAAAAATAAAACATGGACTCGAGTAACCTACCCTTCCTAGTAATTTTTACAGAAAAACTAATATAGTCATTTTATTAGTCATAGATAGAAGTTTTGAAACCTGCGTTTTCATCAGACGTCATTCCAAAAATACTTTTTTTTCGGTTTTTAGGCATCTTGAAACATGTTTTTCCGTTGTTATCTCGATTTCGATTTTTCGTCACGGTCACAATACTTTCTCTGTGCTAAGTATATGGAAAAAAGTAAAAAAATTGTAAGTTTCCTTAATATTAACAGTTTTATGAAACATACCAATGCAGCCTTGGAGTAAATTACGTTGTACGTTATTTCTTTCTTTCCGTTCGCATTCACAAAAATATGCTCATTACTACAATAAACAGCTACATGGCTCTAAAGTCTTTTAGATACAAAGTTTAATATCGCAAAACATACCGCTCCTCAAGTTGCCTGAATTTCCCCATTCTTGCGTTTAATAAATTCGTAACACATAATGTGGGAAAAGGATGTTGTTGATTGCGATTTCATAATACGAGTATAATAAGGAAAGGACAAGGATTGCTGCTAGACTTCAATTGGAAAATCTTAACTTTATTTTTTCCTAGAACTTTATCAAAACCACTTAATCTCGTATTTACTACTTTTCTAAAAATGTTCGAAATTAACAACATGTTATGCTCGTTACAGAAACACTGAACTCTCACACTCAGCGGTGATTACAGGAAGGTAGTTTACACAAATGAGACATCCCATTCAAAGATCATTAGAAGTGGCAAAGCTTTCTGAAGCATGTGTGAAATTTGACATGGGGAACAAAAATGATAATGGAAATCCGAGAAGTGACATCATCAGGATCTCAAACAGCTTGTGTTCGGGAGGGTCATGAGTTCCGATGACGACACATTACACAACATCTTAATGGTATCCCTTACACCGCCCCATGGCGCCTTCCACCGCTGGGAGCCGGGATCGAATTTCGGTGGATCCATGTGGAATTATTTATTCATTCTAATGGCAAGTACAATTAACAAAAGTTATACACTTTTTAGTAAACCACGTGCTTCCCAATATCGGTCATGTTCATTCTGCTTGGTAAGTGTTGAACATATCCTGAGGTGGTCTCTGTCCATAAGTTCCTGTTGGTGGCAAAGATTGCAATACGGGTATTCTGCAATCCCAATGCGGTGGAGATGTTTTCTCAGGAGATCATGTCCAGTGATAAGGCGGAATGTAGCAACTGCTTTGCGTCTTGGGCTGTCAGGTATGGACTTCAGATCGTTTTTCCACGGTTTGTGTTGTATCCGGTTGAGAATTTCTTTACTGTGCTGTGTTTTGAAGGCTTGTTTGATTCTAGTTTTATTGTGCTATAGGGCATTGGTCTGTTGGAATAATCATGAATTATGATTCCTTTTTTTTTTTTTGCTAGGCTATCTACCTGTTCATTGCCATTTATACCACAATGGCTAGGGATCCATTGTAGGGCTATTCTTTTGTCTTTGGCAGCTAATGATTGGTACAGTCTACGACATTCTTGTACATCTGGGCTCTTGGGGGGGGTTGGGGGAAATAATAGCGTGAATTGCCGACTTGGAGTCAATGAATATGGCTGCTTGATTAAATTTAGTCAGGTGGAGATGGAGCTGACTCAATACTATTTTGATTGCAGCAATTTCTCCATCAAAAGCCGTTCTTCTGTATCCTGCTGATGTAGAGAAGGAGAAAATACTGCTAAATACACCTGCCCCGGCTCTATCAGTCTTGTCTGAGTAGGAGCCATCTGTGTAAATATGCAACCAGTCAGTTTTGAGATATTCTCTGTTGATAGTTTCTAGAGCAAATTGTTTTAGCTGCTGATCACCTGTTTCTTTCTTCTTTACTTCCTCGGGTAATCGTAGGGAGCACTCTATTGTTTTGTATGTGAGCGGGCTTTGTGGTAGCGGGAGGAGGCAACGTTCAGCAGTGTTTTCGTTTTTGTCTAATTTATCTGTCAGCTCTACAGCCTTTTGCATGAAGCCAGATTGAGTTTTAAGTCGACCATCTGGTGTGCTTGTATATGTTGACCAGTACGCGTCTTTGGGAATTCGTAGGAATTTTTCAAAGAGCTGTAGACATCGTTCTTGAATTGTATATTGGAGGGGGTAGTTGTCAGTGAGGAACAGCATTGCATCTATTGGTGTTGTTTTAATTCCTCCAGTGATAAGGCGTAGTGCTTGGTTATGAATTATTAGTACCAAGGGTTTAATAGCTTGGTCAGTGGCTGTAATCAGTGATTCACAGCAGTATGTGAGCAGTGGTAGTATATATGCTTTATAGGTTAGGTTCAGGGTTGTTCTGTTGTATCCCCATTGGCTACCTGCGAGGCGTTTTAGGATGGAAAGTCGGTTGCTGGCTCGCTCGGAAGTTCTATTTATGTGAGTCTTCCAGGTGAGTTTGTTGTCAAACGTCATTCCTAGGTAAGTGTAGTTATCTGTTCTACTGATATAGGAACCTCTTAGATGCAGTTGGAGATCAAGGGCGTTATGTTGAGGGAGAATGTTTGGTACGCTGTTTTCTGGATATTCACGTTATTGTCAGTGCACCATTTTGCAAGGAGTTCCAGTGCTTGATTTAATTTTGTTGTAGCGTCAGTTTTGGCATTTTGTTTGGGAGATTCGCACCAAAAGACAAGGTCATCTGCGTAGAGGAGGCATTTAATTCCAGGTATGCTGTTCAGTATACCTACCAGGTCATTTATGTAGATATTAAAGAGCGAGCAGCTCATAACTGCTCCTTGGGGTAGACCTGTTTGGAGTTTTCTGTGTTTAGATAAGCTGCTCCCATATCTAACTCTGCATGATCTTTGTCCAGTAAATTCCTGGATCCATCGTAACATTTTAGAGCTGACACCCATATCTGAAAGCTTTAGGATGAGATTTTCTATGTTGACTGAATCATAGGCAGATTTAAGATCCACGAACACTGCAGATAATACTTTTTTGAAACCCAGTGTATCTTTGATGTGTTGTGAAAGTTTCGCCACTTGTTGGTTTGTGGATTTGTGGATTCTGAAGCCAACTTGCTCAGGTGCTAAAATATTGTGGACTTCAATGTACCAGTTCAGTCTATTGTTCACTATTCTCTCCATAGTTTTGGCGATTATACTGGTAAGCGATATTGGTCTATAGCTGCTCATCTCAGATGGGTTCTTGTTCTTTTTTAGGATCGGAATGATGATTGCAGTTCTCCATTGGTTGGGTATAATTCCGGTATCCCAGACTTTGTTAAATAGTTTTAGGATAAATTCAGTAGCAATTTTTCCCATATGTTTTAGGAATTCTGCGTGGATTTTGTCTGCTCCAGGGGATTTCTTTGTTTTTAGTTGCTTTATAGCTTGGGTTAGCTCGTCCTCGTCAAATGGGTCCTTGAATATTGACATTGTGTTCTGGACGCAGTTATTATTGTGTCTGTCGCGTACCATGTACCTCAATAATTTAGTTTGTTTTTTTATGTGTGCACTCTTCATTTGGCAGGTTGAGTAAGCTGTTGCAAAAGCATTAGCTATATCCACATCAGTTGTAAGTTGTTGTTGGCAATGTTGTATTGGGTTCTTCTTGTGAGGAGATCGTTTATTTAGGAGGTTGTTCAGGAATTTGTGTGTGCGGCAACTGTCGGTTCGATAGTTGATAGTAGTCACAAAGTTAGTGAAGCAATTTATTTGGGCTGATAATATTTCTTTTTTAAGGATAGCACATTGATTTTTCCAAGCTTGCATATCATCTGCTGTTCCCGTTCTTTCAGCTTGAGCCCGGAGTGTTTCTCGTTTTGATCGAATTGCTTCGAGTTGAGGTGTCCAGAAGGGTGTGTGCTGCTTTACTCTTCCACGTGGGATACATTGTTTTGCACACTGCATTACAGTTGTAGTGAATAGTTTATAGATCTTTTCTGGGTGATCATTGAAGATAATGCCGGGCTCCATTAATTTTTCATCAAGCATATTGGTGAATTTTGTCCAGTTGGCCTTTTTGAAATTCCACGATGGTTTAGATTGGGTGTTATGTTGGTGTCGTCTATTATTGATAGCAATCCTGGCAATTATAGGTTTATGGTGAGATCTACAATCGTCCGCTAGGGTCCTTTCAGTGTTTTTGGCTTATATCACTGGATACAATGAGTAGGTCTGGGTTTGTACCCGAGCCATTATAGTGTAAGTAAGTAGCTGGGTCGTCTATATTATATGAGTTCCATTGGTTTGGTGGCTAATATATCTTCAATTTCTTTTCCGGCTGCATTAGTATCATTGTACCCCCACCTAGGAGAATGGGCATTGAAATCTCCTAGTAGAAGCGTTTTCGTGGAGAAAGTTAGTATATCAAAATTGGGGTTGCTTCTAGGTGGGTTATAAACTGAGTAGATTTTGAAGCAGTTTCTAATTTTTCCAGATCTGTATTTTGGCAATTTCACTTTTATCTTCAGAGTTGCCCATTTCTTTTACGACTGCAAAATCTGCTGTTAGATTGTTTCGTACTCCTGTTAGTATTCCACTGGCCACTTGTCTGAACTTGGGCAGTAGGTACATGGGAACTGATAGTAGGCAAGACTAGTGGTGGTGACGTTTGCTTCCGTTATCGTGAATATATCAATTTTGTGGTTTCTCAGCTGGTTCTGGAGTTGTATTTTCTTGTCTTGTGACATCCCACCAGCATTCCACTGTAATATTCGGAGACTTAAAGTTTCGTTCTGAGAAGAACGGTTGTGGTTAGGTTTCATCCCTTTTCCTTTCATAGTTGAGGTTTATGCCGAATTGTAGACTTCTTTGCCGTCATAGACGTTGTCCGGGGTACACCACGTGGAGGTGAGTCTGGAATTTGTGGTGGACAAAATGAGATCGGGGCAGGATTTCTCGGGGTGCTTCTGTTTTACCTGCCATATATCATTCCAGCGTTGCTCCATTCATCATAGTATTACTATTTGTTTGCAATAAAGAATTATTTACTTTAATGATATCCCTGCGCGTGAAATGCCGTCCATATAAAATGTATACAACATTCTTAGATACAGGATTTTCAATATCCACATGAACATAGGAAATTATCTTTCCATTTGGATATTCTCTAACTCAGCGAAAGATGGAAGATGCAGAGAGAGCTAAAAATTGTCGCAGCGATCGGTCGTCCAATGCCTACTGGTGGCCTCATGCCATGCACGGTAGAAGTCCAGTGCCTCTATCTTTGATTCGCACTGTATAATATACTTCTTTGGCAAATGGACTTATTCGTTATTTCTTCCGTCGTTTTATTCACGAAGTAGTCTTTCAAATTTCCAGAAGTATTTGTTACATTACCTACGACAATCTTTCCTTAAATCACAGTCTCGAATTTACGTCAGTTTACGAATTTTAATATTATGGAAGAAGCAAGTGGGTCTCCTAAACGTTTGACTGGTAACAAACAGGTTGGATGCAGATGAAGCAAACTACAGCAACACCAATTACACAACACGCTGGACATGAGACATTTCTTGCAGAGTTTACTGGTGTTTACCTTGACATGCCAGTTCGTAGAAAATCGAATTACGAGTGCTTACACATAAGCAACTCACATCTGTATGATACATAGCCTAATGGATATTTCAATAATAAACTTCTTCGTCGCAGGTATTTTTCTGTTCATGCTAAATTCCAAACGTCAAGGATTTCCATTTTCTATTATGCCAGTGCACTGCTCATTTAACACAAGGTTTACGTGCAGTACCGTATGTGGAGCACATTTCTTATTCTGATCTCGAACTTCTTTATTTTTAAAATATACAAAATTCCTTCTTAATAAATTATTAAATGCTGTCTTTCTCCTTTTCGTATAGGGTATGTACATAACAGAAGTTACTGAGAGACTAGATAGGTTTGGACTGGACAGTTATCATAATAAACTTCACTGCAATTTTGTGTAGCCTATTGTTTGGGCCATGAGGTATTCTGATAGCATAAACCTTTGGAAAGGGCATGTATCACGGTAGAGAGAAACTGTTTTGGCCTGCGATATTCTGGACTTCCAGTAAATTTGGATTCGTTGAAAAAAGTGGTTTCTGATATTATTATTTATTTATTTGTTTACTTTTTATTCTGCTGAAGAAATTGCAAAATGTCAGGTAGACCTTCTTATTTATTCCTTCCACTCCCTTCGGTCCAAGTATTTTTACAACCTATCAAGATTTAAGTAAAAAAAAAAAAAAAAAAAAAAACAACTTCCTATCAATTAATAATCTTTAACACCAATTATTTACCACTACCTGGATCTTTCGCATGCCATTCCAATCAGAAAATGGACATTTCTCGATTTGATGTTGCCTATCCCGGAAGATGAGAAATGGATTGGAATAAAATTAAACCGGGCCTCTCGTTATATTACCTTTGATAATTTCTGTAAAACTTTCCATACACTGCCACACTTAAGGCATAATAGGCCTATGGGTGAATTTTACGAACTAGTGCTAAAGGGAACCGATTTCTGATTACAAAAATGTCATGTTACTGTTTTCTGTTACTTTGTTACTTTAGTCTATACATGGTTTTATAAGGTGGATTGTTCTAATATTTATATTAGCAACTTAGAAAATGTACATAAAAGTTTTCCTTTCCTTTACTACTGTTGAGATAGATGTTTCATTACACATATTAATGTTCTTGCCAGCAGATTTTAATACTGATTTTTGGGGGGATCGGAATGAGTGAAGCTTGGATAGAAGTAAACAGAGATATGGAAATATGGAGAATATTAATTTTGTTGCTGCTTAAGTATTAAACTCATGAGTTCACGATATTAGTTAGTTAGCTATTTGTTAGATATATCGTATACATGCAGAATGAGCTGTCCAAAATTTGTAAGTTACCGCATATACTCGTATTTTAGAATAAGTTTGACTGTGACTGTAGTGTTGATGTAATATAAAGTTAAGAATTGTTCACTTTAATGTTTTAAATTAAAGTTTAATTATTATTAAATAGAATTTTTATAACATTATGGGTTCTATTTTCTTGATAATCCGCACGACGTACCAGAGGTATCTCATTTTTATTTTTAAAATTAGGTCTTCCTATTTTATTTAAACATTTCGGATACATTTCACGAAACCGTCAAACCGTCACAAAATGTTATGAAGGAGAATCAAATGAAAACTGCAATTAATTTTTCCCACTATTTTACTGCAGGAAGAATGTTTGCTAATATGTTATTTTTCTACATAGTTCCCTCCCAGTTCAATGCACTTACGCCATCGGATAGAGAGTGCTAAGATACCGCACGAGAAATGTTATTTACATTGACATTGTAGCCACTCGTGCACCGCCGATTGGATGGATGTCTTCATCAGACTTGACTTCTGTCTTCCAAGGCGCTCTTTTAATGGTCCAAAGATGTGGAAACCTGATGGTGTCAACTCTGACGAGTATAGAGGATGTAGGAGGCACTTGAAACGTATTTCGTCGATGGTTTTCATGGTTGCACGAGCAGCATGAGGACGGACATATAATGTTGAAGCCAAACAACTGCACTCAGCAATCCGCTTCGCTTTGGCACCATCAGATTTCCACATCTTTGGTCCATTAAAGGAGTACCTTAGAGAACAGAAGTTCAAGTCTGATGAAGACGTCCAATCGGCGGTGCACGAGTGGCTACCGCGTCAACCAAAATATTTTTTCTCACGCAGTATCGAAGCACTTCTTATCCGATGGCGTATGTGCATAGAAGTGGGATGGGACTGTGTATAAAAGTAATGTAGAAGCAAACATTCTTCCTACGGTAAAATAGTGGGAAAGAATTAATTGATGTTTTCGCTTGCTTCTCCCTTGTACAATCTCGCTGCAGAAACAATCATATTACTTTATTCTCCAATCTTCTAAATCTGTGCTCCATCTGAAGTATTAAAAAAATATGGACCGTGTTTCGCATCAACATAACTACCCTGAATATATAATTCATTGTATTTGAAAATATTTCAATTAAAACAGAAATTTCAATTCTTATTTCACTCTCTTAGACAGCAGCTAGAACACAGCAGATTATTTACAACAGTGGTCATGAACAACTTCTAATTCGTAGTGACAGGCTTTTAGTATTACCTCACTGCAGTAATACGATTATAATTAGGGCCCGGATTTTTATATGCTAAAAAACTTAAAAATATTTATTTTTTATGTGCTAAAAATGATTAAAATATGTGTTAACATTTTAAAAATATGTGCTAAAACTAAAAAAAAAAAAAAAAATCCTGAAAAATAAACAAAAACACCAGAATGTGTTGCCTAGTGAAACTCACCAATTGCAGCTAAACATCACATGTAAAATGCTGACTGGAGTTGCAGTGCGCAACAAATGTCATCTCCAGATTATGGATCACAAATCCTTGCCTATTATCCGAGAATAATGCCTTACATTGAGAAAAGGAACGTTCTACATCACACAATGTTAACCTTGCATATTTCAAGAGGTGTACTGTATATCACTAACAGACACACGATTAAGTTCACTTGTTTTGACCTTCCAAAACTTGAGCGATTTTGCAGAGGGTTTGGTAGCCACCGTTTTTCTCAAACATACCTTTAAATTTTGTTCTTAACTTCTATTTTCGAACCTGAGATACTGTTAAGTTGCCTTTCAACATATTGTATTTCTTTAACTGAACTACGCAATGTTGAGATTGTTCTGTTCTTCCCCGATAAGCAAGTGCAAGTGAATCACTCTCACCTCATTGCAAGTGAAGCACTTGTGTTGAATTCATTCGAGATACAAATTTTTGTTGTAAAATGTTAAAAGAGAATGAGGAAAAGTACTAACATATTTATTTATGGAGAATATATCGAAAATATTTATTCATATAACTTTTTTTGTAAAACATGTATTTTTATATAAAATAACATTTAGAATTTGCTGTTTTCGGACCTTGATATGAGGATCAGGAAAAAAAAAACATAAAAAATCCGGAAAAGTACTAAAATATGTATTTATGGAGAAAATATCGAAAATATTTATTCACATAACTTTTTTTGTAAAATATGTGTTTTTATGTGAAATAAAATGTGGAATTTGCGTTTGCCGGACCTCGATTTGGATATAAAACTTTGTTTTAGGAATGTACGCATCAGGAAAAAAAATATTTTTTTACATACAAATCCGGGCCCTAATTATAGTATTGTATTCTACATAGGAAAATCTGTTTCGAGCGAGACTCGAACTTTGATTTTCAATTTCGCATGCTAATGCCTAGATCACTAGGCTCCTAGTGCGTCCGCATACAAAACTTGAAACTCAGGTTCGATTCCCGTCCAGGACAAAATTTTCCTTTATGCAGTGAGTCCATTTTATGAGGAAACCTCGCATCACTGCCGCATTGCCGCAGTGCAGTGTATTACCGAAGCGGAATTAAAGAAAGTGGCAAATAATTTGTTTAAACGATGTGAGGCATGTCTTACTGCTGACGGGGGTCATTTCCAACAGTATCTCAAATAAATGGTAAGTAATAAGCCTCTACATGTAGGCCTCTCTTATGTTAAAGTCTTGATTTGCCGGTAGTAACGGAACACGGTCCCCGCCGTTGCAAGCACAACAGCGGGGAAAGTGTGAGCAGGGGCAACGCTGTTAAAGTTTCCGCATAAAATGGATTCCCTGTAGAATACAACTTCTAATTCGGTTTGACAAAATAGTGCACCCAACATTTTTTAGTAAATCATGTAATTCTGAATGGTATTTTAGTCCGTAGTGAAAATAATGTTGCAGGTAGCATCACCTTTGTGCTAGGAGTTTAAATGATTCTGAGTTAGTAACATGCAGTAATAGCACGTGTTTCCTAAATTTAGCCCATGATTTATTTGTTGAAATGAAAACAAAAATCCTTAAATTCATAATGTATCCTATGGGATACAGTAGTTTCTCTTAAATTTCTAATAAAGTGATGGAAATAATTTGGACAAAAAATTTAATCCTATGTAAAATTACAGAATGAAGCACAAGATATAATCTAAGGTCCACCGCTCTGGCAGTGAGCCAAGGTTCGATTCCTGGTCGGGAGAAATTCCTAGGTGGGATTTTCCAGGGCCTTTCCTCAACTGTGTGAAACAATTGTCGGGAAACAATGGAATTGAATAATCTGGGACCAAAACAAGAGTTGTGTTTTACATCTGCAGATGTAAAAGGATTTATTTGGTTTTGTCTTGTACCGTATGTATGGGGATGTGGATGTGATCTAAAGCTAAAATTTATTTTATTAAAACTTATTAAATATATTTATTAATCTGATAAGATACTATGTATGTTAAATTCGTAAAACATTAATTTAGATTGATAGTCAAAAGAGAAAATTTTAATGATAACGTTTTTGAAGCAAAATGAGTTGACAAAAATAGATTTTGAAACTCCTCCCCATCCAGTTATGCCATACATGATATTATATTAACGATTATATTAACGATAAGTAGATTATTCATAAATCATGTATTTTTTTAATTTAGAAAAAGATAGTCAATTTTATATATTGCTGTACACATCCTGTTAATTAATAATGTAATTTGTTTATCCCATCCTAAATGTTGATCAATTATAAAACCTAAATATTTGACTTGATCAGATTGAGGAATGCAGGGGCATACACAACTTACAGAATTTTAAAAACCATTTGAAGACTGGCTTTTTAAACTTATATCAGAATATAGTTTAGTTGTTTCAATCCAGTAACTGTTAATGAAAATGAATTATGATATTGTTGATGTAGGCTTATTTAGCACCACAACTCCACTTTGAAAATATGAGAACAAATTCACACCACTTCTCAAATCCTCTCCTCCTTCCATCCTTAAAGGCCAGCCTTTCTTTTTAAGTTTAGTTCCGACTCTTCCATCTATACAATGTTTTCAGCAAGGACGCCATTAAGCCAATATTCCACAATTCAATTTTTGGTCCAAATTTGAAATTTGAACAAACCTACAATTTATTGGAACGTATGACATCCACGACTGCCATTGCTCAGTTTCATCCTATATTTTCCATCCAGTTCCATTGGATACAAAGCAATATGAAATCAATTTTCTATCCACAAATATGAAATCAACCAATGGGGGTCGTTCTCTTTCCACAGCTTCCTCCGAACAGCTAATTCTCTGTGCTGCGATTATGGGAGCGTTTAGTTTACAAAGAAGATGAAATGAAAAATTAAGGTTACGATGATTAACAGACTCTAAGTCAGTCCTTGAATTTACAACAATACCATCAACAACCATTTGCAACAATGGCATATTTGTCGAGGCCTTCTGAAAATCATGAAAAAATTCCGCAGAAAATATGACCAGTCAGACATATTGACCATAATGTTGATTCCAGCACCAATCAATTTTCATTTTGGGTGTACAGTTTATTAGACTAAAATGCACTATCTTGTTCACAGCTAGAAATAACTGTATATAAAATGCTACTTGATGCAAATGTCTGATCAAAAAATTGGATCATGGGGTAACAGCTTGAGCTATATACTTTGTGGGATGGGACTCTAGAAAAAAGTAAAAACTTTACACTGCCACTAAAGTCATTACAGTATCTGCATTTGTTTTTATACATAGATCAATCTATGTTTATCACAAACACAATTTCATGAAAAATTAACTGAAAAAAATTAATTGACTGATTAGCACATTGGTTTTGCACATTGAGCAATTTAGTAGAAGAATAGGTGGAATTTCAACCAATCACAAGAGTCAGCCATATAATTTTATAATTTTATTATCACTTGCATATTTTTATTTGTTGTATGTTATGCGTTCCATTTTTGTCAACGTTTCTTATATTCTAGATTAGTGTTAATGACTTTCATTTATATTTACGAGGGTTAAATAAAAAGTAATGCCTCCACCTTCATAACTTGGGTTTCGATGAAAGTATTTTAATCAATCAAACACAGAAATAATCCTTAGAATTACCAATATTCACTTTTCCGCGTAATCACCAGACAATTGGATACATTACTGCCAATGATGAACATGTTTTTTGAAGCTGTCATGGAAGAAGTCGACACTCTGTTTCCGCAACGAGTCTCTCACAGTTTTCTCAACTTCTTCATCAGATGTGTAGTGATGTCTCCGCAGATCTTCTTTCATTATCGGAAACAGATGAAAGTCAGACGGCACTAAATTTGGACTGTATGGAGTATCGTAGAAAATCTTCTCGGGTTTGCAGCCAGGTGAGAAGTTTGTTGTGGTCCAACGTTTCCAAGGCTGACGCTGCCTCCATCCTCAGGGAATCTGAAGTGTCGAGTTTTGACATGTAGGGGAAATATATACCAACCCGAGTTGGGCGGAGTCGACCAATCAGGGAGCAGCTGTTCTGTTTTCGGTCCTTTTCCGGGCCAAAATGTTCCTTTTACCTTTCAGGTCCTGAATGCATTTGTTCCAGGCCTGGTTGATGGTGAAACCTTCATCCCTGTTGAAGTTTGTGTCTTCCAGTCTAATTTCAATTGCCTCTCTGATGATCTGGTCCCAATAGCGTGTTGTCTTGGCAAGTACTGTTGTGTTTTTAAATTCTATCCTATGGCCCGGTCCAGAATTAATGGTGTGGTCTGCAACTGCTGATTTGTCCGGGTAGAAGAGTCTAATGCATCTCTCGTGTTCTTTGCAGCGCTGTTCAATTGTGCGTGAAGTCTGTCCGATGTAGGCTTTACCGCATTCACACGGGATGCGATAAACACCCGGAGTTCTGAGTCCCATGTTGTCTTTCACTGGTCGTAGGAGGTTCCCGTGTGAATGCGGTAAAGCCTACATCGGACAGACTTCACGCACAATTGAACAGCGCTGCAAAGAACACGAGAGATGCATTAGACTCTTCTACCCGGACAAATCAGCAGTTGCAGACCACACCATTAATTCTGGACCGGGCCATAGGATAGAATTTAAAAACACAACAGTACTTGCCAAGACAACACGCTATTGGGACCAGATCATCAGAGAGGCAATTGAAATTAGACTGGAAGACACAAACTTCAACAGGGATGAAGGTTTCACCATCAACCAGGCCTGGAACAAATGCATTCAGGACCTGAAAGGTAAAAGGAACATTTTGGCCCGGAAAAGGACCGAAAACAGAACAGCTGCTCCCTGATTGGTCGACTCCGCCCAACTCGGGTTGGTATATATTTCCCCTACGTGTCAAAACTCGACACTTCAGATTCCCTGAGGATGGAGGCAGCATCAGCCTCGGAAACGTTGGACCACAACAAACTTCTCACCTGGCTGCAAACCCGAGAAGATTTTCTACATAAGATTCGCCAGGAAAGCCTCAAATCTTGTATGGAGTATCCTGTATGGTGGTGAGCTTCAGTCTCCACACCACAGCAGAACTTCAGATTTAGCGCCACCTGACTTTCATCTGTTTCCCATAATGCAAAAAGATCTGCGAAGACATCACTATGCATCTCATGAAGAAGTTGAGAGAACCATGAGAGACTGGTTGCGGAAACAGAGTGTCGACTTCTTCCGTGATGGCTTCAAAAAACATGTCCATTGTTGGCAGAAGTGTATCCAGTTGTCTGTGATTATGTGGAAAAGTGAATATTGGTAAGGGCACATTCTAAGGATTATTTCTGTATTTGATTTATTAAAATACTCCCATCAAAACCAAAGTTATGAAGGTGGAGGTATTACTTTTCATTTAACCCTCGTATATTCAAACTAGAGGGATGTTAGCTTCATAATTTGTAAGTCTTTCAGGCAAACAATTAGTAAATAAATCAATTAATTTCAATATCTATAATACATGAGTACTTTGTCCTTTATAACTCCAGTTTTAATAAAAATAAATAAATGGTTCCCTTCTTATTTAAAATAAGTTACTTTCTTTCCTTTGATGAATTGTTATTATCATCTGTGAATATGGTATTGCATATTGCATCTATTTCCAACATTTCCACACGTACAGGTCCTGTATTTATTTCAGGACACCTGATTAATATTAAGAACAAAATATGATTTAATACTATTCATTGGATGTTTACATTTTAGCAAAGGGTTGTTTTGAAAGAATGTAATCAATGATAACTTAATATATCTATTGAAGTTTACCAATTGCCACATTTGGAAATAGCACAACAATTTTCCCACCAAACCCAGACTTCACAATTTAGCTAGGCCATGCTTTTCAAATTTCTAAGCATCTGCCTCATGAAATGAAAAGATATCACTTCTCGAACATTCCCTTATATTTTCACTAGTCCCTCCACTATCACCTGAAGATGTAGAACATGTAAGATTCATATCTGTACTTTCTGGAACTTGCAATTTTTCTTGCATTTTAGTTGTGGTTCCAGTATTATGTACACAGTTCTGTCTGTCTCGAGTTTCTTTAAGACCAGTTGAAATTTTACTTTCTGTTGGTTCTTGAAAGCTTAACATTCTTTCAAATCTTCTAGAATTTCCTAAAACCTGGTTACCATTCTGACAACCATGGGGATATGTTCTATCTATTTGAGAGGAAATAGTTTTAACATCATCAATAAGAGTGTTATTTGGTAAGTGTGAATTCCCTTGTAGGATTAACTGTGATGCATTTGGTGAAATTGTTCCAGGATAAATCTTTCTTGATTGATTTCTTTTTTTAGGCATTGCTAAAGTTGTAGCTGACTGCCTATGATCACTATAATGCCATGTAGGACGGTGACGTGAAATGTAGCTCTTTCCCATGAGAGAGTAAATCCAGGTCATTAGTACTGTGTATGTAAATAATAGTTGAATCTGAATCTGCAAAGCAAATAACATCAGAATTAGAAAACTATGTTTTTTTTTCTTTTCAGAAAAGTAAACCTTTCAGAAAAATCAGAAAATAAATCAAGTAGGGGTAGACCTATAGTCAAGACCTTAGTACAGAACATAGAACACTCTCAATTTAGTTTATTTTAAATTAGGTTATATTAGGCCCATATTTTAAAATTCAGAAGTACTGAATTGGCACAATGTGAAAGAAAAAGCAATAAATATTTTGTTTAATCCTTTAAGATATTAGGTATTCAGATGGGAATATAAGTAAATAAAACTGGTTATTAATCCATTGGTTTGTTGGTATATGGTTATTTAATGACGGGGATGTACTGTAACTTAGGCCTGTGACCATCGCTGGTGTGCCGGAATTTTGTCCCTCAGTAAATCTACTGCATGCCAGTAAATCTACTGATATGGGCTTGTCACATTTATGCACACATAAATGCCACCGGCCTGGGCCAGGATTGAACCCACAACCTTGGGTACAGAAAGCCAGCATGATACTAACTGTGCCACACAGGCTGACTTTAATCCATTGGAAATATAGTAAAAGTTGTATGTTACCTCCATGAAAAGCATCACTCTACATATTGTCAGTATGTCTTATTGAAAATATTGTTATACTCACTCTTGAAGAGTAAATTTATGTGCATGTCCCTTTATCACATTCCAATAAAGCAAACAGTTTCACAAAAATAATTTGTAGAAACACAGAAAGCATATGGAGGCTTGCATACCACCAGAGGTGTTAATATCTCACCAGCTTTCGAAAGGATGCATTTTTGTTATAGGGGGAAAGTATATAGCTTCACATGACTGAATAACCTAATAGACTGCATGTGTGTGTAAATTTAATCTAGTGACACTAAACTAGCTGTGCAAACTCATGTGACTCCTTGTGAATGTTAGAAAACACTATAGAAACTAACCTATAGTTTGCTGTGCTTACCTCTTTATTAAAGTAACAATATAGTAATGCTACAATGCTGCCTTGTAACCCATCCATTGTGTAAAACACATAATAGTATGCTTGCTGCAGTTCACAGTCGACAGTATCTGGTCTATACAGTGTCAGAAGGAACTGAACTCCAAATAGAGGTATCAGGAAGATGGTTGTGCGGGTCATCCTCCTGCACAAAGAACAAGATTTTTTTATTTTTTTTATTTTTTTTTTATTTTATTTTTTTTTTATGATGTTTATTATTACAATGCAATTATATGTGCTGTTACATGCATGAATAATTATTACTTGGGCTTTCAACTGGGTGAGTGGGATAATAATTGCAACCAAACTTTTGGAAGCTAATTCTGCTGACACTTTGGGAGTATAACCCCTTCTTGTCAAAATATTCATGATGTTTTAAATTGGTGTCCTTTGGTTCAACAATCTGTGCTTTTCAAAGATTTTTTACATCTCTAATGTGTTGTGATAGCCCATTGCCATGATTATGGTATGGAGCTACCATTTTACAGTCCAAGGGTTCCTGTTGGAGGTTGGAAGTAATTTTTAGAATTAATTTGTATTTAAAATAATTCATTTATTACGTAGCTTGTTCATGTTTTCAACATAAGTTAATGAAAATAGGCAAAATTTGTAGACCAGGTTCATAGACACAGTATAGGTTGATGCTTTTAATCCACCAGTAGAATGTGTATGAAAAAATAAGTAAAATGCAGTTGTCGTTCAATTAAAAAGGCTACATGAATTCAAGTATTATTTGTGTCTAACCTCTTTTTATACTGTAATAAATTGATAACGAAATAGAAAAACAACTTTTAATCAAATATGTTGAAAAGTTAATAAATGCAACATAGAAATAATATGAATAGCGCAGCTAATAACTGTGGTAATATTAAACACAAAAAATTTCACAATAATAATAGTAATAATAATGAGTGATGATAGTAATAATAATAATGACAATAATAAATCATGAAATTTTAGGGCTTCTTCCAGAGTCTCTGTTCCCGAGATACAGTCATCGACGTAGAAATCATTTCGGAGAACTGAAGTCGCTCTAGGAAATCTTGTTGCTTCACCTGTTGCTAGCTGTTGAAGACACCATGTAGCCAGGTAGGATGCTGATGCAGTTCCATAGGTGACTTTCTTAAGGGCGTAAGTTTTGAGCTCTTCCTCAGGACTTTCCCGCCATAATATGCATTGCAACGGTTGATGCTTTGGGTTTACCTTCTCCACATCAGCCGTAAAGACTATTCTATGCATGTGACAGTGCATGACCAATGAGCATAAGTCGTCCTGCATAGTGGGTCCCACCATCAAAATGTCATTCAGGGCCACACCATTTTCGGTTCTTGCAGAGGCATCAAAAACCACTCCCATTTTGGTTGTGCTCCTCGAATGCTTATGGATGGCATGATGAGGCATGTAGTATTCGTGTTCTCCACGTGCAGAGTCTGATTGAAGTTCGACCATATGTCCAAGTGCCTTGTATTCCTTCATGAATTCTACGTAGTCTTGACGAAGTTTGCTCTGTACTTGAAGTTTTCTCTCTAGAAAATGAAAGCGCTTCCTAGCCATGTCTTTGGAGTTCCCTAAGCTGATTTATTTCTTGATGGGGAGTTCTACAATGTATCTGCCGCTTTGGTCACGTACAGTTGTATCCTTGAAATGCTTCTCACACTCTTTGTGTTCTGGTGAATGTGTTACGTGATCTATTTCTTCTAAAGCCCAAAACCGTTGAATCTGGTTCTGTAGGCTGAGTTCAGATCTAATGAAAAGTGAATTTCATTCACGATCTCCAGCTTCAATCGGTTGCTGCGGATACTCTCCACTTAGAATCCACCCTAGATGAGTGTCCTGAAGAGTAGAATATCCTTCTCGGGTTTTCTTTCTCTCCTTCATAAGTTGCAAAAAGAATTGAGCTCCGATTAACAGATGAGTAGCCTACTCTGAGGAACGTGGAAGTCTGGATCGGCGAGAATGACATTGTTTGGAATATTCCAATCTTTGTATTTAATATTGAATGTAGGAATATGGCCAGTTATCCTAGATAGTACTACACATTTCATATTTAAGTGGAAGTCACTGACCGTCGAGTGTTCATCTATATTTACTGATGAATCAGCTTCGGATGTCAGATCACCAAACGATTGCAGAGCTATGGTCGTGGTTTTTCTCTTCTTAAGCTTGAGCAGGTACACTGCTTGCTCAGAGATGAAATTGCTCTGGGATCCACTGTCTAACACGTAGGTGATGATATCATCCATTTGAGTCCTTTACTTTAACTAAGGCTGTACTTAGAAGTACCTGTGAATTCGGAGTGCTTTTCAGTGAATGGTATGATGACCGATGTGAATTACTGCCTTGTGAGTTATGTGTCGTAGAGAGCTTGTCTTGTGTTAGATGTGTTGTTCTCATCTTTTTGATGTAGTAGCGTGTTGTGATATTTATTGCATATTTTGCATGCAGTCTTAGAATTGCACTCTCTCCATGTGTGTAATGAACTCAGGCAGTTGGTACAATGTTTGTTGTCCTTTATCAACTTGAATCTTTCGTGGCAACTTAATGTCAGGAAATCCTGACATTTGTACACTTTATGTTGTTCTGAACATCTTACTGATGTTGAAATGTATGTTTGCTGCTGTGGTGCAATGCGTAGCCTGGGTTTGCTCTGATGACTCTGGTTACTTGCAGCTGGTTGGTTCAAGGAGCAGAGTTGCAGTGTCTGGCAACGTCTTTCCAAGAAACTAATGGGTTCCTTGAACCCTACCGCATGGAGTTGTGCATGTTGGATTTCAAATTCTAGCCTCAATTTTTTATCTAAATGGGAGAGTAATAGCTCATTCAGGAGAAAATCTAGGATGCTTGGTTGCACATCCAGCACATTAAGGGCGTCTATACTGCCTTGGAATGTATTTATAAGATGGCGTATTTGGGTCTCACTTGAACACAGTTTTTGAGGTATCTCCATGATTTGCCTGACATATTCGGCTGCTATCAGCTTGGGCGAATGATAGCGATAGACCAAAATGTTGTATGCTACAGGGAAGTTTGCTTCAGATACGCTGATATGTCTTATGCTCTCCTTAGCTTCACCTCTCAGAGAAGAGAGTAAATAGTGAAATTTTTCCATATTTGAGAGCTCCTTGTTATTCACCACTAGGCCTTCAAAGGTATCCTTGAAGTGTAACCAGGTGGTTAGACCACCACTGAAAGTGGGAAGGTTTATTTTAGGAAGCTTTACACATGTGGATCTGCCACGAGATGACTGGGTGATTACGTCATCATTTTCATGCACAATTTGTGCGACAGTTGCCTTTCAGAGTTTAGCTTCTAGGCGGTCAACAATGTCTTCAAATTCCTGTCTGTACGGAGTGTGACCTTCTGCATTGTCTTCATCATTCAGTTCTAGTTCACTTTGAACTTGCTTAAACTCTTCATTAGTAGAGAGCAATATGTTTAATTTTACTTGAATAAGGCTAACATCAGCAGAATCTAGTTCTGTGTTCATGAAGCGCTGAATGCAAGTTATGCTTGCCTTTAGTGTAGCTCGCTTTTTGGTTAGTGTTCGTTTGTCAGTTTCATTCATATTATGCAATCGTTGTAACATGAATTTAAATACCTGGTATTTAGGAAGCTGGCTTCTTGTAGTTCATATGTAGAACGTCCGGGCTGCGAGGACCATGAATGAATTAGCTATTCTTGACTTTCAGCAATCTTGTCAACTGTCTTTTTATTTACAAAGCCCAATATGACCGATATACAAAATTATGACCAACTTACAAAATTACATGTTAAATTTCCCTTAACAACAACAACAATAATAATAATATTAATAATAATAATAATATTAATAATAATAATAATAATAATAATAATAATAATAATAATAATAATAATCATAATTAGGGTTTGGATGTTTATGACCTAAAAAAAGTGGAAAACAAGACTTCAAATATGACCTTAAATATGACTAAATATGACCCAAAAAATCCTGAATATAGCCTCATAAAAGAACATCTTTTATGAAAATAAATGTTCCAATTTAAAACATTTAATGATACTAAATTATTACACAACATTAATTTAATCAGATAATCATTTTTATAAAATTATACAAATGATTCGTGTTGTGTGGATGCAAGAAGAGGGCATATCCTACATTTCTTGTGATGAGGTACATGGTTATTTACATTGTAATTTTAACTTTAATTGTGAGAACTGAATTGTTACACTGTTAGCAGCTTTATTTGCATAGATATTTCACCCAATTGCTCCAGAGTTAGAGCTGTGGCCTCCGCGACACAGAAACCTGCATAATTGGCCACGGCCAACTAAACTCTTATGTGAAATGCACTGTAGATGAAGAGCCATCCATCTTCTTCAAAATAATAAATTCTTTCCTTTGATCACTACATAGTTCATCTTGAAGATTTTCAAAAACATACACAATAAATGCTCCCTGAGGGATTAAGACCAGTTTTATAACACAAATCTTTGATGGTGGATTTCAAATGAATGCAAAACATTTCAGACTGGTTAATTATTTACAGTGAGGTGTTGTTTGCAGAAATGGCAGAATGATGAAAATATAATTAAACTTTATTTCAAAAGATTTGGTAGAAAACTAGCTGGATTTTCTATTATTCACAATTTTTCTTGGATGAAAATGAATTTGGTATGAAACTAATAATATTTAATTTCTTGCTACCAGATGAGACTAATTTCACCAATGAATTTGCTCACTCAGTTTGAATCTACTGCTATGAAAATAATAAAATTATGAACTCATTCATTAATATATCTTTAAAGAGTTTTGTACAGCATTAAATCTCTTTCAATTCATACTTTTCAAGCTTATGCATAATGGGGATAAAGATGGAAATATGCAATGAAACAAAATCCCATCATATTAGTCTTTTATTTCAATTGTAAATTAGCATTAGGACTTTCAGCAGTGAACCGTACAGTAATGCATTATTTTAACTCTAGACTTTTTTTACACATTAGATAGATTCATTATGTAAAACCATGTCATTCTTACCTGATATGAGCTGATTTCACAGTATTTACATTTTTCAGTTTGGTGCATAACACCCTTACAGTATCTGACATCAGCAAAACATTTACCTGTAAGAAATATATATTTTCACTCTTCATATATTTTTTTATCATTCTTCTTTACAGAGTGGGAGGGGCATAAATGCACACATTTATGGGAGAAGTAGATACCATTAAAATATATGAGGGGTCTGTTAGCAAACTCAGCAATCTCCATGTCGATAAAAGATAGAGATGCTTACTTCTAATGAAAGTTTAATGCATTTCCTCCTACATATTTAGTGTATATTTTGCAAATCTGAGATCCTCCCTTATGTGGGAATTCGGATTTACAACACATACAGTAAATATGTAATACGAAATGTATTCAACTTTCATTAAAAGTTACCATCTCTATCTTTTTTCAAAATGGAGATTGCCGAGTTTGCTAACAGACCCTTCATATATAAAAGCCAATTTGTGTTTTGTGAATAGTTTATAATTTATGAGATAATTAGGTCAAAAGTTCCAAAGATAGCTGTTCCTGGTGCTAATGACCTCTGACCACTGTGATATGTAGACACTCTTGCTTCAACATTGCATTATATCGCTGATTATGTGGTTCAAGTAGGCCTAATCATGTTTGTTCAATTTGCAGGAAATCTGACAATTGTATGAAAAAATTGCAAAGAGATAAAAAAGCATTTCATTTGTTACTCTAATGGTGTGTTAAAAATCATAGTGATACACAAAATCCATACTGACTAAATAGTTGTGAAATATCCAGAGGCAAAACTTTTTTTATGAGCATAATATTTACTTCAGACTAAAATGGCATTGGAATTTTTTTTGTTTGCTTCTACCCAAGGAGTATGCTGTTAAAATCTGCACAGTTGTACCTTCTCCACCCTGTGTTATTATATCATACAAGGGTAAGTCAATAAGTATCCACTCTCTCTTTTTTTAACTTATTGCAACAATACAAAACTTTCAATTACCTCATTTTTCAACATAGTCCCCTTGCTTCTCAATTCACTTGATCCATCATTGCACAAGCTTCTTGATGCCCTCAGAAAAAAAAGGTTTTCGGCTGAGTACCAAGCCACATATGCACTGCTTCCTTCAGGTCTTGGTCTGTGATGAATCAATGGCCATAAGGCATGGGCCAAAAATATGGAAATCTGACAGGCAAGATTGGGACTGTATGCAAGATTTTCTAACACCTCAAAACCCAGTTTAGAAAATGGTTTGCAATAGCTTGAGCATCGTGGGTGGCAGTATGTGGGTGTGCATTGTCATGCAACAAAAGAACTCCTTTAAACAATAGGCTTTGACATTTGATTCAATTTGCAGGCTTTAGCTTGTTACTCAACATCTCACTGGAATGTGCACTGTTTATTGTTGAGCCCCTCTCCAAGTAATGTTGCAGTATAGGCCCTTGTGAGTCCCAGAAAAGTGTGAGAATCACTTTTCCTGCAGAGGGTTGACTCTTGAATTTCTTTTTGACTGGAGATGCAGCAGGGTGTTTCCACTCCATGCTTTGGCATTTGCTTTCTGCCTCAAAGTGATGGGTCCATGTTCCATCTCCTGTGACAATTCATTAAAAAAAATCTTCACCTTCATTAGCATGGTGGTCCAGTAAGCGTTGGCAGATGAACACATGATTGTGCTTGTGCTGTTCGGTGAGCTGTTTTGGGACCCACCTTGCAAAGACTTCATGAAAGCCAAGCCTGTTATGAATAATGTAATATGCAGAACCATGGGTAATTTACATATGGTTTGCCACTTCATCAACAGTCACTCTTCAGTTTGTCTGAATCATGATATGCACTTGCTCAATGTTGGCATCACTAGTGGATGTGGATGTGCATCTTGTTCTTTCCTCGTCCTTCACACTTGTCTGGCCATTTTTTTAATTTTTCAATCCATTTGAACATGCTTCACCATGGTGAAACATTACCCCATTTTGTGCAGAAAGTCTTCAATGTTTTTTGGCTCTGGGTACACCTTCAGACAACAAAAAACGGATCACTGCACACTGATCTTCTTTGGTCCAAACGCTGAGTGGTGCAGCCATATTTAATGTGCAACAGCACAACACCCAGTGGAGTCAAGGTCAAAGTTTCCACAAGCAGAGACAAATTAACAACTTGTTAATGAACGTGCATGAACACAAAGAGGTACAGCCAACCTACATAAGATTAGACAAAAAGTGCAGATACTTATTGACTTACCCTCGTACAATAGATCTTCACTTATACATCAATCACTTTTACTTTGTACTTATATGCTAAATTTTAAGGAACCAATCTCTCTTTATTATAATTCTCCTCATTTATACATTTTTCTTTTGTTTATGTTACTTTTACGGTCCCTATATATTAAATTCTATTGCTTTCTTTATAATTTTTACACTATTCATTGTATTGATTTAGAAGGCCAATGAGTAAGACACTCCTGTAGATTTTTCCATGTGGCTCACAGTAGTCACAGTAAAGGTATAGTTTAGAGCGCTGCTTAAGAATGTTTCGCTCCAGCATCAGTATGATTATTAGAAAATAATTCACTAGATGCTGCATGGGAATGAGAGGGGCATGTTAGTTTTTGACTTGCAAGAGAACAGCTCTTGCAAAAGGAAACCAGGCAACTGGCACTTGTTTTGAGATTGTACATGTTAACATGTACATAGGCTGTCAAGCATTAATTGTTTATAGTTGAACCTTTAAGATGTTCGGTATGATTTTTGTTATTAGTTGTTATTATAATAATAGCCATGAAGAATCCCATATGGGCAATGGCCTCTCACAGTGGAGGATAGCTCTAGAATAATCCCACAGATGAGCTAGTTCTGTGGGATTTGGAATTAGCCTATCTTTGAATCTTGAGAAACATATTGAGCAAACATTATATATACACCTACACATACACATACCGGGGCTTATTCAAAATCTACTTCTAAGCTTTTGACTGTCCTGTTCATAGTTCATACATTAGCTATTTTATAATTTTCTTTGTGTCTTCTCCACTCTAGCGATTCTGCGCGGTTCGAGTCCATAGGCTACCGGCGTGTTTCTTCATTTCATCAGCCCATCTTGTATTCGGTCTTCCTGGATGCCGCTCCCCCTTTCTTGGTTCACAGGCGGTCGTGATGTGTGCCCAGCGATCGGAGTTGAGTCTAATTACATGACCTGCCCATTTCCATTTCAGGATCTGCGCTGAGTATGCTGCTCCTTGACCTGCGTTCGTTCCCTGATAGTCGTGTTTTCCACCCGGTCTCTCAGTGATATGTGAAGAATTTTTCTTTCCATTTTTCTCTGAGTGGTTTGTATTTGTTTCATCTGTTGTTGGGTTAGAGTTCAGGTTTGTGCTCCGTATAGTAGTACCGGAAGTATGCAGCTGTCTAGGATACCCCTCTTGATATCTAGTTTCTGTGCTCTATCCATCAATATGAAGCTCAGGTTACTTCTTTCTGACTGCTGTCGCGAAATGATACACTTTGTCCTAGGTATACATACTCTTGAACATAGTCTATAGTTTGAGAATCTACTTGATCTTGAATTTCCGTGTCATTGGTCATGATTTTTGTTTTCTTTAGATTTATCAGTAGTCCCACTTTCCAGCACAGATTTTGTAGTTTGTTTAGCATGGCAGTGATTTCTGCCGCTGTGTGTGTGAAGAGAACTATATCGTCGGCAAATCTCAAGTTTGTTAACCTTGTCCCGTTTATATCTATTCCATAATCTCGCCAATCCAGTTTGCGGAATGTTTCTTCAAGGAGAAAGTGGATCCCCTTGTTTTACTCCACGGAGAAGTTTAAAAGGTGCCCCCTCCTTGTCAATTTTTATTTTGGCGTAACTGTTGGAATATATCTTACCGAGTAAGCGGACATATTTTCTTTGTATCCCCTGGTTCAGAAGTGCTTCCAGGATGCAAGGGTGTTCTATACAGTCGAAGGCTTTTGCAAAGTCCACAAATGCTACATATAGATTTAGGTTGGACTCCTGCGATTTCTCTATAATTTGACAAACTGCTTGTAGATGGTCGGCTGTGGAATACCCTGCTCTGAATCCGGCTTGTTCCGGGGTTTGGTTGTCTTCTACAGGGTGCAGCAACATAACTTCTTTTTTTCAAAACGCAATAAAATACACTTTAGGAAACAGAATTTTTTATTTTATTTTTTATAATGTAGGTACATATGTAAAGTTTTGTTTTACACAGTTTTGAAAATCATATCAAGTATGTGA
Organism: Ectobius pallidus; assembly: GCA_964059195.1. Classification (NCBI taxonomy): domain Eukaryota; kingdom Metazoa; phylum Arthropoda; class Insecta; order Blattodea; family Ectobiidae; genus Ectobius; species Ectobius pallidus. The sequence goes on from CAXKWD010000001.1 coordinate 80,910,252, forward strand.
CGCCCCCCATTGTCCATACACTGAATAAGTCGATTTCTGGCGTTTGTCATGACCCTTACCAGCATAGAAGCGAGTATGTTAGCAATTTCTGCCCGGATGTTGGCCTTCAGGTCTTGTAGGGTCCTTAGACAGTCGACATTAACACGGAATTTCAAATAACCCCACAAAAAAATATCGCATGGAGCCAAATCTGGGGCCACTCCAAATCGCCTCGTATTGAGATGAAGTGTTCCCTCAAAACTGCCATCGATGCCCGATGAAGTGTGAGCCGTTGCTCCGTCCTGTTGGAACCAAATGTCCCCTAAGTCCAATTCATCAAGTCGTGGAAAAAGAATTCCTCCAATATGTTCACATATCGAACACATGTTTTCGCGCAGTACGCCGTGGCACGCCGTGGGGATCACAAGATTGAAGCTCTCACTGTCTCATGTTCTCAAGTGATCTGATGGGCCGAGGGACTCCAGTTCTTCGTCTTGTCACACTCGCGGTTTGCCTGAACATAGTGACCCATGTAACAATTGATTTCCGGCCCAACGGGGCTACATTAAAGCAATTTCGGAAGGCGCGCTGGGTTGCGAACACAGATAATCCGTTTGAAAAGTAGGCCTCGACGGTAAAGGCACACTCCTTATTGTTCCAACGCATGATGGCGACTGACGTGGAAGGAAACAAAACTTTAGAACCACGCCAGTCAAATGAGACCACTCCCGCCCCGCAACGACCCTTACAGCCTGAATGGCGCACATTTCAAAAAAGGAAGTTATGTTGCCGCAACTTGTAGTACGCGCATCATTCTTCAGGTCAAGATCTTGGATAACAGTTTGAATGTATTGGATAATAGACTAATAGGTCTATAATTGCTCAGGTCGTCTTTTGCGCCTTTCTTGTGTAACAGGATGATTGAGTTCACTTTCCATTGGCTGGGTATGCGTTCTGTTCGTATGATTTCGTTAAATATGTCTCTAAGTGGTTTGGTGATTAGTTCTTCACTCATTTGTAAATATTCATTCGTGATACAGTCTTCGCCAGGTGTTTTCCCTTTCTTTAGTTCTTTTAAGGCTACTCGTATTTCAGAGTCTAGTATGGGGGGAACTTCTTCGTCCACGTCCATGTTGGTGTATGTTTCCAGTTGTCTGTCCAGATCTGCTAATGTGGTTCTATACAACTCTATGTAGAATTCTGTAGCGGCGTCTACAATCCCTTTCCTGGACACTGTTTTTCTACCTGCCGAATTTTCTGCTCCTGTGAATAGGTTCTTTCCTTGGTAAATTTCTTTTTTCACTGCTTTTGTCGACTTTGTAGTTTCCATAATTGTTCTCACAGGTTTGTGTTGTAGTCTCTTAAGTCTGTTCTAATAGCTTTTTTTGTTATCTTGTTCAGTTCCTCGTATTTCAATTTTTGCTCTGGTGTTTCGTTTCTGTGGGCTTGCATTTCTTCTCTCTTATCGAGTAGTTCTAGGGTGCTTGTGCTGAGTTTGTTTCTTTTCGAGGTCCCTTGGTTTCTGGTTTTGTCTCCTGCTTTTAAAAAACATTTTTCCAAAGCATTATACTTTCCTTGTATGTTACCTTCCAGACATGTTACTTATTCGATGAGGTTCTCCTGGAGTATTCACTTGAACTCTTCTTTGTTGTTTGTTTTTACATGGATTCTCTTGTCTTTCATCATCTTTCTTCTACTTCTTTTACTTACACGTATGCTTGCCCTTACCATTCTGTGGTCCGATTCAAATTTTAATCTGTTGATAACTGTTAGTTTTTCTACCTGCTTCAACTGGTCTGTTAGGATGAAGTCTATCTCGTTTTTAGTTTTGCCATCTGGAGACTCCCATGTCCATTTGCTGTCTTCATTTTTACGAAAGAAGGAATTTGTAATCTTAAGGTTATGACTCTCCGCAAATTGGACTAGCCTTCTTCCTCTGTTGTTTCTCACTCCCACACCTTACGACCCTACGGCATTCTCACTATTGTCCTCCTTTTTTCCAATTTTACTGTTAAAGTCTCCTATTATAAAGTTGGCATCTGATCTGTATTCAGTGAGGATTTCTTCAAGATCTGCGTAGAATCTTTCAGTTTCTTCTTCGTTACTATTTTCTGTAGGCGCATATACTTGAATTATGCATATCTTCTGTCTACCTGTCGTCAGTTCCCTTTCCGAAATTCCCTTTATGACATCTATCTGGTGTTTAATACTTTTATTTACCAGGAATCCTACTCCTTTTTGGCCTTTTGTCTGGCCGATGTAGCTTAGCCAGTTGCCATTTGCCATCTCTATTAGAGCTTCGCCAAACTTCCTCACTTCACTGAGACCGATGATGTCGTATTCTATTTTGTCTAGTGCCAGTTCAAGTTAGTGTTCTCTTTCCTGTGTTCTTAATGTCCTTACATTGAAAGTAGCTATTTGGAGTGTGCATCCGTTTCTCTTATTCTTAGTTTGTATGGTTACATTAGGGTTTGGTTGTGAATCTCTTTTGTATGATCTGGAATTTTTTACTGCTCGTTTTTTGGCTCGCTCCATTGCTCCCACTGGCCGTTAATTTGAATTTTGTGGAACCCTACTTTTGCAGTGTTCCCTTTCTCTCTCTCCCTTTTTGCTCTCTGGCGTAGCGTGCCTTGGATTTCTCTATCTTTTTTGATCATGTCATCTTCAATGTAGCATTCTTCTCCTTGCAGTATATTTTTTGACTTCATGATCAGCATCTTTTCCTCAAAGGTTTTCATAGTCACTAGCATCAGTTCTCTTCCTTTCCAATCTTTTCCAATGTATCTAGTCCATTCTACTTCTAGTTTTTAAAGATTTGCAGGACCCCCTCCTCCGCTTTGTCTTTCTTTTCTTCCAGCTCCAGGCTCTTTATAATGATGTTGTTTCTCCTTTCATTCCTTTGTCTTCTTTCTTCCTGTTCCTCAATTAAATGTAGCATTTTCTGCACTTCTTCCAGTCTTGCTTCCGTTGCATTTTCTATGTTCTCGATTTTATGTTGGATGCTTTCTCGGTCTCTGTCCCATTTCTCATCTCTCTTTCTGAGTTCTGTCTTTAAATCTTCCATTTCTTTCTTTATCTGTTCCTGGAACCCTTCGTTTTGTTCTTTGATGCCTCCTAATGTTGGATTATTATTTAGAAATAGAAGTTTCTAAAGATCACTGCCATATATGGGTTGCAAGTACATGTTATTACAATTAAGTATGGTTATAGAGCCAGCGAAAACAAAATTTCTTGCGCATTTTATAGGAATGCAGTTGTAAAGTTATAACAGCCTAAATTAAAACACAATTTCAGTCAGTATTTTGATAGTGTAAATAGGTCTGATTGGCTGTGGGAAGCTGCCTATGGGTTCTCAAGGCCTGACTCATAGTGTGTTGCAAGGTCAAATCATAATTGAAATTGTAATTGTAATTTATTTTCCACCTTAAGTATTACAAGAATACATGGCTTCGTCAGTCAGATCTTAACCTAAGCCTTAACCTAGATACAATAATTAGCAAAACATACATTATAATTTGCAAACAGCCTTCTTCTAGAATATGTACATTTATTAAATTAGCTACAGTGTATACAGATCTACCAGTGTTTTAAATTATGGTAAGGATGAATTCAAATATTCGTCGACCGAAAAGAATAGATGGTCCAAGAGGATGAACTTGACTTTTTTCTTAAATTGTGCAAGGTTCAGTGATTTAATTTCTTGGGGGAGCTTATTGTAAAGTTGGATTCCTTTATGAGACATACTATTTTGAGTTTTTGCTAGTCTGCAATGGTTGAGATGAATGTTGTTAGCAATTCTGGTGAAGTGAGTGTGATAGTCGGAATTAAATTGGAATAAGTTTTATTCTTGTGTATGAAAGCTGTTGTCTCCAGAATATATAAGCAAGGTAATGGGAGAACTTTAAATTCATTAAAAATAGGTTTGGTGTGTGTTCTTAGAGGCACTTTTTTCATAATTCTGACAATATGTTTTTGGAGTCTGAACACATGAATGGATTTAGATGAGATGCCCCAAAAGGGTATTGCGTAAGTTAAAATAGATTGTACATAGCAAAAGTAAGCTATTTTTTAAATTTCTGGTGTGCAGGAGTTAACTAGGACTCACATTGCATAACTAGTGTGAGAAAGTTTCTCGTAGAGATAAGAAATATGGGATTCCCATGATAAGGTGGAGTCTATCCAAGTGCCCAAAAATTTTGTTTGATTGGATTCCATAATATCGGTGTTTTCAATTCTGATTTTATAAGTTTCACCTAGTTGAGTAGTTCGAGTGAAATTAATAAAAATCGTTTTATCTAGATTGAGGAAGAGCTTGTTACTATTTAGCCAATTTTGAAAAGTGATTGAGGTATCTTTGATTGATTTTTGGAGAGATAGATTATTGTGATCCTTAAAAAGGAGTGTGGTATCATCTGCGAAGAGGATTGTGTTAACTTGAGGTAGGTGGAGTGGGAGGTCATTAATATATAATAAAAATAATAGGGGACCAAGGATTGAGCCTTGAGGGACGCCGTGGGAGGCTGTTATGTGGTCAGAGCAAGCCTTATTAAATTCTACAAAATGAGTCCGGTTGGTCAGGTAGGAGGTGAACCAATTCATAGCAGTTCCACGTATTCCATAAACTTCTAGTTTTGCTGTTAATATGTTAATGTTGACTACGTCAAAAGCCTTGGTAAGGTCTACAAAAAGTCCTAGTATTTGTTCTTGGTTATCTTTGGCGCGAAGGATACTCTCTATTAATGGAAATAGGGCATTATTTATAGATCTGCCCTTACGGAAGCCAAATTGAGAGTTGGTGAGTATCTTATGTTTTTCAAGAAAAGGGATGAGTCTGTTAGACATTACTTTCTCCAGAATTTTGGAAAAGACTGATAACACTGGACAACAGCCAAAAAATTTTTTGCATGAAATTGGGCGTTTATTATGTGGATTTTAGTGCTGAATTCAATTATGCAAACAGTTTTTCTCTGGCACCCTCAGTTTCAAAAAGAAAGCCTGTTTTCTGAATTAGCACTGGCTGTAAATGCTTAAATTTCTGTTAAAGTGATATACATAGTAAACAAGACCTAATAGCGATTATAACATTTATTTATTATTATTTTACTGCTTTAGTTAGTAAGGACCGTGGTGTTATGATAATTGGTCATGCAGTTCAAATGAAAGAAAGTTACAAAAATATGCAGCTAATATTACAAAAAGTGCAGTATGACAAGTACAACTGGTCCATCGGTGGCGATTTAAAAATGATTGGAATACTGTTTGGATTGCAAAGCGGATACACGAAATATTGCTGCTTTTTGTGCGAATGGGATAGCCGTGATAATTCCAAACATTACGACACTAAAATATGGCCTCCCCGGAAGAATTTTGTCCCTGGAGAAAAGAATATCTCAGCTGAACCATTGGTTGATAGATCAAAAATTTTATTGCCTTCACTTCATATAAAATTAGGCCTAATGAAGAATTTTGTCAAGGCATTAGACAAATCTGGAGCAGGTTTCAAATACCTGGAAGAAAAATTTCTAAGAATCAGTGCTTCTAAGTTGAAGGAAGGCATTTTTGTTGGGCCTCAGATTCGAGAACTAATGAAAGATCAGCTGTTTGAAAGTAAACTGAATCATGTGGAACTTGAAGCATGGATATCATTCAAGACCATTTGCGAACAGTTCTTAGGTAATACTAGAGCACAAAATTACGAACAATTAATTGAGAAATTACTAGGAGCCTATAGAAATCTAGGTTGCAACATGTCTCTCAAAATTCACTTCCTGCATTCCCATTTGGACTTTTTCCCTGCAAATCAAGTTAGTGATGAACATGGAGAAAGATTCCACCAAGATATTTCCGAAATGGAGAAAAGGTATCAAGGAAGATGGAAACCCAATATGCTTGCATATTACTGCTGGAGCCTCAAAAGAGAAACCACAGGAAAGTACAGAAGAAGCAGCAAACGGCAGAAATTCAACTGACAGCAGTAGAGGATGGACTTGAAAATGAGCTGGCAATGTTTTCAGGTATGTTAATTGGTTAATTTTACAAAATTAAATATAATTTTATTGTGAAGGATTCTTCTACATATGAATATTACCAGTTAGTCTTTGATATTACGGTGACTTACATTTTATTTATAAACGACTAGATGTGTAAGTACACGATTTACTAAAAAACTGAGGGTGCTAGACAAAAACAAAGGCCATATTTGAACTCAGCACATCAAAATACATAAGAAATGATATGTTTTGTGTAAAAAAATATTACCAGTTAGTCTTTGATATTACGGCGACTTTACGTTTTATTTATAAACGACTAGAAGTATAAGTATACGATTTACTAAAAACCTGAGGGTGCTAGACAAAAACTAAGGCCATATTTGAACTCAGCACATCAAAATACATAAGAAATGATATGTTTTGTGTAAAAAAATATTACCAGTTAGTCTTTGATACTACTGTGACTTTACGATTTATTTATAAACGACTAAAAGTATAAGTATACGATTTACTAAAAAACTGAGGGTCCTAGACAAAAACAAGGCCATATTTGAACTCAGCACATCAAAATACATAAGAAATGATATGTTTTGTGTAAAAAAATATTACCAGTTAGTCTTTGATATTACGGTGACTTTACGATTTATTTATAAACGACTAGAAGTGTAAGTATACGATTTACTAAAAAACTGAGGGTGCTAGACAAAAACCAAGGCCATATTTGATCTCAGCACATCAAAATACATAAGAAATGATATGTTTTGTGTAAAAATATATTACCAGTTAGTCTTTGATATTACGGTGACTTTACGATTTATTTATAAACGACTAGAAGTGTAAGTATACGATTTACTAAAAACTGAGGGTGCTAGACAAAAACAAAGGCCATATTTGAACTCAGCACATCAAAATACATAAGAAATGATATGTTTTGTGCAAAAAATTTTTTTGAAGGTCAGTTTTGTTGTCCAGTGTAATATGGATATTGGTCTGTAATTTTTTATATTTGACACTTCACCATTTTTGTGGATTGGGGTGATTTTGGCTTGTTTTAGGCAGCTAGGGAAATGGCCTGATGAAAGGGAAGAGTTGCAGACGTCAATTAATGGCTCTATGAGACTGTTGGCACATTGTTTGAAAATGGTATCCGGAATACCATCATTACTGGCGGAAAATTTGTTACTAAGACTCCTCATTATCTTAAGTATTTTGGAGTTATTCACTGGATGTAAGAAGAGAGATGAATTAAGGTTATGAGTTAGTGAAGTATGAGGAGAAGTGACACCTACAGGTTTGGAATTAAAAAGTTCTTTCACTGCTTCAGCAAATTAAGTATTAAAAGTGTTAGAAATTTCATAAGGATCTGAGCATTGTTTACCATTAATGGTAATTATGATACAAATGCAATATGTCTGACCATATTATGGTTAAAGCTGAATCAATCGGGCAAGTTTGAGTGAATGAATGGACTGTATTGCAGTCTTAGGGCTAGTGATCCTGTGTTTGTGTCCTTGTTCGCTCACTGTTCCTGAAGATAACAAGTATGCTTGTCTCTCTCTGGCTTGTTACTTGTATCTATCTACTAACAGCAAGACAGACATAATTGTTTATGTTTACTTAAGTTCAATTTGTAAGAAGAGTTCACAATAACTACCCACCCCACCATTTATAATATTTTCCTCAAAACTCTACCTACCGGTATTTTTCTGCAGGGTTTTATATTCGTACAATTTTCATCAGCAATATTTTCTTGCTAGTCTACAGTGCTGTGATTGTAACTAGATAAGTGACAAGCTTTGTTTATAATAGTTGACTTATACACAGTGAAGGAAGTGAGAAAAATCCAAAGGTGGTATGCTATCCCAAAATTTTTCCCTAACATACCTCAATTAAAAAGCCACATTCCTCCTTTACAAAATAATAATGTGATATGCAGGATATGTGTTTCTTAATTAACTTCCTTCATGAGTAACCAACCCTGCTTTATAGGTGATTGCCAAGTAGGACCACAACACAAGATGAGGCATAATTTAATAAGCAATGCTAATTAAATATGAAATGGAATTAATTCGAAACAAATTGTTAGTAGTACTTGACAATGATTTTAGCATATCTGGTGAAAGTTTAATTCTCACGGAAAAACGTGTACCTGAATTTAAATGAGTTCGGTCTTCGCTAAAAACAGAAAATTTACAAGCTGAAAGATAGTAGCCGCTTTGTAACTACAAAGGAATATAAATGGATAGGGGAGATACTGTTTCAAAAGAAGACAACATTATTTAGGTGTTCCTAGTAATAAAACCCAGGTGCCGTCGAATAAATTGTGGAGGCCTGTGAAAAGGTGAAGCTCTGTCTTAAACTATGAGATCTCAGATAAGACACGATTGCTTGTTGTGAATAGGATTTTTAGGATATGTAATATTGGATTTTAAGCTACGGAATAAATGCGTAAACATGCGTTGTAAGAACTTAAAATCGTGAGAAAAAGAATATATATAATTAATGTGTGAAAATTTTGTGTCAACTCCCTCTAGTTAAGAATTCGTGATTTCATTGGCTGAGTTGCAATTATGGCAATCGCCAATTAAATCACAGAAAATAAATGTGGCCAATACGCAATCAGGAGAGGCGTATATTTTAGGGTAAAATAGTTAGTTGATTTTTGTCTTGGTAAGGTAAAGGAACACTTCTCAAATATATCCGATAGAGTGAGGTTGTGAAAAGGACTTCTAAACTATATCCGATAGGGTAAGGTTGTGGGATCACTTCTCAGCCACGTTCGGTATGTAAAGTAATACTCAAGAAAGTTCATGTGTGCTAGAATAATTAGAATAGAGATAAAATAACATAAAGAATCAAGTGTTGTTTAGACTAGAGGTACACAACTGCCTCATAGGGAATTATAGGAATGTTTCTAGTATAGATGTACACCACAAGGCGTACAGTGTATTAGGCTCGTTGTGGCCTAAGAAATAGACGCACACATGAATAGCTTGCAAAATAACATTAAAGGACCGTAATTATAAAATCAACATCGATATCATATAAATGAAGTATCTCTTCAGGTGTACCGTGACTTCATGTAATTTGTACTACTTGTTTAGTTGAACAATAAACTGAAGACTTTGTTATATCAGAAATAATATGTACAGGTATAGTTATTTCTGTGACAACGATCGTCCAGCCCTGCTTTCCAATCATCTACCCCGAGAATGGACCATCATGCTTGAAGATCGACTGCTGCCGAGGAAAGAGGGTAATTATAAATACGCTATAATAAATCAGTAGAGGACTTATAGCCCTTCACGCAACATTACTACCACAACTGGTGCCCAACAGTGAGGCTGTAATAACTGTGAATAATTTCTCCTTCAACTGGCAAGCCCAACGTGTCGCCCGAGAAAATTTGGTATGATACCAGAAAAAAGACGAAGAATAACCCAGAGATGATGAAGACTGCAGAGAGCGACAGGACGACGAAAACGACGGAACGAAGATGGAGGGAATAATCTACCGTAAAGAAGAGAAGAAGCAAGTTCGTGGTACACCATTGAAGACATCGAGGGACCACTCCACAACAAAAAAAATGCCAGATAAGAATTTAAATATTTTTACTAAGTGCTGAATTTAGAAATAAATATTGTTTTGTTAAAAAGTTTTAAAGTAAAATAGTACTAAAATATAATTATAGTCTTGAAATTAAAATTTAAAGAAAGTGATACTAATACAGCTATATGAATATTAAAAATATATGGATATATTCAGCACTTGGTAAAGCTAAATAAATAATCTACAAATAAAAAAAAAAAAACAATTCTAATTTCAAACATTATTGTGGAAAATTAATATCAGAAACATTTTGTAACAACATACTGTATTGTTTAAGTGGAGGGAAAGGAAATAGACATTAAATCCATGTCTGGTATATTAATACAAGTAAGAATCAGCTTGAAAAATTTTATGTCATAACCGGGATTTGAACACGGATCTCCAGCTTAACGCGCTGATGCTCTACCATTGAGCTACCATGACAACATGCCAGTACAACATCAAATTCCTCAACTGATTCAGAATTAATAGTATATAGTATAATAGTATATAAATAATAACTTGGCTTCAAAGTACCTACAAATGTAGGACACCATTGGATGTGTGTTCTCAACGGAGAAACCTCCCGTGGTCTGCCTTGTATTCTGAATCAGTTGAGGAATTTGATGTTGTACTGGCATGTTGTCATGGTAGCTCAATGGTAGAGCATCAGCGCGTTAAGCTGGAGATCCGTGTTCAAATCCCGGTTATGACATAAAATTTTTCAAGCTGATTCTTACTTGTATTAATATACCAGACATGGATTTAATGTCTATTTCCTTTCCCTCCACTTAATTAATAGTATATAAATAATAACTTGGCTTCAAAGTACCTACAAATGTAGGACACCATTGGATGTGTGTTCTCAACGGAGAAACCTCCCGTGGTCTGCCTTGTATTCTGAATCAGTTGAGGAATTTGATGTTGTACTGGCATGTTGTCATGGTAGCTCAATGGTAGAGCATCAGCGCGTTAAGCTGGAGATCCGTGTTCAAATCCCGGTTATGACATAAAATTTTTCAAGCTGATTCTTACTTGTATTAATATACCAGACATGGATTTAATGTCTATTTCCTTTCCCTCCACTTAATTAATAGTATATAAATAATAACTTGGCTTCAAAGTACCTACAAATGTAGGACACCATTGGATGTGTGTTCTCAACGGAGAAACCTCCCGTGGTCTGCCTTGTATTCTGAATCAGTTGAGGAATTTGATGTTGTACTGGCATGTTGTCATGGTAGCTCAATGGTAGAGCATCAGCGCGTTAAGCTGGAGATCCGTGTTCAAATCCCGGTTATGACATAAAATTTTTCAAGCTGATTCTTACTTGTATTAATATACCAGACATGGATTTAATGTCTATTTCCTTTCCCTCCACTTAATTAATAGTATATAAATAATAACTTGGCTTCAAAGTACCTACAAATGTAGGACACCATTGGATGTGTGTTCTCAACGGAGAAACCTCCCGTGGTCTGCCTTGGATTCTGAATCAGTTGAGGAATTTGATGTTGTACTGGCATGTTGTCATGGTAGCTCAATGGTAGAGCATCAGCACGTTAAGCTGGAGATCCGTGTTCAACTCCCGGTTATGACATAAAATTTTTCAAGCTGATTCTTACTTGTATTAATACTGTATTGTGCTTGCTATTTATATGTTAGACACTAAGAGTGAAGGGTAAATTTGTGTGGTGCATGTTGCTCAGAAATCGTAAGGTAGTTAAGAAAATGGAGACCCAGATTAGTGACCTCGGGGGAGGGCAATCGTTTTTTAGCCAGGAATTAGAGGAAAATTTAGAACATGTTCAGAGTAACTTGAATGATAGCGATAAGCAGGTGGATAGCGAAAATATGAATAATATGTCTTCAGGCCAGGTATTGGAGCCGCCTGTGATGAACTTACAAAAGGTGAGTGAACAAAGTGAGGGTGTTGTAAATAATAGTGCTGTCCATTCTGAGGTAGTAAACAACATTGAGGAGCCAGAAATAAACCCTAGCCAGAGTAACTTAGACGTAAACATACCAGCCTTGTTAGCTAATCTCTTAGGGGAAATTAAGAAAACTAACGACAATATGAAAGCAAATCATGCCAGTTTAGATCAGAAAATAGAAGTGACTAGTAAGGAAACTAATGAAAATATGCAAAAGAACTATGACAGTTTGAATAAGAAATTGGACGATAATAATAAGAGAATAGGAGAGATAAATGAAACAATTAAAAAGAATTATAATGAATTAAGTATGAGAATAGATGATACTAACCAGCGAATGGCAGAAATGAATAGGCATATGCGAGAAAGCAATGAAGTTCTAGAAAATAAAATAGATAAGAATACGGAGGAGATGGACAAGAAAATAACTAAATTAACGAAAGATATGGATGAAAAGGTCGAGAATGAAAGTAAGAAATTAGGAAATTGGCTTAACCATGAAGTGCATCATTTAGAGGAGAAAATAGACGAAATTGAAGTTAAGTCTGATAGGAGTGCAGATAGCAGAGTCAATGAAGTAAGGGGTGAAATAATTAATTGCTTGTCCGCAGTGAGTACAACGGTTGATAATTTACAAGTTCAGACTACAGAATTAAATCAAAAGATAGGAACATATGAGTCAGACAGGAAAGAATTTGAAAAAAGATTGGAAACAGAAGTGTTAAATAAAATAAGGGACTTTGAAAACGGAATAAATCAGGAGATACAATTGATAAACAAAGGAATAACTAGTAATGACGATAGATTGGTAGAGGCTAGGCCTAGAAATGGGAGTGATACCAGTAAGGTCACGCAAAATCATGTAGTTACAAATAATGATAAGGGAGACATTTGTAGAAGCCCTGACGTCATGTCAACAGACAATAATAGAGGCGCGACGCCGCAGATTTGTGTCACCGAACCTAGTTGTGTAAACTTAGGATCCGTACTGGGGAATGAGCTTACATTGCCTGCTTTTCATGAAAATGGGGCCTTCAGCCCACAGACATTTTTACGAAATCTAGACGAATATTATATATTAAGATCAATCCCGGAGCAGTATAAGATGCTGATAGTCGCTAAGGCACTCAAAAATAAGGTAAGGGACTGGTTTGATTTGACTATAGATGCGAATTGCTCTTATGATCAGTTTAAACAGTTGTTTTTGAACCGATATTGGGGTGAGTCTCGAAAGGCCGAGATTAGAACGCAACTTTATAATGGAAAATATCCGCAGAGAGGGGGAGTGTCGCTCTCAGATTACTTTTTAGGAGTGGTTAGTAGGGCTAAAATGCTGGAGGAGCACTTGGATGAAAGATCGATCATTCCTATAGTAATCAGGCATTTCCCAAATGATATAAAAAATATATTGATCGTGGCTAATCCAGGAACCTATAGTAAAGTGCTTGAATTACTATCGAGTTTCGAAGTAAGCGCAAACAGTGAGTCAGTGGATGTAAATGACCGACAAAGAGAACTGGCACCGCCGCCAAGATACCGAAATGAGGGTGACAGAAGTGACAATAGGCCTACAGGCTATTGGAACCAGGGAGGCGCAGAGAGGAATCGAAATAACGGTCCACAGTACAGAGGGAACGGCCGTGGAAATTCAAATAATTACTCAAATAGGCCACAGAACCGAACGCCACAAAATCAAGTAAACCATGTACAATTCACGGGGGCAGCGCCGAGTAGATATGGCAACCCAGGTAACGGAACTCAGAATAGGGGAAGGAGGCCAGTTCATAACACAGGGGAACAAAATACAAACAGATGTGTGTCAAACCCTTCTAACAGAGAAGAAATGAATGTTTTGGACCCCCAGGCACGTGAATACGTTCAAGGTAATATTAACAGAAATGATGAATGCCAAAATGTTAGGGAGGAAGAACCTTTAAACTAACTAGTGACACAGTTAACAGTTTTCAGTGAGTGACAGGTGTAAATCAATATAAACAAGGTTATTGACCATAGTGGATTATACGAATGGCGACACGCCAAAAGAAAAATAAAGTTTATAAAAGAAATGAAAATAAATATTTATGCAATGCAAATTTCGCAATAAATACCCTTTTAATTAGAAACAGAATAGCACACATAGAGGTGGACATTTTTCTAAATACGAAATGTGAATTCCAGAGATATACGGTAGAATTTATGATGAATTAAAAGGAAAGAATAAGAAAAAAATCTAGTAGTCAATGGATTGTTTGTAAGCTAGCGAGAGGAAGCAAAAAAAAAATAACAATAATAAAATCAATAATCAGGTCATATAATAAATCTTTGATTGGAAAATGTGAAGTTTAATACTATATATTTTTTGACAGTGAAATAATGAGCTCTAAATAAGATATTAGGCTGTGTTTTATTTTAATTTGAAGATAGAATGGAATCGAGATGATTAATGTATCACTCTTATTAATCAAAGAATGGAGTATTATCCAAGTACCGTTTTTTGAAAGATAATTATGTTATTGAGAGGGAGAGAGGTGTTAAGAGGAAGGCATTAGCTCTGATGGATGAGCGATTTTATAGGTGAATGCGTTGAGGTCGTAGGATACGCCCGCGCGAAGTTTTTATTCCGGCAAAAGAGTCGAGGAACGACTGCCGATGTGAAATGTTTTAGACAGTGAAGCTAAGGAGCTCACTTGGTTTATTGTTGTAGAGGAAGTTTATGCCCTCGTAGGAAATGGAGAATTGAACGGATAGTTAGATGGTGAGTTTTCAGGGGAAAACCCAATTAATTAAAATACGGTATACTTGGAAATACGAAACTTAGAGAAAAGTAACAGTGATTAAAGTGTTGAAACAAATACTGTATTGGAGCAAATAAAACGAAGTCAGATAATGGAGATAGAAACCTTTAACAGCCAAATCATTTAAAATATAAATATTATAGAGCAAAAATAAATAATGAACCGTGTTAGATAAGAGAGTTGGCCTGTCAAATAATTACGTACGAGATGCACGTGAAGTGGAAAGAAAAAAATAATTGAAATTTAAGAATAGAGAGATTTCCTCGCAGCTACATAACAAAAAAAAAAAAAAAAAAGGGTTAAATAAATAGTTATTGAAAGAAAGGATTATAAAGAGATGTGGATTCTAAGATAATAAAATATATGTCCATTAAACAGAAAAGTAGTTGAAAATAGATAATTACGTTCAAAGGGTGGAAAATTAGCGAAAATGAATTAATGCATTGGAAAGCAAGGAGACAAATAGTTGAAATATTATGAAATAAATTTGATATAAAATGTATATGAATACTATTGTGGCGGATAATGGAGAAAATTTTGTGTGATGAGCAATTAGAGAGAAAATGTCAAGAATAAGTTTTGGATAATGGCAAATAGTTCATAATGAATTGTGGGTTACACCTGGCACTGGAAACAAAGTTATTGATGACATGAGAGGTTAGAATTGTGTTCACTAGGAATAGTTTATGGTACATGAGAGAAATGAAGACGAATAAAATGAAGTATTATTAAGCATTGAAATGAAAAATGCAGTTATGATAATTAAAGTATTATGTTTAGCAGAGGCAAATGAAAAATTAATTCATAAATGGATTATTGATTGAAGAAAATATTTTCAATAATATTATTGTGCTATGGTATAGAGAGTTTAAATAATAAACGAAAGCCGTAGAATGACTGCAAATAGGAACATAGAAAAGTTGTTCGTGATAACATAAATCAGTACAGGATAAGCTGATAAGCAACAATAGTTGTTGAAAGTTATTAATTTTGAAGTTAAGTAGATACTGAGAAAAGCGAAGATGAGATTGAGATTGTTAATTAATTTTGATTTTATTATGCACTGGGATCAAAGGGAACATAGTAAGGACGTGAAGATAAAAGTGGAAGTGGATTAATTGAATAAATAACTGAATAAATAGTTCAGTATGCTAAATGTAAACGTTACAGGATTATTATATATATAAAAGAAAAATAGATAAACGAGTAGGTTGATAGCAAGAATCGGGTTTTATATTAAGAAATGCTCCGGAGTGAATAAGTAATATTTCATTTCATTAAGGAAAATTATCAAATGATGGAATAAATTATTTGCAGGTTCGTAAATGTTAAATGGCGAAGAAGCCTGTAGAATTATTGCTTCCTAGTTATTCTAAAATTTTACACAACTGGGTTCGTAAGCATATGAATCTTATGAAAAACCTGTAAGCAAATTGATGTAAGTATGTGGTGTGAAAAATGTGAGATGTAACATGGAGTGAAGGTATTTTTTAGAACAGATATGGGGACGTTTAAAGGCATCGGTTACTGCGCACATATATCTGCTTTTAAAATATATCTTTAGGTCAAGTGAAAATACGTTAAATAATTTGAGTGAACAGAGTGAAGTATCCTTTGTGAGTGAAAGTTTTCGGGAATCGAACCCAAGATTTTACAAAAGGAAATAAAGCTATAATAGTGTATAGTCATTTCTGATTTCCAGAATATTACAAGAGTGATGTGTACAACAAGAAGTATGGGTGATGTATGGCTTTGTTTGTACTTTAGTTAATGTTTAAGTGTTCAGTAAATTAATAACATGCTAAAATATTTTAACAAGAAAAATGAAAGAGTAAGTTGTTATACAGGTATACTAGAAATGGTGTTTACAACAGGGAGTTGTAAGACACTCAGGTAGTGAGTCGAGTGAATGAACTCGTGCTTGTAGGTAGGGTAGTTTTCTTTTGTTAAGATTGAAAAATGTCACAATTCCATTTTTTGGGGGAATAGATCACTTGTCTACATAAGTCTCCAAAATAAATTGATCATTTTAAGATTCTGCACCCAACTGATCGGGCATATGAGGCATAATTTAATAAGCAATGCTAATTAAATATGAAATGGAATTAATTCGAAACAAATTGTTAGTAGTACTTGACAATGATTTTAGCATATCTGGTGAAAGTTTAATTCTCACGGAAAAACGTGTACCTGAATTTAAATGAGTTCGGTCTTCGCTAAAAACAGAAAATTTACAAGCTGAAAGATAGTAGCCGCTTTGTAACTACAAAGGAATATAAATGGATAGGGGAGATACTGTTTCAAAAGAAGACAACATTATTTAGGTGTTCCTAGTAATAAAACCCAGGTGCCGTCGAATAAATTGTGGAGGCCTGTGAAAAGGTGAAGCTCTGTCTTAAACTATGAGATCTCAGATAAGACACGATTGCTTGTTGTGAATAGGATTTTTAGGATATGTAATATTGGATTTTAAGCTACGGAATAAATGCGTAAACATGCGTTGTAAGAACTTAAAATCGTGAGAAAAAGAATATATATAATTAATGTGTGAAAATTTTGTGTCAACTCCCTCTAGTTAAGAATTCGTGATTTCATTGGCTGAGTTGCAATTATGGCAATCGCCAATTAAATCACAGAAAATAAATGTGGCCAATACGCAATCAGGAGAGGCGTATATTTTAGGGTAAAATAGTTAGTTGATTTTTGTCTTGGTAAGGTAAAGGAACACTTCTCAAATATATCCGATAGAGTGAGGTTGTGAAAAGGACTTCTAAACTATATCCGATAGGGTAAGGTTGTGGGATCACTTCTCAGCCACGTTCGGTATGTAAAGTAATACTCAAGAAAGTTCATGTGTGCTAGAATAATTAGAATAGAGATAAAATAACATAAAGAATCAAGTGTTGTTTAGACTAGAGGTACACAACTGCCTCATAGGGAATTATAGGAATGTTTCTAGTATAGATGTACACCACAAGGCGTACAGTGTATTAGGCTCGTTGTGGCCTAAGAAATAGACGCACACATGAATAGCTTGCAAAATAACATTAAAGGACCGTAATTATAAAATCAACATCGATATCATATAAATGAAGTATCTCTTCAGGTGTACCGTGACTTCATGTAATTTGTACTACTTGTTTAGTTGAACAATAAACTGAAGACTTTGTTATATCAGAAATAATATGTACAGGTATAGTTATTTCTGTGACAACGATCGTCCAGCCCTGCTTTCCAATCATCTACCCCGAGAATGGACCATCATGCTTGAAGATCGACTGCTGCCGAGGAAAGAGGGTAATTATAAATACGCTATAATAAATCAGTAGAGGACTTATAGCCCTTCACGCAACATTACTACCACAACTGGTGCCCAACAGTGAGGCTGTAATAACTGTGAATAATTTCTCCTTCAAAGACTAGAACATCATGTACTGTCGATTGACAGACCTTTATTTATTTATTTCACATCACGGAAACCATCAATAACAGCAGTGGGTGTCAGCATGCTGACCACAAGCCCCCAATCCTGCCATCTATGGTAGATGAGCAGCGGTCGGGTGGTAGGCCAGGGATGTAGAGCCATTGAGTTTAGTTTATTTACTTCAATAAAGATATTTTAAAAGTATTAAGTATATTTTAAAAGTATTTAAGGCTAATATAAAAGTCACAACATTTTAATCTAGTGGTGTAGTCATTAAGATGGCAACAAAAACCATCACAAGTTATAGTGACAATGGCTACCGATGAAAGCGTACAAGTTGGTGAATAATCATGAAAAGTAATTATTATATTACAACTCAAAAGAACATGAACAATTTGTATTAAATAGCCATTGATTTTCAGTGCTGGTATGCTATTTCACCATTGAAACCAGTGTTGGTATGCCATTGAACCTTTAAAACCAGTGACGGTATTCCATACCGGCACATACCGCCTCACTTCCCTCACTGCTTATACATTTTCAAATCCATGATTGCTGTGTTATTATTTGCTAATTTCTCTAGGATGACACTCCTTTTTTGGTTTAAGTTTTAAATAAATTTCAGTTCTAATTATAAGAGTTTAAAAATTGTTCTCTTTTACATTTTCTTTATTATTATTGTTATCGTTATTATTATCATCGTTATCATTATTTTTATTGTTATTGTTATTATTATTTATTATTAGTTTTATTATTATTATTATTATTATTAGTTTTAAAAACTGTCTCCCAATGGAGATAGCCCTTTTGGACTCAGTATACACACATTGAAGAGTACATATTAAAGAAGTTAGCAATTATTAAAATTACACAAAGGAAACAAGACAGAAGTAACAACACAGTATTAATTAATCTGTATCTGGCAAGATTTTTTTAACACCGTGAAGACAACATCATCTCTTAAGGGGACGGTAGGCAATATTTATTTTCCAAAATTTGCTCCAATTACTTCTATTGTGTGTATAAACATCCTCCTTCAAAACCATAAAACTGAGGTTTCACTGTACCGGTACTAATAACCCTATGCAATGCTTTTGTACTTTGTCCCTTTTTTGAAGTACCCAGGAAAACTGGGCAATTAGCTAAGTAATTATGATACACTCTTATATAAACTCATAGTCACATTTAGGAATTGCCTGTCTGGAAGTTAAAATCTTTCACAGGATTCCATTATTTCTATTTCATAGAAGATTAAAAGACTATTCCATTCCATATCAACCTTGTATTGTATTTTTTAATGCAATATTTAATTTGATAATGATGTTAACAGTTTTTCTGGAACAATGTAAATTTCTCAATTAACACATTGAAGACAGTGGAATATTGAGGAAAGTCACATCCTGGCAGAAGTACGTTGTTAATTATAATTAACCAGTGCCAGATTAGCCATATAGGAGTAGTAGCAAATGCTCCAGGCTTCACATTTCTGGAGGCCCAGCGCCAAGAGCATAAAATCTTTAGCTTGTAAAATTTTGGCAGACTGACGGCAGTGTTAGAAGTTAAGTGGTGCCGAGTTCAGAATGTGTGCTACTGAAAGACAGAAGAATGAACTTGAACTATTGTATTTTTAAGTGCAAAAAATTGGATTGTGTTTTACATCCTTTGCTATGGCCAAAGTTACTTGAGCTCTTTGCAATCACAATCCTATGCTACCAACTCATAAATCGACAGGTTATTGAAAATTACAGGGAAAAATATGAAGGGGAGGAAGGAGGACTTAGCTTTGCCCGGGGTGCTAGTCATCAAAATCCAAGGCCTGATAAAAACTATAAATAAGATTATCTTTCCATTATTTCATCTTACAAGATTCCATAGGCAGTGACAGGTTTAATGGTAAGCGGATTAAGCAGCCACGTGAGGCCCCGGGATACCTTAGGGTCGCCTACCGAATTTTGCAGCATTTAATAATTCCCTCATCTAATGCATCCTACTGGGGCCTCCACTTGACTTGAGTCACCACTGCATAGAGCCCTATTAAAAGAATGTGAAGAATTCTATGTAAATTAAAAACATAATTATCACTTCTTACTATTAATGTAGCAATTCTTGGCCCATCAGTAATGTAATAATATTCGTATATGTCCACAGACCAGCAGTTTACATTGTTGTAAGTAGCTGTAACAACTGTCCAACCTGCAACTGGGATGATTGCAATGACTGAAACAAGAAGTATTGTTTTAAAATATTACAGCACATTTGGATGGCGTTATGCATCAATTGACCAAGTGCAAATCTTCTCAAAGAGGGAAAACTATTGATTGTAACTTGTACTTCATTTCTTTTTCTTAGTATATTTTCAGCAATCTTTATAAATATATACACATCCATATATATGTATGTGTGTGTATATATATGTAGAAGTATATAGATGGATTCAGTTTCTTCAAAGATGTGGATTTAGACCTCCAAAATTAGTGCAAAGACAGTGAATTAGGCTACATAATTCTTAGAGAGATTTATTACCAGTGCATTATTTATATCTATTTGTATAAAGGAAGAATGTTTGTATGTCTGTCTCTTTATTATTAAAATCTACAGTTTAATCCGATCTTGAATTCATTGTGGTATTTGTGCATTGTATATAATATACAATATGGGTTAAGGTAAAAATGTCTATATCTGAATATATAAAAGGAAGAATATTTCCCTGCCTGTCCATTTGTTTATTATTTAAATCTAGTTTTATTTTAGGGGTACACCATGGCATAGTTAGTTGAGTTCCAGCGCTATAAACTGGAAGGTCACGGGTTGGATTCCCATTGGAATTTTTTAATTGGCCTAATCCTTCTAGTGGCACCATGAAGATAGGGTTGACTCATCCTCTAATAGACATTAGTACCAGGAGCAATCCTGGCTGACAACCTTATAACCTCTTCTTCTCCTTCTTCTTCTTCTTCTTTCTTCTTCTTCTTCTTCTTCTTCTTCTTCTTCTTCACCACTTCACGGTTTAGGTGAAACACCTGTTCCATATTCACAGCAAATCTTCCCATCTTTTCTTGGGTCGTCCTATGTCTCGATGTCCTGATGATCTGTATTGGTATGCTAATTTTGGCAATCTTGTTTGTTCCATATGATATAAGTGCTGTTTCCATTTATTTCTATATTGTTGTATTTTATCATGTAGGGAATATATCTGTAATTCACTTCTGACATCTTCATTTTGAATGTGATCTAGTTTTGTGCAACCTTTGGTCCTTCTCAAGAAAGTCATTTCTGCACTCTGTATTCTACTGTTAATTTTCTTATTAGGTATCCATTGTTTCACAACCATAGAGAAGTAATGGAACAGCCATCGTTTTATAAAATTTTATTCTTGTTTCCTTTCTTGTTTTCCGCCTTAATGTCCTATGAATTGTTCTTCATATCTGTTGAAATTTTGACAGCTTTATATAAATGTCTTCTTGTGTTTCAAATCCTGTAGTAAATGTGCAACCCAGATATGTAAAATGTGATACTTGTTCTATAGTTTTATCTTCCAAAATTATTTTTGATCTTACAGGCCATTTTCCTAGGAATGCCATCACTTTAGTTTTCTCTTTGGATATGTGGAACACTGTTTACATATTTTGTTTAAATAATGTAAGGAATATTGTAAGTCATCTTCTTTTGTTTGTACTATGACAACATCATCGGCATATAATAAAATATTAAAACTGTCAATGTTATTTAATTTAATCCCTTTATTAAAAATTCTTTTCCAATTTTGGATGATGTCATTTAAATAAATATTAAAAAGAATAGGTGAGATACTACACCCTTGTCTCACGCCCTTGTTTATTACAATTTCTTCTGTTCTTTTCTTTCCGGTATTTATTACAATTTTAGTGTTATATTTTGTAGTATTCTTTCTAAGTGCTGTGGGTAGCCTTGGTTTTCCATTATAGTCCATAATTTATGTCTATTTCCCCTATCGAAAGCCTTCTCAAAGTCAATAACTGCAACATGTGTCTCTAAGTTGAATTCTTTTCATTTCTCAAATATCTGTTGTAATATAAATGTATTGTCTATTGTAGAGCGTCCATTTCTACAACCATTCTGTTCTTCCCCTATTAAAGCTTCTGCTATTACCTTCAGTCTTCTATTTAGAATTCTAGCATATAACTTATATATAGTATTAGCAAGGCTAATCCCTCTATAGTTTTGGCATTCTTTGCGATCTCCTTTTTTAAATATAGATACCACTTCTGCTATTTTCCAATCCTTGGGGATTTTGCAACTCTGCCAGCATTGATAATAGGTGAAGTATTTTGAAATGTAACAGAGTTCCACCATATTTTAATAGTTCCATGTTTATTCCGTCAGGCCTGTAGATTTTCTATTCTCTGTTTCTTTCAATGCTTTGTTGTAATTCTTGAATTGTAATAAGATCAATATTTTGCATTTCAGACTGTCCTTGATTTGAGAGTATTTCATCCATTTCTTCTTGAAACCATAGCTCTCTATAATGTTTTATCCATTCTCATTCTACTTCTTATTTTCTTCTTCCTTCCTAATGCTTTGGACGCTGCTTTTTCAATACATGTTTTTATATTGTTCCATTCCTCTTCTGGGTTATTATTCGTGGGTAAGTTCATTAAATATTCTATCAGTCTTCGTTTATATAGATTCTTTACACTTTCTTCTTTTAACAGATATACTTTATATACTTCATCACATTCTGCAGGTCTGCTCTCTTTAATGTTTTTCCATTTTGTCCATATCTTAAATTTGGCTATCATTAAATAATGATTTAAATTTATGTCGTTTCCTCTGTAAACATGAACATCATCTAATTGTGGTCTCATTTTATCATTAATCAATACATAATCTATTATAGATTTCAATCCTCTACTTCCCAAATATCTCAAAATCTTGGATCCTCAACTTCCTGGAACTAAAAGAGCTTCCATGGCCTGTATAGGGATGACTTTACCTATCTACAGTTTTATTGTGATTTTGATGAAATTTTGCCTTTGTGCCCTTCTCTATTTATCACCGTTTATGAAACTTGTACCTTTTCCTTATAATCGAAATGCCATTGAGGAAAATAAAGAGCCTGGAGAATATATAAACTCTTTAGCTAAAAGACCTAGAGTTTGAAAATCGGAAGAACTCCTTCAATTTAGTTTGAAGTACAAGCAAAATACAAAACCCAGAGGATGCCGGGTCTATTAAGCTAGTGCTAGGCCTATTATAATCTAAGGCTTATAAAATAAGAACTAGTACAATTAAAGATACAAAAACAATTATAACTAATATTATACAAACATAGTTTATCAAATGTTTACTATCTAAAATTTGCACACAGTCATAAAGAAATAAAGAAATGTGAAGAAGAAAATCATTAATTTATTATAAACATAAATGAAGCTGCTTGCCTCTACGCAAGTTGCCATTAAGACACAGCTTAACAATTCCATCTGACAAGACAATTATTAAGTAGCCTACATGGTGTACATAAATATATATACAGATATAGGTATGAAATTCGTAGAGCTAAATTGGAATATAACAATAAATTAGTCCGTGATGCGATTAATAAGCCAAAACAAATTTGGAATATCATTAAACAGAACTCTACTATAGGAAGTAAAGTCTTGAAGCTAATTCCCACCTCTTTGTCTTGTGATAGTTTTAATGATTTTTTCATTAATTCTGTGAAAGAAGTAATAGAAAACATACCCCCTAGTAGAAATGGTGTAGCACACTATGCTACACAAGCAAATAGATTACCCATAAACAATCAACTAGGCTTCTCTTTTAAAAAAGTTTCAGTACAGGATGTTTATTCTACGATTCAGACATTAAGCAACAGCTCTTGTTTGGATATATATGATATTAATTCTAGTATTCTTAAGCATTGTAGTATCTATATATCAGAGATATTATGTCATATCTTTAATGAATGTATTGAAACTGGATATTTTCCTGATAAACTAAAAACTTCTAAAGTAATACCTGTATATAAGAAGGGTGACAAAAATGTTTTTAACAATTATAGACCTATATCACTAGTACCAACGTTGTCAAAAGTTTTTGAAAAAATCATAAGTCAACAAATTACTAAATTCTTAGAATCAAACAATTTACTTTTTAAAAATCAATTTGGTTTCAGAAAAGATTTATCAACCTGTGAAGCTGTCATGGCATTCATTCAGAACTGTATAGATGGCAAAGAAAATAACCTTAAAATTGGTGCCCAATTTTATGATTTATCCAAAGCTTTTGACACTGTGTGTCATGAAAAACTGCTTCTTAAGATTAGTCTACTAGGTTTCACATCGTCTGCGTTAGCACTTATCAAATCATATTTAACAAACAGAAAACAATCAGTCTTTATTAGTAACTCATATTCTAAACTAAACAGTGTAAATTATGGAGTACCGCAGGGGTCTATTCTCGGTCCTCTGTTGTTTATCATCTATATGAATGATCTCCCCAGAATTATTGAATCTATTTCTGTAAAATGTTACCTTTATGCTGATAATGTATGTATATTTTGAGTGTAATAATTTATTTTCCCAAAATCAGTATGGCTTTAGAAAAAATCGAGGTACATGTGACACCGTTTTGAATCTTGTTGGTGGAGTTATTACGAAACTTGAGCAAAAACAAGTAGTAAGTTTTAGGTCTTTTGACATGTCAAAAGCGTTCGATACAATTGACCATAATACATTATGCAATAAACTAGCCTACTATGGGGTAGAACCATCTGCAATAGAAACCTTGAGATCTTACTTAAGTGACAGAACTCAGTATGTATATAAAAATGGCATTTTATCAAAGGGCAGGCATGTCAAGTATGGTGTTCCTCAGGGTTCCATAATGGGACCCATTTTGTTTATTATATATATAAATGACCTGCCTCTTAGTGTAACCGAAAACAAACTTGATAGCGAGGGTTACTTATTTGCCGATGACTTTGGTCTGAGAGTCAGTGGTAAAAACATTGAAGCAGTCAGTAATGCTGTTACAGAAAACACAATAGTAGTGAATGATTGGTGTGCTGCCAATAACCTTAGTCTGAATAATGACAAAACCTGTGATATTACTTTTAGTTTTGACAAACGCATTGCTAGCCGCAAGTCAGTAAAATTTCTAGGGCTTCACCTAGATACAAATCTTGACTGGAAATCTCATATTGATCAAATAGCTAGTAAGTTAAGTAAGGGTTTGTTTGTTCTACGGAGACTAAGTGGTATTGTAGAAAATAGTATATTAATAAGCGTTTACTATGCCCACATTAACAGCCATCTCTCTTATGGGATTCAGCTATGGGGAAATAGTACTTTGGCTACCAAACTATTTATACTTCAGAAGAGAGCTCTCAGAATAATTTACAAAGCTCCTCCAATGACTCATTGTAGACCATTGTTTGTAAAATCAGGTATATTGACTGTTCCATCTCTTTATATCTATTCATGTTTGCTATATGTAAAAAGAAACTTAAATCAATTCGCGATAAATAGTGATATTCACTCTCATAACACCAGACAAAAGTTAAATCTCAGAGTTCATTATCACCATTATAGTAACTCAATGAAAAACTGGTATGCAATGTCAACTAGGCTGTATAATTCTCTTCCTTCAAATGTTAAAGAGTTGGCATTTACCAATTTTAAAAACTATCTTAGGAAAATTCTAGCCTCAAATTGTCTGTACACAGTTGATGATTTCTTTGATATATTTTAACCATGGTAATTTTGTGTTTCTAGGATTGGTTCTTGTACTGCAAATTTATATTGTTCTTGTGTATTATTTTATATTGCATATTATTTTATATTAATTTGACGTTGTCATGGCATTTATATAATGTTCTCTGACAATAAAGGATTGATTGATTGATTGATTGATATGTTCTTCGTCTAATAATACTAATATGGAATTTCCCACTGACCTACTTAAAGACTGGTGCAATGCTAATTCGTTGTCTCTAAATCTAGATAAGACACAAGAATTAGAAGTCTCTTATGACTGTAAATCAGCAAAAACTAGCGAACCAGTAAAATTTCTTGGAATCTTCTTACAAAACGACTTAAATTGGCAATCTCATATCAACTATATTAACCCAAAGATTAACAAAGGTATATTCTTAATAAGAAAACTTAATAACACTGTATCACTAGATGTGTTGCTATCTATTTATTATGGATATGTCCACTCCCATCTTACGTATGGAACTATATTATGGGCAAACAATTCCCATTCCAACTGCATCTTTATTGCTCAAAAACAAGCCCTAAGAGCAATGTTCAATAAGCCTCCGAGAAGTCATTGTAAACCACTTTTCATTACAGCAAGAATTTTGTCACTACCATGTATTTATATATTACAATGTTTATTATTTATTAAAAAACATGAGAACAGCTTTCAATCTTACTCTGATGTTCACAATCACAACACTAGGCATAAAAGTGATATAAACAAACCTTATTGTCAATATTCAAAAACCTTAAAAAGCTTTCGATGTGTTTCTATAAAATTATTTAATAAACTCCCCATTTCAATTAGATCTTTAAGTACATCCAGATTCAAATCTACATTAAAGAATCTCTTAACTATGTCCTGTTTTTACAGCATAGAGGAATTTTTAAATTATGAATTTCAATAATATTTTCCATATTAGTATTGTGCAAAATTAATTATCTAACTCTATGTATTAACAATGTTTGTTTTTGTGTACTTATACTTTTTCTTCTGTCATATGTATATATTTTTAATTTTAAGTTTCAATTGACGATGCCTATACAATCATTACTTCTGTTATGTACTGTTTATTGGGAATAAAGAGATTTGATTTGATTTGATGATTTGATATACAGTTTTACATTATTCTTCTAAGCAGAAGCTCACTTTTACTTTTGAGAGTAAATATGGTGATTCAAGATTGATATTGAATCAACAATTATGCTTTCAGTAAGGTGTTTTGTTTCTTCTTTGGTTATCCCTAGTTTTTGCAGTTGTTGTGCAACAGAGCGATAGATCGTACCTCTGGAACCAAACAAAAGACCAAGTACTGAAAAATGACAGCCACCAAATCTTGCGTAATATTTTTCTTTAAGAAATGGAATGCAGCTCTCATAGATGCTCTTTTTCTCCATGTCAACATTTTTGGCTTGATCATCGTCATTAGATTCATAACGAATAGTTGGATCTAGGATATAATAAGTTATGACTATAAATAACTAATTAAAAATGATTATTATGTGATATTTACAAAGGTGATAGAATAAAATTATTCAATTTGAAATAATACCATTTGATGTTACTAAGCACTTTCCTGTGAGCAAGAAGAACTATTTTAAGTAAGTTATGATCTAAGTGAGTGGGTGCCTAGTTCATGATGAGAAAAATAATAATTGAAAACGTTCATTCAAATAATTAGGAGTAGAGGAACTGAGAATATTTTACAAAAGAGTAAAGGAATGGATCAATCATCATTCATTTAGCCTAGCCCAGGACAGCATTGCAAAACAGGGAGTGATGTGATCAGATTTACAGATGTTGCAGATGTAATGAATGCTGGGATTATGAGCCCATTGAAATTGTTCTATCAGATCACTAGTTAAGTAAAAAAATCAAAATGGGGCATCAATAATGACTGTACCAGGATATTTTAGTTTGAATGGGGGACAAACAATTTCATTAATACCAGTACCAGTATGGGAAAATAAAATAACACATCATGACGTTCTTAACTCTTGGATTTCTTAGAAGTAAACTGCAGTTTAAAATACATAAAAAATAATAGGCTACCTGCTGCAACAAAATAATAGATTTTCATATTAGGTTCTCCTCTGAAAGCTGCTGCAATTAGTCGATGCAAGAAGATTCCTTCTAGAAGCATGCATGAATAGACTACACTGCCTGCTAGCTTCTCAAAAAAAGTCAGTGCTTTACACCAACCTGAGTTTTGTTCAATCAATGATTCTGTCTGTAACAAAGTAACAGTCAATA
This sequence comes from Ectobius pallidus, assembly GCA_964059195.1. Classification (NCBI taxonomy): domain Eukaryota; kingdom Metazoa; phylum Arthropoda; class Insecta; order Blattodea; family Ectobiidae; genus Ectobius; species Ectobius pallidus. Next base: position 80,937,958 of record CAXKWD010000001.1, read on the forward strand.
CAAATCATGAAAGTAAAGTGTGAAATTATGTTATTTTCAAATTTGTTATGTTCATTCCTATCCAAATTAATTATTACCCCAACGTTATAATTAATAAATGTACATATAAGCCTACAAGATTTATTGAAAAAGTAATGTAACTTAAATCCTGTACATCGATTTAAATTAGCATAAACCTTAAAAATGTAATGTCATCTCTCAGACACCTTGCGACCTCCTCCTTTAACAATGAACCACACTGCAACTTCTACAAGATTAAATAGATTAAGGAGTGAATTCAAGAGGCATTGACTTTGTATAATTTTGGAATTTTTCTAGGTTAATATTTTGGGAAGTATATTCTAAGCTAAATAATGAAAATGAAATAGTTTTATTTATTGAGTATGCGCGATTCCTTAATTATTAATTATTAATTCCTTAATTATTAAATTATTAAATATTAATATTTTTCAAGAAAAGGCATGTTAGGTTTATAACATAGCCTACACAACAATTTTATTGTATACAGTAAATTTACAAACTTAGAATTATATATGAATATGTGTTATAAATTGCACATCCAACTTGTACTTATGTTGTAAGTTATATTGTGAAGACAGTGAAGTTTTCTTAAGCTTTTCAAACTATCCCCCCCCCCTGTTCCTGCTAGAATTATTTGCTTTAAAAGAAGCAGTGCAATGGTGTATTTAAAACAAAAATGGGCGAATATTCAGTGACTCTCAAGCTGCTTTTCTGTCTATCATTGATAAATTCAATTTATATCCAAACTCACTTCTAATTAGAAACAATATTAAAAATTACTCAAAACATTTATGTCTACATTGGATACAGGTGTCTTAATTAATACAAAGCCTACAGCAATATTATAAGGTATCAGTGGATTGACTTTTTCCTCGCTTCTGACATACTATGTTTAATTTATAAGTTTACATTAAAACACATTGTTTAACATTTTCTTATATTTCCTGTTGCCCACATTTCCTTTTCTCAACTAGTACAATGCGTACAGCAATGATTAAAGTGTAAGTACATAGGAATTTTTACTGACTTCTGACACAGCTTACTTGCTACCAGTAGTGTAGCTTGACATTGTGTTCTGGGTAAACTATGTTTTAAAAATTAAATTTTTGATGATTGTTTAAATGACACGCGAATTCTTAAGTATTAATAGCGTTTTAAATAATGAAACAGCGGGAATGTTTGCGCATCTATTCGATTTCATATATTCCTATACCTATATAAAGTAGCCTATTATTATTATGTACATTTTATATTCCTTCAACACTCCTTCCTTTTCCCCGCCAAATAGCAAATACAATATTTGTGGCAGTAACTACTAGTTAACCAATTAAATTTACTGTAAAAGATGTTTGAAATGTTTGGTTATTTTCATGCAAGACAATGTCAAGCTCAGGAGTTTTTTCATAAGACAGAACCGAAAACGGGGTTTTTAATAAGTGATCAACTATATCGGTGGAATTGTCCACGCAACACTGAAAAATAATCAAACACAGAGTTTAGGCCAGCAATGAGAATGTAATGTTTATGTTACCCCGGTTTCAAGTGAGCAAGTACCTGAGGGATGAGACTATGACACCGAAAAATCTTTCTAGTCTCTGCGGCGGTGCCATATGTCGCTCTTGAACAAGGAATTCGCCTGTCTTCTCTCAACAAGCAGGTTAACATTTAGTGGGAAAAGTCATATAACTCTCACTTGAATGAGGCTGTAACTTGGCTGACCACTATCCAGTCTCAGCTCGCCTCCACTGCTGCATCACGAGATATTGAGCCTGCCTAAGCATGTGGCAACACAAGTTGATGCATAATAACAGTAGGAAGTGGGGTATGCAGCGGCAAAAAATATTTTAATGATAGTACTCATGGGTTTATAATGATTAATCACTTGGTTGACGATACTTTTATTTATTTCTTTATGATTCCACTTTTCTTAGCAATTTATTTAGGTAGACTCAGTCTCAAGGTCTACCCTCACGCTACGCCACTGCTTGCTACTTATCATTGGCACCCACACAAGCTAAAAGACTAAAGTAATACAATGCTTCTCTAATTTCTATATTATGTTATATTATCGGACCGTTAAAATAGTGTGTTCTCTTTAGTCCTACAAGCTAGAAAGCAACCTGCATGGAACGAAGCTGCTCTTGCTGCAGCAGTCACTGCTTCATTCCATGCAGGTTTCTTTTTAAATTATAGGACAACAGACGTTTCTTTGAAGAGGTCTGGGGATGCATTTTGATCCACAAATTATGTCATTCTCAAACTTAATTACAAACATTAAATACCGGTATGATAGAAGTTTAGGCATATGTAAACTATAGACTTCTTCAAATATGAAAATGAAGAATTTCTTGCACTTATATTCCTCATTGGTAGTTGCTGCTGCCTGATAATAATACCAGGGTAAGTCAATAAGTAACTGCATTTTTTTGTTTAATATATTGTAGGTTGGCTGTACTGCTTTGTGCTCACGCATGTCAATATGTTTGAGATCAGGCTCGTGAGAGGACCAATGCTAGGGATTGGACGATAATATCCGTGAGAGGATAAATGCAGGATAGATTAATAGGTAGCTTCATGTAAGGATGAAACAATGTACATGTGAGAAGTATAATATTTCGGAGGACCATTTAGAGCAAGAAGGGACTATATCACGAGGACACTGGGTACAGAGATCAAAGGAAACATATTGGTTAAACAATCTAGAATGTTATGAAATACTTGCACTTTATTAATACTTGTAACCACTCGAAGAAATAATAGGTGAACACTGAATAATAATTGAATAAACACGTTGAAACAATGAATTGGAATTTGGCGCGAACCAGATTGCACCACTAGAAGTAATTTAGTAAATTTTGTAATTTACTAATGAATTATATCTCAATTTAACGGTAATAAAATTTGTTGTAGAATGAATGTATTTTAAGTTATTAGCACTTGATTGTTCACGTTTTATAGCTTCTTGGTGAGTGATGACGTCACACGCTATGTACTTACTTGGAACTAATAAGTGAATCTAATGAACTTGTAATACGGCGAATAAGTAAATTATGTATAAGTAATTTACTTGAAATTAATAAAACTTATAAGGAAGTTTTATTCCAATGATTTCTAGTGAAAATACAAAGAGCGCGAACTGGCTTTTGTTACTAGAACCGGAGCAGTGTCAGACCGTGACTTGATCGTGTAACTGCAGGCTTAATACTGAATATACTGTAACTAGTAGAAATTACTTAATATCACACGATAATACTTATAAATAGAAGTATTATGGATTTATCCGCTAATTAATAGAAAACCTCCGTTCTATTGTATGAATTAGGCGGGATACTAGACTGCGCTCCAGCACGTCTCTCACGAGTGGAGGCTCGACACAAACTAACTCTTGGCATGACGCTATGATGTCACGTTGATGCGAAGCATGCACCTGTCGCTAAACTGGGATTCACAGAAATAAGCGGGCTTATACTCATATCAATGCGCTGAGAGGGAGAAATGCACTGAGCGGAACATTTGAATATGCACTGTTACTAGACATGTAAAATAATGCTAGTAGAACCCTTAGCTTTCTCCAACATAGACTCCCCCCGTTAAAATATTAATTTTAAGAAAAATAACTAAGGAGAAAGCTATAATAAAAACTTACATATACACAAAACCATCACTGATTCTAATTGGATGTATACATGTGATATGTGTTGAAAATATGCCTTCTTACACATATTGCAAGAATAGGATATTGAATAGAAAGCACTAATTTAACTATTTACATTGAAGCACTGACTCTACACTATTTAGACTAGCAACACACGCAAGGTTGTGAAGGTCTAGTTGAATAATGGCTGGAATCCAAACTGTTGTTGTAGCATCCATAAGTGAAGACTTCGACTTGTGCACAACAGCTGATTCAGGAACATGTAATGTAGATCATGTGACTTGTTGAAACACAATCTGTAGAAACTTGTTGAAGAAATGCTTGATGATTTCTTTATATCATTCAGGGCACAGCTGATGATCTTATATTACTAACATGGTATCTTGCCATAATGTAGAAAGACCATTGGATAAACATTAAGTAAGATTTTAACACAAACAGTGCTGAAAAGTTGCTTTCTTACATATCTCACAGTGTAACGGTTTGGCTACATGTAGATTTCTTGCTAACATGGTAGCTCTAAAATGGACATATGCAGATGATGCAAGTAAATAGCTTTTCACTATTTGGAAGATGAGATACACTGCTTTGTATTGTTTCTAGATGAGAACAGACACTGCGGAGTGTTGTTTCTTGATGAATGCAGACACTGCGGAGTGTTGTTTCGCTCTGAAGACAGACACTGAGTGTTGTTTTTCGATGAATGCAGACACTGCGGAGTGTTGTTTCGCTCTGAAGACAGACACTGCTGAGTGTTGATTTGCGAATGTAAAGATCGGTAAAAAGGATCTGATTTACCTCTTGTATTTACACTATCACTTGTTTTAAATCTCCCTTGACTGCTGAAAGATTTATTATGAATAGATGGGTGCAAATGTTCGTTCCTGGTTTTGAAGGAAGCGAAGCTATTGCGAACTGGTTTGACCGCTGCACTGGGTCGGTTTATCTCTAAGCGTTTGCTCTGCATATGATGAGAGGCTTTGCTTGAATTGTTTTGAATTCTAGCTTGGTTAGAATTGCTCTGTAGTGAGGCACTCTGTTGACTTCGACTGAAGTTAAAGCATGTGAGGGCGTATGCAGTTGAATTTTCTTGCTTCTTTGTAAAATGCAGTAACTTGCTATGTTTTAAGTCACATTTACAGTAAGAAGGTAATTCACACTCTTGTACCTTGTGTTCTGTGGAGAAGCAATTAAAGCACAACTGGTTTGATCGTGCACAACTCCATCGTTGTTGCACTGTGAATTTGCGGAAATTTTTGCACTTATGTAACGAGTGGTTTCGTTTACACAGAGAACAAGTTTGCTGATGTTTAGGTTTGCTCGTGACAAAGAAAGAATGCATCACTGTTTCTTCGTCTGTCGTTAAGTTTTCATCATCTTGAAGCGAAACCGTATTCATGTCACGATGCAGGAGTTGACTGTGGACTGATTGTTGACAACCACAGAAAGATTCTAAATTGCACTGTTGTACCGTATGATTCGTTGAGAAACAATTGACACACAGGTGCTGTGACTTGACAAAATTCCATCGCTCATTGACTGGAATTTGCCGGAATTCATCACAATGATACAGCTTGTGATTGCGTTGACAATAGGCACACGATAATCTGCTTGTACCTTCGTACGACTGTCGCGGTTCTCGGACAGTGTATTTTGGAGATCGCAGCTCAACCTTTCTTGCAGGTGATGGGCTGGACACGTTGTTGGAATTGGATAACACTTCTAATGAATGAGCCTTGGCTTCTAGGAAGTTCATCAACTCTTGAAGTGATGTGAACTTTTTTGAGTCAATTTTACTTTCCCATTCTTTACGTGTAGTCTCACCAAGATGATCCAATATTAATTGAATAAACATGACTTCGTGTAATGGGATTTCAAGATTGAGGGCTTCGATGGCGTTAAGATTGCTTTGAAACTGATTTAGTAAGTTTCGCAAGTCTGTAACATTTTCATCTTTCATTATTGGTAATGAAAGTAGATTTTTTATATGAGCTGTGGCAATAACTCGAGTATTATCATATCTTGCACACAATAAATTCCATGCTATTGGAAAATTCTCATTCGTGACTGGAAGATTCTGAAGGAGCGCGTGGGCTTGTCCCTTAACAGAACTCAGCAAATAATGGTATTTCTGGATGGGATCCAATGAATCATTGTTCACCACTAAACTACTGAAAGTGTCGTGATAGTGTTTAAAGTTAGTCACATCCCCACTGAATACAGGAATTTGAATCCTTGGAAGTTGTATATTTCTATTATTGCACTGTGAAGCAGAAGATTGACATGTGTGATGAGAGTTACCACTGTGATTAGATCGTTGGCTGTGATGAGATCCTACACTGCACACTGGATGTTCGTGTAGAAACAGAAGACCACTTAACTTTGCTTTAAGCACCTCGTAATTGTTTCTCACTTCTTCGTCATATTGCATATGCAGTTCTATTTCTTCTTCAGCTTCAATGAGAGCTTCTATCTGAATTTGTATGGACTTGTATTCCTCCCAAATTTCAATAAGGCTGTCAAATTTTACTTTTAGTTGAAATACATCCACTTCTTCAGGAATATTGTTACAGAATTTCTGAATAAATGTGAATTTTCTTTTAAGAAAACCCCTTTTTTTCGTTAAGTCTCTCAGTTCACTTTCCATGATGAGATGAGAAATTGAAGTTTAAATATGAAATGTTACCACCACTGCACGATGATGCATGTATTAACTGTTCACTGCTTTCTTGAAGTTCGCTAGTGACCGGAATCCCACGATGAGTCGAATCACTGCTGCTATGATGCTGTCTTCGATGCGAAGTTCAGGGTTGCTGGAACTCACGAACTGACCGACGCGGAAGCACAGATGAATGAGACGAACTCGAGAAACGGTATTTGCGAATACAAGTATGCAATAAATATGATTGTACCAATATGATCCTGCCCGTAAGGACCAATGTTTGGGACTGGACCGAAAACCCGGTCCGTGAGGAGCAATGTTTGAGATCAGGCTCGTGAGAGGACCAATGCTAGGGATTGGACGATAATATCCGTGAGAGGATAAATGCAGGATAGATTAATAGGTAGCTTCATGTAAGGACGAAACAATGTACATGTGAGAAGTATAATATTTCGGAGGACCATTTAGAGCAAGAAGGGACTATATCACGAGGACACTGGGTACAGAGATCAAAGGAAACATATTGGTTAAACAATCTAGAATGTTATGAAATACTTGCACTTTATTAATACTTGTAACCACTCGAAGAAATAATAGGTGAACACTGAATAATAATTGAATAAACACGTTGAAACAATGAATTGGAATTTGGCGCGAACCAGATTGCACCACTAGAAGTAATTTAGTAAATTTTGTAATTTACTAATGAATTATATCTCAATTTAACGGTAATAAAATTTGTTGTAGAATGAATGTATTTTAAGTTATTAGCACTTGATTGTTCACGTTTTATAGCTTCTTGGTGAGTGATGACGTCACACGCTATGTACTTACTTGGAACTAATAAGTGAATCTAATGAACTTGTAATACGGCGAATAAGTAAATTATGTATAAGTAATTTACTTGAAATTAATAAAACTTATAAGGAAGTTTTATTCCAATGATTTCTAGTGAAAATACAAAGAGCGCGAACTGGCTTTTGTTACTAGAACCGGAGCAGTGTCAGACCGTGACTTGATCGTGTAACTGCAGGCTTAATACTGAATATACTGTAACTAGTAGAAATTACTTAATATCACACGATAATACTTATAAATAGAAGTATTATGGATTTATCCGCTAATTAATAGAAAACCTCCGTTCTATTGTATGAATTAGGCGGGATACTAGACTGCGCTCCAGCACGTCTCTCACGAGTGGAGGCTCGACACAAACTAACTCTTGGCATGACGCTATGATGTCACGTTGATGCGAAGCATGCACCTGTCGCTAAACTGGGATTCACAGAAATAAGCGGGCTTATACTCATATCAATGCGCTGAGAGGGAGAAATGCACTGAGCGGAACATTTGAATATGCACTGTTACTAGACATGTAAAATAATGCTAGTAGAACCCTTAGCTTTCTCCAACATAGACTCCCCCCGTTAAAATATTAATTTTAAGAAAAATAACTAAGGAGAAAGCTATAATAAAAACTTACATATACACAAAACCATCACTGATTCTAATTGGATGTATACATGTGATATGTGTTGAAAATATGCCTTCTTACACATATTGCAAGAATAGGATATTGAATAGAAAGCACTAATTTAACTATTTACATTGAAGCACTGACTCTACACTATTTAGACTAGCAACACACGCAAGGTTGTGAAGGTCTAGTTGAATAATGGCTGGAATCCAAACTGTTGTTGTAGCATCCATAAGTGAAGACTTCGACTTGTGCACAACAGCTGATTCAGGAACATGTAATGTAGATCATGTGACTTGTTGAAACACAATCTGTAGAAACTTGTTGAAGAAATGCTTGATGATTTCTTTATATCATTCAGGGCACAGCTGATGATCTTATATTACTAACATGGTATCTTGCCATAATGTAGAAAGACCATTGGATAAACATTAAGTAAGATTTTAACACAAACAGTGCTGAAAAGTTGCTTTCTTACATATCTCACAGTGTAACGGTTTGGCTACATGTAGATTTCTTGCTAACATGGTAGCTCTAAAATGGACATATGCAGATGATGCAAGTAAATAGCTTTTCACTATTTGGAAGATGAGATACACTGCTTTGTATTGTTTCTAGATGAGAACAGACACTGCGGAGTGTTGTTTCTTGATGAATGCAGACACTGCGGAGTGTTGTTTCGCTCTGAAGACAGACACTGAGTGTTGTTTTTCGATGAATGCAGACACTGCGGAGTGTTGTTTCGCTCTGAAGACAGACACTGCTGAGTGTTGATTTGCGAATGTAAAGATCGGTAAAAAGGATCTGATTTACCTCTTGTATTTACACTATCACTTGTTTTAAATCTCCCTTGACTGCTGAAAGATTTATTATGAATAGATGGGTGCAAATGTTCGTTCCTGGTTTTGAAGGAAGCGAAGCTATTGCGAACTGGTTTGACCGCTGCACTGGGTCGGTTTATCTCTAAGCGTTTGCTCTGCATATGATGAGAGGCTTTGCTTGAATTGTTTTGAATTCTAGCTTGGTTAGAATTGCTCTGTAGTGAGGCACTCTGTTGACTTCGACTGAAGTTAAAGCATGTGAGGGCGTATGCAGTTGAATTTTCTTGCTTCTTTGTAAAATGCAGTAACTTGCTATGTTTTAAGTCACATTTACAGTAAGAAGGTAATTCACACTCTTGTACCTTGTGTTCTGTGGAGAAGCAATTAAAGCACAACTGGTTTGATCGTGCACAACTCCATCGTTGTTGCACTGTGAATTTGCGGAAATTTTTGCACTTATGTAACGAGTGGTTTCGTTTACACAGAGAACAAGTTTGCTGATGTTTAGGTTTGCTCGTGACAAAGAAAGAATGCATCACTGTTTCTTCGTCTGTCGTTAAGTTTTCATCATCTTGAAGCGAAACCGTATTCATGTCACGATGCAGGAGTTGACTGTGGACTGATTGTTGACAACCACAGAAAGATTCTAAATTGCACTGTTGTACCGTATGATTCGTTGAGAAACAATTGACACACAGGTGCTGTGACTTGACAAAATTCCATCGCTCATTGACTGGAATTTGCCGGAATTCATCACAATGATACAGCTTGTGATTGCGTTGACAATAGGCACACGATAATCTGCTTGTACCTTCGTACGACTGTCGCGGTTCTCGGACAGTGTATTTTGGAGATCGCAGCTCAACCTTTCTTGCAGGTGATGGGCTGGACACGTTGTTGGAATTGGATAACACTTCTAATGAATGAGCCTTGGCTTCTAGGAAGTTCATCAACTCTTGAAGTGATGTGAACTTTTTTGAGTCAATTTTACTTTCCCATTCTTTACGTGTAGTCTCACCAAGATGATCCAATATTAATTGAATAAACATGACTTCGTGTAATGGGATTTCAAGATTGAGGGCTTCGATGGCGTTAAGATTGCTTTGAAACTGATTTAGTAAGTTTCGCAAGTCTGTAACATTTTCATCTTTCATTATTGGTAATGAAAGTAGATTTTTTATATGAGCTGTGGCAATAACTCGAGTATTATCATATCTTGCACACAATAAATTCCATGCTATTGGAAAATTCTCATTCGTGACTGGAAGATTCTGAAGGAGCGCGTGGGCTTGTCCCTTAACAGAACTCAGCAAATAATGGTATTTCTGGATGGGATCCAATGAATCATTGTTCACCACTAAACTACTGAAAGTGTCGTGATAGTGTTTAAAGTTAGTCACATCCCCACTGAATACAGGAATTTGAATCCTTGGAAGTTGTATATTTCTATTATTGCACTGTGAAGCAGAAGATTGACATGTGTGATGAGAGTTACCACTGTGATTAGATCGTTGGCTGTGATGAGATCCTACACTGCACACTGGATGTTCGTGTAGAAACAGAAGACCACTTAACTTTGCTTTAAGCACCTCGTAATTGTTTCTCACTTCTTCGTCATATTGCATATGCAGTTCTATTTCTTCTTCAGCTTCAATGAGAGCTTCTATCTGAATTTGTATGGACTTGTATTCCTCCCAAATTTCAATAAGGCTGTCAAATTTTACTTTTAGTTGAAATACATCCACTTCTTCAGGAATATTGTTACAGAATTTCTGAATAAATGTGAATTTTCTTTTAAGAAAACCCCTTTTTTTCGTTAAGTCTCTCAGTTCACTTTCCATGATGAGATGAGAAATTGAAGTTTAAATATGAAATGTTACCACCACTGCACGATGATGCATGTATTAACTGTTCACTGCTTTCTTGAAGTTCGCTAGTGACCGGAATCCCACGATGAGTCGAATCACTGCTGCTATGATGCTGTCTTCGATGCGAAGTTCAGGGTTGCTGGAACTCACGAACTGACCGACGCGGAAGCACAGATGAATGAGACGAACTCGAGAAACGGTATTTGCGAATACAAGTATGCAATAAATATGATTGTACCAATATGATCCTGCCCGTAAGGACCAATGTTTGGGACTGGACCGAAAACCCGGTCCGTGAGGAGCAATGTTTGAGATCAGGCTCGTGAGAGGACCAATGCTAGGGATTGGACGATAATATCCGTGAGAGGATAAATGCAGGATAGATTAATAGGTAGCTTCATGTAAGGACGAAACAATGTACATGTGAGAAGTATAATATTTCGGAGGACCATTTAGAGCAAGAAGGGACTATATCACGAGGACACTGGGTACAGAGATCAAAGGAAACATATTGGTTAAACAATCTAGAATGTTATGAAATACTTGCACTTTATTAATACTTGTAACCACTCGAAGAAATAATAGGTGAACACTGAATAATAATTGAATAAACACGTTGAAACAATGAATTGGAATTTGGCGCGAACCAGATTGCACCACTAGAAGTAATTTAGTAAATTTTGTAATTTACTAATGAATTATATCTCAATTTAACGGTAATAAAATTTGTTGTAGAATGAATGTATTTTAAGTTATTAGCACTTGATTGTTCACGTTTTATAGCTTCTTGGTGAGTGATGACGTCACACGCTATGTACTTACTTGGAACTAATAAGTGAATCTAATGAACTTGTAATACGGCGAATAAGTAAATTATGTATAAGTAATTTACTTGAAATTAATAAAACTTATAAGGAAGTTTTATTCCAATGATTTCTAGTGAAAATACAAAGAGCGCGAACTGGCTTTTGTTACTAGAACCGGAGCAGTGTCAGACCGTGACTTGATCGTGTAACTGCAGGCTTAATACTGAATATACTGTAACTAGTAGAAATTACTTAATATCACACGATAATACTTATAAATAGAAGTATTATGGATTTATCCGCTAATTAATAGAAAACCTCCGTTCTATTGTATGAATTAGGCGGGATACTAGACTGCGCTCCAGCACGTCTCTCACGAGTGGAGGCTCGACACAAACTAACTCTTGGCATGACGCTATGATGTCACGTTGATGCGAAGCATGCACCTGTCGCTAAACTGGGATTCACAGAAATAAGCGGGCTTATACTCATATCAATGCGCTGAGAGGGAGAAATGCACTGAGCGGAACATTTGAATATGCACTGTTACTAGACATGTAAAATAATGCTAGTAGAACCCTTAGCTTTCTCCAACACAATATGTAGTTCCTTTGTCTCCGCTTGTAGAATGTTTGACCATTTTGACTCCACTAGGTATTGCGCTGTTGCATATTAAACATGGCTGCAACACTCAGCGTTTGGACCAAAGAAGAAAAGCATACAGTGATCTGATTTTTTGTCATCTGGAGATGTACGAGGAGCTGAAATCCATCAAAGACTTTCCACACAATATGGGGTCAATGTTTTACCATGGCGAAGCATGTATGAATCGATTCAAAAGTTCAAAAATGGTGGGACAAGTGTGAAGGACGAGAAAAGAACAGGACGCCCTTCCACATCCACTAGTGATGCCAACATTGAGCAAGTGCTATTTATGATTCAGACAAACCGAAGAGTGGCAACCCATGTGCAAATTGGCTATGGTTCTGCATATGAAAGACCAAGAACTGAACATGTGGTCCATACGTGGCTTGCTACTCAGCCGAAAAACTTTTTTCCTGAGTGCATCAAGAAGTTTATGCAATGATGGATCAAGTGCTTTGAGAAGCAAGAGGACTATGTTTAAAAATGAGGTAGCCTAATTGAAATTTTGTATTGTTGAAGCAATAATTTTAAGCAAGAGAGTGTGGATACATACTGAGTTACCCCCATATTTATTTTTGGAAAGAATGAAGGGTATTGTTACCGCAAGGCGACCCTTCCTCTGGTAGTGGACCGTATTGAAAACTATTTGTGGGTTCGATTCCCGGCGATAACATGCGGGGGAGAGAAGAATTGAGGAGAAGAATTGGGTTTCATTTCCAATCTTCAAATGGGTAAATTGATATACAAGAAATATGCACATGTGAACGATGACGTTGCTTGATCAACACAAACTTGATGGTCTGGAATATATGCACTTCTTGAAATCTGCAGTTCTAGTTGTATCCAAGTACACATATATAGATGCACTGGTAGACTGTATTAATTCGGAGGACCATTTGTTGATGTAATAAATATAGCCTGTCGAAATTGTTATTTCGAAACTAGAAGATTGTATTGAATGCTGAAATTTAAGACTATTCACAGCACTAGTTCAGAAAAAAGAAGATTGCAAATAAGCTGTTAACACTTTATTGCCAAGCATAAATGTCTGTATTTATTTAACAATTCGAAGTTGCATGAAGTCTCTTTATGACTACTAAATCTCACCGAATTGAAAACTAATCATAGTCCTTGTCTTGTGAATTATATTACTCACAGAATTGAAATGATTGATATCTCCTTATGAAGGTTCAGTGTCCAGAGATAGAACGAAGCACCTTTAGCGACGTCTAGATGAATCCCTGTGATGTTGAAATTATGTTGAACTATGTAAGAACATTGGAATTCTTAATCCAACACAAATGAAGATAAAAGGCATTTCGCCCGAAATTTAGCACTGTATGACGTGCTAAATGATTTGTTGAATAGAGCACATTGCCCTAGAAAAGGAGAATGGAACACTCAAATCGTTGTCCATTTTGAAGAAGAAGGATGAAGAATATAATAAGGACAATTGAAGGTTGAAACAATAAATAATCGCTAACCCAATAATAATAGCTTCACTTGTAAATAAGATTAATTAATCAATACATTAAAACGCACTATGCTAATATAATAATAAATAAAATAAAAAACAGAATTGATAAATTAGTAGTTATTTAAAAAATAAATAAATAATTTTGGAGTTGAGATTAAAATAACAATTGCCAAGACATACATTGAATTGATTGACTGTAAGCCTATACAGACAAATGAAAATCAAAGCCATCTGAAGTAAATTTATGGCAAGCAAGAAAGAAGGTATTACATGACGTAACATATTGCCCGCGATTATTTCACTTGTGAAATAATCTAAAGTGATGTGAAGTCATGTGATACCTAAAGAGAATTATGATATGAGAAAGGGGAATGAGTAGAATAAGAAAATAAACTTAAAGACTAAGAAATGAATTGAGGGTTGCTAACCAAAAAGGCAACAACACCAAAGACATGATAGGGTTAGTCATCAGCCTCAGAATTGGGAAGAGGAGCCAGTTTTACAATGGGCCTCTTGAATAAGCCTGTGGCAGTACGCACAGTAACAACACGAATAAGACCGTCAGGGCCAGGATGAGTACAATGAACAATCCCTAGGGACCACCTTTGAGGAGGGAGATTGTCCTCAATGATTAGGACTGGGGTACCTAAAGGAATGTCAGAAAGAACTTTGGTCCACTTAGAACGTCTTTGTAGTGTGTGGAGATAGTCAGTAGACCATTTCTTCCATAAATTATTTGTAATTTGTTGGAGAGTATTCCAACGAGAACGTGTGGTGTAACCACCAGACAAGTCAGGGCTTGGTAAGGAAATGATGGCTTTCCCAATCAGGAAATGACCAGGTGAAAGATAGCTAATGTCGTTAACGTCCTCATTCAATGGAATGAGGGGACGTGAATTTAAGATGGCTTCCACTTGAATCAGCATAGTAAGCATCTCTTCAAAGGTAAAGTTAAAAGAGGGCAGCATCCCTATTAGATGAAACTTGACCGATTTAACTGCGGCCTCGTGAAGACCTCCCATGTGGGGGGCATTAGGAGGAAGGAAATGCCAATGTATATTCAAATGGGATGTGGCATCTTGAACCACAGAATGATGCTCAGGAGACTGCAATAGCAAAGCTAACTGCTTGAGGTCAGTCTGAGCGCCAACGAAGTTAGTACCATTGTCTGAGGTCACTGAACTTGGAAGGCCTCTACGTCCTGTGAATCGTGAGAATGCGGCAAGGAAAGCACGAGATGTGAGGTTGGTGACCAATTCAATATGAATGGCCTTAGTGGACATGCATACGAATATGGCGAGGTAAGCTTTGACAGTGATCTTGGAGCGAGGACCTCCAAATTTGATTGGATAAGGACCCGCATAATCTATGCTTACGTTGGTGAAAGGAGAAATGGGATTTACTCTATAAACAGGTAAATCAGCCATTTTTTGCTGAAAGGTTTGAATATTGAAACGAAAACATGTAGTGCATTTTCTTAGAACACTACGTACCACCTTCCTAATAGATGGTATCCAAAATCTTTCTCTTAAGTGAGAAATAACAAGTTGGGATCCAGCATGATTCAACTTGATATGATTGAAATGAATAAGCTGCTTAGTGAAGGCATGATCAGCTGGTAACAACATCTGATGTTTGGCTTCGAAAGGTATGCTGGATCGTTCAAGACGTCCGCCTACCCGAATTACAGAATCCTTGTCAAGAAACGGGTCTAGTTGCTTCAATTTGCTTAAAGAATTGACGTCATGATTTGACAATAAATCACGGATTTCTGATGCATAAACCTCTTGCTGTATTAGCCTAACACAGCATTGAAGTGCCTTGTTGAGTTCAGAAGGCATTAAGGGGCCTTTTATAGAGTTATGAATCTTACGAGAGTTATTCATGAATCTCAATACGTAAGACATAATACGAATAGTTTTCAAATATTCAAATTTGAAAAGATAAGAGTTTAGGTTGGAGGTAGTGGCCTCCATTAGGGACACTACTCTAGTTTCTGGAAGCAAGTCGGGCTCCATATGATCTAGAGCGATATTTTCAACCTTGAACTTACAATTATCTTCACTGAGAGTGGGATTAGAAGTGGAGCGTTTCTCCAATGAGGAGGATCCTTTATAAGCCTGGAGTTTTGTGCTGCCCAGGGTCTGAGGATCAGACAAGAAAGGAAGTTTTACCACATATCTTCCTTCTGAGTCCCGTTGAGTATTATCAACGAAATGCTTTTCGCATATAGAGTCGTCGAGAATGGAATCAGAATTAGAATTTTTTTCTAATTCCCAAAACTGAGAAAGTTGCCTGCTAATGTCTTGATCAGCAGTGAGGAAGGCAGAATAATGTGTGGGAGACCCGCTAGAATGGTCGGGTTCCTTAGAAACCTTATTAGAAGGCCTTGACTTAGGTTGGCGGTTGTGCATATTTTGCAAAGCCATGTTGTGTTCAGACCTGGCGGGTTGTGGTAATTTACCAGCAAAATACCAACCCAAATGCGAGTTCTGAATTACAGGCATATTAGGAGAAGATATCTGACCTGCACAGACAATCTGTGAATATATTTCAACGCCTAATAACAAGTCTACGTACTTAGGAATATTGAAACTGGCGTCAGCCAATGAAAGATTTGGTGGAATATTCCAATTTGTAGTATTGACAGGCTTGCGTGGAAATTTCGAGGTTGAAATTTCCGGTACGATTATGACGTTGGTGTTGCAATGCCATGAAGTTGTGATAGACTTAATTGAAATCGATGTCATCTTAAGACTGTCTGCCTTAGATGACAATATACCAGCTAAAGTAGTGCGCTGGTGATGAGGCGATAATTTTAAGTGGTTGAATAACCTATTAGACATGAGGTTACAATCAGAACCACTGTCAAGCAATGCGGTGGCTTCAACAGAATGGCCATCCCTGTGCATGACTAAAACAGTGGCGGTAGGGAGCAAACAGCTTGGTTGAGGTTGGAAGACTGACATTACCCCAGCAGTATTGGCAGATTGGTTGCCGTTAATATGTGCTGGATTATGAAGGTAAGTGCCATGTTTACCCTTACAAATCTTGCAAGTATAAGTGCTACAATAGGGGGCGTGACCCTTAGAGTAATAGCACACTTGACATAATCGTTGTGTTTTGACAAAATTGTCTCTATTAGAGAAATCCATGGCTTTGAAAACTTCACAATGTTGCAGCTCATGGAATCCATTGTTACAACAGAGGCATTTAGGCTTGGAGGAGGCAACCTTGCCTTTAGGAATGGTTGTATTAGATACAATAGGCTTTACTGGCTGACTCCTTAAAGCTGAGTCAGTCATCTGAAAAACCCGTATCCTGGATTCTAAAAATGTGAATAAGTCTTTGAGACTAGGCATTTTACCTGGAGCGAGAGAGGATTCCCATTCCTTTATCAAGAATGGGGGAAGCTTGTCGAGTACAATCTTTGCTATAATCAAGTCAGACAGTTCTACACCAACATTAAGCGAGTTCAAAGCATGAACAGTGCTTATAAAATGGTCAACGAACTTCTGAAGAGATTCAGCGGAATTCCTTTCTAATACAGGAGGTGAAAATAGCTTCTCCAAGTGGGTATTAGCGATAAGTCGGTCATTATCAAACCTAGCCGACAGCGTGCTCCATGCTACATCAAACGTAGCAGCAGAGACAGGAATGTTTTGAATCACTGTCATAACTTCTGGTGCTAGACAGGACTTCAAATATTGAAATTTGTCCATGTTAGATATGTGTTTATGCTCTATGATTAGTGAATTGAAAGTGTCCCTAAACTCAATCCAGGTTGCTGGGTCGCCACTGAAATGAGGAAGCCGAATTTCTGGAAGTTTAGGGAGAGAGGGGACAAATTGAGGCGATGATTGATTAGCAAGGATAGCTTGGTTGGGCTCATAATGATGCTTGGTTTCATCAATTGAACTTCGAAGAATACCAATGGTTTCATGAAAGGCAGATTCGACTTGAAGCCTTTGAAGTTTGATAGATTCATTGAGTTCTAGTACGTCGATACGTGAGTATTCAGTCTTGTACTCACTGAATAATTCCTTGAAGGATGTGCGCAGACTCAGAGCCTTGCAATAAGATTCTCTATCTTCTATGACAAGGGCTTGAATTGCCTGAACATAATTGAAGAAACGTGTCTTTATAAACTCGACACTAGATAGCTTAGCCTGAGATTCTTGCTGGGCCGCAACTAACTTAGCCTCAGCTTCCTGCTGGGCCGCAACTAACTTAGCCTCAGCTTCCTGCTGAGCTTGCCTTTGGAAAATTAAATTGTCTAGGTGAGAAAGGGCTTGGAAAACGGTTTCTTCGACTTCCTCCCTATAAGCCATTTCGGCATCAGAAAATTCTAACTCCTCGATCTGAGATTGTATGTCTTGAAAATCATTACTAAGTTTTGTCATTGTATCTTTGCGCCTAAGCAGGTCTTGAATAGAAATTTCACTAGAGCTAGCGATATCAGCTATTATATTGGCTTGGCGGGTAATTCGACTCTTAACAGGGGTTCTTTTAGCCTTAAGGGCCGCGAATTCAGGACCCGGATTAGTCATATTTGATGAGATTTGCAAAGTCTTTTACAATAAATAATTGTTCAGTGTTAAATCAATTGCCCGCATTTCGGGAATTACACATAGACGTTTACAATGGTCATGAGTGAGATAAACAGACAAAACAGTTAAAATACACTTGAAATTGTGTAGAATCTGTATCAGGTGTTTGTATTGTTGTCTGTGAGATTGTACAATATTTTACAAATTGACAAATATTACAATATGATAGTCAGGTAGCTCCGTACCTAGATCTCAAACGTGTTGAGGACACGGAGATATGCTTGATATTATTAAAACTTGATAATAATAGTGATGCTAATGTTTATGAAACAACACTTATGTTGTTGCTAAATGCAATACTTTGCATGAATTCAAACAGGCTTGCAAATGCCTGGAGAGACTTATGTATTATATAGTATAAGATTAATTATTTATGATAATCAAGCAAATGCACTGAATTTAATTCAGGTTCGGAGCAGCCAGTAATATCTAAACATGTTAGTAATATCAACGGCCTGATGGACCTTCAACATGTTAGTAATATCAACGGCCCGGTGGACCAACAACATGTTACCGCAAGGCGACCCTTCCTCTGGTAGTGGACCGTATTGAAAACTATTTGTGGGTTCGATTCCCGGCGATAACATGCGGGGGAGAGAAGAATTGAGGAGAAGAATTGGGTTTCATTTCCAATCTTCAAATGGGTAAATTGATATACAAGAAATATGCACATGTGAACGATGACGTTGCTTGATCAACACAAACTTGATGGTCTGGAATATATGCACTTCTTGAAATCTGCAGTTCTAGTTGTATCCAAGTACACATATATAGATGCACTGGTAGACTGTATTAATTCGGAGGACCATTTGTTGATGTAATAAATATAGCCTGTCGAAATTGTTATTTCGAAACTAGAAGATTGTATTGAATGCTGAAATTTAAGACTATTCACAGCACTAGTTCAGAAAAAAGAAGATTGCAAATAAGCTGTTAACACTTTATTGCCAAGCATAAATGTCTGTATTTATTTAACAATTCGAAGTTGCATGAAGTCTCTTTATGACTACTAAATCTCACCGAATTGAAAACTAATCATAGTCCTTGTCTTGTGAATTATATTACTCACAGAATTGAAATGATTGATATCTCCTTATGAAGGTTCAGTGTCCAGAGATAGAACGAAGCACCTTTAGCGACGTCTAGATGAATCCCTGTGATGTTGAAATTATGTTGAACTATGTAAGAACATTGGAATTCTTAATCCAACACAAATGAAGATAAAAGGCATTTCGCCCGAAATTTAGCACTGTATGACGTGCTAAATGATTTGTTGAATAGAGCACATTGCCCTAGAAAAGGAGAATGGAACACTCAAATCGTTGTCCATTTTGAAGAAGAAGGATGAAGAATATAATAAGGACAATTGAAGGTTGAAACAATAAATAATCGCTAACCCAATAATAATAGCTTCACTTGTAAATAAGATTAATTAATCAATACATTAAAACGCACTATGCTAATATAATAATAAATAAAATAAAAAACAGAATTGATAAATTAGTAGTTATTTAAAAAATAAATAAATAATTTTGGAGTTGAGATTAAAATAACAATTGCCAAGACATACATTGAATTGATTGACTGTAAGCCTATACAGACAAATGAAAATCAAAGCCATCTGAAGTAAATTTATGGCAAGCAAGAAAGAAGGTATTACATGACGTAACAGGTATATTGAGCAACAATAGGGAGAACCTTAATCTATAATGAATAAAAGAGCTTTATAACTTACCTGATTATCGTCCTCGAGAGCATTTAGTGATATAACAATTTTGCTTGCAATGCTGAGAGCATTTCTCACCATTATGGCAAGTAACAAATTTCTGTGCAGTTTTACTCTTGTGATGTTCAGCTTTCTGGAACAAACCAACTAAAACACATTCTCTATCTAATTTTTATGAAGTCCAGTTTAGGTCTACACACAGGGCCGCCACATCTTGGGGTCGGGCCCAGGACCATTTACTGGTTGCGGGCCCCTCATCGATCGCCGACCATCCTCATACAGTTGTCTGATTTAAGTAAATAAAAAAGGATAGTTTACTCTGACCATATTAATTGGTGTAAACACTGTAAACATATGTTACATGGGTGGTTAGTTATCAAATGATACTAGAAACTATATTTCCATCATTTTTTTATTACTTACTTACTTAAGCCTACTTACTTACTTACTCAATGGCAATAGACAATTCCTCAGCAAGCTAAAGGAATATTATCTATTTTATGGAACCCGATAGTTCATTGCCGCGGTTACCTGAGCCCGCTTCAACCCTATTCTGTGCTAACTCCATCCAATCATCTATCGAAAATCCTACTTCCCTTAAATATAGTCTTATACTGTCCTCTCACCTACATCGAGGTATTTCAAGTGGGCTCTGCCTTTCAGATCTAACAGTCAATGTTTTTAAGATGCGTGTTTTCTCCCCCATGCGCGCAACATGTCCAGCCCATTTCATCCTCTGTGATTTAAATACTATCAGGTGAAGAGTACAGGTCATGAAGCTCGTCGTTATGAAGTTTTCTCCAGTCCCCATTTTCATCCCTCTTTGGCCCAAACATTTTCCTAAGCACCCTGTTTTTTAACACTCTCAGGTTACCGGCATGTTCTTCCCAACAGTAAGTGGCCATGTCTCATCCATATAATACAACCGGCAGAATAATAGTCTTATAAATCTTTACTTTTAGATTTCTGGACAGAAGACGAGAAGATAAAGAGTTTCTGAACCGCATAAAAACAAGCATTTCCTTATTTGAGTCTACACTTAACTCCTGCATTAACATTACTTGTGTCTGTAATTATTGCTCCCAGATATTTGAATTTTTCCACTTGTTCGAACGATTTACCCACCATTCCAATATTTTGTGGACCATTATTTTCACGTTCCGTGACCATATAAGTTTACTTCGTTTTTTCTATATTAATTTCTAATCCAACATTCTTGCAGGCACCGAAAAGACTTTCTGCATTTCTCTCGATTGTGTTTATGTCATCGCCCAACAAGCAAACATCATCTGCGTAAGCTAAAATCAGGTGACTGCCATTTAATTCTAGGCCTACCTTGTTTTCATGAACTTTTCTAATGGCATATTCCAAAGTGAAATTAGAAAGTGAAGGCGATAGTGTATCTCTTTGCTTCATGTCGCTTTTAATGGCGAACCTATCTGATATAAATTTCCCTACCCTGACTCTGCTATAGGTTTCATTTAGACACTTTTGATCAGCCTAACTAACTTCTTTGGTTTCCCAAACTCAATGAGGGTATTGTACAATTTGCCTCGCCTAACTGAATCATATGCTATTTTAAAATCTATGTATAGCTGGTGAACAGATTTATTATATTCCCACTTTTTCTCCAAAATTTGGCGAATACAAAATATATGAGTATAGGCCCATATATCAGTATTTTCTTATTACTAGGCCTTATAACAGTATTTTTTTTTCTTATTCTAAATTGTGTTTATCCTGATTAGTATATCATTGTGTTGAAATGTCTAAATACAATACAGGACACTACTTTAAAATGAATATATTGTGTTTTTACTACAAACAACATAATTTCAAGGACTAGTCTATTGGAACCAAGCATAAACTAAAATTAATAAGGAGCGTAAATATTCAAAAAGCAAAAACTTATACATTACAGCGGTATTATATTATACCCATACTTGAAAGATGAAAACAAAAGTGGGGCTATTTGCTAAAATATGTTACAAACATAATACCAACATAAACAATAAATATAGCACAAACTAAATTGGAATTATGAATAAACATAGTGCATGTTTCCAGCAATTGAGAAGCTTACCCTCACTGCGGCATGCGGATGTCAACTTCACTCTTGAAGATTGCCGCAAAGTGAGGGGTCATGTAGAATACTCAATAAATAAACAACTGTAGTTTAAAAAACGTATCCCTGGCAAGGAATAAATTTTTATTTCATGCCCCAGGGAAAATTTTTTACGAGAGGGGGAAATCCCCCATCCCCTAATTAATTCAAGCTATGGCTTAGACTCTTCCCTTCTCTGTGGAACTTCCTTCTCGTTACTCGTGTAACAGAACATTTTATAAAACTTTTCCAGTTTTCCATAAAATTATATTACATCACTGGGACCGAGACGGGCCCCTTTGGGGCCCAGGTCCATTGGACCCGGCAGCCCCCCCCATGTGGCGGCCCTGTCTACACAGCAAAACTAGGTTTTGTAACGAAGTTCCACAACTGTTTTTTACTTGAATGCACAACACACTGGTGACAATGATTATTGCAATGTGGAATTTTGGGGAGTCCAAATTTTTTTACAAAACTGTAGTGGTGGTTTCGAGGTTATACATGTGTTCAGCTTGTTCACATTTTGCAAAATGAAGTGGGGAAGTGAGAAAATTGTGAAATTTCTGGATTTATATGCATCCCTTTTGAGTTTGTGGGAATTCAACAACTTGAATTTCAAAAATAAGGTGAAACCTTTGCTGCACTTGAAGTTGTTTTGAAGTGGCATAGCATGAGGGGCTTTGAGAATGAGTCTACCTAAATAACATGATAAGAAATTCAGTGGATTCATAAGCTAAAAAATAAAGGCAGCATCGAATAAGTTATTAATTATTATAAACACATTAGTAAAACTAAACTAAACTACATGTCACCACATCCTTTTGAGGGATTTGGCCTGCCATCCGACCGGTGCATCACCTACCATAGGCAGATGGCAGGATTGGGGGCATATGGTTAGCATGCTGACTCCCATGCCATTATTGATGGCTTACTGAACCGGAGCAGTACTTCATTAAAATATTTTTCACCCCTGTATACCCCATCCCGTACTGCTATTGTGCCATGTACTTGGGCAGTCTCATGATGCAGCAGCAGAAGTGAGTGGAGGCTGATTATCATCAGGCAAGTTGTAGTCTCAACATGTGTGAGTTACGTGGCTTTTCCATCTAAATTATGATCTACTTGTTGAAAGAAGATAGGCAGCTTTGTTGAGCAAGACCAGTATAAGGCACCACCAGAGGGAGACTAAAGATTTTCAAGAATCTAGTCTTAGCCCTTAAGTACACCTATGCTTGAAGCCAGGGGAGTGCAAGGTAACACAAACATTACATTGCCTTTGCTGACCTAGCACTGAGTGAAATGTTTAAACTGTGTGATCATGTTTCAGCGTTGCATGCTTAATCATTTTAAAAGTATGGACTATTCCACTAATATAGTTGATTACCCATTAAAACGCCTATTTTCGAATTTGTCTTATGAAATATGTGTGAACTAAAAGGTAAATGACCAACTCCTGACCTTGACATTGTTTTTCAAGAAAATAAATAAAAATTAAAAAAGCAATAGACATTTCAAACACCATGATAAAGTAAATTTAATTGATTAACTGGTAGTTACAGCCACAATAACTGGTAGCCCTGTAACATTATATGTCAGTGGCGTAGCGTAAGGATAGACTTTGAGACAGAGTCTACCTAAACAATATATATGTATGCGTATTTTTAGCCTAAACCCTCAAAGAAATTTCAAAACCTAAAAGAGAAGGATCGAGCAGCCTGAAAATATAGAATGTATTGTGGGGATTATATATGGTCAATGAAAATGTTAGGTTAGAAGAGCATAATAGATTGAATATGCTTGTCTAAAACAATTTATCTTTTACTTAAGTACAGTGTCCTGTTAAAAATAAGAACTATAATAGACCTATGTTACATGTTTATAGAATGCATATTCCAAGTCGCTAATGAGGTCAATATTATTACTTGATTTAAAAAAAAATAAATTTCAAGAATGAATAGTATTAATGTTCTTATATTATGTAGTAAATGATGAATTAAAATTGTTAAGTATTTATAAAGGCTTGGTGAGCTTTACAATAATGTTAAAATTATTACTTATTCAAAATTGTTTACATTATTACAATTCTGAATAAGTTCTAAAGTTATAATATCTTTTCGTGTTATATCAAACACTTGTTAATTGTGACGTAAATGTTAAAATTGTAATATAGAAAAATTAAAATACAATTTATATATACACAGATTAATGTCCAGCAATTAAAAAGTTTCTATAATAAGAAACTCAATTAACAATTGTCATTGGACACTTATTAGTAGTGGTATATATGTGAGAATTGCAAAGTAGTGTATTTCAGCATATAAATTATATATAAGCAGTTACATATCTAACAGTTAAAATTGTCTATTTAAGAAAAGTATGACAAATTCTATGACATGACATTCAGTATTTCAACTGTTAATCTTATAATATAAAATTTTTTAGTTGGAGAATTTTGTTCTCTTATATTTCATTTATATATACCTGAAGACTAGATTTCTTTTTTTATGGTATTATGTCATGCTAGAAATTGTTCATATGAAATTGTTGATGAGCTATAAGTCCATGTACTAATGTATATTTGAAGATAGTAACCTAATTTGCTTAGGACTTATTGTAGGTTTGGTAGATGTAGTAGCATATAATTGTGGAAGATGCACTATATTGATTTATACCCAATTTAATTTATATGTAGCATCAAATGCAGTGTAGTTCAAAATTTTTAAATTATATTAATGCTTGGGTAATAATTATAATTTTTTAGTGATATAGTAACAATATTAATAGTATTGTAACAAGGGCTCGTCGGGGTTCAAAATGAGAACACCGAGATTATAATTGAAGGATGGAGGTTCCTTTATTTCCTACAACAATTGCCAATACAGCCAGAAAACTCCAGACTATTTGCCAGTTCACTGTCCTGTTCAGTGCTCACTCTCACTGTGCTCAGTCCTAATTACAGCACTGTTCCAGTCCAATCCAGATCATCCCACGTCGCGCCGGTCAACTCCACAGTCCTCGCTGCCGCTGTGCGATCCACCCGTCGCGCCGAGTCCCCCGGGACGGCACTGCCTCAGCCCAGATCAGCTCACCAGCTCTTCCGTTCACCCTTCCCTCCGGTCACTAGTTCCCCGTTGACTAGCTATTCCGCTCTCGGGTCTCTCCGGTCACTGGCTCCTCAGCTTCCCAAGACACACTCACTTGAGGCCGCGCTGATCAGTCCTCTCCGTCCAGCTCACCCTCTGACGCTGACGCTCGCCGCTACTCACGGACTGCCTCTCTACTGTTCCCTCGTTGACCCTCCGGCTCTTCACGGACTGCCTCTCCTCTGATGTACTGACTCTTCACTGTACTGAACTCTCCTTGACTGACTGACTCATCACTCCTCGTTGCCGTCTCTGACTCTTCACACTGAACTCACTTTTCCGCTCGCTCGCGGCCCTATATATAGGGCCGACGAATATTCCAGAGCGGACGCCTCGTAAGTTCCCCGCCCGCGCATGGTCTAGAATGTCCGCGCGGGGCACCGTCCCAGCCCTTAGCGCGTGGCTCCACCTCTGGCCCCTCCCACGAGCGCGCACCGTCACTCATCGCGCCGTGCCAGGGAGTAGGCCGCACCCGACGGCGCGCGGCTCCAATCAGCAATAAGAGGGCCGTCCCCTTCTGGATTTATCTAATTCTAGTTCTTTCGGCCGGAGTCCTTCTTCTATCAGCTTCTAGGCTTTTCTGGCTTTGTCACATTGCCCCCTCCTTAAGGGCCTTCGTCCCGAAGTGCCCCATGATATGCCGCCAGACGGTCCAGGTGAACTCCCAGCATCTTCCCTCTTGGCTGCCCCTGGATGCGGTAGACTTCTGGCCACTTGGTGAACTAATGCATGGCCAACAACAGGTGCCGATTTCCGTCATCAGTAATGGAACATGGGCCTGCCACGTTGTATTGCCTCATGGCCCCACGGCTCTCTGCTGGCAGCACAGGTGTCGCGTTGTTCACGCCGCCTCTCGGCGTCACTCCATTGGTGCAACCAGTAGAACATTCTCCGCAGTTTGTCGAGGGTCCGGTTCGCTCCCGAGTGGTCACCTGTTGCTCTTGCGTGGACTTCCTCCAGGACCTCCTGGATTCTGACTTTCGGAAGGACTAGGTTCTCCGCAGTCGCCTTCCCGTCCGCAGACTCCCAGCTTCCTTTCAGGACCCCATCCCTGACCACTAGGGCGTCCCGCCGGGCCCCACAGCCCTCGTAGATGGCGCTGCGACTGGCTACCTCTTCACACGTCGGTCCCCTACCAGACACGACGTCCCTCGATGTTTGTCCTCCGTCCACGTCGTCTCGTGGTGTCTCTCCAACGTCCACGTTGTCCCGCGGTGTCTGTCCCTCGTCCACGTCGTCACGCGGTGACTCTCCGGCGTCCACGTCGTCCCGCGGTGCCCGTCCTACGTCCACGTCGTCCCGCGGTGTCTCTCCTACATCCACGTCGTCCCGCGGTGTCTGTCCTTCGTCCACGCCGTCACGCGGTGTCTCTCCGGCGTCCACGTCGTCCCGCGGTGCCCGTCTTACGTCCACGTCGTCCCGCTGTTGTTCACTCAGGGCGTGATCTTCCCCTTCGGTAGCTGGTGGTACGGTGATGGCCAGGTCCTCTTCCGGCTCTTCCTTATCTTCCACCTTGGCCTCTCCCTCTGGTTCACTTTTCCGATCACTTCTCATTTCTCTTATGGCCTCTATCCTTTTGGTGTGATGCCGCTGCCTTAACTCGATGCTCCACTGGTCCATTTTCTCCATCAGTCGGTCGTGCTGCTGGTCCATTTTTTCTTTCAGGTCGTTCACGGCGTGGAGTAATGATTTTAACATGTCCTCCATCTTGCGTTCCTCCATCTTGCCTTCCTTCAATTATATCCCACTTCTGACACCAGTGTAACAAGGGCTCGTCGGGGTTCAAAATGAGAACACCGAGTTTATAATTGAAGGATGGAGGTTCCTTTATTTCCTACAACAATTGCCAATACAGCCAGAAAACTCCAGACTATTTGCCAGTTCACTGTCCTGTTCAGTGCTCACTCTCACTGTGCTCAGTCCTAATTACAGCACTGTTCCAGTCCAATCCAGATCATCCCACGTCGCGCCGGTCAACTCCACAGTCCTCGCTGCCGCTGTGCGATCCACCCGTCGCGCCGAGTCCCCCGGGACGGCACTGCCTCAGCCCAGATCAGCTCACCAGCTCTTCCGTTCACCCTTCCCTCCGGTCACTAGTTCCCCGTTGACTAGCTATTCCGCTCTCGGGTCTCTCCGGTCACTGGCTCCTCAGCTTCCCAAGACACACTCACTTGAGGCCGCGCTGATCAGTCCTCTCCGTCCAGCTCACCCTCTGACGCTGACGCTCGCCGCTACTCACGGACTGCCTCTCTGACTGTTCCCCCGTTGACCCTCCGGCTCTTCACGGACTGCCTCTCCTCTGATGTACTGACTCTTCACTGTACTGAACTCTCCTTGACTGACTGACTCATCACTCCTCGTTGCCGTCTCTGACTCTTCACACTGAACTCACTTTTCCGCTCGCTCGCGGCCCTATATATAGGGCCGACGAATATTCCAGAGCGGACGCCTCGAAAGTTCCCCGCCCGCGCATGGTCTAGAATGTCCGCGCGGGGCACCGTCCCAGCCCTTAGCGCGTGGCTCCACCTCTGGCCCCTCCCACGAGCGCGCACCGTCACTCATCGCGCCGTGCCAGGGAGTAGGCCGCACCCGTCGGCGCGCGGCTCCAATCAGCAATAAGAGGGCCGTCCCCTTCTGGATTTATCTAATTCTAGTTCTTTCGGCCGGAGTCCTTCTTCTATCAGCTTCTAGGCTTTTCTGGCTTTGTCACAGTATGCTCTCCGTGGATGATACTAGAAGTTGAAGATTGACAGGCACTTAATCATTTGCTTATAGATGTAGGTTTGGTTAAGTGGATATGTACATTTCAGTACAAGGATGTACCATCTTCAGTCCAAACAATCTTAAAATAAATTAAGAAGAGGAATTAGTTAAACCACAAAAATGTAAAATGTAAGAATTGTTGTTTATTAAGTAAAAACGATATATATGTAAGTTAAGAATAGAGTTGGTGTGAGGGCTCTAACCTTGTAATCAACTGTAGAATCACTTAGATGTGGACATGGTGAGTATATTGTAACTACTGATTGGATTACTAATGTGAGCATAGAGCTAGATTGTAAGAGTGAGTTCAAATAGTGGGTTATGTTCAATAATGTTTTCATTGAGGATATTATTTTTGTTTTTGTATATTTCTAGAGATTCTAATGTGTTGAGTTTCCTATCTTTTTTGTGTTTGTGAATGACTGTTAATGTATTTTCAATTTTATCTTGTTTATGGTTGTGTGTGAATAGGTGTTTAGCGTATGCTGATTTGTGTCTTCTATGTTTGTAGTCAAGCGTGTGTTCTTTGTATCTCAATTTAAATTTTCTACCTGTTTGTCCTATATATATTCTGTTACATTCGGAACATTCTAATTTATAAACGCCATTGATGTCGTAGAATTTTCTTGATTGTTTTTTATCTTGTAGAGTTTGTTCTTTAAGTTGTTATTTGTTTTGTATGCAATATGGAAGTTGTTTCTTTTTAGTATTTTTGTTACTTTGTGTATATTGTTGTCTGTATAGTCAAATGTAGCGAAGTTTGGTTTTTTGTTATCTTTTATGGGAATTAATTGGCTATTGTGGATAGGACTATTAGAGGCTTTTCTTTTGAATTTATCGACTATTTGATGGACTATTTGGTTATTATAACCATTATTTTGAGCTATTTGGATAATGGTTTTATATTCTTTATCATAAGCTTTTTTGCTGAGTGGTAGATTTATCATTCTGTAAACCATACTATTGATGGCTGAAATTTTTTGTTTAAACGGGTGATTAGAGTGTATATTTATAATGGTATCGGTAAATGTAGATTTTCTAAAAATATTGAATAAGATTTTATTGTGTTGTCTATACATTTATATGTCTAAATAAGGTAATTTATATTCGTGTTCTTTTTCTAGTGTGAAGGTTAGATTTTGGTTCAATTTTTAAAAATCCTGTAATATTTCTTCTGGTTTGTTTTTATTGCAGATAATAAAAATTTCATCTAGGCTGCGATAATAGGCTTTAATGTTATGTTTATGAATTATTTTATTTACAAGTGTATTTTCGGAGAAAAATTTCTGACATAGTACCAGAAAGAGGGGAGCCCATGGCTAGACCTTCTTTTTGAATGTAGAATTTATTGTTAAACATAAAATAGTTTTGTTTCAAAATATGTGATATCAGGTTAATCATTTGTTCAACTATTAGTGGGTTTTCTTTAGCTGCGATTAAATTGTTTTGTAATATATTAAGTGTATTGTCCAGGGCCGTCGCGTGGTTTGTTGGCGCCCGGGGTAAGATTTCGTCAGGCGCCCCCCCCCCCAAACTCAATCCCACGTGCACCCACCCGACATTCCACCTATCTGTAAGGATTCAAACACAAACACACAGCGAGGGACGTAATGCGACACTATCAAATAGGCCTACATATAAACATTTGGGATTAAACACGCAATGAGCGACGCGACTTGGGGCGACGTGGACTGGACAGTCGCTCATTAGCTAAGTTGCGCGTCGGGTTGCGTCGCTGTCTGTGTTCTTGTGCCCAAAAGAGACTCCTAATCGGATTACCTTACAAAAATACCAGAAATAAAATTATTTAAATTATTTTTAAAGATTGTATTGAAAATCAAATTAATACAAGTTTAGTAATGTTAGAAAATCTTAACAATCATAAAAAATACTATAGGCGTTATTAATGGACTACAAATTAATAGTGTTGGAAACCTCGATACATACATTGAATAGAATATAGAAAAGGGAACCGCGTTCATTAAATTAAGATAAGGTACTAAACATTAAATGGCATTCGCCTGGTTTTTGCACGAGCAAATGTCGTTAGAATTTCCATCAAGTCTATTTTTTGTGCTTCGTCATTTTCAATGGACAAGAAGGCCAGAGAATTAAGTCTCTCCTGTGACGTAGTTGATCGTAAATATGTCTTTATAAGGAAATATTTATTTTGGGATAACTTAGTACAAATATAGGCCTAAAGTTATTGGTGTCAAATATTTATTTGTTCAATAAAAACATACAACGTAATATTCAAAATTCAGTTAT
The DNA here is from genome assembly GCA_964059195.1 of Ectobius pallidus. NCBI lineage: Eukaryota > Metazoa > Arthropoda > Insecta > Blattodea > Ectobiidae > Ectobius > Ectobius pallidus. Next base: position 80,968,004 of record CAXKWD010000001.1, read on the forward strand.
ACCTAACTTTAAAAAATGTGTTATGTACATCCTACTTATTTTTTCAAAGTTTGTTGTTTTATTTTTGCCGTTGCCACGGCGCCCCGCCCACGCGACGGCCCTGGTATTGTCTATAGGGATGTTTGTATACAGGTTTTTTATATCTAACGATATTAGAATTTCGTTTTTGTTGAGTGTGATGTTTTTTACTTTATTAGCAAAATCTATTGAGTTTTTTATTGTGTATTCATTAGTTAGTTTAAGTTTACCTTTGATCATTTTTGACATCACTTTAGCTATTCTATAAGTAGGTGCGTTAGTAAATCCTCAATGAAAACATTATTGAACACATAACCCACTATTTGAACTCACTCTTACAACCTAGCTCTATGCTCACATTAGTAATCCAATCAAGTACCGTAGTTACAATACCCTATACTCACCATGTCCACATCTAAGTGATTCTACAGTTGATTACAAGGTTAGTGCCCTCACACCAACTCTATTCTTAACTTACATATATCGTTTTTACTTAATAAACAACAATTCTTACATTTTATATTTTTGTGGTTTAACTAATTCCTCTTCTTAATTTATTTTAAGATTGTTTGGGCTGAAGATGGTACATCCTTGTACTGAAATGTACATATCCACTTAACCAAACCTACATCTATAAGCGAATGATTAAGTGCCTGTCAATCTTCAACTTCTAGTATCATCCACGGAGAGCATACTATTAATATTGTTACTATATCACTAAAAAATTATAATTATTACCCAAGCATTAATATAATTAAAAAAATTTGCACTACACTGCATTTGATGCTACATATAAATTAAATTGGGTATAAATCAATATAGTGCATCTTCCACAATTATATGCTACTACATCAACCAAACCTACAATAAGTCCTAACAAGGAACCCTTCACTACCCTCATATCGAAACATGCCTCAATATTTTTACTGGGTCATCTAGATGCTGTAAGAAGTCGACGCTGCAAAAATTAGCTGCTGGTTTCAACTGCAAGTACCCTAAATGTCGGGTTGAAGCAGTGCAGTGGGAGAAGTTGGACAACCCTTATTGCAGTTCGAAGTTCCGGATGCGCGGAGACAATTGACTGTCGAAAACAAAACAGAAGTGACTGGTGTTGATGCAGTGATTAAAACACAAGTTCCTTCTGCACCAAGCACAGCGAATAATCGCGTCATTATCACATTCTTCTTAACATGTTTTCACATTTGTCTGTAGAGAGAATTTGATCGCTGAGTTGTATGTTTGATTGCAACTAGACAGACAACAGAAGCTAGGTTAAAAGCTTGATCCTTTCATTTGCGAATCCAAGCCCATGTAAACAAATGCAATGTGATTTGAACGGCAGCACACATCATGCTTCAAGACAATATAGTGCGGTACTACATTTGATTTTTATATATTTAAAAACTCATAATATGGGACGAAAATTATTAAGATAACAATATTAACTTATTACAAATGTTTCAGCGTATTGCGAAACGTGCATTCGTAATATAATCCTTCAGTTTGCAAGTTTGTTGTGAATAATTAGGTGAAAGTTCGAAGGCTTGTTCCGATATGTTTCTGATTTGAGAATTACGCCACTGCCGGAGAACTCCGCTTAATGTACGTAGGCCTAATTATTTCACAATTTTTCGTTGTCCGCGGGAAGGAGATGATTGACGTAGGCTAACAGTTGACGAATCAAATACAGATAAGGGCGGAATGATACCAGTGCAATGGTTATATGGACTTCCATTCTCAAAATGAATGGATGACGTAATACTCCCGCCAGTCAGGGTTGTCCAGTCCCATTTCTAGATTACCATGTTATATTCCCTATAAGTTCCAAGATATTTGCAAAGCATTTTAGGGTACTTGCAGTTGGAACCAGCAGCTAATTTTTGGAGCGTGGACTTCTTACAGCATCTAGATGACCCACTAAAAATATTGAGGCATGTTTCGATATGAGGGTAGTGAAGGGTTCCTTGTAAGCAAATTAGGTTACTACCTTCAAATAAACATTAGTACATGGACTTATAGCTCATCAACAATTTCATATTAACAATTTCTAGCATGACATAATACCATAAAAAAAGAAATCTAGTCTTCAGGTATATATAAATGAAATATAAGAGAACAAAATTCTCCAACTAAAAAATTTTATATTATAAGATTAACAGTTGAAATACTGAATGTCATGTCATAGAATTTGTCATACTTTTCTTAAATAGACAATTTTAACTGTTAGATATGTAACTGCTTATATATAATTTATATGCTGAAATACACCACTTTGCAATTCTCACATATATACCACTACTAATAAGTGTCCAATGACAATTGTTAATTGAGTTTCTTATTATAGAAACTTTTTAATTACTGGACATTAATCTGTGTATATATAAATTGTATTTTAATTTTTCTATATTACAATTTTAACATTTACGTCACAATTAACAAGTGTTTGATATAACACGAAAAGATATTATAACTTTAGAACTTATTCAGAATTGTAATAATGTAAACAATTTTGAATAAGTAATAATTTTAACATTATTGTAAAGCTCACCAAGCCTTTATAAATACTTAACAATTTTAATTCATCATTTACTACATAATATAAGAACATTAATACTATTCATTCTTGAAATTTATTTTTTTTTAAATCAAGTAATAATATTGACCTTATTAACGACTTGGAATATGCATTCTATAAACATGCATCATAGGTCTATTATAGTTCTTATTTTTAACAGGACACACTACTTAAGTAAAAGATAAATTGTTTTAGACAAGCATATTCAATCTATTATGCTCTTCTAACCTAACATTTTCATTGACCATATATAATCCCCACAATACATTCTATATTTTCAGGCTGCTCGATCCTTCGCTTTTAGGTTTTGAAATTTCTTTGAGGGTTTAGGCTAAAAATACGCATACATATATATTCTAAGATTACCCTCAAATAAGAAGATGAAATTCATTAATACCTAAATAATATACGGAAATAGTGGATTGATAAACAAATAAATAAAGGCATCACCAACCAAGCCATTAATAATTATAAACTCATTAGCCGAGTCATCCAAATATTTTTCGCCGTTGCATTCCCCAACCTCAACGCACAAAGCGTCAATTTGTGGTGCCGCGTGCTTAGGCAGCCTCGAAATCTTATGATGCGGCAGTGAAGACGAGCGAGCTGAGACTAGCGATGCTTCAAGACAGTCCAGTTTCATCAAGTGCGAGTTATATGACTTCTCCCACTAAACGTTAACTTACTCGTTGCGAAGACAGGCTAATTTGTTTCGCAAAAGCGGCATAAAGTCACCACGAAAGAAACTGGAGGGATTTTTGAGAACGCTAGTCTCTTCAAAACTGTTCGGCAGCACTGAGCTGTGACGTCACCTCCCGCATCACGCCTCCAAATTTGAATGCTAAATTCACAAAAATGGATTTAACAACCCACAGCATGTGTTCTGCCGCTCTTGAAATACTCACGCGACTTTCTCTACCTTAATAAAATTGTTACTATTTTCTCTCGTCTGATTCCAGCTCTTAGAAAACACAACACAATGTTCTCTACCTTAAACGTTAAAATTACAGTTTTCTCCCTCCATCTCTAGGAATTCTCACGCGACTTTTCTACCGTGTTGCTATTTTCTCTAGCCTTATTCTACCTCTTGAAAAAACTCACAGAACGTTTTGTACCATAAGAATTAAATAACTATTTTCTCGCGTCTTCTTCCATCTCAGGGAGCTCTCACACGACTTACTCTGTCCTAATTTTTTTAATTTTCTCTCGTCTTATTAAAGCTCTTTGAAGACACACACTTTCTCTAACAGAAGCATTGAAATTACTATTTTCTCATGTCTTATTCCATCTTAGGGAGCTCTCACACGACTTGCTTTACCCTAATAATATTTATTTGTCATTTTCTTTCGTCTTATTCTTCCTCTTGGGAAACTCACACAACAATCTGTCTCTTACTATTTTCTCGCGGCATATTCCATACCTGACAACTCTCGCATGACTTTATAACCTTGTTAAATAATTGACTCTGTAAAGATAATATTATGTAAAGTTAAGTAATATTGAAAGAAGAAAAAAAAAAGAACTGATGCCGTAAGTAGTCTCTTCAGATACCTGCTTTCTTGAAGAGCGCTTGACCATGAAGCCGGACAATAGATTGAATAAGGAAAGGGTACGGTAACACAAACATTACATTCCTCAGTCATTGGACACTGAGTGCAGTGTTAGTTTATCTTAAAATTGTGATTATTTCCGTGTTGCACGTTTTAATATAATAGGTATGGATAACACAGTGGTGATATTCAAACAGTTTAACAACCGGTTCTCATCAGGGTATTTAATGTTGATTCAAAATAGCCTAATATGCTATTTTGTCTTTTCTTACTCATACTAAACAACCAGTTCCCATCACTATCAAGGTATTTGATGTTGATTCAAAATAGCCCAACCTGCGTAGAAAATCTTCTCGGGTTTGCAGCCAGGTGAGAAGTTTGTTGTGGTCCAACGTTTCCGAGGCTGACGCTGCCTCCATCCTCAGGGAATCTGAAGTGTCGAGTTTTGACATGTAGGGGAAATATATACCAACCCGAGTTGGGCGGAGTCGACCAATCAGGGAGCAGCTGTTCTGTTTTCGGTCCTTTTCCGGGCCAAGATGTTCCTTTTACCTTTCAGGTCCTGAATGCATTTGTTCCAGGCCTGGTTGATAGTGAAACCTTCATCCCTGTTGAAGTTTGTGTCTACCAGTCTAATTTCAATTGCCTCTCTGATGATCTGGTCCCAATAGCGTGTTGTCTTGGCGAGTACTGTTGTGTTTTTAAATTCTATTCTGTGGCCCGGTCCAGAATTAATGGTGTGGTCTGCAACTGCTGATTTGTCCGGATAGAAGAGTCTAATGCATCTCTCGTGTTCTTTGCAGCGCTGTTCAATTGTGCGTGAAGTCTGTCCGATGTAGGCTTTACCGCATTCACACGGGATGCGATAAACACCCGGAGTTCTAAGTCCCATGTTGTCTTTCACTGGTCGTAGGAGGTTCTTAATTTTGGGGGGTGGCATGGACACTGTACGGATCTGGTGTTTCATTAGAATCCTTTCTAGCTTCCTGGACAGGTTTCCAAAGTATGGCAGGCAGTTCTAGTCTTTTCTCTTTGGTCGGTGGTTTCCTGAGAACCGGTCCTTTTCAGGGCCAGTCGGATTTCAGCGTCCCGGTACCCATTCTGTTTGAAGGTCTTCTTAAGATGATTTATTTCCCCGGGTAGGCTGTCTGTGTCTGAGATGGCGAGAGCTCTGTTGGTAAGTGTATGAAGGACACTCCTGCGTTGGGCTGGGTGGTGGTGACTGTTGCCGTTAAGGTAGAGATCGGTGTGTGTAGGTTTCCTGTAGACTCTATGTCTTAGACTTCCATCCGGTTTCCTCTGGATTAAAATGTCCAGAAACGGAAGACAGCCATCTTTTTCCATTTCCATGGTGAAGGTGATGTTAGGATGTATGCTATTGAGGTGATTCAGGAAGTCCGGTAGTGTTTCATGTCCATGGGGCCAAATGATGAGCGTATCATGAACGTATCTGTAGAAGTGAGCTGGTTGTAAAGGTGCTGTGTCCAGAGCCTGGTGTTCAAACTGTACCCATTTTCAGGTTAGCGATAGCCGGTGATAGCGGCGACCCCATAGCTACTCCGTCTGTCTGCTCGTAGTAATTGTTCTGATAGAGAAAATAGGTCGAAGTCAATGTATGCCGGAAGAGCTGGATTACGTCTGGGCTAAAGTGTGGTGTCAGCAGCTGTAGTGAGTCTTCGATTGGCACTCTTGTAAATAAGGAGACCACATCGAAGCTGACGAGTAGATCTCCGTCGTTGATTCTGATGTCCTTGATAGTGTTTATGAATTCCATGGAATTCTTGACGTGATGTTGGCAACTGCCCACTAGCGGCTTTAATAAGCTGGATAGGTGTTTAGCCAGCCGGTACGTTGGAGAACCTATGGCGCTGACTATGGGTCGTAGAGGTACCCCGGTCTTGTGAACTTTAGGCAGACCATAGAGTCTAGGGGGTACTGCACCATGTGGCTTCACGCTTTTCTTTATGTCATCCGGTAATGTGGACTTCGAAATAGGACAAAGTCTTGCGTTCGATGGGACTTCTAGGATCGCGATTCAAGAGTTTGTAGGTGGGGTCGTTCAGGAGTTCTCGGATCTTGTTGTCATAATCCAAGGCATGCATCAGCACCGTGGCATTTCCCTTGTCGGCAGATAGGACTACTGTGTTGGTGTCATTGCGTAAGGTCCTTAGTGCTGCTCGTTCCTCCTTCCTCAAGTTGGATTTTGGAAAAACGGGCCTTTTAAGGGCCAAAACTGTTTCCTGTCGTATCTCATCGGCAATTTCCGCCGGCAAAGATTTTATTGCCTGCTCCATACCACTGATGATGCCAATGGTTGGAACGTCCCTAGGAGTTGGCGCAAAGTTGAGGCCTTTAGAAAGGACCGGAGTCGTGGCAGCGTCTAGCGGTTTGTCCGTTTGCTATTTTGTCCAGTGACACCAACTTATATGGGCCCGTGGGGCTCAAGCGCACCCAATAATTTGCTGTGAATTATATTAAATATTTATTATAATAATTGTTAGGCCCATTATTACTAAAAAAAAACATGTTTAGTCCGTGCAAAACCAAAATCAGGCTAGCCTATAGGCTTATACAAGCGTTGACACAAGTAACATGATCTCCCTTGTTTCAATTAACTTAGCCCTCGGTCAGAGGTGTACAAATCTCGATTTTAGCTTGCCCAAACCCGCTTGAACGCCAGGCAAGCAAGTTGCCAGCGTCATAGCTAGGAAGCAGGCAGGTTTCTTTAAGCCTGATGGGTCAGGTCAAACCCAGCCTAGGCAAGTCAGAATAAGCTTGCGACATTCCTATCAGCTAAACAACTGTAGTTGCTGAGTGTAGGTAATACTTTCTTGCTTTTCTACATGCTGGTAGAAGAAATTCACTATGCAAATAAATAAAAGGTGAATAAAGTATTAAAAATCGTTTTAGCGTCTTAACACAATTATTATTTTCATTATTAGGTAGATTTCGAAGAAAAATCTACCTAATGACTTTCAAAAAATTCGTTCATATCGTTACATTTCATGCCTCCCTAAGTACGAAACCACCGCCTCTTAAAAAAATTGTGATATTTATATTTATATACAGTATATGTATATGTATATGTATATGTATATATATATATATATATATATATATATATATATATATGCATATATATCTTTACACGATAGCGGCCGTAATTTTCAAGATATTTGAATCAAATTTTATTATGTTATTTCTAGGCCCAATAGTTCAGACAAGTTCGTTAATGAGCAAAATTGGCCTAAGGGGGTGGTCGGGGGAGGGGGTTGAAATTTTAAAACATTTATATCTCGGCCCCTATGAAGTATAGAGGGAAACTTTGATTGAATAAATTAGAGTACTCCTTATGGAGTTCACAGTGACACCAACGATTCGGGGGTTTTGGGAGTACGAGTGGGGGGGGGGTATGGGGATGGAAATTCGAAATTTTCGAAACTACGTCTTGTGGGGTATCGTTGAAAAGCTCTCGATGAGTAGCCTACTCAACAAATCAATAACTAGTTTCTTGATAGTTCTCATATAAGGCGAGATTTGAATGTTTTAAAAAGTTATCTTTCCTCTTTTTTGCAGTTATTATTGCGGGTTTGTCATGCCAAGGCTAAAGAAGAAGAGTGCTACGCAGCGACAGTAAATTAAAACAAAAGCACTTCGAAATCTACCTCAGCTTGTAGGCTTGCCTAAAGGGATTGTTGTTATTGTTATTAATGATTTTATGATGTTTTCTCGAAAATGTTTGAAAATTTTTCCCATGCCGGACTAGTACCTTTGTTCATTGATAATTAATTCAAACTGTCCACATTTCAGTTTCTCCTCGGCTTCCTTCAGGGTAAAATTCTCTAAATACATCTGAATTCCTCAACTACGTAACTGCACGACTTACCAGTGCACTGCTATACCCAGTTTCATATTCTTTCCGCCAGGCCTTGCAGTTTCCTTAGGTCCTGTGCAACCCACCAAGTTATGAAGAGCTTGTGACTCATAGCGACAGTATTTCTTATCTTCGTTGTAATCTGGCTTGCTTTCAAGTCAAGCAAGTTAAAAGCTGTGACTGGTTGCAGAATTTCAAAGGGGCAGGCAAGCTAAAATCAGAATATGTACACCTCTACGGCCTCGGTACGATCGCGATCGTTTGCAATTGTTTCTGAATCTTTCAAATGTATAGCCTACGACAAATTTACTCTGTTAATGCCAGTTTTCCCAGCATTTTCCGAAATATTTTTTTCCACTTTGAAAGACTGAATACGCTTGTTGAAGAATTTGTAGGGAAAAGTACTGTACATTTAGGCCTACAAAATGCAGTGCATGTTTTACTTTATTTTAATTTATTATATTTTATTTTAGTTGTTACCTAATATCTTTCCTCCAAAGGTCCCCATAATTATAAACTTTGAAGAATTAAATTAGAGTCCCACCCGGGAGGTGTTGGTAGCACGGTTGCCTTCCACCTTGTCGGCCAGTGGTTAAAAATTTCCAACTTACCGCACGCCCGCTACCTATGGTGGTAGTCCACCGCTAGCGAACATAAATGGCGTGTTTTGGTTCTAGCAAATTCATATATGTATTATCACTGTGGATTGGCATGAATCTGATCTTGGAAAAAGGCAATCACTCATTGTGAAACTACCGGTTCGGAGAACCTACAAAATATTTAACAACCAGTTCTCGCGAACCGGTGCGAACAGGCTGAATATCACCACTGGGATAACACCGTTTTCGACTCTATCTTATGATCCAAAGGGTAAAAACCAACTTCCAAGCATGATTTAGGAGTTTTTTTTTAAATTGAATCTTATACTTTATTTTGTTTAAATCTATGTAACTTAGTTTAGTTTAAAATCCAAATCCACTAAAATTCGATAATATTTAATAAAGATTGTGGTACTAATACTAATACTGCTACTAGCCGACTGATAATAGTAGTAATAGTAGTACTAGTAATAATAATATACTTATATAGGTATATACGAAATCGAATCCATGTGCATGATATAAAAATTATTTTATTATTTTAAACACTGGGAATTCGTGTATCATTTGAACAGTTATAAATTCATATTTTAAACTCCAGTTTACCCAGAACCCAATGTCAAGCTACGCCACTGTTATATGTTCTGATGGGCTGAATAAAATAAAATAAAAAAAAAATATTTTTTTTTTTTTTTTTTTTTTTTTTTTTTTGATGCTCCAATACATGTGACCCTATTTTACCTTGAAGGTATGTTAGGGTTTTAAATACAAATTAACAAAATTAATATTTACAAACTATCTTACAAGTAATAATTAAAAATGGGAATGAACATAATTTACGAAACGTACAAAACGTAATAAATATTAAAGTCATAATAAACCGAATGAATAATCTTATATTATGCTCTTAAGAAAACATGAACTTACCTATATGAGAAGAATATTATGATTGCTGGAAAGGCAATTACTATTGATACAGCTAGCATTAACATGTGAAATTTCACACGATCAGCAATAAGAACAATAGGGTGGGTTGAACAAGGTCCATAGAAAGTAGACTGATTCCACTGCCCATTTGCAAAACACGTCTTGTCACTGTACTCTGTAACAATTAAAATTACATGAATCTCCCTTTCTGATATGCCAATTGAAAGTAAAGAACAGAGAGTTGCAGATAAAATGAGTAAGGGGTGTTTGGTTATTAATATGTGAAATTCATATCAAAGTATATGTTAGCATCCAGGGAATTATGTTCAGGTAGGAAAATATATTGTATGAATTAATAGTTAATGGGTCTAATAGTTTATTTTGTTTACTCACGTTGACATGAAGGAGATGTTTCAGAGTAAATGTAATAAGGACATGCATAATGTTGAACTGAGTTTGCTGGAGCCCTGCTGAAACATGTCCAGCCATCCCAAATTGGAGGACAGAAGTTCTCAGAGTACCGTTCAATAGATACTGATACTGTAAAATGGTAAATAATTATAACACTATGGGATGATTCATGGAGATAAGCTTCAGTAACATTCTATTTAATTTGAATAACTTTGTTATTTTTGATTGAGCTTTTAACAACATATATCAAGGTTTTCCTTAGCCCAATCTGTTTTCCAAGTTGTTTTATCCTAGAGAATTGCAGTAAATTTCATGAATAAACTAGGACAGTATTTGATCATGTATAATTATAGAATATCGTTTTAATGGGTATTTTCATGTTAAATGAATTGTCTCTAAAATGTTGCAACACTAATTTAAAATGTTTAACACATATTTGGATTTCCACCAATGTCACATAATTTCTCCAAGGGTTTTGAACTTTCCAAATCTCTAATTAATATTTTTGGTAAATAATACAGAAAGGCTGTGAGGTCATTTCTTAAAACCCATAAAGTCAGTTTAAAAATATATTGTTTATTAATTTTAATGTTCATATTGCCAGTGTTCCTTGGCTTTCCAATTCCACTCAATTAGGTAGTGTAAGTTGACCCTTTTGGTGCTATGTGCCAATAAGATCAGTATCACCCTCATTGTATGCTAAATGCCAGCTTTTGTGATGGTTCTACCTACTCAAGAGTGCCACAGCTTTCTATCCAAAACTGCAGAGTTGTTGAAAATATGTTAGTTATGAGAATATTATAGGAGAAAAATTCCTCTGACACTGGGACTTGAACCCAGGACCTTTGGCTAATTGCGCCAATACTCTACCAACTGAGCTAAGCCAGAGTTGGTAGAGCATTGGCGCGAATAGCCAAAGGTCCTGGGTTCAAGTCCCAGTGTCGGAGGAATTTTTCTCCTATAATATTCTCATGATATGTCCAACAGAGACAATAATCTGTGGTTCATGAATGTTTATATATTATCTATCTTGAATGTTAACTGTACAATAACAGTGGGAGCCCGGTCACAAAAATCACTACTTAGTGTGCCTCACAGTACTGCATATGACCTAATTTGTCTGTCTGTGAGGTAGACCATTAGGGCAATCAGTCATAGGAGAGAGGTTCCATCTGGCACTGTGAATTGAACTCCGGCTTAGCTCAGTTGGTAGAGCATTGGCGCGAATAGCCAAAGGTCCTGGGTTTAAGTCCCAGTGTCGGAGGAATTTTTCTCCTTTAATATTCTCATGATATGTCCAACAGAGACAATAATCTGTGGTTCATGAATGTTTATATATCTATATGTTAGTTATTTATTTACTTTTTTCTTATTTTAAGCCTTCTTAACTAAAAAGTTATATAGTAGACTCTTTGAAATCGAATAAAGAACAGTATTAAGAAGAACAAAAAAAAACACTAAAACATCAAATAAACAACACTCACTCAATTACAATAATTACAAATGAAAAAAGTTAGCAAATAAAAAAACCATAATTACATTACTTTGTGACTTTATGACTATATCATGCTATAAATTTTGCAAATATTCCTACAAAAACTATTCTTGAAAAAAATAAATCTATATGAAATTCGTTATATAGGTGATTGTACCCAATGCATAGTCTTAAAAGGGTAGAATTCCTGTAATAATTTGTTCGTGCATAATTATTTTATATACAATATTCTTTTACGTCTTCAGTTTATAGGAGGAGCATACGGATGTAATTTTGATATTAATTTACACAGTTCACCAGCGTGGATTAAATTACATAAAAAATTTTAAACCATTAACATTTTACTTAACAACTAGTGAATCAGTGCTGAAAATTGATAACATAGAATATGGAATATTGCTGTATTTTGTTGGATAATATTCAAAACTTCTAAAAAATACACATTAAAAAAATTGTTTTGGATGATTTCTAATAGATTATATAGATTTATAAAGTCACTTACCATTTCTGTTTTCACTCTACAAATTTTGATTTTTTTTTGCAAATAATCTAAAGCAATGCACACAATGTTGTTTCCTACCGACTGCGTGGAATGACGTGTGATGAAGCAAGGGACAATTTCACGCGCACATTTCACAAACCAGCTCCTACCAGGCACGCCATTAAGAACATGGTGAACAAATTCAAGTGTTACTGATGAATAGCAAACTGGGAGACTGGCTGTAGCAGATGAAACTGTGCAAAGGATTCAGGAAGCGATTACATGCAGCCCCTCGGCATCAACCAGAAGACTAAGCAGGTAACTTGGTATCACACACACCACTGTGAGGAAAACATTGTGATTCAAATTGCATAAACATGCTTACCACATTCAAATTGTTCATAAACTTGAAGATGAAGACTATGCTGTCAGACAAGCTATGTGGTATGACTTACTGGATGCTGTTAGAAATGAAAATTTAATGTTCAGCGACGAGGCAACATTCCATACCTGTGGGCATGTGAACAGACATAACTGTTGGATTTGGGCAGATAAACAGCCAAATGCGTTACAGGAATGGGAAAGGGACTTGCCAAAGGTAAATGTGTGGATGGGAATCACAAATCAAAAGTGTATGGACCCTACATGTTTGCTGAGCGAACAGTAACTGGTATCACTTACTTTGATTTACTAGAACAGTTTTTGGAGCCACAGTTGATATGAGATGGAATTTTGTATTCTGCAATCTACCAACAAGATGGAGCATCTCCCCATTTTTCCTGGATTGTCTGGGATACCTGAATGACACTTTTCCTGGGAGATGGATTGGCCGTGCATCACCAAGACTTTGGGCACCCCGTCCACCCGATTTGACCCCAGCGGACTTTCTTGCCTGGGGCTTTATCAAGTCCAATGTATATCAGTGAAAATCACTGGTCTTGAACAATTGAAAAACTGCATTTCTGCTACTGTGGAACAGATAACGCCAAATATGTTAGAAAGGGTGTTTCTGGCTACAGAGGAACAATGGGACTTGTGCTTAGATTTTCAGGGTCATCACGTTGAAATGTATTGAATTTATGTTCAAAATGTCTAAATGTATGTTCATGTTGTTTATAGTCTATAAAAACGTGTTTAAGTGGGAACTGGTGACTTTATAAACACCCGGTATTTAATCTGATGACAGTCCATACAATACTGCAGTATTCTAACCTAGACCTAACAACAGACAAGAATAATATTTTTAAAGCATCAGTATTTTTAAAATTAATTGTGTTTCTAGAAAACCCTAGGAGCTTTGTTGAAGTTGATACTAATTTTAGAACATGATTAGAAAAATCCATGGTTCTTGTACTGCAGTAGGCCTACTTCAACTAAATCTAACTTCTTCAGTAGGCTAATGCTTCACCCATAGAACAACCAAATCTAACTTCTTCAGTAGGCTAATGCTTCACCCATAGAATATTTGAAGTCAAGGTAGGTTGCCCTTTTACTGTGTATCATATAATGACATTTTTCTATGTTAAAATTAATCCTATTTTCAATAGACCATTCAATTAAATTGTTAACATCTTCTTGCAATAATGAACAGTCATGAAGTGAACAACATGATTTGAATACTTTAATATCATCCACATACATCAGGTATTGACATATTATAAACAGCACTTGGTTAGTCATTACTAAACATAAGAAACGGCCCACATTGGATCCTTGAGGGACACTGAAAGTTACAATAAATTCATCTGATTTGTATTTACTGAAAATGATATAGGCCTACTGTTTTTGTTTCATTAAATACCTTTTCAGAAGAGCTAATAAGGAGCCAGTAATAGCAATTGTAGTCAGTTTTTTAGTAGAATTAAGCTATGATAATCAACTGTACCAAAAGCTTTTTTTAAAGTTGAGTGCCAGCATCCATTTGTTTTCTAACATAGTCACAGAAAGTAACAAGATTAGACACAGTGGATCTACTAGATATAAAACCGAGCTGATTTACAGCAAGAGTGTTCTTAACTGAAAAATAAATTTTATCATATAAAATTGTTTCAAATACTTTTGAAAAAACAGAAAGAATAAATATGGGTCTATAATTTTTAATTAACTCTTCATCACCCTCTTTGTGTATGAGACATACTTTGGCTATTTTTAATCTATCAGGGAAACCCCTATGTCCTAATGATAAATAAAATGGATAATGCAGTGATTTAACAACCCTAGTAGCACACTTCGTTGGCCCATCGGAAGGATTTGGTTGGCATGGTAGGGATATGTTGGGAAAAGGTTCGTTGTAATTTCCTCCTTTGGGCCAATTCATTTTTTGGTTCTCGTTGCCTACCGCCCTACCGTTGGGGATATGATTGCTGGTCCAACGTTGGAATATGATCGCATTTATCTTCTCACCAGTCTTCGGCAATTTCCGGCAATTTCCGGCGCGTGTTCGTAGGTCTCGGCAGAGCGCCGTAACGGCCATTCCTCATTCGCCATCTTGATATGTACAGGAGTTAACACTGTTTTGATTCTCATTCATATTTCATACATAATATTAGGTAAGCCCTTTGGTTGTTCTCTTAAAATAACGTTATCATTTTTACACAATACTGTATTATGAGTGTTGCATTCATATTATAATTGAAGGTTCGTTCAACGTTACAGTACTGTAATTTCCTATTGCAAATTTGTTTCAGATGATTTACATAAAGAAAGGCAGAAGGAAGTAGAGAAGTAGCATCATATAAGCAACGCAATTCCAACTGAATTGAAACGCAGTTCAAGATCAGCAGTTCTACAGTTCAAAATCTACATCAATTGCGGGATTTTCAAGATTTCAAACTTGCAAGTATAGCCTACAATAATGTTAAGGTATAAATATTTTATTTATTATTAAAATGTAGATGCCCTCATTATATAGTATAAAAAATCCAGGGAATGTTGTCAGTAACATTTAAATATGATGTTAATCTTTATATTCTCATATCAGTTTGGCAAGTTAGTACTTTGCGACTCACCCTGCTCCCCTTTCCACTCGCCTGCCATGTCACCTAATATTTCACAAATAAATAAAAATACCCTTGCACCTCCACATAATACTTCATAATTATAAAAACGACCCTTGCAACAAAATAGGCTATTTTGGATTGAGAGTAGGGGGGGGGGACTCGGGTGAGTCGCAATGTATCATTTTCCCGTGACCAGTTATGCCATCATTATTAAGCTCTATCCACAATGTGCAGTTGGCCGCTTGAAAGCTGCCCACAATAAGAAGTTAACATTGAGGTTAGGGAAACATTTAATAGTACAAATAATGGGAAGGAATCGATTTATAGTGCATAATATGTAGGCTATAATAAATACATCTTGCTTTTCATAGTAACCTAATCTATTTCTTTGCACTAGTAAATAATTTTCAATCTCGTAATATGTAACTTGCAGTTGGTAGTCGATGATGAATTTCTCGACTGCCGAATACCAACTGCTGACTGCAACTGTACTTTGTGAATGGCGTACATTACGATCACCACATGTTTTACTTTGACTACCAACTACAGACTGCCAACTACACATTGTGGATAGAGCTTTAGGCCTAATACGTTAGTTATATAATCAACTCTACCAAGTAACTTGCATTCTATTTGCCTGTAACTTATAATTTAAAAACATAGTTCATGAGAGGGTTAAAAAATGCATTTACATTATGTTTGAATAACCGTCTAAATCTCATTAGCTTAACTTGATTGCTAGAATGCTTTTCCATCAAATTGTTTCATCTATCCCTATAGGCCTATATGTGCACTTAATAGATTAGGTTATTTAAAACATCTTTACGAATTCATGCAAAATCTCTTCACAAATTTCTAAAGAATTCTATCTGTTCTGTTCTTAATTTAGGCTTACATTCAGTCACAATTTTGGTTATAACCCCAATAGGCTACAGTTTGTAGAATTCAATTTAAAATGAACTCTAAAATGTTGTGTGTAGGCCTAATCAATTTCGCTAATGATCATAACATCAGTCTTTGTAAAAGTAAAATATTACTAGATTATGGAGTAAAATGGGAATAATGGAACTTTGTGCCCCACGCGATCCCCTTTCCACTCGCCTGGCTGCTTCCCGCATGCCACCTGCCACGCTTCCCTGCAGGTCATGCCGTCATGCCTGTAGCTGCTGCTCAACGCCGGTAATGCGTAATTGCATGTCACCTAATATTTCACAATAAAAATAAAATACCCTTGCACCTGGCATTCAACCCAATTCTGTACTAATTCCATTCTACTATCCCCCACAAATCCTATTTCCCTTAAATCTACATCCTAATATTTTCTTTCCACCTACGTCTAAGTCTTCCAAGTGATCATTTCCCTTTGGGTCTCCCACTCAGCATTTTTTAGATGTCTTTCCCACCCATACGCACAACATGTTTAGCCCATTTCGTTCCCCGTGATTTAATTTCCCTTACTATATCTGGTGGCGAGTACAGATTATGAAGCTCGTCGTTATGCAGTTTCCTCCAGTCCCCATTTTCATCTCTCCCATAGGCCCAAATATTTTCCTAAGCAGCCTGTTTTCGAACACACTCAGATTATGTTACAAACTGCATCTTACAATCAAAATTGTAATTGAATGTAAATTAAGAATATAATAAATAGAATTATTATGAATTTTGAAGTGATTTTACACAAATTTTTAAAGCTTTTTTAAGCCTATATTGAAGTCTTTTAAATATTAATTGATAATGAATAAGCTAATCTAAGTGCATAGGTCTATAGGAATAGATGGAACAGCATTTTAGAAATAAAGCTCTTACAGGTTAAGCTAATCTAATCAGATTAGACTGTTTTTCAAACATAATGTAAATACGCCTTTTAACCCTGTTATGAACTATGTTTTTAAATTATACAGGCATGTAGAATGGAAGTTACTTGATAGAGTTGATTATATTTCTAACGTATAGGCCTAATAATGGTGATGCTATCTGGTCACAAGAGCTGGATAACAAATTAACTAATCACAGTAGGCTAAAAGATTGCACATTGTTACTTATATGAGAATATAAAGATTAACACCATATAATATTGTAAACGTTAATAGTAACATTCTTGGATTTCCTAGACTATATTGAGGGCATAAGGTGGAAAGATCAACTTACATAAATCAACTATTCTCACATTGCTTAAAAATGAAGTTTATTAATACATGTTATGTAGTTCATAATATATATATATATCTGACTTATCCATAACTTGTAAAGCAGCAATAACAATAAACTATTCATTATTCATTTCTCTGAATTTTATTTAGCCTATAGCCAAGATTCTTTCCTTATGTTATACCATGTATCACCATTTTTCTGAGATATAGAATTCTGGACCAGGGTGCACATAGCCTCATGAAGACGAGGAGCCACTTGATAAAGAAATAGCGGCTTCAGTCATGAAGACCACCATCTGCCAATTGTAGAAGAATGGAGGAAGAAGATGCAACATGGGTAGTAGGCCTTGTCCCCTCATGGGATGAAGTTCTCGACCATTAGTATTACAGTGCTTTCACTGTACGACTTGGCCGGCAATTGCACGGGCCGACTATCCGTGACTCATGCATCAAGCGCCCAAGTGATGCCTCGTCTCACCACTGAAGTCTAGCATGTGATCTGATTGCGTTCACACGTGAATAATTATTACAGCAGTGTTTGTGTTTTTTTATGGTTAAAGTAGTTTTTAGTTTTGCTTGAAGTGTTTTAAAAATGCCACGACCTAATTATACATTAGAACTACTGCGTGTGAATAGCAATTTCCTCATTAGGTGCCATAGATGTAATGATGCAGAAGGACGGCATTTCCAACATCTCCTGTGATAAGGTAAGTTTGTATTTTTATTTTATATTTTCATATTTTATTGTGATTACAATTTCGGAAATATATACGATTCGCCGGGAGTACCGTGATATGTCACGCGCCTGGCCCCGCATGAGGTTTATCTGTGACGGTGGAGCGGCCCGTGCGATTGCCGGCCAAGTCGTACAGTGAAAGCACTGTATAACCATCAATAAGCCATCCAAATCCAATGATTTCCCTATATTCCTCCATTAGGTTCTGCTTTTTGTCTTGGTTTCATGTTTATTTTATCATAATTAGGTAGTTGATAAAATATTTTCCTCAGCAACTGCATTTTAAGAATGATTAGCAAGTCCATGCAAATTTGTCGCACTTTGCCCCTTTTGATAGGTGCCCAGGAAAACTAGGCATTTAGCTAACTAATAAATTCATTCTTATACATTCACAAAATACAGTATACGGTTGAATTAAGAGCAACATAAGAAATGTATACTGTTTTTTGTGAATCTGTATGAGTGAATTTATTAGTTAGCTAAATACTTGGCTTTCTTGGACTATTATCAAAAGGGGTGAAGTGCGAAAGATTTGCATGGATTTATAAGTCATTCTTAAATTGCAGTTGCTGGGGTAAATATTTTATCAACTACCTAATTGTGACAAAATAAACATGAAACCAAGGCAAAAAGCAGAACCCAATGGAGGAATGTAGGGAAATCGTTGGATTTTGGTTGGCTTATGGATGGAATTCGGATGGCAACAGTTGGCATTCTGTTGGCATTACAATGATGGCCCAACAGATCGCCAACGAACATTCCCAACTGTTGGGATTTTGTTGGATATTGGTTGGCTACAGTTGGCAATTGGTTGGGTAAAATGCACTTTGCCAACGGAACCCCGACGGACATTCCTAACCGTTAGCCAACGAAACATGGCGATCATTTCCCAACATTGGCCCAACGATCTGTGCTACTAGGGAAGAATGTCACTACACCCTTTAAGAATATAACACACAACATTATCAGGTCAAACAGATTTTTTGGCCTTGACCTTTTTTATAGCATGTCGTATATCATCTTCAGTTATAATTCCTGGATAAATAAGATTACACTTAATAATAGAAATATCTTCAACAATAGTATTGAGAGGTACACTACTTGGTATATAGATGGTCTGAAAGTGTCCCTTGAAAGCCTGAACAATTTTAGCAGAACCCATGTACTCATGTTCTTCGTGTTTGAAGTGAGAAGGTAAACCATCACCAGTATTTCTATTGCATCTAATAAACTTCCAAAAAGCTGAACAGTTTCCATTATATGCTACTAGAAAAGTTATTATTTAAAAACTTTTGAACAGTGGATGACAAAAAGGAATAATCATTACCTTTATAACCATGACGTTTCTGCCTGTCCATCAGGCCTTTTTCAAGTGAAATGTGACTGCCCTCATGTTGGTCCGCTGCCATCTACCCATTTCCATTCAGAAAACTTCTACTTACGCAGTCATCCTCCACCCCCTCGGCCTGGTTCATAAAGGTAGTATCTCTGTGATGCCCATTAATCCATTCACTGGAATTTCATATTCCGAGGTCATCCCAATGTACGCAGGCGGGAATTTTGGCTTGATTGCTCCCTTCACGAATCTCCTGACGATGTTAAGCCACTCGTCGCCAAGGTCTCCCTTATAGTTGTTAAGACAGTTCTCCATTCCACTAATGATGTGAAACACCTCGCTTACTTTCCTCCGAATAGGATTGTCCTCCACCCTTAAGATTTTAAGGTCACCTATTTGATGCTTGTTACCATCCATGTGTTGACTCAAACTGGTATTGGTCTTTTTATTTCTAACATCGCCCTCATGAGTGCATCAAATCGGTGACCTTAAAATCTTAAGGGTGGAGGACAATCCTATTCGGAGGAAAGTAAGAAGGTGTTTCACATCATTAGTAGAATGGAGAACTGTCTTAACAACTATGAGGGAGATCTTGGCGACGAGCGGCTTAACATCATCAGGAGATTGGTGAAGGGAGCAATCAAGCCAAAATTCCCACATGCGTACGTTGGGATGGCCTCGGAATATGAAATTCCGAGCGAATGGATTAATGGGCATCACAGAGATACTACCTTTATAAACCGGGCCGGATGACTGGAGAGGATGACTGTGTAAGTAGCAGTTTTCTGAATGGAAATGGGAGGATGATAGTGACATCGTTCGGCGAGGGGCAGCGCACCAACATGTGGGCAGTCACATTTCACTTGAGGAAGGCCTGATGGACAGGCAGAAGTGTCATGATTATAAAGGTAATGATCATTCCTTTCTGTCATCCATTGTTCAAAAGTTTTTAAATAATAACTTTTCTAGTAGCATATAATCTCGCACAGTAGAAAGAGTTGGACTGTGGTAAATTACCAAATATGTTGGTTTCCATTATGTATGCTTAATTCTGTTTCCTCTGTACAGGGTGTATCATAATTAATAGCACAAACTGAAACAGTTGAAAGTATATGATAACAGAAGACAAAAGTTCCAGCAAACGTTGGTCTGCAAACAAGCTGTTTGAGAGCTTTATTATTGTGAATGTGTGGTTATGAGCATCCACTGACTTCATTAAGAAACATCATCCTAATTAGTACAAATGAATTTTAAAAGTAGACTTTTTGTTTAATTGCCATTCTAAGTTGCCTTACAATTCTCTCACAGCTTAACTTAACAAGGAATACAATTCTACTTTAGTATGTTACACGTTATTAATACTGTGCACTATTCCTGTTAAAGGAGGTGTTCAAAGTGTCGTCCTGGCACCTGGATACAATACTGCACTCATCTCTGCAGTGAGTTTCGAATTCTTTCAAACACCCCTGGATCATCTCGGAATTCTTGACAAGCATGTACAATTCTTTGCTGTTGCTGTGTGGTTCCATTTTGACTACATCGAGTTCAGCACACATGACACTGTTCAGACAATTGATCTGACTGATCTGACTTTAACTGTGTACTGTACCCATTTGTCTGTCATGTTTGGTTTGATTACAACTCCACCTTGTGGAAATGTTCAGTTTTGTAAACAAGAGCACATCGTGGACCGCTTCTAAGTGTAAAGCACAACTAAGGATGTCAGTGGCGTCTCATAACCACACATTCACAATAACAAATCTCACAAACGACTTGTTTGCTAAAACCTTTTTTGCTTCTGTTTTTATACACTTTCATCTGTTTTGGTTTGCACTATTAATTATGATACACTGCCATTAATTATGTACATTTACTATGAGCAGCATTTATGTCATACTGACCCTCAGATCATAGTTTTTCATAACAGAACAAATGGCACAGTAAACCTGATTTTATTCTATTTATATGCTTCTTTTTAATAAATTTTCTTAATGATATCAAATGTATACAATCATGTAGAGGATGGACTTTGCCCCCTGGGAGATAATTTTATAATTATAACAGAATTACGCATAGTTTAGGTGTGACAATAATATGTTGTGTTTCAGTTTCCGTATATTTTATTGCTACCAGTATATAATATCAGTATAATCATAATGTCTTTGATGCTTCTATCAGATAAATCACTATTATTGAAACAGTTAAACCATCTGTGTCGAATTCACTCTGTTCTAAATACTCTAATAATTAATTATTCATCATCTTTTCCACAAACAAATATGTTTGCAAACATTCTCACATGAAAAGACAATATGTTTCGATTACAAAAACATTATTTTCTAAAGGTCAAAGTTCTCACAAAGTATGTCCTTGAAATGAATGGAGAAACCTAATTTTTTGTTGTACATTCCAAGATACAGTCAGTCTCAAAAATGTGTCTATTATTTGGTAAAACTTAATTCTGTTCTGATCGGTGCTGGGCATTTTACACAGAGTGAATCAGCAGTGGCTTTATAGAAGCACTTCTCCAGCAAACAGCTTGGTGCTGAAAGGGTTAAATATGCTCATGAAAATATTGTTGACATCCACTACTTTACCAGAAAACAATCTGGTTAACCTAGACTACCCTGAAATATAAAATCACATTACTGTGAATAAAGCTTTTCCTACTGCTCAAATCAAAATTTTTCAAATGACACTTAGAATGTGGAGTCCAACCATATTTCTTAGGGTGTACAAAGAGTGTAAAAATAATCTCACATTCACTTGGTTGTTACCAGTGGTGTAGTCGAGGGTAGATGCAGGTAAATGTCATATACCCTCAGCATAACCTTAACATTACATTTAATTGCGTATAAGTTCTGGTTTACTTATATTTCATTTATTTCTTTGTTTATTTGTTTGCATATTTCACAATTCTGCCATTGACTCGAGAGACCAGTGAGAGAGTAGCCTGTGTAGGCTAAAGATTCTGGTGATTTACCAAATTTGTTCTGTGGAATGTTTCTTGTTACGTAGAACCAAATCATTAAGATTTTTATCTGAAAATAGCACACTTTTCAAACCCCTTTTTATTATAGCCCTTGTGTAGAATGTGATCGATAAAATGTAGGCCTATTTTATCTTTTGAAATCTCCAAACTCTATATCTATCCCGCTAGATGGATATATGCATTCATGAACCACAGATTATTATCTCTATCCTGATAGGCCTATGACTATTTTATGTGAAATTATGGATGGCCATTGTTAATGCCTCATATTGAAATCAGAGAAATATTTCACATTTTTTTCCCTAAATTAAATAATTTTATTAATAGTGCTTCTATGTAGTCAAAGTAACCAGTTAAAAAAGCGTTCCAATAAAATTTTCCCAAAACCTTATAGAGTATACCCTGGGCAAATTTTGAGACTACAGCACTGATTGTTACATACAATTAGTACACATTAGAAAGTAAATTTCATTTTGCTTTTCTCCCCCAGTAAAAAATACTTCCTAACAAAGATTTACTGCATGTAGTTCAAGGCTGAAGTGCGGTGAGTCTTCTCTGGAAAACAAACAGGATAATAGGTCTCAACCACTTCTCTCTACAAGCAAAAATGAAACTTTAACCCTTGTGCCAATTATTGTCACACCAGCAGCGTGATGCTATTTTGATATTAGTTCTCATTTTTGTACTGAGTTTTTCTCAAACTGAAATAGACAAAATAAGAAATTCACAAGTACCGGTATTATTTACGAGGACTGTAGAAAATCTATAGGCCCTACGTGATAGGAAAGTAATGTAACGCAATGATACACACTGGGTATACAAAAAAAATTATAACAACATATTATATGCGGTTGCAAAAAATTGGTTAAGTCTTTAATATAACAGTACAGTTATTTTCGTAACATAATATGTAAAATATTTCATATTTTGTCCATTTCAGTTTGGTTCTTTTTTTTTCAGTTTGAGAAAAGTTTAACACAAAAATGAGAACTAGTAGCAAAATTTCACCGTGCTCCTGCAGGTGTGACAATAATTGGTATTGCAGCAAGACTGGCACAAGGCCAGATAAAAGGGAGATAAGGAAAATCGAAGTTAAAAGAAAACGTCCTTCCTCCAGCTAGGAACTGAACCTAGGTTCTCTGAATTTATAAATCACTTCATTTGATAATAATAAAAATAAAATATCGGTAAATAAAAATAATGCACTTTTACTTACATGAACAGTAGCTTGGTGCAAATTTGCTCCAATTTGCTTCTTAGTAATAAAAATTTATTTTAGCACAGACACCTTTACATCATGAAGTTGGAAACAGTAGGGTGGCAGTTTTTAATATCGACGGAAGAATAATTAAAGGGATAATGCAGTACGGTTACTGATGTGACAGCCATAAACAAAATAATGTCATTGTTCGCAAATTTTCACCAGCACTGCTGCTTGAGTGTTAATATAATAGGTACCAGTACATACTTTTGTATGCAGCATCCTGTTCCATATTCTCACAACAGTGTAACCCTGCTTTGGTGCAATCAACCCACTTTGTTGTGGCTTCTGCAAGGATGAAAGCTTTTTGTAAAAGTGCTAATGTTTTCTGATTGTTGTAGTCAAAGTCCACTTTCAAACCTGATTCCCTGTCCTGCATGAGGAAATAAAAACCATATATGTCATCTAAATCCAATTAATAAGTATTTCATAGATTAGTCTTTAACAATATTAGTTGTAGGATTTTGGATGTCAAGCGAACTCATGTTTAAATGATGAATATATAGTTAAATTAATACTGACACATCAGTCTTGATGGTGCAGAGGTAGCATGTTTGCCTCTGGATCATATTCAAACCTGGCCAATGTCAATGGATTTTAAGGAAGTGAAAGTCCTGGGAACAGGGTCCACCAGAAGGGACTATTATTTATTTCATACTTTTTGCCCCTATCCATGGTATCTATCATAGGCCTTTACATGCACAGTAGTTTTAAACAGTAGGGGACATCAGTTTTCTTAACTATTTATAAATTAATATGAAAGAATATAAGGAAAAGAGAAGTTGATTAAATTCAAAGGGAAAAAAATACAACCATTAACTATTGCAACTATATACTACAACTTTGCTACTGAACTATTTGTCTTAAACATAACAGTGATAACTTAAAGCTAAAATTACAGCTGTAAAATTCAGCTGATACATTCATTTCTGAAAATTCTGTAATTTTGTCAAATCATTAGTTGAGCTAAATACAACTTTGAATCAACACGGATGGTTGCTGTTATGAAGGAATAACATCCTTTTATAAACCACAGAATCTAATAATTGCTATCTGACTAGATGGTATTACGCTTTAAATACTTTTCAATAAATAGACATTTGATTGCACTAGAACAGTATATATATTTTTAAAAAGTTTTATAGACATTACCTTCAACTTTCAAAGTTGTTAACTGCTGTTAATTCCATGATGTTTTAATTGTTAACAAATAGAATTTATATTATACCAACAATTCATCAATAATTCTATCCATAATTTTTTTAACAGGATCTTATATACCTGTATGTTCCATATTATTTTTGAATGGTAATGACCACAAATATATCAACTAATTTTTACATAGAAATATTGACAAATACCTAAAATATAACCTCAATAGAATAAGAAGTAGCCTACATAATAAGGCATAATAAGGTAATCCGATTAAGTGTCTCTTTTGGGCACAAAAACACAGACAGCGACGCAACTTTGCTAACGAGCGACTGGACGCGATGCTGCTTGCAACTTGTCCAGTTCACGTCGCCCCAAGTCGCGTCGCTCATTACGTGTTTAATCCCAAATGTTTATATGTAGGCCTATTTGATAGTGTCGCGTCACGTCGCTCGCTGTGTGTTTGTGTTTGAATCCTTACAGATAGGTGGAATGTCGGGTGGGTGCACGTGAGATTGAGTTTGGGGGGGGGGGGGGCGCCTGACGAAATCTTGCCCCGGGCGCCAACAAACCACGCGACGGCCCTGGTAACAGCATAAAGTAAAAACAGCCACAAGTTAGTGTCAGGCAATAATATCAAGAACCAACAGATCAGTATTACTTTTGTCTAAATGCCAACTTAATCCATGGCAATAATAAATTACGGTATCGTTAACAATATCTAAGACTACAATCAAGTATCTCTGATAGGCAATTAACACACTTGTTGCAAGTAGTGAAGAGTTGCAAAAAATGTGGTTCGCTGCTGGAATTCACTGTCTGATGAAATCAGGAACTGTCGGAGCCTCAATAGTTTTAAGTTAGAGAAAGGCCTAACTAGTCAGTTACTGTGCAAAACCATTTAGCAAAAATTTGATTTCCAGGCTGATTTTTTTTTTCCATTTTATTCATTTCATTTTTCTCTTTTTCTTTATGAACACTATTTTGTAAGATTTCAGTTATTTAGTGTTCACTTTTTATGTAATTTAATGTGTAGTGTAATTCATAAGTTATTAATCTAACTTCAACATTAATAGCATATTACCATTATTATTAATATCAATATTATTTAATTCATATTACCACTATTATTATTGTTATTTCTTTATCCTGTTATTGCTTTATATTTAATTATAACTTTTCATTTTTTCTTACCTCATATTAATGTACCGGTATTAATTAAAAATATTATTGTATTAATTTTGTAAAGAAATTATTGTAATGGTATTGAAATTATTCTAGAATAATTATTAGAACTATGTAATGTAAATTTCTGTATCTGGTTGAGTGGAAGAGAAGGCCTCGAGGCCTTAACTCTACCAGATAAAATAAAACCCTTTATTAACATTATTATCATTGTAATTAAATATCATAGTTTTAAAAAATTGCACTAAATATAGACTAAACTTAAAAAATTTGTTTTATGAGTTATTAGCATTATTCATCACTGTATAATACGTTAGAAAAATCACTTAAAAATACTCTGCTTATTTTTTCTGGGCATTAATGGGTTAAGTCCTAGCTGAATTATATTTAAAACAAGTTTTAATACTATAACCTGTAATTTCCTTAAAAATGCACCCAGTTCTACGAAATCCATTAGCGTGACCAACATAACAAGGGGAAAATACAGAAAGAACTAACCTTGGTTAACATCCAGTTGATAAAATACTTTGCATGTTCTTTCCTTGTAGGCCTACTCTTAATGGTAATTTTGTGCTACCAATATCAGATTGTTTTCATTGCATCACAGGAAAAGAAAAGGGATAAAAGGAGTACATACATAAAGAATAATATCATTTCTTTTTCGGCTGTGCCAAATGCAGCATAATAATTTCAAATTAACTTATATAAATCAACATTTACATGTTATAGAAACTGATATTGGGAAGATCACAGTGAAGTCATAATATTATATTATGGTTTAAAAAACACACTTAAACTTCACTAATTTCATACCTTGGTAGGACTACGTAGCAGTGGCGCCGACTCCATGGGGCCTGAGGGGGCCCGAGCCCCCTCAAAAATTCGTTTGGGGGGCTCCGCCCCCCCCAATAATTTAAGAAAATTATTAGTTATATTATGCTTTGTAAAATCACAAAATTATGTTGGTATTTTTTATTTTCCTTGTTTGACGATAGTTACCTTTTAAAATACATTCAGTAATGAGTTAAAACAAATAATTATTACGGTAGTAAGCAGGTTAACTGAAAACGAGTGGTGTGAATCATGATAGTGTTACGGTGCTGCGGGCACACTTAGAATTTGTCCCGGTGCGCGAACCTTCGTGTAAGGTCTGGCGGGCCAGCGCTGCGGCCGCGGCGACATCAAAAGGACTGGAGCAGAAGTGCCTGGAACCCTCCACCTCGCGTCGCCTTGACGCTTCGAGACATTACGACGCCGTGGCTATATAAAGCCCACCCTGCTGGAGCAGTCATTCAGTGTGGATAGTTTCGTTCAGTGCATGCTGCAGACGTGTTTAGCGTTCCGACTTTAGT
Source organism: Ectobius pallidus (assembly GCA_964059195.1). Taxonomy (NCBI): domain Eukaryota; kingdom Metazoa; phylum Arthropoda; class Insecta; order Blattodea; family Ectobiidae; genus Ectobius; species Ectobius pallidus. Next base: position 80,995,097 of record CAXKWD010000001.1, read on the forward strand.
GTTTAGTGGACTCTTTTATGTGACTATATTTTATTAGTTTACTTTAGTCTCTTAGTGTATTGTGAATTAAGTTTGCAATGGTTTGCAATGGATAAATTTGTTACCAAAAAGGTGCGCTTGGAAGTTGATGATACTGCAAGTCAACCTCCGACAATAATTGCTTCGTCGTCTTCAGGCGAGAACTGTTCACAGCCAAAACCTGGACAATCCGGTAAGGGAAGATCATTTCAGAAGTCTTGGTTGATCAAATATACATGGCTAGAATATGAAGCATCTACCGAAAAAGTTTTTTTGCAAAACCTGCAAAGAGGCAGATGCTAAAAATCTATTACAATTTTCTTCAAAAAAAGAAGATGCATTTATTTCCGTAGGGTTTTCTAACTGGAAAAAGGCTTTGGAAAAATTCCGTCTTCATGAAAATACGTTTACGCATAAAGAAGGTGTTCTGAAACTAAATGCCATCACTAACCGAAGTGTGGCCTCCCAATTGAATGAACAGTTAGATAGTGATATGAAGAAAGGCCGTTTAGCTCTTGAGACAATTTTTACTACCGTGCAATTTCTATGCCGACAAGGCCTAGCAATTAGAGGGCACGAAGATGTAAACTCAATTTTTTTTTCAATTGTTGGAACTCCGAAAGAATGACGTACCTGAGTTAAAAGATTGGTTAGGGCGTTCGGGGTATAAGTGGACGTCCCACGATATTCAAAACGAGATCATTGATCTACTAGGAAAGTCTGTGTTGAGAAAAGTATTGGCTTCAATCAAGAAGACTGAACATTTTTCTATTATGGTTGACGAAACAAGTGATTCTTCGATTCACGAACAAGTGTCATTTTGTATTCGTACTGTCAATGATTCCTTAATTATCAACGAAGACTTTATTGGCTTATACGAGACCCCCAACACTGAATCACAAACTCTGTTTAGTATTTTAAAAGACGTATTTGCTCGTCTTCATTTGTCAATGGATAACTTAAGAGGACAGTGCTATGATGGTGCCTCGAATATGAGAGGTAAGTTCAAAGGACTAAAAAAGTTAGTTTTGGATATACAACCAAAAGCACGTTATGTGCACTGCACTGCTCACAGTTTAAACTTGGCAGTTGTAGACAGTCTCCGCCATCTTACGTCTATGAGGGATATTATGGCCTTAGCCAAGGACTTAATAAACACCGTAAGGGAATCCAACAAAAGGATGGGACTTTTCAGAAGCATACGCTGTGAGAGCACCAACGACCAAGCTGGTCTACGACCCCTTTGCCCGACTCGATGGACTATGTGAGCTTCTAGTGTCTTGAGAATATTGAAAAACTTTGAAGAACTTCTAGAGTTTTTTGAAACATTTTCTGCAGAGGACAAAACAGAGGCAGGTTACAAATGTGCAGGCTACCTTGAGTCAATGTTACAATTCAAAACTTATTTCTTTTTACGTCTTTATTGCCATGCAATGAACCCAGTAGAGGATGTCAATGAAAAAATGCAATGCCCTAATCTAAGTGTTGCTGATCTGGAAAAAATATATGAGGGCTTGATTTGTATATTGAATGGAAGGCGTGATAGTTTTGAACACTTTTGGGAATTGTGTTTAAAAGAAAAACCTTCACAAGTTGATGATCCTTCGCTTCCTCGGAATCGACGTATACCAAAGAAGTATGAAAACAACGAAGCCAGCTCACCGCACACTTTCAAAACCCCAAAGGAATACTACAAAGCTATTTACATTGAAGTTTGTGAAACGGTGCAATCTTGCATTACTGAGCGGTTTGCATCAACTGGACTCACACAGGTCATTGCAGTTGAACAAGAGTGCTTGCGTTTAGTAAACAGAGTTGAAACAAATTTTGAAAAATCAACTGAGTTTTTAAAAAATGACCTAGACATTGAGAGACTGCGCTTACACTTGAATATGTTATCCGATATCGCTAATAAAAAACAACTGGTCTTAAAAAACATGCGTGATGTGAGAAAGTACATTACACAAGAGCCTGCAGTTGGAGAAATGTTATGTGAAGTAGTGAAGTGTATTAAGCTTCTCCAAGTAGTTCCAATCACGACAGCAACAGCAGAACGGTCATTTAGTGCCCTTAGACGTCTGAAGTCATATCTCCGATCAACAATGGGACAGAAGCGATTAAACAACTTGGCTGTTCTTCAAGCCCACCGAGATGTTTTGGATGAATTGGATATCCGACCAGTCATCAACGACTTCATATTCAGTAATCCAGTCAGACGGTCGACATTTGCACCTTTCTAAAGACACTCTAGCCCTAATAATGGTATTTAGAGCAATATTAGTCGGCCGCGGTGGTCTAGAGGTAGCGTGCCCGCCTCTAGATCCGCAGGGCGCGGGATCAAACCCGGCCGCGGTCGATGGATTTTTCAGGACGTAAAAATCCTGGGCACGGAGTCCTCCGGGAGGGACTTTAAGCTGGGGGTCCCGTGTCGTAGATTTACGGCACGTAAAAGAACTCCAAGCCTAAATTAGAGCCTCTGGAAAAAATTTCTCGGCCCTTTCACGTCCAAGAAATACTTAGTTTCCAGAGGGGGGTTGCGAGGCGATGGGCTTACCACCTGTCCCTCTACCCTCTCTCGGAAAATAAGCATATCAAAATTAGTATAGGTAATGAAACCTCCATTGGAGGCCCCTTCGCCCCACCTGGGGATCATAGGGTACCAGATACAGATACAGATACAGAGCAATATTAAAAATCTTTATAAAATAGAGAATTAAATACATACAGAATGTTAAATTTTCAGTTTTGAAATATTAGTACTAGTTTAGTACTGTATTTCTATATTACTATAGTACTGTATTAGTTATTTTCAAATACTTAAATATTTTTAGGGTGTAAGACCCAATTAAAGCCCGTTATTTACATACTTTTTGACTGAAAGTATTAGGCATACTGTATTAACTTTATTAACTGTATTAAAGCATTAACGTTGAGATATTGTTTTTATTTAATGAACCCTCAGCCTTATTCAAAGTAAGCTTAAATTAGCTATTTCAATTATTAATCAAAGTGCTATTACTGTGCGACAGCAATATTTTATGTTTTATTCATTTAATGATAGTTTAGGATTTATTTAAATATAATTTCAGTCCTTTCAGAGCTATATATTCACTGCTCTGTAATAGTCTGTAAGCATAATTATTACTGTAAATTAAATTAGATTTTTACGAAAATATCGTGCGTGTTTGTTTTGTTTCTTTTTTCAAAGCCAAAAAGTGTTTCAGGCTTGTCGAGTTTCCCGGAGTGTGGAGTTATAGAGAGTCGAGTTTTCGGGGTTCTAATGTTGATCATATGACTCTAAAATACTTTTAAAAACTTTAAAACTCACTAATTTTCATCTAAAATTTAGAAAATTTCCTGGGGCAGGACCCCGGTATGGGCCCCCCCAATATTTTTTATAAGTCGGCGCCCCTGCTACGTAGTTTCAATCACCATTGTGATTATCTTCGGCTACTTCTGAAGTTTGTTTGGCTGCACTGTTGTCCTTAACCGTCAATCCTAGCTGCTGGATGCCAACTGGTGGTGGGTGGATGTATCTTCTTATTAAACTGTCTTCTGCTGGTATCTCGAAGTTAAGTAATTTGTGTTTGTTTTTTTGAATGAAAATCTTTTCCCAGACTGTCAGTTCTAGTGGTCTTTCTACTGACTTCACATCCTGTTCTATTTCATGTCCCTCTTCCCAAAAATGAGCGGCAATTGCGGATTTTTCTGTCTGTCTGAATTTGATGTTCCTATAATGTTCCTTGTATCTAATTTCAATATTTCTTTTTGTTTGTCCTATGTACATTTTTTCGCAATCCTTGCAGTCTATTTGGTAAATGCCTGATTTTTTATTGTGAGGTACTTTATCTTTATGGTCCTTTTTTAGTAAATTTCCTAAGCTGAACTTATTTACGGGGGCCAGAGTAATATTGAAATCTCTGAATACTTTTTGAAATCTTTTTTGTCCCCAAGGATGAAAGGTGAATTTTCTATATTTAATTTTACTGTATTCCTCCTCATTTCTTAAGGTAGTCTGTTGCTGTATAAGTTTTTTTCTTTTAAACTTCTGAATCTTTTTTGTCTATGAGGCATTTACTAAATCCATTGTTTGTGGCGGTTTTTATTATACAGTTATATTCCTTATTGTATTCATCTTTGTTTAGAGGCACATTCACTAGTCTGTGGGCTAGACTATTGATCACTGCATGTTTATGTTGGACTGGATTGTAGCTGTCTGCTTTTATGTAATTATCTGTGTAGGTTTGTTTCCTGTTTATACCATATTCAATGGTGTTGCCTCTATGGAGCAATTTCAAATCCAAAAAAGGCATCAGTTGTCAGCTTCAGTTTCCATGGTAAATTGAATACTTTTATCCTGTAGGTTAAGGAGTTTTAGTGCATCATGGATTAGTTTTTTGGGTACCAGACTTTGAACATTAGTGGAAAGGCCCCTGTGAGTTTCAATTCAAAATTGCTCATGAATAAATTCGCTAAAAATGGGGAGAGAGGATTTCCCATAGCTAATCCGGAAGTTTGTTCATAGACTTTGCCTCTAAATGTGAAAAAGGTTTGTTCAATACATAATTTAGTAAGGTTTAGATATTCATCCACGTCTTCTCTTTCTAAACCGGTGGATATTAGCCATTTTTCTAGAACTGGTACTAGTTTTTCTCTGGGGATACTCGGGAATAGTGAGCAGATATCGAAGGAAACCAAAATGTCGCCACTGGTTAAGTTGGCATCTTTCATTTTTTCAATTAATTCCAAAGAATTCTGTATGCATTTACTTTCAAATTCTCACAAAAAAAAAGAAAAATTTAAAGTAAAAGCAAGCAACAACACGATACCTAAAATATTTGGCCTACCAAAAATCCATAAGCCAGGCAATAAAATGAGGCCTATTATACGCAATGTAGGAGCACCCACATACAACATAGCCAAATGGCTAGTCAAAAAGTTTCAGGAATTACCCCAATTTGAAGATACATCCACATTTTAGGAACATTAAATTCAGACAGACAGAAAAATCCGCAATTGCCGCTCATTTTTGGGAAGAGGGACATGAAATAGAACAGGATGTGAAGCTATTAAAGCCAGTAGAAAGACCACTAGAACTGACAGTCTGGGAAAAGATTTTCATTCAAAGAAACAAACACAAATTACTTAACTTCAAGATACCAGCAGAAGACAGTTTAATAAGAAGATACATCCACCCACCACCAGTTGGCATCCAGCAGCTAGGATTGACGGTTGAGGACAACAGTGCCGCCAAACAAACTTCAGAAGTAGCCGAGGATAATCACAATGGTGATTGAAACTACGTAGTCTTACCAAGGTATGAGATTAGTTAAGTTTAAGTGTGTTTTTTAAACCATAATATAATTTACATGTTATCTTGCTCCATATATATAATTATAAATTGTTTGTTTCTTAGTAATAAACTACTGTAGCACCAAAACTTCTCAAGGTCCGAAAAATATGCTTAAATGTGAACTAAAAACAAACATCATTTCTCAACCAGTCACTCCCTAGGTCCACCCGTAAAGATCAGTTGTCTTATTCATTCATTCATTCAGTCAGTCAGTCAGTCATTTTTTTTTTTTGCACAGATTCTTCCTTGTATAGGCCTACAGTGTTGACCAGAGTGCCATTTGTAAGGGGTGGGGAATCCCCCACTGGCTTGAACCGTAGCATGATATAACTTACACATTTAAAATTTTAATTCTAGTAGTAAACTTATTACATATCACCCCTCTGATAGAATCAGAAATCGTACACTGGGGTTGACAATGGTTTCTTCGTGCTGCAAAAGTAAAATAGTGTCCCTAGCATGAATAATGTTTTTAACCATGGCAAGGAAAACCACTTATTCGCTATGGAGTAATATTGTCACCATCTATATTCTATATTTGTTAGTTGGGCGAATGAAGCAAGCCTATGAGCAAAATAAATCATTTTACCATTGTATCATACACTGTTTTTTAGACAGCCGTTAATATTTGTGAAATAATTTTTTTGCGTACTGTGCAGCCATTTAGGGGAGGCATCCAGTTGTCCTGCCACCTAGTATGCACTTGCACAGCCAGATTCTGATAGCTGGTGCATGGCTGCCAACATATAGGATGGAGTGCACAATGCTTTTCAGCCACCAAGTGACTTAATTTTTGCGACTACTGTGAGAAATGTAATGTTTGAATACTTGCAGGCAAGAAGATTGTAACTCAACACCTTTTGTCAAAGGTATGTTTCCAAGCATAAAGGTTTTAAATGTGTAGGAAATTGCCTCCATCAAGTTGATATTGGTGAAACTGAGTTGTTTCAGTAAGATTTTTTAATAGCTAATTGTTGTTGGGTGCATAAAGGTGACTTCAGAATTCTTAAATTAAGGGAAAATAAGGAAAGTTAGCATGTCAAGTTGGGCAAGAAACCAGTAGAATCATTGGAGGAATTCAAGAAAAACATATTTGGGTTCTAGAAAGAAAAATAAACCAGGAAAGTTATCTTGTAAAGAAGCGGGTGCATAAAGATTGTAAGAAATTTTATTTTGGTTATAGATTTATGGATACATTTTGCATTAGTTTAAAACAAAGAATCAATTCTTCTTTGATCTATGTGGGTAATAAACACCATAATAAAGTTACACTCATTGTTGTTTTATGGTTTGTTCTATTCTTAGCTTTCTGATGTCTAAAATTTTTATATTAGCTGTTTGATTAACAAATCAAAAGAAAATAAACTGGATTACAGTAGCTCATATCTGGGTTTCTACATGAGGTGTTTCAAGTGGGTATGAGAGCCCTAGCTTGCATACCATCACTCTCATTGGCTACAGACGAACTTTTGTCTCATTGATCCTTTATGTACAGATTGGGCATGTGCCAATGCTACTGGACTGTTGCTGGCCATTTGGCATGTGGCTCATTATCCCCATGCAAACTATATTCACAGATTCTAGGTAAGTGACAGATAGGTTAAGGACAGTGATATTAGTGTTAGTGACATATTGAGCTAGGTTTGTGGCAGTTAGGAATAATGAATAGCAATTAGGAATAGTGACATCTAGAGCTAGGTTGATGGCAATTAGGTCACGAACTGTGATATTAGTGTTGATTACCATCAAGTTTACAGCCCTCTTATCCCATCGTTATCCCTCCCACAGCTGAGCAGATGATTCTTATGAATAAGCATCATTTCATGGTGCTATATGCGTTTAATTTTGTGTGAACTTCTTAGAGATTTTACTTAGGCTATATTTAGAATATTCCTACAAGAAAAATGGATTCTACAGGTATTTAACAACAAGATAACGTGAAAGCTGGCCGTTTTTCATAAAGAAAAAAAATAGGCCCAGATATGCGCTTCTTAAACCCTAAATGATCTTTATGAATTTAATAATAATTGTTACCAAAGGGTTATAGCCCACAGATTATTCAATTGTTCGGCCTACATCCTTCTTCCATGGAAAATAAACGGTTTTAAAATTATTCATTATTTTTACAGTGCATTAGATTATCTTCTTCATAATATATAGTTCTGAGTATCATATTCTTTGAAAATAAAATGAATAAAATATCATAAAACAAAATCCTGTTTCCTGAAATATTTACCTTATGCATGTTACAACCTTCTTGCCGGCTATTCATTTAAAAAGGCGTAATGCACTTTAACATTCCCAATTTTTATCAAACTGAGTCTTTTTAGTAATCATATGCAAATATTTTAAACTAAAAGTGTGTTTTCCATGCAATCGAAACCCTAGTTGGAACCCTAGAGTGTTAAAATTTTATATCACAATGGCATAATTTTATCATAGGTAATCCCACGAGAGATTGCGAGTTGTCGATATATTTTCGAGAACGAGTTCGAGCAAATTTATCTGATGAAACTCTTAATCTCGAAGAGAAAGAACAGGAATCAGAAGAATGAAAAGATGTAATTTTAACAAACAATTTATAAATCATAAAAACAATAAGACAAAAGGAATTGAAGAAATGGCACTGGTAAAACTATAAAAAATAGAAAATGAAAGAAGCCAGATGGGATGATTTTGAAAACATGTGATGCATAACTTGAAGTTGTTAGCATAAAATTATTACACTATTCGGGCAGCATGCCAGTCGCGTGGCAGCACACCACTTTCCCTGGCCAATCCCAAAACAGACGAAATGTTTATTTGACAGCCCCTTGAGCTCCTACCAAAAATCTTCACGAATTGCTGTCAAATAATATTGCAAAACAAGCTATGAAAAGACTGGCGAAAATATAGATAAAGCCTTTTATTGCATGCGTGCTTAATTAGTGTTATGAAAAATTTCATGATGTTCACCGTCATAGGCGTAACCAGAACAATTCATTTTTGTGAGCCAAAATTAAACTTAATGAGCAGAGTTGGGGGGGGGGAGAAATACCATTATAGACTTCTGCCTAGCCTTTATTCCAACCGTAGGCGTCTTTGTCCAGATTCACTACAAAACTCGAATCATTACTTACACAAACAAAATCTTTTATTATTTCGTATTTTCCTTGCCCGAAGTTTCATATTAATACTATATGTGTATGTTTGACCACCATTACTCATTGTAAACAAATGATATATGAACGTCTATTTTTTTTATCTACTATATAGGCATGACAATCTGTGGCAATCTTTGTCCTGAATTTTCCTCAAAAGCAATCGCCAGCGAAGATCGTAGACCCGTACCCCGAGGATCATGATAACGAGTAACTTCATGGGGAACTAGATGGTTTTGTCAGTAGACTACTAAGCCGTCGGTTCTTTTCCCGTCCAGGACATTTATTTTCCTAAAAAATAAACGACAATTTGAATCTAATACGCAGGCTCCTTCAAGACCCTCTCGTTAGTTGAGTGATTTCCTTCTCACAGCACTCAGCAACCGCTATTTCTGGTGTCATGAATATGTGACGACAAAACATATTATGAAAGTCCAAGTACTGCTCTCATCTAAAGTTGAACTTCTTAAGTCTGTAATAATTGAATTTAAAAATATCAGGAAGGTTCTATCCAACGTCTGAAATTATGATTTTGCGAAAACAAAAGAATAGTTTCAGACTTATTACTTTTATTAACATTTATGTACTCATGATTTGGTTCATTAAGATAATTAAAGCACGGAAGTTAATATAATTGAACAATATAAGGGAGACAAAAATGATCAGAGAATCACGGACACGATTTCCTGTTTAGTAAATTTTTGCAAAGCATTTTATAACTTAAAGCCATGATATTTTCTCTTCATTTAATCGCTGCTTGTACTCACATTAGAGGTAGTATCAGGGATTCCAGGGCATAAAACGTATTTTTTCATAATGTTACTGTTATCATTATGACACGGTACGGCATACCTCTAGATAAAATTACCATAAAATATAGAAGTTATGAGGCATTAACAAGTCTGATATCAACGCCTTATCGCATTTTACTTCAAGTGATAATTATTCCTATATGCTCATAAGCGGGTAGAGGTCGGGGGCACTCTCTTGCCCCTGGGAGGAGAAACCCTCCCTAAAGGCGATGAGCCACCAGCAAGGCCAAGGCATGAGGATGCAGAAGGCAACGGGAGACCACTGCATTAAAGATCCAAGGATATTCCTAATTCAAGATGGCCAAGTCCAACCCAAATTATTCCGGAGTTTCTGTTCCCCCAATCGGATCTCGGGGGGGGGGGAGGTCTTGGATAAAACTGTTAGCGAAGGCAAAAGGAACATCAAAATTGGAACATGGAATGTGAGAACACTTTTAAAACCGGGAAGACTTGATGGACTGAAAAAGGAAATGGAGAAAGCAGACCTTGATATACTGGGTGTCTGCGAAACTGGATAGGGCGGAAATGGTGACTTCATATCAGAGTAATCCACAGTGGAAGTTTGAAGTCTGGAAAAAATGGAGTAGCAATTATTGTTAGAGTTAAATGGAAAAATAATGTTTTAAACACATACCACTACAATGACCGACTTTTAATAATCAAAATTAAAGCTTTTCCTGTTGACTTTTGTATAATAGCAGCCTACTTTCCAAGTACAAACAGCAAGGACGAAGAAGTTGAGGAAATATATGAACAAATTAGAAGACCTAATAAAATTATTAAAAATGCAAGATAATTTGATTATATTGGGAGATTTTAACGCATCAGTTGGTGATGAAGAAAATCAGTGGGTTGGGAAGTTTGGTCTGGGTAAAATAAATGGAAGGGGCGAAAGACTACTGGAATTTTGTGAACAACATGAAATGAAAATAACTAACACATACTTTCAAGTTCCCATCAGAAGAAGATACACTTGGAAGGCACCGGGGGACTTAAGGAGACACCAAATTGATTTCTTACTAGTGAGGAGGAGATACATGAACCAAATCAAGTCTAGTCATTCTTACCCAGGTTTTAAAGTGGACAGTGATCATGTCCTGGTGGTGGCAAAATGCAATATTATTATTAAGAAAATTCCAAGGAAGAAGAGTAGTAAATGGTGTTTAGAAAAAACTTAAGGATACTGGAACAGTGGACAGGCTGAAAGAAGAAATGGACAATAAGCTGGAAGGAAGAGAAAAGTGGGAAGATGTAAAAGAAACGATAATAAAAGTAGCAGATGAAATTCTTGGCAAGAACAAACTAGCACCAAGGAAACCATGGATGACCAAGGAAATATTAGATCTGATTGAAGAAAGGAATGCCCCAAGGAATAAAGACTTTGGAGAATACAAAAGAATTAAGAATAAAATCACACAAAACTCTATGGAAGAAAAAGAAAAATTGATGCAGGAAGTAAGCGAGGGAATTGAAGAAGATTTATTAAAGGGAAGATCAGATAAAGCTTATAATACAATTAAATCATTGCTACCTAATCAAAGAACAAGATCGAACGTTGTAAAAGACACAAATGGTAAACTGCTTTTTGATAACACTGAGGTGAGTAGAAGGTGGAAGGAATACTTGGAAGATTTGTACAATAGCAAAGATATACAAAACGTCAATGATTACATAGAAACGGAGGATGGTGTGGATGAGGAAATGATCGGTCCCTCCATAACTATGGGTGAATTTGAAAAGGCCCTAGGAAGCCTAAAAGATAAGAAGGCAACAGGTATAGACAAAATACCAGCTGAATTGCTGAATTGCTGAATTGCTGAAGAAAACAGGTGAGTCAACGAAAATACAATTATTCAAAATTGTTTCTGACTACTATGAAAATGGAATGCTACCTTCACACTTTATTAAAAGTAGAACTATAACCATTCCCAAGAAAGGTAATGCATCAGACTGCAGTAATTACAGAACTATATCAATTCTTTCTCATGCGTCAAAGATTTTACTAAACATAATAAAAGATAAGCTAAAGGGGAAAAAATTGAACAGAATTTAGATGAAGATCAATTTGGGTTTAGAACAGGGAGAGGAACTAGAGAAGCAATTTTAGCCCTTAGACTAATTCTAGATAGAAGAATTGAAGTAAACAGAAGAACTTTTGCCACCTTCATAGATCTCGAAAAAGCTTTTGATAACGTAGACTGGGAATTACTATTCCAAACATTGAAAAAATTTGGAGTAGACTGGAGGGATAGAAGACTTATTCTAAACTTATACAAAACACAAACAACTGAAATAAATATTAATGGGAGCAGACAAGAAGCCAGAATAAGAAGAGGAGTGAGACAAGGCTGCCCATTATCGCCACATCTGTTTAATATGTTCATTGACGAAGCAATCAGAGAAATGAAAAACAAAAAACAAACAAAGCGTCAGTATTCATAGCATTCGATTTGCAGATGACATAGTCATTTTGGCTGATTCAGAAAGGGAAATGAATAAAATACTTAAGTTCTATCAGAAGCACTGAAAAATTTAAAAATTAATATCAATAAAAAGAAAACAAAAACCATGGTGATCGGAAGAACAAATGAACATTTTAAAATCAACATACAGCTTGACGGTACAGCCAGGTCGAAATTTTTTGTTACTTGGGTAGCATTATCAATAAGTTTAACAAGTGTGACACAGAAATTAAGAGAAGAATAAACATGGCTAAACAAGCATTTCAGAACAAAAAGAATTTTCTCACAAATAACCATTTAAGCATGGAAGTAAGGAAAAAATTTGCCAAAACATTTATAAGCTGTGTATTAACTTATGGATGCGAAGCCTGGACAATAGGAAAAGCAGAAGTCAAGAAATTAGAAGCAGCAGCAATGTGGATATGGAGAAGACTAACAAAGACGAGATGGGTGGATAGGAAAACAAATGAAGAAGTGCTTAATGAAGTGATGAAAGAGAGATCCCTTCTTAATTCAATTAAGAGTAAAAGAGCAAAGTTAGTGGGTCATACATTTCGGCACAATGATCTACTCATTAACATTTTTGAAGGGAAAATACTGGGAAAGAAATCAAGAGGACGTCCTAGAAATTCATTTATTAAAAACATGATAAAGGATATGTGCTGTCATATGAAAATTTAAAGAGAACAGCGATGAAGAGGAAGACAATGGCTACTACAACAAGGCATTGCCTTTAGATCCTGATGATGATGATGATGATATGCTCATATGCAAGGTAGTCAGTTGTTACAATTATTTTTTGTCATGAGATCATGGAGGTGAAAGAAAGTCGCCAACTTTCTGAATATTTCTATCAATAGTATTTACAGCTGGGAAAATGTAGATATTTAGCATGAAATATTTTGAAAACTGTTGATGCTACGAAAAATTGTTTTTTGGTCGAGTTGTGTAATCTAGTGAGCTCTACGTTTTTCATGAAATATGTGATTGCCTATCTCTTATGGTATCCCAGTTAAATTTTTTCCCTTATTCACTGAAAGTAATAAAAACTTCTCAGGCCTCGCTTCACATTTGCTTTTAGTCATTTAGTTTAGAAATGTAGCTTATGTGTCAACAAAATTTCCAGGGACGGACGTCCATGACTATTAATCTTAATCTCTGCTTTTATACAATTTTTTAGACGACGCATTCTTCCGTTAGTATTAGTAGCAGTGAAAAGGTTAAGAACGAATAGCTTATTTTAATGTGATTCCAAGTTTCAATTGCTGTAACACACTGGAGCAACTAAAAATATAAAAAATACATGTTTTTAAAGGTAGGCCTACACATTTTGGGTAGGCCTATATTAGTTATTTCGAGTGATTTTTTCAGTATTATATGCCTGACAGAACATCTTGAAGCATTCTTGGGTATAATGCACACATTATATCACAAGCCTATGTGATGTGTATAGAAAACTATGTCTCAATAAAACCAGACTAATATTTTCTGGATTCACTTTTAAGGGGAAAAAATATCTTGAAAATATTTAACATTAACAGCCTTACCGGTAAAAATTTTTAGTTATTATTTGGCTGGCACATAATGATTAAAGACCTCAAGGATTCGGATGAGAAATATATTAAAAACGTGCAATCACCTGTTCAAGACAAGAATTCTTACCAAGCTGCAGTTTCTTTGGTCGGAGTTATTCCGCGATAGAAATAGAAATCACAGTCTCAGCACGAGGTAGAGTTGTTAAATCTGCATAATATGAATTCCTGTTTGTCATTTAAGGATAGAAAAATCTCTAAACCTAAAGAATTCACTCTCCATTTGCCGCTACATAATGTCTTAGTAATAGGAAGCTTGCACTTCCGCAAATGGGCACAATCCATAACTTCTGATTTTATTGTATTACTAGCAGGTTATGTAGATAACGGTTTGTGTTTTGAAGGTGGGTTATATAACCAAGCGTTGTAAATCTGCGTTAACACTTCAATGCAATTAACAATATTAAATATTCAAACGTTACAAATTCATGTAAACATGGCAAGGTTTGTTATAAAAATCTTCGTTGTAGATCATACCGCAGTTGGTCACCAATTTAACTTGCAATATACATTCAAGTAGTTCCTGAAAAAGCTTCATCAGCTGATGCACTAGAGACAGAGGTACAGTAGAGCGGAGAGCATAGAGTGAAAATATTCACCAACGGCAGTAATAGTGATCAAAGAGACGGAATGGTCATAATTATCGAAAATGAGTAATTAATTAGCTGAGATTGGATCTTCACGCAAAATGCTCGAATAACCAGAAGAGCCCCTCTTAAAAAAAATATTAAATAAATAAATAAATGTAAAGATTGAGGATGCCAAGGATGGAAGAATGGAAACAAAGTTTGCTGAAGAATTAATTAAGCTTCATGTTGATACATTAAATTGTTTTGTGTTGTATTTAGTTTAACGAAAAACTAACGATTGCCATTCTAAATATTGTAAGTGCCATTGTTTACATTATAAAATTGAAGTTACTCTTATTTAGGTATTTAATAAGAGGGTAAATTTTTAATAGTGACAATACATCTAGAGTAGGATGAGGGGAAATATGAAAGGTTTATATCTTTTCACCTAATATTGGTAGGATATCCAGCATATCCCGTCACTGACCACACCGCTGTATTGCAATAGTTCGAATTCGGTTCTCTCAACCTCATTTAAAATCGCAAGACATAACACCTAAGTTTACGTATGAAAGGAGTGGATTATAACTAGCCTTCAGAGAATTTATTGGGGAAATGTTTCAGTTAAAATTTAAGCTGTTAAGAGTCAATTTCGAGAACATAGCGAAAATGAAATTCTCTTGCCACGCTCCGTGTCGCATTCCCGAAGGATACCCAAATAATACCTAGTGTAATGCACTCACATAACTTTCTTTACCCTAATCATGGGCAATACAATGTTCTCACTTCACATTCTGATGTAGAATAAGAGGCCGTATTGCAAGGAGTTGGCATTCAGTTGTCTTATCCTCAGCCTGTATTGTTCACCACGCAAGACTTCAAAGCTTCTGTTTGTAAGAACGATGGCTTATAACGTGGCTACAGTACTTTCAGATAATTTAAAAAAAGTATCAAATAAAGTTTCAGCTGTTAGTACAAGCGCTTGTGGATAAAATTTAAACAAAATCTTTAGAACCATTTTCGAGAAAATCGCGAGAAACTAAATTTTCTTCGTGCAAAGTGGCATTAAAAGTAAGTATTTGTCACATCATCACATCATCAGTATTTGTCACATCCCCAGAAGATATTTACCCCAAATATAAAATTGTGTTTTTATACGATTATTCGTTCTCGAGCTAAGCTGATCAGTGTTCACACACACACACACACACACACACACATACACACATATATACATAATCATAGATGAAAACACACACTGAGACGTCTTTATAAAATAACATTTTCTTTTATTCGGGGGACCTAAACCTAAATAACTCCGTGGCGCGAACATCCCAGAAGGGATGTCATCTACCATGGGCAGACGGCAGGATTGGAGGGCATGTAGTCAGCTTGTGGTTTCCATGACCGGAGCCGCTAATTCGCTTTCAAGTAGCTCCTCAATTTGAATCACGAGGCTGAGTGCACCCCTACCAGACCTCCCTACCTCAGAAAAATCCGAACCCGGACCGACGGATCTGTAGTCAGCGACGCTAACCACAAGACCACGCCGGCGGTCTTCGGGGGACCTAAAAATGTGAATTTATGTTGTAAACGTGACATCGAATTTAGGGGGCGAGCATTAGACAATACTTCTTCCATCACCTATGGTAAGGGCAGAGGGAGTAATAAGAATTGATAAGCCCCCTACAATGCTGTTTTAAAATTGTACACTAGGATGAAGGATTAAAATCAAAGTGTTAAACAGGGCATTTGATCTACAAAAGCTTCTAAGATCTTAAATTACCTTAAAAAGACATAGGTGATTGTGGTAAAAATCTCTCAACTGAGCCTTATTTTGTCACGTTTTGACTTTCATCACTAAAGGCTTTCGTTAATTTTACTAGGTCTAATGCAGACATGTTTCACAGAAGCCTCTATACTTCAACTAACTTATTCTCTCGGGCAATTTGAATTTTTGTCGCCCAAAACTTATAAAGAAATTTAAAATACCATTTAGGCCAGTAAGCAGACACCGGTCATTGTTATTGACGAGATAGAGAAAATCCATTTTGTTCTGAGATATGCTGGATATCCAGCTAACATCAGGTGAAAAAAACGACGTAAACCTCCTCCATTTCCTCTGAACCTAGTCTAGGTATATACATATAGTGGAATATTTTAGGAAATTTGAGTAGAGAACTTGAGTGGAATAGTTGATTTCCATAAATTACGATTTTAATACATGAATAAATATCTTCATATTTTAAAATAAAACATTAAGGTATTCAGTTTATTTTTCAGGCTTTAAGCAATTTTTGATGCGACGGGCAATTTTATAATAACTTGTAGTGAAATAATTAATTAAAACACATCCAACTTACCATAATGCACGGATATGTGTATTTCCTGTGATCTGCCTCACACAT
Source organism: Ectobius pallidus (assembly GCA_964059195.1). NCBI lineage: Eukaryota > Metazoa > Arthropoda > Insecta > Blattodea > Ectobiidae > Ectobius > Ectobius pallidus. Next base: position 81,011,451 of record CAXKWD010000001.1, read on the forward strand.
GCCAATCCTAATCATACTGTCAGGATCTTTAAGAGAAGGGTTTGTCCAGTAAAAACAATAACAGCCAATGAGATGTGGATACACGACTTCAGAGTAGAGTTCACCTCGAATGTTGCATGATTGTACAGAGCCCTGAGGCTCCTGGATTTTATTAGTACATGCGTCTATTTTCGGTAGTTTTCCATATTCATGCCTATGTATCAGATGTTTATGAGGTATCTGATAATTCCAAGCGAAGTCTTCATCGTTGCAGTACACCTAAAACATCGATGGGGAACATGCGTCAAAAACAATAGGCTATGCATTGCTGTAATAGTTATTTATGGTATAAGGATAAAAAGCGAGATTTTCTGCGAGTAGGAATGATTGCGAGACGAGCGTGCTGAGTTAAGCAATCTTGGTAGCAGAATACCATTTCTTTAGACAATTCTTTTTATTTTTTATTTTCTGTTACATTGTGAAATAATAAATATTATTGTATGAATTACGCATCTTAGGGTCAGCCAAGTTGCAGTGCGCAGACAGCTGACAGCTGTTATTGATTTTTCTCTTACACTGCTGTCAACATGAAAACGCCTTTCACCCACCAAATTTCACATTTAAACAGGCGTAGTGATTTTAAAATTGCCAATTTTTATCAAACTGAGTCCATTTAATAATCATATGCAAATATTGTAACTAAATTAGTGTTTCCATGTAATGGGTATCAAAGCCCCCTACAATGCTGTTTTAAAACTGTACACTAGGATGAAGGATTAAAATCAAAGTGTTAAACAGGGCATTTGATCTACAAAAGCTTCTAAGATCTTAAATTACCTTAAAAAGACATAGGTGATTGTGGTAAAAATCTCTCAACTGAGCCTTATTTTGTCACGTTTTGACTTTCATCACTAAAGGCTTTCGTTAAAATCCATGGGGAACATGCGTCAAAAACAATAGGCTATGCATTGCTGTAATAGTTATTTATGGTACAAGGATAAAAAGCGAGATTTTCTGCGAGTAGGAATGATTGCGAGACGAGCGTGGTGAGTTGAGCAATCTTGGTAGCAGAATAACATTTCTTTAACACGCGTGCCGTCCACTATTTTTTAGACAATTCTTTTTATTTTTTATTTTCTGTTACATTGTGAAATAAAAATAGCCTATATATTATTGTATGAATTACGCATCTTAGGGTCAGCCAAGTTGCAGTGCGCAGACAGCTGACAACTGTTATTGATTTTTCTCTTACACTGCTGTCAACATGAAAACGCCTTTCACTCACCAAATTTCACATTTAAACAGGCGTAGTGATTTTAAAATTGCCAATTTTTATCAAACTGAGTCCATTTAATAATCATATGCAAATATTGTAACTAAATTAGTGTTTTCCATGTAATGGGTATCAAAGTTGGTACCAGTGGAGTGGCATAAAGATTATATAGCACGGATGCGATAATGTGCAACTTTTACTTCGTGTGTCTTGTGCTAAAAGTAGTTTAACGGTGCTGTATCAGCTACAAAAAAGCTGCATTTTTACACGGAAGGATATAAAAACTTGTTCTTTTATACTTTTTTTACTCTACCGCTAAGTATCGGTAGAACCAGTATAGTATTCGACCCCTAAATTCAATGTCTCATTTATTCAGAAATTCATGTTTTGAAGTCCCATAAATAAATATATAACTTTAAGAAAAGGAAGAATATCTGTGTCTTGATGAGTTGTAATTTGTGAACATTAAAACAAGAACAAAATCTGATGTGAAACACATAATTTCCTCTGCCCTTAATACATTCCTGCATGAGTAAAATCTTCTACTACTCGTATTCTGGAGGTCCCAAATTCAAATCCCGTGACCGATCAATTTGATATGGGTTTTTTCATGATTTCTTCAGTCGTAAAGGCAAATTCCGAATTGTATATTTACTTACCATGATTCATCCTCCTGATCTGACATGATCTCGATGTTCAAAGGAGTATAAATGAAGCTGAATAAATATAAATTATTTTAAATATTTGTATACCTACACAATTAGTCAGTATAACCAGTTATTTCTAAAATCTAAGTTTCTGACGAAATTTTATAAATTTTCGTCGTCTTAACAGAGTGATCCTTTAAAAAATCTCAATAATATGTTTGTATTAAACTCCCGGTTTCAATTAATAATTTAGTAACACAGTAGTACTCCAATTATCCGGATTAATTGGATTTTAAATGTACAGTACTGTATGTAAAGTGTCACATTTTGAAAATACCGGTCAGAGGAAGTCAGCTAAATATTTTGTTTTCTCACAAATAATCGGCCTTGAAAGAGTGTTTCCCAATGCTCGCTGTTACAAAAACCACTTGAATACGGCCTCAAAGCAATCCGGATAGTTGGAGTTATATTATTATAATAATTATAATTATCATCATAATGAAGATAGGCAAGAAAATGTCACATTTTATATGAATATTTAGTACCTGTGAAATCATAAGGTGTAGAAAAAGTCATGTGAGTGTATATATGTCAGATGCTTTCTTTGTATCCATAGTCATAGGTCCAGCTATAGTAAAGGAAGGATGTTGCTTATATTATAATAATAATTATTATTATGGTAAAATTAATAGTAATAATAACACCACTAATAATATTAATAGAAACAATAATAGTAATAATAATGTGTTTGTAGTAGCATAGTGAAGGCGGTGGCAGTAATTTGTTCACTGTCCCCCTTGACAAAATTTCTGCGGACTTCAGTACGGATATTACAACCGGTACTAGCGAAGATTTCTACATATTATTCTACATAAAGAATTTGATTCATAGTTTAATTTTATTCCCATACACAGTGTCAAGAATCTGCCAGTTTCAAGATTAGTTTGTCAGTTTTTTTATTTTTAATTTTTATTTTTTTAACTGATTGACTGCACAGTCCTAGACATACATATTGTATGTGGGCGTGTGTCTATATCTTATACTGACTTGATCAATCTGCTCTTGTAGAGGAAGAAGTAATCGAGGCTTGAATAACAAAAGAATTCCATGGAATTGAGTAATAGTGAGACATTTTGAGTTCCCCTGAAGTAAAGTAGTTACATGGCTCGTGAATTTTGCGTCAGCAATGAATGAATGAAAGAGTTATAGTTAATAAACCGTTTTTGTTCGACCAAACTATAATACGCTTGTTACGTGTGATGTAACGGTATCATAATGACAGTCATTTCGACACTGTTTTTAATTTCTACATCGATGTGGTACCGAATATTGTCGAACACGGAACGGTCTTGAGGCCGTAATCTGCGTGAAAGCTCAAGAGCAGCAGGAGGAGCAGCAGCTGCAGTATTATGCTACGTGTGTTCAAGAATAATCTCTTATAGATTCCAAAGCAAAGAACTTCCCTTTGAGGAATGCGAGCAATGTGACTATTGCGCGCAAGCAAGCCGGCAACCAATAAGAATCTTTCTAGCCGTCTCCTCCTTCACCAAAGAAGCAAAATATATTAAATATATACTTTTTAATTTAATATATATTGCTTCTTTGGTGAAGGAGGAGACGGCTAGAATTGTCCGTCGCCGTGGGTGAGTCGGTAGCGCTCCTGCCTTCCACTCCGGCGGCCCGGGTTCGATTCCCGGCCGGGTCGGGGATTTTTCAGTAGTGAAAAATCCCTTTCCCGGGTTCAGGACTGGGTAGGTTAAGTCTGTGACGGGCTTTTCTACTTTATACTATGGGCGACCAAACTTTTGAAGGCGCTCTTACTTTATGCTATAAAGTTCCCTAACTTCTTGGATTAAATCTTCGCCAAAATCTGTGACGACTAATATGTGATTATTCTCAATCGTAGTATATAAGTTTACTGAACTCCTACAAAACAAGGTCACTCATACACCTGTCGTGTCATCACAACACTGCCTGCATAGTCCACATTCCAACATTCAGTACGACTACCTTTGACACCGGGTGATTGCAAACTTCCTACTCTCAGTCTACTTTCTCTCTCTTTTAACAAATTACCCAGTTTTGATAATATTGATGAAAATTTCTATTAACGGGCGCCATCATCAATACGCTTCCTCTTTTCTTTTTGTTATGTATCAGCCCAGACACAAATTAAATTATAGATACACAGGCTATGTACCTACATGCCCCTCGACTAGCTTTTAAATTAACAGAGGAGACGGGAGTTGGGTTCGGATTTACCTTTCGTTTATTTTTTTTTATTCTGCTTCTTCTTTTTCTCCTTTTTTTTTTTTATACTCACTACCAAAGCATGTAACTTAGCACAAAAACCAGCTACTCTCAAACCATTACAAGGATAAGGGTCAAAAATCTGAACTTCACGTTAATTTACTTTGCATAACAATAACCATAATTTATTTAATATATTATTTTTTTTTTCTTTTTTTCAACAATAACAATCTTATATACAATAAATTACATTTACACTACATTAACCTTTCAACACTTTTATTGGTAGGATAATATTTGATTATTCAAGGTTAGTATACCCAATTTTAACTATATAAGTACGTTCTCTGTTCAACAATAACAAATCCTTAATTAATTACTTTAATTTTCTTTCTTTGTTTTTCAGGTATCTACTAGAACATCTGGTATTATTCTTCTAATTTACTACTGACTTGTGTAGTCATTTACATGTGCAACTTCAGGATAGTTCAATATATATATTATACTTTTTTTTTTTTAATAAATAAAGGTTTTCAATTCATAATCCAGTCCTTAACTCTACAAATTACACTCAATAATCCCACCTATGTCTCCTATATTAGTCTATTTGTCAGCTTAGTCCATGAAGAATTGTATTTAAAGATAGATAGAAAAGACAGTCTCACGAAGAAAGAAATAGAAGTTTAGGCCTATACCCACAGAGTGACTGTGGCGATAGACCACCGATACAGGAGCGACGTCTAGATCTTGAGTTACAAACAATCTGACTCCTCTCCTGCAACCGGGAAAATATTAATGGGCCGCAAACAAAAATAAAATTTTGTAAATCGACGTCAGAGGTCCCTGACACTCTCTCCTAGAGGCACGTGGGGCCGTTGTTCGCCTCCAACATCGATGGCTTTCACAATCTCTCATAAATTTCTTTTCTTTATGTGTACTGGTATAGGCCTTGCCTACTACCAGATTTTATTTGTTTGATTCGGGATACTTCCGGCGTTCCCTCACCTCACCCTTACAGTCTCTAGTACTTGTTAATAAACTACTTATCATCAGTACACTACTCGCAATTACCTATTCTCCTCTTTCTAACCTAACCAATCATGTGTTGTTATCTTTCAACTCACTCTCCTCTTTCTAACCTGACCAGTCATCAGCTATTATCTTTTAACCCCTTTCTTTCTTTAAGTAGAGTTCCCTTCAGCTTATACCATTGATTTAATTCACTCGGTGGTTATTCTAGTTTTCCTACTTCTTAAGTTACTACTCTTTATCATGGGCACCCAATCTTCTTTTGTCTCTAAATTCCCTAGAATTCTAACTGAAACTAATTCACGCCCAGATTAGTAAGCTTCTCTATAACCCCTGTAGTGACTTTTACTTCTACCCTAACATGTAAATCTTCCAATGGTACACACCTACTGCACTACCACTCGTAGGCCTTCTTTTGCCCTTCAATCTTTCCACTTCTTATCCCCCTCTACCATATTCCATACACTTTCGCTTGTAGATAAATCTCTATAAAAAAATAACTCAACACTACAGGCCAGCATGAAATCTATTTATAGATAGTCACCCGTCACCTGAACGAAACCCAAGAGGGAGGGGCCCTCGTAAGAAGTACTAAGCATGCCCCTTAATTACTTTTCTTCCTTACTCCCCTCGCGTCCTGTCTCAAAAATAACAAAGTTTCTATGAGCATCACCAATTGCCCCTAGCTATGTATTCATTCGTGGGACAATCACCCAAAAAAAACCTAAAGTGAAGAGATTTAACTTTGGCATTCAGTTGTTAGGCTCTTGACTGCTCTTTTATAATTAATTTAGACCAGAAATAGAAAATAGTTGGATTACTGGATTTCATCACTTTACTTCTAGAATTCTCACTTCTATGTTTCTATTCTATTCTATTCTATTATTCCATACGGTGTCTAATCGCCATACATGACTTAGAAACCATCCTTACAAAAAAAAAAGGATATCTCAATTTTCTCACTCCCCAAACAATAAGAAAAAGTCTAGACGACTATACTCAACCAGTGATGTCCAACTTATCCTCCGATCCTGAGTTGTCTTCCATTACTTCCTGATGTCCATATCTGCTCTTATTCAGAGCGAGCAGTCACGACTCACTCTCACAGCTGGTGTTCGCTGTAGCGGTGTCTCGTACTGGCCGACTTGGTGTATTCTTCTGATTAATGACTATCTCCATATAGCCGTGTCAAGGAAGTTCACAACCAGAATTTCCTTTAGATGAAAGTCTGACACACCATTATGCCAGAACGCCTCTACCGCTGTCACACATCCCCATCTCGTCTTCTCCCTTCTGCCTTTTCAACTTCTCTCTCTCGTGGTCAGGCACGTACTACCAACCGTCTTTCAGGTTCCGCACGTCTCCCTCGTCGATTCACCGTCGACGCATGCGCACCTCTCCTTTTCTGTAATTCAAATAAAATTCAGGGCAGTATCGATAATCATGAAAATGTTCAATATCGATTAGTTGCGGTCCCCCAACCCTTCCTTTGTTTAGGAATGGTCTCCTATCGTTGATTATGCACGCAGCCATTCGCTACGTGACATTCTTCCCGCACTCACCATAAAAAAAAATAATGTTAACACTGTTCACATTTTTTTTTTTTTTTTTTTTGTTTAGTTTACCAGCCTTAAAGAATGTTTATCCAGGAACAAAGGGTTTCAAGTCTTTGACGTGCCACTTCCCCAACTTTTTACCAAAACGGTTTGTCAGTTCGTAGCTATTTTCACTGAACTTTTTCTTTATAATATAGGGCCCGACAAACTTTGCACTTAAACCTGCTGTATAAGCTTGTGAGGCATCACTTAATTTAAAGTTTCTTCTTAACACTAGATCTCCTGGACGAAATCTCATCTCTCTCCTCCGAAGATTATAATAATGACTCGAATTCTTATAGGCGGTTTCTAAGTTATGTCTAACCATTAAACGTACCGTTTTCAATTTATTGAGTCTCTCCACCCAAATTTTTGGAATTTCTTTATAAATCGGTTGGTTTTCCACCTTTTCAATCCTACTGATAATTTCAGGCTCCTTCCCATAATTTAGCATATAAGGAGTGCATCCAGTGGAACTATGCTTAGCCGTATTTATAGCAAAATTAAATTCTCTCAAATACACATCCCAAACTGTCTGATCCTTTTGAATATAACTAGAAATCATTGTTTTCAATACTCTATTGACTCTTTCTACTGGATTTCCTTGTGGCGAATATACAGGTAAATAACAAGGAGTTATATTAAAAGCTTTAGCTATCTCTCGCATTAATTTACTAGTGTATTGCGGTCCATTATCCATCAGCAAATATCCCGGAATTCCCCATTTAAGGATAATCAATTCATAAAATGCTTCCGTAACTGCTCTACTGGTTGCTTTCCTTAACGCTTTACATTCTACATACTTGGTAAAGGTGTCCTGAAATACAATCACATATCGGTTCCCTTTTTTGGAACGTGGGTAAGGTCCCAACAAATCAGTAGCTACAGTCATCCAAGGTTTCTCTTTCTGGTAAAAATGCATTGGTCCTGCTTGAGCCGTTTGTAACACCTTCTGTCTCTGACATATTTCACAAGCAGTAACATACTTAGCAACATCTCTAAACATTCCCGGCCAATAATACTTGTTTGCTATTCTAAAGAAAGTTTTAGCTATCCCCATATGCCCTGCAGTCGGTGCATCATGACATTCCTGCAATACTTTAATCCTAAAATCTTGCGGAATAACTAATTTCCACCTATTTACTGTTCCCTCTAAAGTTTGTTCTAACTGATCTAATCTAAGATGGTACAACTTCCCATCTACGACCTTCCAATCTGGCCAAAATTTAGGTTTACTCTGTACTTGCTCTTTCCGCTTAATATACCAAGCATCTTGTATATTTTCCCATTCCACTACTTCAGAGTTATCAGTCAACAAGAGGCAAAATTCTTCCTCTACCGTTTTCTCTTGAACTTTCCCTTCGTGTATTCTAGATAAAGCATCCGGAACTTTTTGTAATCTACCAGGCCTATGTATTACTTCAAAGTCATACTCCTGGAGCAATAAACTCCACCTAGCTAATCGTCCAGTCGGATTCTGTAATGTATTTAACCATTTCAGAGCAAAGTGATCAGTATATACTTTAAAATGATAACCTTCCAAATAAGGACGAAACTTTTGAACTGCCCACAATATAGCTAACAATTCTTTCTCGACTATTGCCCACTTTTGCTCACCTACTGTTAAAGTTCTACTAGCATAAGCTATTACTTTTTCCTCTCCTTCCTCTCCTGTCTGAATTAATGCTGCTCCTAGTCCTGAAAAACTAGCGTCGGTCTGTAACACTAGGGGTTTAGTATAATCTGGACAAGTTAATATAGGACTACTAGATAATTTCGATTTCAATTCATCAAAAGATTCCTGACATTCCTTAGTCCAACGCCATTTCTGATTCTTTTTCAGAAGTGCAGTGAGGGGCTTTACAACTTCAGAAAAAAATGGAATGAATCGTCGGTACCAAGAAGCCAATCCTAAAAATGCTCGTACTTCCTTGACTTTTGTAGGGGCTGGATACTCAAGGATACACGAGATTTTATCTGAATCTACAGCAATTCCTAATGGAGTAATGATATGACCCAAATATTTTAATTCACTTCTGCAAAATTTTGATTTTTCCCTATTAATTTTCAGGTTAGCTTTTCTTAATTTCTCTAAGACTTTTTCTAACAAGGACAAATGTTCTTCAAATGTCTCGCTAATAAGTACTATATCATCCAAATAACAAAAGCATTTCTCTCCTATCTCTTCTCTTAATATAGTATCAACTAATCTTTGAAACGAGGCTGGTGCGTTATGGATTCCAAAAGGCATAACTCGAAACTGATACAATCCTCTACCAGGTACGGTAAATGCTGTTTTTTCTTTACTTGCTTCATCTAATGGAACTTGCCAATACCCATTTTTCAAATCTATTGTACTGATATACCTAGCATGTCGTAATTTACTCAAAACATGTTCAATGTATGGCAAAGGATAACTATCTCTTTTAGTACAATTGTTTACTTTTCTGAAATCTACGCAGAACCTCCATGTTTTATCTGGTTTCTTTACCATAACTACCGGAGACGACCAAGGTGAATTTGAAGGCTCTATAACTTTTTCCAATAACATTTTATCTATTTCCGCGTGTATAACTTTTTCCAAAATGGGTGATACTGGATAATATCTTTGTTTTATAGGTTTTGCATCGCCTGTATCAATAACATGAGAAATCAGATCGGTAAGTCCAGTACACTGATCAAATTTCTGTAACTGATTTTCCAAAAACATATTCAATCTGTCCCTTTCCTGAGGTGTAGGTAAAGTAAGAATATTATGTAGTTGATCTTCTTCTTTTAAATCTATAGCCTTAACAAATTGAAAAATTTTTGCTGGTTCATCTTTGAAATACCAAGTCCCATCTTGCAAATCTACTACTAACCCAATCTGTTTCAAAACATCCATGCCCAGAATCATATCTACTGCTAAATTTGGCATAATTTTACATTTTATCGGAAAAATCCTGTCCTGCAATTTCATCTCAAAAGTTCTCTCTCCTGTTATAGAACTATAAGTTTTATCTGCTAGTTGCACTACCCTAACTTCAGATTCTTCTACTGCTAAATCTAACATTTTACATAAAAAGTCACCTTTCTCTCCCACATAAGTTTTATCTGAACCGGAATCTATTAAAGCAATAAATGTAATATCCTCCAGCAAAATTTCAACAAAACATCTATCTCCATTAACTAAATCTGTAGGATTTATATTTAACATCACACAAGCCTGATTTTTAGTTAATTGCCTTAAGGAATTTGTAGGCCTAACTTTTCTTTCTTGGGGCATCCTACAATCAATAGACCTATGTCCAAGCTTATTACAATTATAACATTTAATCGTAGCGCGTGGAATAACTCTACGAGGTGCCTTACACTCGAACTGCCTATGTCCTGTTTTATCACAATTCCAACATCGCTGATTATTTGAAAAACGCAAAGTGGTGTTTTTACCATTATCCCTCGACTCATCCTGTCTCTCTTTATTTTCTGTTGCTTTAACTATTCTGGAATCATTTACATGACTTGAATTTCGTTCTTTGTCCCACGTCTTTGCAGAAAAACTAACATTGGGTTTCTTTTGTAACTCGGACGATGGAAGCTCCTGTTTTCCCTGAATTCCTAGCGCTGTATGAACTGAAGGTATAACAACTTGTCTCTGAGGTTTATAAGCCGTTTCTTTAATTGTAGCTCTAACCTGCGTTGGAGGAGGAATATATCTCTCAGAATCTAACAATATTTGTTCATACTGTCTACCTACACGTATTAATTCTGTTATAGTTTGAATCTCTGCAGGTCTAAGGTACAATTTTACATCAGGACGCAAATTTTTGATAACAGTCTTCATCATTTGTTGAGGACTCATTGGAGTACTCAGCCTCCTCATTAACGTTTGAATAGCATTAACATAATCAAAAATCGATTCTTTAGGACCTTGCGTTCTCTGTCTAATCTCATCCAAAAGCGAGTCTTCCTCATCAATAGGCAAATAATATTCTCTAAATTCTTTCAAAAAAGCTTCCCATGTAGGCCAATCTGTTAATCTGTTCCTGTACCAAAGTAAAGCTGAATCTTGTAAAATTTCGGGTAATACTGACAATAACTCTACACCCTGTAACTTAGAACTTTGTTTTAAATCTTCCAATCTCTCCAAAAATAAGTAAATACTATCCCCAGGTTTGAATTTAATGTTCCATTTACGAACCAGATCCAAAGTATTTGGTTTATGTGGCTCTAACTGAATTGTAAACGATGGTACTACTGGTACAACTTCTTCTGAATCAGCTACCGCCATGGCCTTCCTACGCATTAACTTAACCCATGTATACACTACATCTCCATATGAATCTTGTGGTACCGTTATATTATGTTCAACTAAATCTTCTTCCAAAACTTCCTGACTCAGAGCAAAAGCCGTAATTAACACTTGAAATGACTGAGGGTTCTTACGGGCATAATCTAACAAGCGTTGTCTTAACTCATCCCTTGTACCTGTGGTCGGTAACTTTACTCTATCACATTCTGCCTCTAAATCCGCCTTCCTCAACTTCCTAATAGCTTGGGTTAGCTCAGCTGCTCTTATTTGTGCATACGGATCAACATAAGTAGCCATATTTATATATTAACAATACCACTGGAAAAAAAGATTAGAACACACAATAGTTCAGTCGTCTGTCTCAGTCATCTATAGAAGTCCTTACTTGTCAATAGTCATTATTCTTTTCCCAAAAATATGTTATTATTATTATTTATTTTTTTGAGAATAAATTTCAGTTATACTAACCTAACTCCCAAAATTCTTTTAACCCTATCTCGCCTCACGTTAGGATATCAAACTATCACTGCCTCACGCTATGGGCTATCATAATATGGAACTTCAACTGAATAAAGGTTTCTTTTTACTTAACAATTTTAACTAAATTAAGTTGCAACAATTAGCAATACTGTTTTGTTTTAACCCTACTTAGCCCCACGTTGGGCGCCAAACTTTGTGACGGGCTTTTCTACTTTATACTATGGGCGACCAAACTTTTGAAGGCGCTCTTACTTTATGCTATAAAGTTCCCTAACTTCTTGGATTAAATCTTCGCCAAAATCTGTGACGACTAATATGTGATTATTCTCAATCGTAGTATATAAGTTTACTGAACTCCTACAAAACAAGGTCACTCATACACCTGTCGTGTCATCACAACACTGCCTGCATAGTCCACATTCCAACATTCAGTACGACTACCTTTGACACCGGGTGATTGCAAACTTCCTACTCTCAGTCTACTTTCTCTCTCTTTTAACAAATTACCCAGTTTTGATAATATTGATGAAAATTTCTATTAACGGGCGCCATCATCAATACGCTTCCTCTTTTCTTTTTGTTATGTATCAGCCCAGACACAAATTAAATTATAGATACACAGGCTATGTACCTACATGCCCCTCGACTAGCTTTTAAATTAACAGAGGAGACGGGAGTTGGGTTCGGATTTACCTTTCGTTTATTTTTTTTTATTCTGCTTCTTCTTTTTCTCCTTTTTTTTTTTATACTCACTACCAAAGCATGTAACTTAGCACAAAAACCAGCTACTCTCAAACCATTACAAGGATAAGGGTCAAAAATCTGAACTTCACGTTAATTTACTTTGCATAACAATAACCATAATTTATTTAATATATTATTTTTTTTTTTCTTTTTTTCAACAATAACAATCTTATATACAATAAATTACATTTACACTACATTAACCTTTCAACACTTTTATTGGTAGGATAATATTTGATTATTCAAGGTTAGTATACCCAATTTTAACTATATAAGTACGTTCTCTGTTCAACAATAACAAATCCTTAATTAATTACTTTAATTTTCTTTCTTTGTTTTTCAGGTATCTACTAGAACATCTGGTATTATTCTTCTAATTTACTACTGACTTGTGTAGTCATTTACATGTGCAACTTCAGGATAGTTCAATATATATATTATACTTTTTTTTTTTTAATAAATAAAGGTTTTCAATTCATAATCCAGTCCTTAACTCTACAAATTACACTCAATAATCCCACCTATGTCTCCTATATTAGTCTATTTGTCAGCTTAGTCCATGAAGAATTGTATTTAAAGATAGATAGAAAAGACAGTCTCACGAAGAAAGAAATAGAAGTTTAGGCCTATACCCACAGAGTGACTGTGGCGATAGACCACCGATACAGGAGCGACGTCTAGATCTTGAGTTACAAACAATCTGACTCCTCTCCTGCAACCGGGAAAATATTAATGGGCCGCAAACAAAAATAAAATTTTGTAAATCGACGTCAGAGGTCCCTGACACTCTCTCCTAGAGGCACGTGGGGCCGTTGTTCGCCTCCAACATCGATGGCTTTCACAATCTCTCATAAATTTCTTTTCTTTATGTGTACTGGTATAGGCCTTGCCTACTACCAGATTTTATTTGTTTGATTCGGGATACTTCCGGCGTTCCCTCACCTCACCCTTACAGTCTCTAGTACTTGTTAATAAACTACTTATCATCAGTACACTACTCGCAATTACCTATTCTCCTCTTTCTAACCTAACCAATCATGTGTTGTTATCTTTCAACTCACTCTCCTCTTTCTAACCTGACCAGTCATCAGCTATTATCTTTTAACCCCTTTCTTTCTTTAAGTAGAGTTCCCTTCAGCTTATACCATTGATTTAATTCACTCGGTGGTTATTCTAGTTTTCCTACTTCTTAAGTTACTACTCTTTATCATGGGCACCCAATCTTCTTTTGTCTCTAAATTCCCTAGAATTCTAACTGAAACTAATTCACGCCCAGATTAGTAAGCTTCTCTATAACCCCTGTAGTGACTTTTACTTCTACCCTAACATGTAAATCTTCCAATGGTACACACCTACTGCACTACCACTCGTAGGCCTTCTTTTGCCCTTCAATCTTTCCACTTCTTATCCCCCTCTACCATATTCCATACACTTTCGCTTGTAGATAAATCTCTATAAAAAAATAACTCAACACTACAGGCCAGCATGAAATCTATTTATAGATAGTCACCCGTCACCTGAACGAAACCCAAGAGGGAGGGGCCCTCGTAAGAAGTACTAAGCATGCCCCTTAATTACTTTTCTTCCTTACTCCCCTCGCGTCCTGTCTCAAAAATAACAAAGTTTCTATGAGCATCACCAATTGCCCCTAGCTATGTATTCATTCGTGGGACAATCACCCAAAAAAAACCTAAAGTGAAGAGATTTAACTTTGGCATTCAGTTGTTAGGCTCTTGACTGCTCTTTTATAATTAATTTAGACCAGAAATAGAAAATAGTTGGATTACTGGATTTCATCACTTTACTTCTAGAATTCTCACTTCTATGTTTCTATTCTATTCTATTCTATTATTCCATACGGTGTCTAATCGCCATACATGACTTAGAAACCATCCTTACAAAAAAAAAAGGATATCTCAATTTTCTCACTCCCCAAACAATAAGAAAAAGTCTAGACGACTATACTCAACCAGTGATGTCCAACTTATCCTCCGATCCTGAGTTGTCTTCCATTACTTCCTGATGTCCATATCTGCTCTTATTCAGAGCGAGCAGTCACGACTCACTCTCACAGCTGGTGTTCGCTGTAGCGGTGTCTCGTACTGGCCGACTTGGTGTATTCTTCTGATTAATGACTATCTCCATATAGCCGTGTCAAGGAAGTTCACAACCAGAATTTCCTTTAGATGAAAGTCTGACACACCATTATGCCAGAACGCCTCTACCGCTGTCACACATCCCCATCTCGTCTTCTCCCTTCTGCCTTTTCAACTTCTCTCTCTCGTGGTCAGGCACGTACTACCAACCGTCTTTCAGGTTCCGCACGTCTCCCTCGTCGATTCACCGTCGACGCATGCGCACCTCTCCTTTTCTGTAATTCAAATAAAATTCAGGGCAGTATCGATAATCATGAAAATGTTCAATATCGATTAGTTGCGGTCCCCCAACCCTTCCTTTGTTTAGGAATGGTCTCCTATCGTTGATTATGCACGCAGCCATTCGCTACGTGACAAGTCTTAGGTTAAGATAATGCACATTGTGCGCGATTCCTTAATTATTATTAAATATATACTTTCTCTCGCTCCTCTTAACGAAGTTCTCTCCTGTGGACAACAGTAACCACAAACGTTGATAACCAGATTGCAAATAGTGAATCTGTATTCAGTGCCCGGTAAAGTTCCAAAAACATAGGCTACGGTTTTAAGTAAAAGAAGATGCGAAAAGCATTTTACAATTTCTGAATCTGTTTCTATCGCCGATAATATCACTGTAATGGGAACGTTTCACAGCTGCAATTTCGACCTTAATTCGGATAAGACTAAGATGATGTAAATGTTTAATTTTGTACTATAATAAGATTTTAAGTTGAATTCATTTTCAATTTCCAGTTCTTTCGTAACCATGACAATCCCTTCAAGCTCGTGCAGGAATAATTTACTGCATAACGTATTTCATATCTAGGTAATTAATACAATATTATGAAGCAATAAACCTTAAAAGTAATTTTCACCAACCATGTCGGAAAGATATAGGCTGCACTACATTAATTGGATGAAAATAATTGTGGAAATTCAAAGGGCTAGAAATATACACAATATTAAATAGGAAACCTATTTTGCGTTTTATGACTTGAGTTAATGATTGTTCAGAATTTAAGGTTCCACAGAATTGCCATAGCTGGCACCGCGTATAAAAACAAAGTGGAGACATTCTAGCTCCGATGCTGTATTATGTCACGGATTTACGTGGTCCATGTAATAACCTTTGCATGTACCGATTATTTGCACGAAAACCACAAACTTTATTTTTAAAAGATCGAAGGGAAATTTTATTCTTTATTCTTTCCTCTGCTCATGAGAAAAAGAATTAGAACAGTACGAATAATACTGTTGAGTAAAGCACGGATATAATTTAGAAAAATACTCACTTGGGACAAAAATGGTATTTCAATTCTTTTGTTTCTATTGAACAAATACCGTAAATGAGGTGATAAAGAACAGACGGTACAAGAGTATACATTATATAGCCTTAAAAGAATAATAATAATTGGTGTTTATGTTATTAGTAAGAGAATATTGATTTAGTGGTCAGTTATACAGCGGACAGAACAGTGCAGTTCTGAGTATATATAAAGAGGAACGGGTTTTATCCTGAAATCGGGGGACGACGATGTTGATAAATTTGTCTGCTCTATACCCCATACTTCATTCCATTTCCTGCCATGAATTCTGCACACGTACATATTCAATGAATTATTTGTTTCTTCCAAATATGCATGTAACTTGATTTCAGTAAATTGTGTACTGGCCACATTAATTCTGTTTTACTGATACTCCACTGAAAGAGTATGTGAATGATGAATCACAGCAAAGGTCTGTGGGAAGTAAACGGTGAGATTCTACTACGTCATATTATTATTATTATCATCATCATTATTATTATTGTTATTATTATTATTATTATTTATGTTTATTTGCCAGGAGGTAGATAAGTAGCAATAGGCAATATAACACAAAATGATATTGAATATGATAACATTTAATACAAATAGATTATAGCCTATAGGCTACACTGTAAAAATACGACGTATCTAAAAATTAAACCACAGTGCTGCTATATAAAGCTAAGCTTAGTTACTCCAGTAGATAGTACATAGGCTACATAATTATAAAAAAATAATTGTACTGGAATATAATTATTGTGTTTAGCATATTTTCAGAGGAGTTTAAAAATTTCTCCACTTCCTTCTTATTATGCACCCAGTGAACTTAATTCTCTCTCCTCTCATTATATACCCAAACGTAGTGCAGCATTGGGTTCTTTGCTTACTCTTGTTAAAATCCCACTTGGGGCTTGCCGTCATTGCATAACGGATGAATGAGAATTGCGCTGATCACTACAAGTAGGTATAAAACCATGGAATTTCTATCATAAACAAAGCAGGATTTTACAGTAAATATCCAAGTAAATGGAAAGGAAAATGCAAGGGGATCAGTTAAAATACTTACATAAAGAATATACTGCATCATGGCGAGAAAGGATAATATTATTACACTAAACACTTTCATTTTCATCACAACTCTTCATGACAGTAAACACAGTGCATCCAAAATTATGTGACAATGCTATGACCTATGCGCTACTGTACTACTAAATTATTACCGATAAAACTGATATACAGGTAGATTTATCAAATCCGTTGCCTATTGACTCAACGTGATGACATTCGATATCTGTTATCGTGTTTCATATTGCCAGTCGAAGGAAGTGTAATATAGGAAAGTAATGATAAGGCATGAAGTTAATCTGATTACTGATTAGGCTACAATGTTTCTAGAAAAGTGAGACGTATTAATGGAATTTAATTAAATTTGAACTTATTCTATAAGTAATCCTAGAATTATTCCTGGATATCCAAGAGAAAAAGCATATTTTCATGCGAATGGACAATGGCTATTAAATTGCGTACCTTGCATGACTGCTACGTTTCAGGCCAATAAACACCAAGTAGCTTTCGTCGTTTTCCATCATTCAAGAAAATTGAGACTCTTGGTCATTTAATTAGTTATTGCAAAATGATAATTAATGTTTTATAATATTATAATTTATAATAATAATTTATAATAATAATTAATATTATATAATAGTAATAATATTATAAAAATAATATATTAATATTATATAATAGTAATTAATATTATAAAAATAATATATTAATATATAGGCTAAGCCGTATAATTAACGTATGTACACATTAAAACTTTCGTACAGCTGAGGAGCAGACCTAATTCACGTCCAAATAAATCTTTGGAGAAAGGGCATTTTTTTGCAATGTACAATGACCCCATACAATGAACATAAAAAATTTTGGCTACAGTTTGTAAAAACTGTCTCTAATATACGTTGGCTGGATAAATAGTAGTGACAGTGTAGCTGTAAATCCACGCTTTTGTGAGATGTTGATTGGATATTCAATATACGTCAGAGCAAATTGGAGCCCTCTATCATTTTGAATGCCTTCACAGTAACAAGAATAAAATGGGCTCCCCCATCAGCCGTTCCATTTTGGAACTGAAAGAAGGTCGTTGTTTAAATAATCAAGCTGCCTTAAATGACGCTAGACTCACAATAATCTGGATTACCATAATGAACCGTTTCAAGATTGGTCAAGTTTTTACTCGCACTGATGAATGTTTGAATGTGACACATGATTGAACCTTTGCCAGATGGAAGTGAAAAACAAGTCACAGGCTTTTACCCATCCTGCTCTTTATGTAGGGAAATACAAAATCCTCAAAAGTTTTTGTGTGTCAAGAATTCTGTCAGACGATGAATTGTTATCAATATCTCTGTAGCAACTTCCAAAAGTCATTTTAGGGAAGCTGATTGTGCTAGTTCATTTTCTTCTTGTTACTGCGAAAGCATTCATAGCGATAGGGGGCTCAAATTTATTCTCAAGTACGCTGGATATCCAACCAACATCTGACAAAAGCGATTTGAACATTCTGAAATTCACCGAGATATTATAGATGTGTTACCACTATATTTTTTATCCAGTCTATGTACTTT
Organism: Ectobius pallidus; assembly: GCA_964059195.1. Lineage (NCBI taxonomy): Eukaryota > Metazoa > Arthropoda > Insecta > Blattodea > Ectobiidae > Ectobius > Ectobius pallidus. Next base: position 81,029,808 of record CAXKWD010000001.1, read on the forward strand.
TTCAAAACTAAAATATAAATCCTTATTGACATCCGACTTTTAGACATGCAGGAGAAAGAATATTTTTGAAGGTCATGCAGAACATCTCCCTATCATAGGCGCTGACTTGTAAAATTTATTGAAAGTGCTCAATCAGAAAATGAAAATCACAATCACGTTTAATATAATTTATGTTTCAATTCGTTCTTTATTACAACAGGTGGCATAATAAATTGATAAACACTTTGTTCGTAGTCTGTTTAATCAATAAATATTGCAATATTAACTACACTATCACTTTATTGAGGATTAATAAACTCTTATCATATTCCAAAGAAATATGTATAACTTATGAATATTATTGATAGTGCTGAAAATGCAAATCACCCCCGAAGTCTGGTGCGGTCCCGGTCACCCACACTCCTTGTCAAATCAGTTTGCACTCTGGGTACTTACAGTTTGGAGTCTGAAGTTCGAGACCGGCCACGGTCTAGTCAGTGAGCCACGAGGTACTGCTTCATATCTCAGGGTATAATGTGGGAAATGTGGTTCTTAATCGTTCTAAAATAATTATTAATATATTTACTTAATTAACACTGGTTTATTTTAATTTGCAAGTCACTTAGTTCAACAGTATTGAAAATAAGCTTGATAAAATGTTCGGGAGACTCACTAGTTGATTTAGGATAATGCAGTATCCTATCTTATCAATTGCTCACGTGTGCTGATTGATTAATGCTTTGTCGCGGTTACTTGAGATTTATGTATACGTACAGTACTTACTTTACTCACTGATTTTAGATGGTGATCGCTATATTGCAGCGTCACCTCAATGGTATGCGTAATAACACTGCGTTAAATGAAAAAGATACAGATTTTATTGGGTAATAGCCCAATAAAATAAAATACTTATATATTATATATAAGTCAGTGCAAACACACCGACAAGCACTCCCCGTGCGCTAGCAGGCACTCCCGTGGGCTAGCAAGCACTGATTACCAATTCTCTGTGCAACGGCCTATTTCAGCTAGTGTTCTCCCCACTCCATATTTAACCAATAGTATTTCATGTTACGCTGTTTTTCCTTATTTCTAGTTTAAAACTTACTTCCTATTGGTTTTTAACTTCGAAGCCTCTAGATGCTTCGGAATCGCTTGCTTGTAAATTTCAGTTTCTATCTGTTCTGGCTATTGGACATAGTTTCCAAGAACATCTATTGATTGCTTCTTTCCCATCTATTTTTCACAGAATTTGTCTTTCAGCAAGGCTTATACCCTATTGTACGCGTTTTGCTATGAAAGAACGTGCAACTCTGTATAATAGCCTGTCTGCAGTTTCTTGCTGTGAGTGAATAGGAAGCTAGCTCCTCTATTGATAATTTCCTAGAATACCGTCTGGGTTTAGCAAGGTTCTGAGTGAACTTCTATATCTCAGCCCTCATAATATTTCAATTTACTTATCATATTTTATTTTTGCTGTAATTATTGCTTAGTGTATGCTTATTAATTCATTACAAGTTATTTATATTATTCCCTTGTTATTATTCTATTAATATCGAAACTAATATTGTTCATATATTCTTTATATTGGTTAATATCATAACCTTGGCTATAATATTTTTATAGGCATGGGTATGATTCCTAAGTCATTGTCTATGCTCCCTACGATGCCACATGGATTACGCTTAGGGGCTGCATGCGACAGATAGGCTGTGAGGGTCTAATTTGACATAACGCAGAGGACTAAAAGTACACATTATGTTAGAACTAAACTGACATAGAGTATTGGACTAAATTATTATCATTGCATGTAACTTATTTTTCTTTTGGTTATATACTTCTGAAGGCATTTTGTGAAACTTTATTTTACTTTGTAAATGTTATTTTTTTTAGTAAACACGTAAGTGGTCATGGTCTTTCACTAGCAAGCAAATTTTGCTCCTTGCTACTTGAACTGTGGATTACGCAATGTTAGAAAAACCAAGTGATAAAAAGCTATAACGATAAACCTATAGGGTGTATGGATATAGAATATGTTTACCGCAGGTTGTGTTGTCATTCCGTAGCCAGTTGGACGTAGAGGAACCTGTATTCTTCTCAATGTTTGGCATTTAAATTTCTAGCCATAATATCACAGCAGCAAATGACAAAATAAACGCCATTTGATGTTTCCATTTTTCTGTGCAACGTGTTCCTTGCAGAGTAGATTTTGCCAGAAAGGCCTGAATAATTGCTAATTTTAATTGCTTATACGAGAAAAAACAATAAATGCGTTATGAATTTTATTTAATGATTTTGAGTTATTTCAGACATATTTTTATGCTCTATTATCTCTATTATATAAAAGCCAAAACCCATTGACTCACTGAGTGATCACAGTTTCTAAAAAACTATATAGCCTAGGAACGTGAAACTTGGTACACATATTGCTCCTAGGCTCTAGATGCGCACTAAGAAAGGATTTCAAAATGTTTGGCCTCTAAGGCCTCTAAAGGCCAAAATATGGTTGTAAAGTTATGAAATTCACCAAAAGGAATTCATATTGCATGTACACAATCCCCATGACAACATATTTTTTTTAAAGCTACAAAGGTAGCCTGGCATGACACTGTGGTTTCATGTAGACCTAATAGATATAAAATTACATATGAGAAAGGCTATCAATAGAATTCCTATAAATGATTATCAACTATTTTGTGACACGAAGTAAATTTAGAAGGTCCTGGGTTCTATTCTTAAGAGTTGAACTCTTTTCTTATAGTTAGTCTAGGACTGTATTGCGAAAGATAGTTCATAAAATAACAACATATATAATTTCCTCATTAATTTCTATTTACCTTAGTTTTTACCTCTCCCTTTTGGGGTCATTAAAGCCACCCACGTTGCCCGGGCCTTACAGGGCCGCGACTTGTCGGGAGAGGGATTATCTATGGATCACATATATACTTTCTTGACCAGACAAGGACAAGGAGGGCCTCACGGATGAGTGATCAGTCCAATGCCGGGGCCACCTCCGATACAACACACATAGGACGAGATACACCATTCACACGCTCACTCTGAACAAGGCGAGGATGGGATGAAGATGATAATGGCTGCTAGATGATGTCCGGGGACCACTAGGACCTAAAGCAGACATGGGCAAACCCCTATCCATTGACACACAACCCGCAAACTTTTGTCAACTTACACATAGTTCGAAAAGAACGGATAGATGGAGACACAAGCAGACAATAAGTGCAGTGGCGGTTGCTCATTCTTAGGGAAACACTAATTTCACTTTAAAATGTACACTACAAAAACAAATAATACCAACAATCTTGTATTTTCAATTATTCTTTTACGTGTGCAATTATTTCATTATTCAAAGGCCTAGAATGTGCCATAATGCCTTTCCAATCGGAACTGTGTCGCGACCCGTCACTGCTTGCAAAGAGAGATGACTCATGCATGGTAATAATCTACCACGTACACCGAATGTCCGCAATGCCTTCTTGTGTGTTATGTGGGAGGTTCAAGAACCACAAGTGGTTCGCGAACCAGTAAATGGCCATGTATGGCCTAAAGTTACGAGAGCTTAAGCCGCGTTTACACTATGTAACTTGTTTAATAAACTTGTTACATGTAACAAGTTATATGTAACATGTAACAAGTTGTATGTAACATGTAACAAGTTATATGTTTAACAAATAGTTTATATAACTTTTTTATATAACTAAAATTTAGAGAGAAAAAAAGATATTTGTACTGCACAGTAGTGATGTGGGCCGGAAATATTCCCAGTGGGAAGGAATTTATAAAATTTCCTTCGGCAGGAAATAGGCTATTCCCAAAAGTGAGCATTTATAAAAATCGTTAGTTTTGAATGTTTTACTGCTTATTAACGGTCCAGGTACCTTAAAATGAAGCTATTTCAGTAAAATTCCACATATTTATCAAGGAACCGTCTAGGGAAGTATTATCTTTTCCTATGATATAATGCTTCACTTATTGTAAGAACAATGTACCCTAAGTCATCTTCTTTAAAAAAATAATAATTCGTGATAATCTCTTAGGTTTTCTTTATAAACTTATATGTTATAAAGTGATACCTCAAACTTATTTAAACAGGATTAAAGATAAGTCATTTAACATAATTGTTAATAGATTGTGTTGGTATTTAAAATAAAATGCCAGAAACCAACACCTTTAATTACACAAACACAAATTTAAATATAATTAGTTTACAGCCTAATAATTAATCATAAATCAGTCCCACGGTCTAGGTTAATCCTACTGTAGTTTAGGGGGAAATTTAGTTCTTTCATGATCTATGAGGGCTAAGAGGAACCTGCGACTTGGCAGATGAGCCAATCCATAGTGACGGGTGTGACATTTGGACAGATTTCATTACACTTATTTCTTTCTACCTCTGAACCATATTGCAGGAATGTCATCAAAGTTTTTTTGTGTTAACATACCAACCCATTGGAAGTACAAAATATGATCTAATGTTTTTTTCAAGGCTGTATGCTTGAGCTGGATAATATATTGTGCATGTGACGGGTGTGACCATAATTGGACAAAGGTTTTTTCTTATGTAGGTTTAATTGAAATTTCTGTGAATTGATTAGCTTCACTATATTTGTTTTATTTTTTCAAGTAAGAGGACTGATCAACATACTGAAATGCATAATTAGATTTTACAAAAATATTTACGTAGTTATTGAAAATTTACTTTATCAGTGTGACGGGTGTGACGTGACGGGTGTGACATGTCGGATGGGACAACATCAACTTATAACCGAGACTTAAACTAAACTAAACTCCGTCCCTGGAGGGACTTGGCCTACCACCCGACCGCTGCATCATCTACCGTAGGCAGATGGTAGGATTGGGGGGCATGTGGTCAGCATGCCGACACCCACGGCCATTAATGGTGGTTTTCATGACCAGAGACGCTACTTCTCTATCAAGTAGCTCCTCAATTTGAATCACGAGGCTGAATGTACCCCTACCAGACCTCCCTACCTCAGAAAAATTCGAGGTGGTACCGGGGATCGAACCCGGGCCGATGGATCTGTAATCTGCAACGCTAACCACACTTTGCACCTTCTGCCTCTGTACCATTTTGCATGAATTTCATGAAAATTTTTTGTGATAATCCTGGGGAATCCCAGCACATGATCTCAGCATAAAAAAGAATTACCTTGTTAGTCTTTTTTCCACTCTGTCCATATTTTTAACAGGCTGGTGTAAAGTTGTGAAGTGAAATGTTCCTCCGGTACTAGTTAGGCAGTTTTCGTTGTCCTCTACTCTAAAATCCTGGACTACTTGGAAGCCTGAGCTCTTCACAAACTTTTACTGAATTGATGTGGATCTGGTTATTCTTGTCACCAGGACATTTTTGTTGTCTCTTATACAAAAATAATATTGTGTAGCTATATTTAGATTGGCTGATTGTTTTTCTATCTGTTCTCCTTCATTTGTTTCCATGTTGGCCTACTCATTTCATCGGCTGTTAGAGGTATTGTCTGTCTGAATTTCTTAGCAGTTCTAAGATACACAGTTACCAGTACAGAAATCAGGCACAAAATTTATTAGGCTATCACTCTCACTTCTTTATTGGGGTACAATGTCATGCTGCTGGTTGAGGCACTGTGCTACAAACCTGAGGGGCACAGGTTCAATTCCTGATGAGGTTTTTGAGATTTTTCAATTGACCTAATTCTTCTGCTGGCACTATGGCCCTGAGGTCAACTCATCTTCTAACAGAAATGGGTACCAGAAGCAATTCTGGGGTAAAGGCAGCCAGTGCATAAGACTGATAACTAGGGCCCGGATGTTTATGACCTAAAAATGTTAGAAATATGCAAGCCTTTATGACGTAAAAAATGGCGAAATATGACTAATAATATGACCTAGAGACAATTCTTTTTTCAAAATCTTGTCGGTTTTTTCAATTAAAATTTTATGAGAACACATTAATAAATAATAATATTAATCTTTATTAATAAATTTTTGAATTTATTTAAACAAACAATAAGACACACTCGACACTACAGCAAATGAAAGAAATGTTTCATTATGATGGACGGTCACAAAGAATTGCAATAACAGATCACATGCATTTTAAAGTTTTCAAATAAAAACGATCTTCTATTTTCACAAAAGCATGGGAAAAAATGAAAAAAATGATTGAAAATATGACCATAATATGAAAAATGACGAAAAAATGACAAAATATACTGAAAAAGCTAAAATATGACATTATATGACCAATGAAAATTGCATAATTCTAATCACATTAGATGATATCATGTTTAAATTATATTTGCTATGGTAACATCACAAAGGAAAAAAATATGACATGTCATAAACATCCGGGCCCTACTAATAACCTTACCACCTTCATGTGCTAAAAGTCTGAAATTGTTGGAGGTTGAACGTTTGAATCCTAAAAGCCTTCATGGCCTCTATAGGGATCACTAGATCTTTACCTCACTTCTTTACCACCATTAAAACATTTGTGACATTTCCACCGGTCATCCGTGTCATCCATAACCAAAGCTGGTAGATCGTAGTTTCTTTGTCTTGCAAACTACGAAGTTCTGTTCTATGCCACGGAAGTCCAAGAAGTCCAAGAGCCATTTAAAAGATAGTAATAATGAAAACATATGATTTATTCAACATCTGCATGAAATGATCACTATACAAAAGCTGCAAAAGGCATTTTCCACAAGTGTCACACCCGTCACACAACATATGTCACACCCGTCACGCAACATGTGTCACACCCGTCACATCAAAATTAAGCCAAAATAGTAGGCATTTCAAAATTATATTTTAGGTGTGTCTTCTGTATTGAAATATCTTAACTTTTACCAAGTTTCCATTTTATACAATGATTACTTGGCTTTCTACCCAAACTATTACATGTTTTTTGTGACGGGTGTGACAAGGGTACCTTGAAAATTGATTTGATGAATATCTTCACTGAAACTCATCTTAAAAATTTGTTTTATGATGACAAAATCTTCACTTATTTGTGCTTTTGTGGGTGAAATTAAAAATTGCAGCAAATCTACTGATTCCATGAGTATAATGCAGTACTAGCCAACATGTTAAATTATAAATTTCAGTGAACGAAAAAAATACACATTTCAGCAGTTGTTATTATATAGATACCTTTAATTTAATAGAATTGTGAATCTATTTTAAAATTCTACAGTCTTTTACCTTTACTTTGATATATAACATGTCTATGTCACGTAAAAAAAAGATGTAACCACCTTTGTCCACTTTCACATGGATTGGCTCAGATGTGGCCATCCAAATCTTAGGAGCTGCAGTCACTTCTGCCGCCACAAAACGTACATTCAATCTAAAAAGAGGAATGCCTATCATCTGAGCGAGCAGCTAAGCTCACTTATCTTTCATGCAATTGGAAACTGATGAATGCTCAACCTCAGAAGAAGAAAAAGAAGAGGGAATCTACCGAAGTTCAAACCCAAAGTGCTGGTAATCCAGACGATCCAGATGAAGGGAAAGACCAAGAAGAAAACCTAGATGATGATGATGATGATGAAGGCCATGATGACAGTGATGATATTGGAATCCTTTGTGATCAAGAAGAAAAAGAAGAGGATGATGAAGAAAATCTAATGAATTTCAATGGAAGTGGTTAGGCCAACTTGTAAGATGAAGTCAAGGTCACACATTTAAAGAAATCAAGTAGGCCTATTCCTAAAAGTTGTTTGGGTTCGTTCAGTTTATGATTATTACTGTAATTTTTGTCTAGTTAATAGTCAGTCTCTTCAATGAACTCTTTTGCTAATCTTCTGTATTGACCTCCAAGAACCAGGGCAAATTTTAATTAACTTATTTCCATTGTTAACTATGTGAAAACCCAGTATTACAATATTTTATACGTAAATAATTAATGTTCATTTTTATGTTATTTCATTAATTATATATTAATCTTTGAACTTATGACAGTTTTTAGTTTTATTTAACCTAATCATGATTAAATTTAAGTAACAAATAGGTATCTGAATTATCTTGCTCGTAAATCATAAATTACAGGGAATTTATGAAATTGTGGGAACATTTCCGGGAACATTCCCTGCAAATATTTTCTCGAGATTACGTTCCCGCCAGATGGCGTTGTGAATTGAACTCTTGCGTAGCTCAGTTGGTAAGAGCATTGGCACGGATAGTCAAAGGTCCTGGGCTCAAGTTCCAGTGTCAGAGGAATTTTGCTCCTATAATATTATCATGTAATGCCCAACAGAGACAAGAATCTGTGGTATATGAATGTATATGCATATAAATGTATTGAATGTTACTGTACAATAACAGTGGAAGCCCGGTAACAAAATCACTAATTAGTGTGTCTCAAGGGCAGCCAGTCATAGGAGAGAGATTCTATCTGGCGCTGTGAATTCAATTCTGACGTAGCTCGGTTGGTAAGACCATTGGCACGAACAGCCAAAGGTCCTGCGTGCAAGTCCCAGTGTCAGAGGAATTTTTCTCCCATAATATTATCACAATATTATCTCAACTATCTTCTGTAACATGTTACTAGATATTAATGAATTTAATTATTCCGTTTGTTGTTTGTAAATAATTAGGTTTATCCAAAAGTTCAACCTATGCACCTTTACTATGCTTTTCAGATGTACAATAGCATAATAATAATAATATATCCTAATCTTTCATATATGCCCTTCTACAGACCTCTCATATGTAATATTAACAATTTTCATCAATGTTCTATATCTTGAGGGCGCTGATTCTCTTCCTTTATCTTAGTTTTACCTCTCCCTTTTAGGATTTAAGCGACCCAAGCCGCCCGGGTTTTATAGGGCCGCAACCTGTCGGGAGAGGGATTATCTTTGGAAGACATACATACTTTTTTGACCAGACAAGGGAATAGAGGACCTCCCGGATGAGTGATCAGCCCAATCCCGGGGCCACCTCCGAGACGAACACATAGGACGAGACACACCAATCACACAGACACACACACACACACACACACTCACTCCGAACAAGGCGAAAATAGGATGAAGATTATAATGACGGCCAGATGATATCTGGGGACCACAAGGGCTTAAAGTTAACCGACATTTGTCTCACAGGTTATGAAAACCCCAGGAAAAAAACCCACCCAGGTAACTTGTCCCGATCAGGAATCGAACCCGGGCCCGCTGCGTGAGAGGAGCGAACGCGTCCCCTTTGCCACAGCGGTGGGCAATGGCGGTGATACATCGTATAAATGGATATGTCCAAATATTATCACAGAATATAAAGTAGTAAAAGCTATTGTTGATCACCAGGCTTTAAAACTTAGTGCCCGATCGAATATGTTAACAGCAACCGTACTGTACAGACTTTGCTCGTCGTATGCCCTAGCTACCATATGCTAGTTCACGTGATAGTAAACAAACCAAAATACAGATATAGGAAGACCACAAAATAACTTCTCATTATCTAAACTCACATTACAAGCATGCAAAACGATACTTTCTCCTGTTTGTGTATAATAGTCCCTCCCAAATGTTTCAATATATGTTTGCGTTTTAGAACACTTTACTTTCGGCATGCCGAACACGTATTATAAATTTAAACACGCACAATGACAAGGTACACTGTTGACCAATTTGAGAGGCACCGTACTACAAGGGCATTCATTTCTCGGTACTATTATCAATGACTGTCTTATCAGCCTACGCAATCACCCTCCACCCCCTATACTCAGGTTGTTGGTAACCGGAATCAACTCCCTCTGTGGGTTCGGGCACTAAGTTTTAAAGCCTGTTGATCACACTGTACTCAATTCCACATTAAAACTAGCAAATGTTGACTTAACCACTTAGAAATTGTTAAAATAATTAAAATTGTATTAAATTTATATATCATGTATAACAATTGGTTGGTTAGTTAAAAGCTGTGCACTATCATTCCATTGTCTCCTACATCTCTATTATGCATATGTAAATTTTCAGCAAATTATTGTTATTAATATAAAATAACTCTTAGGCGCTCTGAAATCCAGTAATTGTAGATTAATATTAACCAAATTGGTGATGGCTCATGGTAGTGTCGCGTTGCATTAATTGAACTTTGTGGCATTTATTTCTCTCCCAAGAGAGAAATAAATACGTTCATTTCGATCATATCTTGATCATCATCAGTCCCTATTTATAACTGTAAATTTCGACGTCCGGATTGCCTGAGTACAACAGTGATACTAAAAAATGCCACAAAGTTTAATTAATGCAACGCGATACTACCATGAACCATCACCATTGTGGTTAATATTAATCTACAATTACTGGACTTCTGTGCGCCTGCGAGTTATTTTATATTAATGGCAATAATTTGCTGAGAAGTGGTTGTCAAATTTACATATGCATAATAGAGATGCAACAGACAATGGTATGATAGTGCACAGCTTTTAACCTAACCAGTCAATTGTTATACATTCAGGCTTTAAAACTTAGTGCCCGAACCCACAGAGGGAGTTGATTCCGGTTACCAACAACCTGAGTATAGGGGGTGGAGAGTGATTGCGTAGGCTGATAAGACAGTCAATGGGTGGAGTGAATAAAAGTCAGTAAATGCTTTTACTGAAAAATTTTAAGTAAATACTATCATTTTAGTGAATAAAATATTTCAGTAAATACTGTTGCTTATTAGTAATCAGTACATACTGGATCAAATAGTACCTACTGCAAAATATGTGAATAATAACAAATATTTACTGTGAAATTTTCAAGTGTGGTACAGACCTTGCTTAAGATGTCAATGCCTTATCTGAAATGCTTGTTTTTACAAGAATTATGAAGCAAAAAGTGTACAGAGAGCAAATGGAGGCTCAAGAATATGATTACCACAATTTACTTAGATTCAGAAAGGAAAATATGAAGTGGCATACTTCACATTTCATGAATGAAACAGGCAGAAGTTATAAATTTTTCATTTTTAAGTGATCCAGGCTATGAGAGTCAGAATTCATTATACGATTAATTTTTTTTTCTGTTTATTATTACCTAAGCAATTTCACAATTTTATTTTATTTTTATTTAAGCAGCATGGCCAATCTTATGTAGCATTGAGGTTATGTAGTATTGAGGTTAGCCTATATATTTTATTTTGTTTTATTTTAAACTAGCAGGTGTTTGTGACTTTTTAATAATAGGCCTACACTTAATAGGAAAAAAATTAAAACTTCATTTATTAAAACTTACACCGTTTTTAAATAAATTGCATTAATTATCTAATTTTATTGTAATTGTATTGTCAGATGTAGTAAATAAATAATTAAAACTACTAAATGAACCATGTGCTGCCATGTGGGTGTACAGATTGAAAGTGAAATGATTAAAACGAACCATAGAATTATGAACCTTGAATCGCTTAAATGCAGATCATTCATAAACAATTAAAAGATTAATAATTTTAAAAACATCCAGCTTTGGGGTGCATTCTATGATTTGAGTACACCATAGGGAAAGAAATGATCTCAGATTCGAGTTCCAGGCTCAACCCCCTCCCCTGCACAGTGAGTTTCGTCCAAATCGAGCATTGTTTCCCATTCAAACCTACATTCATGATCTCTCTTCCGTCCACCTATGTTAAAAATTTCAGATCTTTGTGCTGTAATGTTATAAAAATAAACCAAGTAGAGCAGGCTAACAAAATCAAAGCAATCGACATCTGCATGCGTTATGTTGAAAAAATTTATTTCCGCAATGCTCTTCTTCCCCAGTTGCTATGGCAAAAGAGGAAGAGTAATTATTAATCTTACAATTGAAAAGTAGCCTATTACTATAATCTGATGCTGCAATAGTGGAAAAAATTATGTTTTCTAACAGCTTTTTTTTTGGGGGGGAGAGCTCATAATTCGCGAACAAAAGCAAAAAATTGAAAATCCGGCTTTAAGGTGGATTCAAACATCCTTTAGTCCAGCTATGTTAAAAATGTAAGATCTCTGCATGCCCTAGATTTGGCTGGGTATTGCACACAGACAAACAGACAGACAGAAATTCAAACACTTCCTCTTATTATGTAGATATCATGGCCTACTTGAAGTAATCACGGTTCACTACATGTAGTTTGCATAGCTAAGCAGGTAGTAACTACTAATGTTCATCCAGTATTTACTTATAAGTACTAGTACAAAGTTATTCACTCAAAATTAAGTAAAAGCTGGTACTTGTAAGTAACTACTGAAAGTAATTACTACTACTAGTACTTATTACTAGTAGTAACTACTCAATTTTTATTCACTCCACCCATTGATAGTAGTACCGAGAAGTGAATTCGCTCGTAATACGGTGCCTCTCAAATTGGTCAATAGTGTACCTTGTCATTGTGCGTCTTTAAATTTATAATACGTGTTCGGCATGCCGAAAGTAAAGTGTTCTAAAACGCAAACATATATTGAAACATTTGGGAGGGACTATTATACACAAACAGGAGAAAGTATCGTTTTGCATGCTTGTAATGTGAGTTTAGATAATGAGAAGTTATTTTGTGGTCTTCCTATATCTGTATTTTGGTTTGTTTACTATCACGTGAACTATGGTAGCTAGGGCATACGCCGAGCAAAGTCTGTACAGTACGGTTGCTGTTAACATATTCGATCGGGCACTAAGTTTTAAAGCCTGTAACATGATATATAAATTTAATAGAATTTTAATTATTTTAACAATTTCTAAGTGGTTATGTCAACATTTGCTAGTTTTAATGTGGAATTGAGTACAGTGTGATCGAAAATAGTTTTTACTACTATATATTCTGTGATAATATTCGGACATATCCATTTAAACGATATATCAGCGCTATCAAGATATGGATAATATAATTGTTATATTATTATAATTGTTATATATTATAATATAATATATATAATATATATATTATATATATATATAATTGTTATATAAAGATTGTTATAATATTACATATGAGAGTTTTCTAGAGGGACATATATGTGAGACTAGGTTATATTATTATACTATTGCACACCTGAAAAGCATAGTAAACGTTGCATAGATTGAACTTTTGGATAAGTCTAATTATTTGTGGTTAGGTGCACAGTTTCTTGTTACTACATATACGCAGCAAAATGTACATGTAGCAGGTTACATGTAACAAGTTACACATTTCCCACTCCTTGTGGGAAATGTATAACTTGTTATAAAACACAAAAATCAGTTATATAACACAATGTTATCTGTAACAAGTTACATGTATTTGTAACAATTCTGGAAAACGTGTTATATAACCCAAGTTTTATAAACAAGTTACATAGTGTAAACGCAGCTAACGGAGTGTAAACGCAGAAAACTGGTTATATAACACAAAAATCAGGTATATAACACAGTGTTATATGTAACAATTGGCATGTATTTGTAACAATTTTGGAAAACATGTTATATAACTCGAGTTATATTCAACAAGTTACATATTGTAAACGCAGCTTAAAGTTACCAGACATTTGTCTCACAGGTGAGGAAAAATCCCGGAAAAAACCCTACCTAGGTAACTTGTCCCGACCAGTATTCGAACCGGAGCCCGCTGTGTGAGAGGAGCGAACGCATCCTCTACGCCCAGGTATTTACTGTATGTTTGCCAAAATTGAAATAGAACGATTACATTTTTTAAGACATAATCAGAGTAAACTACGGGTGAAGGAGTATGTGGAATATAAATATGTCCACCGTGTTGGCTGGACGGCTGATGATATATAGAAGTAGGCTACATCAAATCGACTTTAAATTGTGTTCACTTAACCTATATAGGCCTATACATAAATCTAAGAATGCGAAGCATTGATGGGTCAGCGAGTTTAGTATAAATAAAAGCCCAATGCAATTCTTACTCCATCTTAAGTGTAATTTTATAAATTATTATTATTATTATTATTATTATTATTATTATTATTAGACTATTATTATTATTATTATTATTAAGTTCCTGAAATGGAATAGGTCACTCAAGATTTTTGGGGAAGAAAATATGAACTTAAAAATACAATTTGCAATACTTTCATAGTTATGTCACATAGGATAAGTTATGATTCCATACCAGAATAAGAAATAGTAAACTTTGAAATTCATGTAATTATGTGATGATTATGTGATTTCATTAACAAAAGTAGTCAATTGTAGACACATTATCTCGTGAATAAATAGACGAGTGTCTATAGACGAGGGCACAATTTAGAATAAAATTTCTTAATGCGCATGTATCAAAGTAAAAAGAATTTAAGAGATGGTATTTTGAGCCGATTAGATTATTTCGCGTAGCCTACCTGTGGTGTAGATTTGTGGTAGTAAAAACAGATAATCTGAGACAACATTTAGAGAGACCTTCGTTTACATTCAAAGATCATGTTTTGCGATACCATCCGAGGAAAACTCCCAAAACGCAATTATTGTCATGTAGATTCTTCGAAACGCCCAACTGATATAGGGTCGTGGGATCAAGTTAATTACAATTTGTAGTAGCTAAGGTCTTTCTAATAATAATCACCACATTTAAATTTTAAAAAAGCAGCCTGCCTTGAACAGTGCAAACGAAAAAGTATAGCATACACGCCACTTCATATATTTAGATAATTTATCCTATCTTCATAGTACAAAATATCTACTGAGTTACCGAACTATCTAACTCAAAGAATTACGGCAAAATATATCTTCAGGCAATTAGAAAGTTTAAAATGCAATATGTCTAGAGGAAGACCGCATAACAGTAATAACAATATTAGGCTACTCATGCGGTATCTAATACATAATGTTGAAGTGCATGGATAGGCATATATGTATGTAAGTTTGTTCTCTATAAAAATCTACATACTTTGACCGATTTGAACGAAATGTTGCACTCAGACCTTTTTCAACTAGGATAAAATAGCCTATGAAATCCAAACAAACCACCCCTCTCCTTATTATCAGTCGTCGTGGGTAATATTTTCGCTATTTAAACCAACATACTTGGACCGATGCACATCTCATTTTATAAAAAGAATCTGTAGAACCAGGGAAAACTGTATGCAAATTATAAATAGACAGAATAATGCACCATTTACACTCAAATGACTACATACGAGTGAATCACAATCAATACGGGTTCACGCCTCAAAACAGTACAGTAGATGCTATAATGCGTGTTAAGGTAGAGTTATAATTAATATGCCAACAGTTAGCCCTAATAATCCTTCATTGAATTAGAGATAGAAGTCACAACGGGTTATCCTCAGGGATCATGTTATGGCTCAGGATACTGGAATATCCAATACTACTCTCTCCTGAATCTGGCGTTTACTCCTCATACAAAAGCTATTGCTTTTGCATAGAAATGGTAACAATAATTGTAAACTGGGCAAGAGACAATCAAATAAAATTCAGCAGAAAACAAATCTAAAGTTTTTCTGGTTACACGCAAGAGAAATAGCAACAGACCTAGAACTGAGACACTCATCTACTTTACAATAAACGAATAGAAAGGTATTCCTCAGGTTCGCGAGCGACTCCTGGTGATCCCGTAAAGGTTGTCGCTCACTTGCCCGAGCAGACCGAGCAGAAATCAGTAGCCGTCCGTCTTCCGCGGCAGTTTGAACGCTCACTATGCGGAATTCTGCCCCTTCATCAATCACTCTAGCGTCAGTCGTTGAGTGGGGTAGCAGCAATGGTACAGTTCTTCAATATTTCACATAAATTTGCAAATTATATAGTAATGAACCATTCCACATCTTTAATGTTTTAATACAACCTCTCATATGATATTGTTCCTATCATTGAGGTAATTATTTATATTATTTTCGTATAGACTAATTTCTTCAAGCTTTCATCTATGCTGGGGTACGCCGTGTTGTAGAGGTTATGGCACTGCGTTACAAACCGCGGGTTCGATTCCCGATGAGGTCGTTGAGATTTTTCAATTGGCTTAATCCTTCTGGTGGCACTATGGCCCTGAGGTCGACTCAGCCTCTAACAAAAATGAGTACCAGGAGTATTCTTAGGGGTAAATAACGGCCGGTGCATAGGGCTGACAACCTTGCCACCTTCATGTGCCGTATGTCTCAATCCGGGAGCTTTTTTTTTTTTAATTTATTTATTGATATTATCCACATGCCCCATTACAGAGTAATAATACATGCGTTGTTTTACACTATTTACAGTTGTTTCTTACAGTCACTTTCAGTTATTTTCTACATTTTTATACTTATTAAATTAATATATACATGTAATCTTATCTAGAGCTTAATTTACTATTTACAACTTCTACATTTTAGGGACCTTTAACTTCCTGGAAACCATATGGGTCTGATTGGGCCATACAGGGATCACTTGACTTACCTTTAGTTTTATCTATGCTATTTCACATTAGTGAATAACTCATTATTAATATTATTAAAATGGTCATTGTAGGCCCACTCTGTTTATAATATTGATATAGCATGTTAGTAGTAAGAGCGGGCGAAGAGGCCAAGATTACAGCGCCCGCCACCAGGTGGCAGCAGCGTCGCGGTGGTGTCTTGCGGCAAGATTTGAAACTAAATGGCGCGCGATTTGAATATTTTACACTCTTATGCAAGGCTTTTTACCGATATTGTTATGCCCTTATGCCAAGGACGTCTGGATATGCACTCTTACGCAAGGCTTTTTTAGCTATGTTGTTAAGCCCTTATGCCAAGGACGTCTGGATATGCACTCTTACGCATGGCTTTTTACCAATTTTGTTACACCCTTATGCCATGGACGGCTGGAAACGCACTCTGATGCAAGGCTTTTACCAATTTGTTACGCCCTTATGCCATAGACGTCGGGGTACGCACTCTTACGCGAGTTTTTTTTCGGGACGTTTGCAGTTGGGTCCTTTGGCTATCCCATATGAAATCCCTACAGTTTGAAGTTTTTATCCCGCAACGTTGTGATATCATGACTTATGACCTTTTGACAGCTGTAGTGACGCTATCCCAGGACTTCCATATGACGTCATCATTATTTCTTATGCATGTTAATTTTATAATTATTTAATAAAATCTTGTCATAGAGATGGACTCGAACCACTCAAGTTATGATTACCGACCACTCGTTTTAAACCGCGTGACCACAGCGAGATTTGTTATTTCACTTGCAAGGGTTGTCTCATAAGAAAGTTAGGTTTCTCGGTGACGTCATGCTTATTAAATCTTGTGCTTTCATAATTGTTTACTAGATCGCTCTAGTTAACAGTCATTACTTTCAGAATTGTTTACTAGATGGCAGGTGGAAATTTTATTTTTAAATGGCGAGGTGTTTGAAAAATTAAAAATGGGGGTAATATTTAAATTTCTCCGCGTTAAATCTTTTTGAAAATGTAACAGTGAGCTAAGTCGAATGATATATATATATATATATATATTTAATGCAAAACAGTGCTGTGTAAAATATTGGTGGCAATACTACCGCCACCACCACCGTCCACTACTACCACTACTACTACTACTGCAACTACTAATGTCGCTAATGCGTAGTTATTATTTCTAATATTAACACTTTTTCTACCCATGTAATGCAAGTCAAGACTTGATGAAACAGGATGAGTTTAATTAAATTTATCAGAAATACGTGAATGTGTTATTATTTCCGAGAAATGAATCACAGTCTGTTTATTGTGGGATTCATCTATATTTTTTATTTATCCAAAATGGTATCAGTTCATTTCATGACTGACCACAGGGGTCCTGAATACGGGTACTGTATGCCTCAGTATTACAATATTAACAATATACAATATAAACAGCATAAGAATGCAATTAAGATTTACTGATTTAAGGGTCTTAACTCAGCTGGAGGAGTATTAATAATCTTCTATTAAAGTGGAATACAAGTGCCTGTGTAGGATACAAAGCGAGTCCTTTATTATCCCCACAAGTATGGTACGCACAAGTTCCATGGATATTCCTAGGGAGAGAAGATAATTCCATGTGAATTTCGGTAAAGTGCCTCTGCTACCAAACAAAAGACCAGTCACTGACCAATGACTCAACTCGATGCCATAACGTTGAGCAAGGTCTGGAAGACATGGTTCGTAAATTGATTTCTTCTCTTCGTCAACTGCAGAAGCCTGGTTCACGTCAATTTCAAATCTTATGGTAGGATCTAATACCAAAGCTTTTCCATTTCGATGATTTATGGCTATAATGTCAGCTCTCCTAGTTGAACCATTTGTCGAGATACAATGAACCTCCTCATAGACATTCCATTTCATCTGCTTCAGAAAAGTGGCTAGAGTAGTTCTCACTTTGAAGTCATAAGAAGTTCGTTTTTGGGGGGCAGGATCCCAGTACATGTCCTAATGTTTCTATCTCGCTGCAATTAGGATAACGACAGCGGGTTGTACTAGACCTGCCAGGCACAACACGAACTGCAGTGATGTTGCATGACATTTTTAAGGCATTCGTCCATTCTGAGGATGACAATCCATTTCTCTCGCTTACCCAGGAGTTAGCCTTAGGAACATCTGCATAGAGTCTGACCCCTTTGCCTCGAAGAGTAAGCGTGCACCATGTGTCAAATGCTTGATTGCGAAGCTCTTTCCTCACACGTCGACCTGACCAGTCTTTTGCTTCTGATACGTTTATTTTTAATTTTGTAAGTGCTGATGATCTTTCAGTTTCCAGATCTCGTAAACAGTGAAGATGTTCATCATTTATATTAAGTAGAATCCTGCATATATTATGGTGCTGGATGAATGCTTCCCATGTAGCTCTCATTAGGCTTAGTCCTCGAAACTTTTTCGGTGCATATAACATACTATCAGGGCAATCATGTGGTAGCCCTATAATGGCTTTTGCTGCACCCCTGATTATCTTGTCTATATCATTTAAGAACCCATCTCGTAATTTATGAATGGGAGCACACTGCAGAGGATAGATAAGACTTGGCCAGATGTACTGATTGATGATAGAAATCTTTTGGTCTGGCTTGAGCAAATTCGAATCAACTAATCGTGATATATCTGACTGCAAGCTTTTAATGACAGAGGCTTCATCAAAGACAATTTTGTCATTGAAGTCCACTCCAAGATACCTAATACGTTCATGCGGGTCTGTAATAGAGCATATGTCCGAACCATTCATAGTAGTAATTTTACGTGGTGATAGTATACCTTTCTCTATGGATATTAACCTGCTCTTGAGTGGATTCAATATTAGACCCATTGAAAGAAAAAGACTCTCAGCTAAAGTGAAGAGAGATTGAACACCATTGTTATCAGCTGAAATCAGTACTATATCATCAGCGAAAGCAATACAAGAAAGCTTGGTCAAATTAGGATCTGCTGAAAATCCATATTCCTCTGATACTTTATAATCAGTCAGTTCCTTCAGTATGTGATCAATTGCCATGTTGAAAATTATGGGCGAAAGAGGACTACCTTGAGGAACACCTTTCTTAATTCTGATAGGTTTTGTTTTATTAAGCCCAACCTCAATCTGTATTTCGTTGTCGCCTATGAGATTTATAATTAGCTGACGCAAATTATCTGGCATTTCACATTTTCCTAAAACCCTTTTGATGTGTTCATGTCCAACCGAGTCATAGGCTTTACTCACATCAAGGAAGGCAATAGAGCAGCTTGACTTTCTAGATCTTGACACTTGAAGACACCCGTTTACAAGGGATGTGTTAATGTGTGTTCCTGGTGTGGATATGAAACCTCTCTGATGGCTTGAAAGAGAGAGATAATCACGAAATATTTTGTCCAAAACCCGCTCAATTATCCTTCTTATAACTGAAAATATTGTTATGGGTCTCCAGTTCTTTAGGTCTTTACAATCATCACCCTTATGGATAAGGACAGTTCTAGCCTGCCGAAATTTTGTAGGAATAAAGCCCAACAGAAGCATGGCTGAACCTAGCAATGCTATACATTTTTCTGCTTTTAGGTGTCTCAGAACTCTTACTGTGACTCTGTCAGGTCCAGGAGCTGTATCTAATTTAATTCTGAGCAATGCTATGTGAACATCTTTAGCAGTAATCTCTAGCAAATCAGGAAAATCCGATGTAGAATTATGCGAAGAAAGATCAAAAGGAGTCATATTATTATTTGAGCCAAAAATATTTGTGAAGTATTCTTCAACTTGTCGTAAAGGCACAGTACAAGAAGACTGCATGTCAGATTTCATTACATGACGAACCACTCTCTTTCGGTGATTATAAAAATTGTACTGAGCCAAATCATACATATATTTTTCTCGTCGCTGTTCCTTCTCTCTTTTAGACCGTTTCACTGGATTTGTTGTATCGGAATACGTATATCGTTTGTTAGCTTTACCCTCCTTACGTCGCTTGAAATACTTAACAGCAGGGTGTTCAGGTCCTGGTAGTTTTTGAGATGATAAAACCAGGAATTCTATAAAGTCATTGGTAACATTGTCGAGAGTATTATATTATTAGAATGACCTCTTTCTGTAACGGGTTCTAATATTAACACTTTTGTACCATGTAATTCGAGTCAAGACTTGATTCGAAACAGGATGTGAATCGGTATGGTAAATAAAATCTGACTTGCAGTTCTTTGAATTAAATAATAACTAATAATATTAATTATAAATGTCTTAGTTAAATCTAGTGTGAAAACAACACATCTACTCTTAATATACTCCCGACTATAGAACATGCCCACATTATTCTACTGCACCTTCAATTGTGTCAAGCTCGTTCAAAGGTACATTATTTGAGAAAAAAAAAAAGAGTTAAAATGTAACTTCGTGAATCAGATGAGTGGTTTTCGGAGAACTTAACGCAATAATAATTGATTCAAGTAAAATATTTTAGGGTTTAGTTTAATATAGACCTAACAAACCATAGTATATATTATAATATATTAGACTTGTGTATACTTATTCAAATGCTAATTTAGCCCTAAAATTTTCGCTAACTATACTGTTAAGTTTCTTGAAATGTTTTAATGATTATAGTTTTAAAAAAAATAAGCGTCTTTTATGTATATTTTCTCTACGATGTAATTATTAATAGCTGTTACCGACACTTTATTTCTTCGAACAATGTTAAATAATTTCTCTTCCTTAAATTTCAGTAGGCTTCAGTAATTTAAAATCTGATTGTTTAAGTTTGGAATTTGCTTGCAAAAACTTTAAAAAATCTTATCTCTTAAGGCACATCTAAAAATTCACTACATGTTTCCTTTACTACGTGTACGTTTTAAAAATCTCATAATATCGGAAAACTTAGAATTGTAACAAACTTCAAAGGTGATCTTTACTGACAGGACTAGTGTTCTTTGATCCTCTTGTGTGTTCTATAATTTGTCAGATGTAATTTATGTAAAATTGTTAGTTTCTACATAATGTGTAATCTACAAATTGAAATAGCAAAATAATTATATTTTCTTCTGTTATTCATGTGTTAAAGAAACCTTTCTACAGATTATTATTCTTTAAGTTAATCCTATCATTGTAAGAAGTCATAGTCGATCAAGCTTCAGTGCAAACCTTCTTCTATAGACATCTTCAGTGTTGGTTTCCTTAAGCATCAGCATCAGCTCTTCCATAAAGAAAATATTGTATATTAAATCACCTACCTCTTCTGTGAATGTAGATTTAATCAATTAATTTAGCAATTGATACAAAAAAAATATATGAGACTGTAACAAGCAATTTTAGAAGATAAATTATTAAAATATGACTTGTGGTTTTAAAATTACCGCGTTAAAAAAATAGTTCCTGACGGTAAAATTAGATGTACAGCTCAAAGATTAAGTGACTGAACTGTACAAAAGAGAATATTTTCGTCAAATAATTATTATTATCACGTTTTCTAAAAATAATCAAGCCTTTTCATACTGTATATAACACTCGTTTAATTTTATAGTTGTCTGTAACTTAAAGTTTCCTTCGATAAAAATGATTACTGATATTTGATGGCGTATTTTTAAAATATTTTGCCCCGGCCTTGATAGGTAATGGTGTCTAGTGTATAGATCTATAACCCCCGAACTATTTTCGAGTAAACGACTTGTTCTAAATTTTGATAAAAATACCATACTTTTTTTGTTAATATACAGGTATGCGTCACTTTTCTTTGACATATCATCTTTGTACAAATAGATATTATATCCTCATGAGAAATTAATCACAGTCTGTTCAATTACGGAGCTTCGGGAATTTATTTTTAATTCGACCTCCTTTCTGTAACGGATTCTATTATTAACACATAGAAACGTTTTATTTTAATTTCTACAACGACAGTAAAGCTTCAGTTTATTTGTACATTGAAAGTTTAAGTTCTAGCGTTCTTCAGTGTAAGCGATCAGTTTTCAGGTTCGGGGTTCGAATCCCTATAGTAAAATATAACTTCCTTCCAAGCTATATTTTTTTCTCAACAAACCGCAACTTGTACGCCTATGTTTCAGAAATTTCCGTTAATATATTATTTATTTTCTTGGAAAAACTTAGAATTAAATCCAGCTCTTAAGATATTTTCTATGTAGTGTGTTTTTATTTCCCCAACTATCCCCTTTGTGTTTAACAATTTACATTAACCTTAAAATGAAGTGTTTAATGTAGTTCCAGACAATCGTATGATAAACATTCATTTTACGCGTGAAAACATTTAGATAAACTATAAATTAATATATTTTGTGTTTAAATATTTTCACCTGAGTTTTTTTTTCTTCTTTAATAACTGACATTAGTTCCACACTTCACTTTAAAGAGGAAATAGAGCAGAGTTTGACTAAAATATAATATTCTTTAGTTTTTTATTTCTCAACTCTGTGTAGTATGTTTGTATTTAGCTAGTTCCAAACATACATTTAATATATTTTGTGTTTAAATAAATTAACGATCTGTAAATAAAATAGCTCAGTCTTAAATTATTGTCGCAAGTACAAAGTGTTCTGCGTTATAACTAGAAAGAATCGCGTAGTAAAACACATGTTTTAAAGTCATTTCACAATGCTAGATTGGTAGCGAACTAATCCGAAATTTGGTGTTTTTTTATTATTTTATTTTAATAATAATATATCCGTTTGTAAAGTAAATTTTCAAAGTTCCATTATGCTACGCTTCAGCAAATATAAATTAAATCCTATAACTATAAAATAAAATTTAAATTCACTTGTGTATTTCAAGTTTCCATTAGTTTTCGGTCCGTGTTGAATAAACCCTATTTTCGTTAACTATTAAGGTGTTATTTTTTTTCGTCGAACGTGTAAACCTATTCCATGCAGACTGCTCAATGTGCTAAAGTATTTTGTTAGTGTCTGTGTTTGAATAAGTGTTTATTGATTTCTCCGAATTTGCAAATTAAATTCTACTTTTCAATTAATTCAGATACATCGAAATATTTTTTTTTTGTAGCCCCTAAAATAACATTTTATTTGTGAGTGATAGATTTTCGTAGTTTTTTTTTTCCTTTAATAATCACAGTTCTCACTCGTAAACTTCGCAAATTAACTTAGTTACAGGTGCTTCCGAAATTTTATTTAATATAGCTCGGAGTGTTTATTTTCAGTAAAAGTAATTATAGATTTCTCCTAGCTAGTAAATTTTAAACCAGTCCTACATATTTCACTTAATTCATATGCTGTGAAACATTTTTGTACCCTCTAAATATCATTCAACAAAACAAGACATGTAAACTTCGCAAATTATCTTAGTTACAGGTGCTACCGAAATTTCATATAATATAATCTGTATTTAAATTTTCATTTTATAAGGAAAACGTATAAATTTCTTTTAATATATTTTGTGCTTAAAAAAATTTAGTTTGCGTCAAGCCGGAAATTGTAAATTAAATTCTACCATGAAGATATTTTCAGAAAGTGTTTAAATAGTTCTAACCCGTTTTGTTTAATAAACTCTATTTAAATTAACTCATCCAAACATACATCGTAATTACAGAGGTCTGAAGTTAGTATGAACGTTCAAAACGCTGTTAGTCTTTCGCCGCTTGACAATCAAAACGCTTTTCTTTTGTCACTTGCTTACACAATAATGGAGATATGTCAGGTGGTAGGGGCAATATAGCCATTTTTTAATGCTTCCACAACTGAATGTTAGTCAGTGCTGTGTTGTTCGTAACGGAAGGTGAAGGAGGATCATTATTATGGTTAGGGGACATTAATCGTGGCAATAGAAAAAACACAGAAAAGTACAGGCATTTATTGTATTAAAGCCTAATTTGTTAAAGCTTCTATTTTTATTTTATTTAAAGATAAATGCAGTAATAATAATAACGTTCTAGTAATGTTTAAAATACTTCCCTTCGAGGTGCCTAAAAGACAGAAGGTCATTGCATTTATTACTACAGCCACTAAAAATCTCAGAGAGTTCACTTGTCGTTAGAATTGTAAGGCATACAGTTACATTTGTTTGCAAGAATTTTCAGTAAACAGTTTAATATAGATTTTTAGGTCACCTACTAATGAAACTTGTATCATAAGACAGAGCATATTATTCACATTATCGATAGATTACAAACATTTCGATCCTTACTTAAAAGATGCTGCAAAATGTAGTCAGTTATACCTACACAATGTACTCCACGAAACCATTATGTCCAGAAATTAACAAAGATGTGAAGAATCTGTTGAAAAATTTGCGATACAGCAGTGACATAACTGGTATTAACTTAGTATTCTGATGTTTTAACTAATACTGAAACTGCACTAGTTACAGACGATGTTGATCAGCTTTATGATGTGCAGATGACGATATGTAACTTACAGAACAGGACAGGACAGCCGTGTTCTAAATATTCTCTATGTTAATTTACATCCACATTGATTGAATTGTTAAAACTATTGGACTTGCCTTTGTACTGTTGTGTAGAATGAGATAAACATTTCACATTATAATGTGTAAATGACTTCGTTTCCTCTGTCAATGTATATGTTCAAACAGGATTTGTGGATTTTTACGTAATTTTAATTTTTTATGCACAATTGTTATATTTTCCTCTTCTATGAATCATGTTCTATGTATTATCTTTGTTTGCAGATGATTTTTCCTATTTCTTTAATAGTCTACGGACAATACGTTTGAAATCTTTATGCTGCACCGCTTACAGCACGAGTGTTGCATGCTATTTTTATTGCACGATGATTATTTATATCAAATTTAATTATTTTAATTGAGATATTAGCTTAAAATATTATGTATATACATTATTGAAGATGGATGTTATATTTCAGAAAGTGATTCGCATGTGTTGGTTGTTATGGGGACTGAATATTTGTCCTGTTAAAATAGCCACAAAAATAGGGGGCCTTGGTTACAGTCTTCCATAAAGGCTTGTATTATGATGATTTTACTTACGGCACTTGTGCTTTTTGTAATTTTTACCGCACGGAGATTTCTTTTGTTTTCATAGCAAGCAGATTGCGTGTGGGAATGTCAAGTTACGATCCACTGCAACAATAACAATAAAGATGAGTCTTATAGTTAAAATGTATTTTTTTTTGTGTTTTTAAAGTGATATATTTGAACATTTAAAACATAGAACACTGAGAATTTAAACCATAGCCTGTTAACAAGTGAATATTCTTTAGTCCTGTTCTGTAAGTTACATATCGTCATCTGCACATCATAAAGCTGATCAACATCGTCTGTAACTAGTGCAGTTTCAGTATTAGTTAAAACATCAGAATACTAAGTTAATACCAGTTATGTCACTGCTGTATCGCAAATTTTTCAACAGATTCTTCACATCTTTGTTAATTTCTGGACATAATGGTTTCGTGGAGTACATTGTGTAGGTATAACTGACTACATTTTGCAGCATCTTTTAAGTAAGGATCGAAATGTTTGTAATCTATCGATAATGTGAATAATATGCTCTGTCTTATGATACAAGTTTCATTAGTAGGTGACCTAAAAATCTATATTAAACTGTTTACTGAAAATTCTTGCAAACAAATGTAACTGTATGCCTTACAATTCTAACGACAAGTGAACTCTATGAGATTTTTAGTGGCTGTAGTAATAAATGCAATGACCTTCTGTCTTTTAGGCACCTCGAAGGGAAGTATTTTAAACATTACTAGAACGTTATTATTATTACTGCATTTATCTTTAAATAAAATAAAAATAGAAGCTTTAACAAATTAGGCTTTAATACAATAAATGCCTGTACTTTTCTGTGTTTTTTCTATTGCCACGATTAATATCCCCTAACCATAATAATGATCCTCCTTCACCTTCCGTTACGAACAACACAGCACTGACTAACATTCAGTTGTGGAAGCATTAAAAAATGGCTATATTGCCCCTACCACCTGACATATCTCCATTATTGTGTAAGCAAGTGACAAAAGAAAAGCGTTTTGATTGTCAAGCGGCGAAAGACTAACAGCGTTTTGAACGTTCATACTAACTTCAGACCTCTGTAATTACGATGTATGTTTGGATGAGTTAATTTAAATAGAGTTTATTAAACAAAACGGGTTAGAACTATTTAAACACTTTCTGAAAATATCTTCATGGTAGAATTTAATTTACAATTTCCGGCTTGACGCAAACTAAATTTTTTTAAGCACAAAATATATTAAAAGAAATTTATACGTTTTCCTTATAAAATGAAAATTTAAATACAGACTATATTATATGAAATTTCGGTAGCACCTGTAACTAAGATAATTTGCGAAGTTTACATGTCTTGTTTTGTTGAATGATATTTAGAGGGTACAAAAATGTTTCACAGCATATGAATTAAGTGAAATATGTAGGACTGGTTTAAAATTTACTAGCTAGGAGAAATCTATAATTACTTTTACTGAAAATAAACACTCCGAGCTATATTAAATAAAATTTCGGAAGCACCTGTAACTAAGTTAATTTGCGAAGTTTACGAGTGAGAACTGTGATTATTAAAGGAAAAAAAAAACTACGAAAATCTATCACTCACAAATAAAATGTTATTTTAGGGGCTACAAAAAAAATATTTCGATGTATCTGAATTAATTGAAAAGTAGAATTTAATTTGCAAATTCGGAGAAATCAATAAACACTTATTCAAACACAGACACTAACAAAATACTTTAGCACATTGAGCAGTCTGCATGGAATAGGTTTACACGTTCGACGAAAAAAAATAACACCTTAATAGTTAACGAAAATAGGGTTTATTCAACACGGACCGAAAACTAATGGAAACTTGAAATACATAAGTGAATTTAAAATTTATTTTATAGTTATAGGATTTAATTTATATTTGCTGAAGCGTAGCATAATGGAACTTTGAAAATTTACTTTACAAACGGATATATTATTATTAAAATAAAATAATAAAAAAACACCAAATTTCGGATTAGTTCGCTACCAATCTAGCATTGTGAAATGACTTTAAAACATGTGTTTTACTACGCGATTCTTTCTAGTTATAACGCAGAACACTTTGTACTTGCGAAAATAATTTAAGACTGAGCTACTTTATTTACAGGTTCGTTAATTTATTTAAACACAAAATATATTAAATGTATGTTTGGAACTAGCTAAATACAAACATACTACACAGAGTTGAGAAATAAAAAAACTAAAGAATATTATATTATATTATAGTCAAACTCTGCTCTATTTGCTTTTTAAAGTGAAGTGTGGAACTAATGTCAGTTATTAAAGAAAAAAAACGCGGGTGAAAATATTTAAACACAAAATATATTAATTTATAGTTTATCTAAATGTTTTCACGCGTAAAATGAATTTTTATCATACGATTGTCTGGAACTACTTTAAACACATCATTTTAAGGTTAATGTAAATTGTTAAACATAAAGGGGATAGTTGGGGAAATAAAAACACACTACATAGAAAATATCTTAAGAGCTGGATTTAATTCTAAGTTTTTCCAAGAAAATAAATAATATATTAACGGAAATTTCTGAAACATAGGCGTACAAGTTGCGGTTTGTTGAGAAAAAAATATAGCTTGGAAGGAAGTTATATTTTACTATAGGGATTCGAACCCCGAACCTGAAAACTGATCGCTTACACTGAAGAACGCTAGAACTTAAACTTTCAATGTACAAATAAACTGAAGCTTTACTGTCGTTGTAGAAATTAAAATAAAACGTTTCTATGTGTTAATAATAGAATCCGTTACAGAAAGGAGGTCGAATTAAAAATAAATTCCCGAAGCTCCGTAATTGAACAGACTGTGATTAATTTCTCATGAGGATATAATATCTATTTGTACACAGATGATATGTCAAAGAAAAGTGACGCATACCTGTATATTAACAAAAAAGTATGGTATTTTTATCAAAATTTAGAACAAGTCGTTTACTCGAAAATAGTTCGGGGGTTATAGATCTATACACTAGACACCATTACCTATCAAGGCCGGGGCAAAATATTTTAAAAATACGCCTTCAAATATCAGTAATCATTTTTATCGAAGGAAACTTTAAGTTACAGACAACTATATAATTAAACGAGTGTTATATACAGTATGAAAAGGCTTGATTATTTTTAGAAAACGTGATAATAATAATTATTTGACGAAAATATTCTCTTTTGTACAGTTCAGTCACTTAATCTTTGAGCTGTACATCGAATTTTACCGTCAGGAACTATTTTTTTAACGCGGTAATTTTAAAACCACAAGTCATATTGTAGAGTGCCCTCCAGCACTCCCGGGTTAATCTACGGCGCGTTGGTTTTCCCTCAGCCTCCGCTCGCATGACGTCGTGATGCTATACTCTGCCGACCGTCATCCTCATGATGAATCCTGTGTGCCCCCCTTGTTTGAACTCTTCGCACCCCCATGGCTACTAGGGTGCTAATACTAATAAATAAATACATTACCCTTTACCTATTCTACACCCGTTTATTACTACTCCCGCTAGATAGTTGAACACATACATGTA
The DNA here is from genome assembly GCA_964059195.1 of Ectobius pallidus. Lineage (NCBI taxonomy): Eukaryota > Metazoa > Arthropoda > Insecta > Blattodea > Ectobiidae > Ectobius > Ectobius pallidus. The sequence continues at coordinate 81,058,659 of CAXKWD010000001.1, forward strand.
TCTACATTCTTATCTACATGGTAAAATATACACCTTCAGCTACATTGCTGCTAACATACACTGCCCATCTACATGGCTGTCACTACCACTTCCCACATAACTCTGACTGCTTCATTCCTCTTGCTATTCTCCACATCCGTGGAGTCCGACTCACCATATTCCTAGCTTACAGGAAGTACACCAGACTTCAAGTGAACTTTGGAACAAGGGCTACCAACTAAAACCTTACAAATATCTCCCCCTTGGAGAAAATGCGACCTCGCATTTGGGAAAAAATCTAAAAAAAAAAACTGGGAAAGTAAAATAAAAAGAATAAAAATCCAAAAGAAGACTATCATAGTTCAAACAATACCTAACAATAACATCTAAATCTAAAAAATCTCATCTATAAAACACAAAAAACTCTGTACAGAAAAAAAAAGCATGATGGATTAAGAATATCACTCTACTTTCCTACCCATTTAGTAGAACACTAAATAGTTTGCCAACAATTACCTTTACACCTGTTACACATTACATAATATTCAGTATGAACACAAGCTTCTCATCATATGGGACACACACAGCAAGGCTAGGTCGCAGAGATAACATGGGTCTTCAGTCAGCAAAATACATGATACCGTACCTTACCGATAACAGAGCAATGTCATCTACCTCATTGCAACACATGTTCATAATCAACAACAACAACAAGAAAAAACCCTGGAGATCTCCTTCACAAATGGTACCGAGATACTAATCTACTTGGTGACGTCACCGCTTACATCTATGAACCTTTAACCAGTCCACCTGGACTCTGCACTTCATCTCTCCCATTAGTACTAGGGCTTATCATATTATTCAGCTCCTTCAGGATTCATGCTGATTAATCTACTCTCTCAACACACAGGAGGCTTGCTTCACTAACATGCAATTGGAAATATTCATTCTCCTTAATCCAAGCATCAATTGCTTTTACTGAATTATCAATTCTATAGCCTCACAAGAAATTTCCCACAAAAATAAAAATCTAATTTTCTCCTATTATAAACAAAGTGGAGGCTTCTTATCTGCTAACGATTAATGACTGTCCTATTCCCATAATGTCGCATAAATTTACAATTACATTCGGAGAGCAGAGGTCACTGCGGAAAATTATGGGCTTTTTGATTTACGGCCATAGTAACAGATCGAATAGATTCGCGACTCTATTTGACCGTTCAGTGGCGTGAAAAAATCAAATACCCCACACCATTCGGCAGAATGTGAACTCGACATCCAAATCTAAAACTTCTAAAAAATATCATTATAAACTGAATCACTCTCAGACCAATCATCAATGAACTTGGTGTTATGAAACACCCCTACTATATCTCAGCAGACGTATCGTCATTAATCTCTGATCAATTTAGACACTAAATATAAAACAGCATTTCCATACATTATATTACTAATTACCAATCTACTATGTTTCATTACCATTGTCATCACAAGACAAGAGATCAATCAGCAAGCAACCCTTCACAGAACTTACCTGCTTATAATAAATTACACATAAAAAACACCTAATAGATTTACAATCTTCTCTTAGAATTTAGTCTATCTTCTCCACTATTGTGTCTCTTTTAAGTTTCTTTTGCACTATGTATGAAAAAAAAAACAAATATCTGCTTGCAACAAATGAAAAAAATGTCCGCACACAAAAAATATGAATTACAATAGAAAAAAATGTTTTATTGGCTCGCCCTCCTGGGTCTCAGATCATACCTGGACGCAGCGGCCTCACTCACCACTGGGATGGGATTTTCTTCTCTCACTGTCTGCGCCCTGGGTCTTAGGTCATACCTGGGTACCACGGCTGCCTCTGGAGTCGCTGGCCTTGGATCCTCGCCCTCAAACTCCCTCAGGTCCCGTGGTGTCCCCCTTTCCAATGGACTGCGCGTTTCTCTGACTGGCGACCGTCCGTTCTCTTCCTCGGTGGGTGGTTCTGGTACATCCTCACGTACTCCACTCCCCAAACCCTCAACCGAAGTCAACGTTGGTCGATTCCTCCAAGTACTAAGCGGCAGATCATCCTCTGGCTCCCACATTGACGTGTCCCGGGGCACTTCCTGTATAGGGTGAGTCCTGCCACTCGTCCTCCGGTCTCTCACCACCGGTTTTCGGGGTCTTCCCCTCGGCCTGTCGGCTTCTTGATAGGCTTCCTCTGCGTTTGCAATCCTCCCGCGGCTCATATTTCTTCACGCGGTTTACGTGGACAATAACATTTCTGAATGGCAGCTTCAATTCGAGATTCACAGGTGAAACAATCCTCGTTATTTGGTAGGGACCTCGGAATTTGGCTTTCAATTTCCTCACTTGCCCCGGCTTTAGCTGTGGATCGCTTAATAGCACCCATTCCCCTATCTTAAACTTTACTGGCCTTGTCATTTTATTGTAATGCTCAGCTTGATTCTGGGATGCGCGGCGGTTCCTCGCCCTCACCAATTTCCACATTCGTTGCAATTTTCTTGCTAAACTCTTAACTTCGGGATGCGAAATGTGCTGATCTGTTTCCGTCACATTACATAGCAATTTCATAGGATATCCGAAGATGATCTCATGGGGGCTCATCCCCATTGCCCCATGGATTCTATTATTATACGCAGTTACCACATAGGGCAACAAAAAGTCCCAATTAGACTGTTTTTGGTTAACGTACTTTCTCAACATGTTAAAAATCGTACGGTGTACTCTTTCACACCTCCCATTGGCTTGGGGGTGGAAAGGGGTGGTTCTCAATTTGGTTATGCGTAGTAGCCTACTTACTTGGTCCATTAACTCAGACATGAAGTTTGCGCCCTGATCACTGAGTAGATAATCTGGGGCGCCGAATTTAAGCACCCATTCGAACACGAAGGCCCTGGCGATTGTCTCCGCCCTCTGATCCTCGAGGGGCACCATAACCAAGTATCGACTGAAGTGATCGATTATGGTCAGAACATATTTGTTGCCCGTCTGCTGCGACTTCGGGAAAGGGCCACATATGTCGACCGCGACCCTTTCGCCCGGCCGCCTTACTTCGGGTAGTTCTTGTAATGGCGCCCGTCGCCTTTCCCCTTCGGAGTGTTTATTGCATACAATGCATTTTTTTACCCAGTCATTAGTTGCTCGTTTCCTCCCGGGCCACCAATACCTCGCAGCTACCCGCCTGTTAGTTACTTTCTTTCCACCGTGGCCCGCTAAAATATGATCGTGACACTCTAACAGTACGTCCTTTCTACACGGCTTTGGCACTACCAGTCGAAAACCATCCTTGGCCCTTCTACAAAGCAATCCATTTCTCATAGAGAATTCCTTATGTTGCTTCCACTGTTGGCACATTTCATCCTTCGCCTGTTCCTCCCGAATAGCATCCTGCAGGGACAGTCCCAGAGGGCATAATCTCCTGGATAGTCCATCTGAATTTCCGTGTGCCCTTCCAGGTCGATGCACGACCTCAAAATCATATTCTGAAAGTTTTAATGCCCATCTTGCTAGCTGTGCGTTCTCGCTAGTTTTAGTTAGAATACCCTTCAGGGCTGAATGGTCGGTTATTAGGGTAAATTTCGGTCCTCCTATTAAATAGGGACGAAAATACTTCACGGCCCACACGACTGCCAATAACTCACGCTGTGAGACGCCATATTTTGCTTCCGCAGATGTCAACTTTCTACTGGCATAGGCTATAGGGTGTTCACGCCCCTCTCTGATCTGTGATAGTACTTCCCCAAGGGCTTTATTACTTGCGTCCGTGGCGAGCACAAAGGATTGAGAAAAATCAGGGTAAGTTAACACTGGGTCAGACACCAACGCCTCCTTCAGACGGTCCATAGCTTGCTGTTCTTGCTGGCCCCAATTAAAGGGCACTCCCTTCTTCAAGAGCTCAGTCAATGGATGCGCGATAGTGGCGAAGCCCTTTATGTATCTACGATAAAAATTGGCCAACCCCAAAAAACTCTGTATGCCCTTAACGTTTCTAGGAGCAGGAAAGTCCTTGACCGCACTCACCAATGCTGGGTCAGCACGCACACCGTCCGCCGATATCACATGGCCAAGGTACAATAACTCGCTTCTTGCGAATTTACATTTCTCATACGATAAAGACAAATTAGCCTTTCGCAGCCTTTCAAGAACATTTCTCAGATGTACAGCGTGTTCCTCCATGCTTTTCGACATAATCAAAATGTCATCAATGAAAACCAGGCATTGATGGGGGGTTAACCCTTTCAGAACTAAGTCCATTAACCTTTGCAAACATGAGCTGGCGTTCCTTAGGCCCATTGGTAGTCTCACATACTCGAAATGCCCTTGTGGCACATTGAAAGCCTGTCCTGGGGATCCACTAAAATTTGATGAAAACTAGATGTCATGTCTAAACTTGAAAAGATTTTGCACTGTCCCAAATTATCAATACATTCCTTTATATCCGGGAGTGGATATACGTCTGGCGTTGTCAATTTATTCAATGAACGAAAATCACAAGTAAAGCGATATTTAGGGGTGCCATCCGGTGATTTTTTACTCACAATTACTACTGGCGCCGCCCAAGCTGATTCGCTCGGCTGTATAACTCCGTCTTGCAATTGGTGCTCAATGAACTCTTGTACCACGGGTTTCAGATGGTGGGGCACCCTATAGGGTCTATGGTACACTGGCTTAGCATCTCCTGTATCAATGCGGTGTTGGAGTAATTCTGTGGCGGGCAAATTGCGGTTTCGAAAAAGCCCTACATACTCTTCTAACACTGGTTGGATAATCCTTTTATCCCTTTCAGATAGGTGGTTTAGTGAATCATTGAAATCTACGCCCTTGCCATAATACACCCTTAACTGATCTTGCTCTGTTTCTCTTAAATCCACCTCGGCTACGTCACATAATTCATAAGTTGCCAATTTAGTCCCTTTAATTAATGTCACCTCAGCGTTACTGGAGTTAATCAAATTAAGCACAGCTTCAGGTCCTCGGTTCACACTCCTGGCAATGTATATTCTTTTTAGATCCAATTCCGTATCTTCTACTGGTTCTATTAAGCACAATTCTTCCTCGTGGGTTCTATAGACAGATCGCCTCCTAGGTGGAAATTTTACAAACTTTCCTGAATGGGGTGGTATTGTAATTTCTCTATCTAGTCTGAGAAATCCTTTCTCACTTTCAATTTTAACTTCCGGGAAATTTTCTAATTCTACGGTTTTCAGTCCCAGTTTATTCGGTCTTAGCCCAATTACTGCCGAATATTTACTGAGAAAATCCATTCCCAAAATTCCATCGAATTGGTCCGTGACAGGGTCTGTGACGTGTACCTTTAGGTCATATTCATAGTATCCTATCTACGCCTTAATAGTGACGGCAACTTTACTCTTCAAGGCCTGGCTGGTAAACCCTACAAAATTCACCCTTTGATTTCCCAATTTACACGATTGTAGTTCTTCATGCCACGATATTGTGGACTGCGCTCCGGTATCGACCATAAATAACATTTCCCGATTTCTATGTTCTATAGGTACCAATAGTAAGTTATCCCCGGGCGCTAATGTGGTCCAGTTTTCTCTTCGCAATACTGGGGTAGGCGCCTCTTGTCCTTCGCCTCCCATGGCAACAGTAGGGTGAGTCCTTCTCCCCTTACCTTTCCTGGTTCTATGCCCTAATCCGTGGCATCTATAACATGCTACGTAATGGCCTCGAGGTGGACTGAATTCTTGGTTTACGCTTGTTCCTTTCGAATTTCGGGGTGCGCTCTCACTACGCTGGAAATTCCCATAACGTTTCCCGTTATCACATCGAAAATTTCTTCGATATCTTCCTCTGTTATGCTTAAAATTTTCCTGGGTCCCTCCATTGGTATACCGGAATTTATTCCGATAGCTGCCTCTATTGTATTTGAATTCTTTCTGATAATTTCCACGGGGTGCGCAATTCCGCGTGTCATTCGCCTCATAATGCTGGGTTTTATTCTCATTGCCCGCAAATATTCTCTGAGTGCCCGCATTTCGGGGTGTATACCTATCAGCCTCTTGAATTGCGATTGCCTTACGTATCGCTTCCTGAAAAGATTCTGGGAATTGGAGTCGGGTCATACGGCCCACTTCTCCTCTCAACCCACCCAGAAATGTATCTAAAGCCCGCATGTCCGCTTCCTGTTTCAATATTCTATTGATTCCTGCGTCTTCGGTTAGTTCATATGTTCCAGAATTTATCTTGCTTATCCTGTCCGCGAACCCTTCTATGCTCTCTCCCTGGTACATTCTTAGTGTCGATAATAATCCCCTGTTGTGCCTGGTGGTAATTTTATTCCTATATCTTTCTAGCAACCCGGCCTTTAAATCTTCATAATTGCCTGCCTCCACACATGTTTCATCTGTCATTAAAAAATCCCATGCTTGATCGATTAATTTCAACTTAACTATTCTCATTTTTTCTTCTCCCGTCCAGTTCGAAATACAAGCTGCCTCTTCAACCTTTGCGAAAAAATTACTAATACTCTCTTGGGGGCCTCCTCCAAAGCTAGGTATGCTATTTATTATATCAAAGTCATACTCCGGGCTGTTAATAGGCTTATTTAGACGAGCATTTTCCTCTTTCAATGCGTCTCTCCGTCGCTCCAGTTGCACTACCCTCGCCCACAAGGCATCCATTGCTTCTTGTAAATTAACCCGAGCCATGGCTAATTACCTGCCCGCACAAAGCTAAAAAATAAATAATTCTTTGTTACCTGGAAACAGTTGGCTCCATACTCGGTGGTATTACTCCATAATAAGCCACACTTCACTTTTATACTCAATTCTCCGAGTATGCACGAAAAACACTTTTAAGAAATGAGAAGAAACAAAAACATCAGAATAATATATACAGGGGAAAACAAACTAAACTCGGTCACTTGCGGAGTTCATGACCTTATCTCACCACACTTTCTCTTCTTTCTTGGTCATTGCAGCGCGGCAGAAGCCCGTCGCGGTAGATAACCCTTCCCTCGGAAATTACGGCCTAAAACTCATGGGGTTGCCGCATCCAGCACTTCTGACACCATTTGTAGAGTGCCCTCCAGCACTCCCGGGTTAATCTACGGCGCGTTGGTTTTCCCTCAGCCTCCGCTCGCATGACGTCGTGATGCTATACTCTGCCGACCGTCGTCCTCATGATGAATCCTGTGTGCCCCCCCTTGTTTGAACTCTTCGCACCCCCATGGCTACTAGGGTGCTAATACTAATAAATAAATACATCACCCTTTACCTATTCTACACCCGTTTATTACTGCTCCCGGTAGATAGTTGAACACATACATGTATCTACATTCTTATCTACATGGTAAAATATACACCTTCAGCTACATTGCTGCTAACATACACTGCCCATCTACATGGCTGTCACTACCACTTCCCACATAACTCTGACTGCTTCATTCCTCTTGCTATTCTCCACATCCGTGGAGTCCGACTCAGCATATTCCTAGCTTACAGGAAGTACACCAGACTTCAAGTGAACTTTGGAACAAGGGCTACCAACTAAAACCTTACAATATTTTAATAATTTATCTTCTAAAATTGCTTGTTACAGTCTCATATATTTTTTTGTATCAATTGCTAAATTAATTGATTAAATCTACATTCACAGAAGAGGTAGGTGATTTAATATACAATATTTTCTTTATGGAAGAGCTGATGCTGATGCTTAAGGAAACCAACACTGAAGATGTCTATAGAAGAAGGTTTGCACTGAAGCTTGATCGACTATGAATTCTTACAATGATAGGATTAACTTAAAGAATAATAATCTGTAGAAAGGTTTCTTTAACACATGAATAACAGAAGAAAATATAATTATTTTGCTATTTCAATTTGTAGATTACACATTATGTAGAAACTAACAATTTTACATAAATTACATCTGACAAATTATAGAACACACAAGAGGATCAAAGAACACTAGTCCTGTCAGTAAAGATCACCTTTGAAGTTTGTTACAATTCTAAGTTTTCCGATATTATGAGATTTTTAAAACGTACACGTAGAAAAGGAAACATGTAGTGAATTTTTAGATGTGCCTCAAGAGATAAGATTTTTTAAAGTTTTTGCAAGCAAATTCCAAACTTAAACAATCAGATTTTAAACGCTTTTTTTTTTTCAAGCAAATTAGAAACTTAAGCAATAAATAACGTCAAGTTATTGATGCTGAGTCTGCAACTTGTTACAATTGAATTTTAGACAGGTCACCACTTTGCAGATAAGACAGAAGCCTACTGAAATTTAAGGAAGAGAAATTATTTAACATTGTTCGAAGAAATAAAGTGTCGGTAACAGCTATTAATAATTACATCGTAGAGAAAATATGCATAAAAGACGCTTATTTTTTTTAACTATAATCATTAAAACATTTCAAGAAACTTAACAGTATAGTTAGCAAAAATTTTAGGGCTAAATTAGCATTTGAATAAGTATACACAAGTCTAATATATTATAATATATACTATGGTTTGTTAGGTCTATATTAAACTAAACCCTATAATATTTTACTTGAATCAATTATTATTGCGTTAAGTTCTCCGAAAACCACTCATCTGATTCACGAAGTTAGATTTTAACTCTTTTTTTTTTTCTCAAATAATGTACCTTTGAACGAGCTTGACACAATTGAAGGTGCAGTAGAATAATGTGGGCATGTTCTATAGTCGGGAGTATATTAAGAGTAGATGTGTTGTTTTCACACTAGATTTAACTAAGATATTTATAATTAATATTATTAGTTATTATTTAATTCAAAGAACTGCAAGTCAGATTTTACTTACCATACCGATTCACATCCTGTTTCGAATCAAGTCTTGACTCGAATTACATGGCACAAAAGTGTTAATATTAGAACCCGTTACAGAAAGAGGTCATTCTAATAATATATATATACAGATGAATCCCACAATAAACAGACTGTGATTCATTTCTCGGAAATAGTAACACATTCACGTATTTCTGATAAAGTTAATTAAACTCATCCTGCTTCATCAAGTCTTGACTTGCATTACATGGGTAGAAAAAGTGTTAATATTAAAAATAATAACTACGCATTAGCGACATTAGTAGTTGCAGTAGTGGTAGTAGTGGTAGTAGTGGGCGGTGGTGGTGGCGGTAGTATTGCCACCAATATTTTACACAGCACTGTTTTGCATTAAATATATATATATATATCATTCGACTTAGCTCACTGTTACATTTTCAAAAAGATTTAACGCGGAGAAATTTAAATATTACCCCCATTTTTAATTTTTCAAACACCCCGCCATTTAAAAATAAAATTTCCACCTGCCATCTAGTAAACAATTCTGACAGTAATGACTGTTAACTAGAGCGATCTAGTAAACAATTATGAAAGCACAAGATTTAATAAGCATGACGTCACCGAGAAACCTAACTTTCTTATGAGACAACCCTTGCAAGTGAAATAACAAATCTCGCTGTGGTCACGCGGTTTAAAACGGGTGGTCGGTAATCATAACTTGAGTGGTTCGAGTCAATCTCTATGACAAGATTTTATTAAATAATTATAAAATTAACATGCATAAGAAATAATGATGACGTCATATGGAAGTCCTGGGATAGCGTCACTACAGCTGTCAAAAGGTCATAAGTCATGATATCACAACGTTGCGGGATAAAAACTTCAAACTGTAGGGATTTCATATGGGATAGCCAAAGGACCCAACTGCAAACGTCCCGAAAAAAAAACTCGCGTAAGAGTGCGTACCCCGACGTCTATGGCATAAGGGCGTAACAAATTGGTAAAAGCCTTGCATCAGAGTGCGTTTCCAGCCGTCCATGGCATGTGTGATTGCTTCACCACTTCAATATAATATTTTGTAGTCCATGCGTGTCCCTATAAAACGTGAAAAATTGCATTAATTTAAAAATTAAATTTCTATTAATTGGGCATAAACATTAAATTAATTAAATAAATTTCAAAGTAGGCTAATACGTACCAGTTTTCAGTCTCCATTTTTGTCTGCATTACACTATACAACCACGTGCATTTTAAGATTATCGAATAGAAATCTTCTCCTGTTGTCACTTAATATCGTCTTAAACCGCGAGAAGCTCCTTTCGACGTTACAGGATGTCACAGGTGCATATTTGAAGAACGTCATTAAATCGTTTTGCAGCCGTCACTTTAATTTCACACACTTTGCAATACAAAATTGTCCCGTCGGTGCAGAAGTGGTTTTCTCCAAACTCCTTAACAAAACTTTTTAGTTTTACACTTTCAGAACACTTATTTTTCGGCATTTTGATGTTACCCGATACCACTGCAAGTGTGAACTGAAAATCTTTTAAAACTCTCTCTATTGAAAGTTGTTAACAACAAGGAGGAAGGCGGTAAAACCCCGTGCATTGTGCTTCAACTACCTGCTCTTGTTACTTACTGTCCCTTCACATTCCAGTTACAGTCAAACCAAAATATTAGTAACTCTTTCTCGAAAAAATTTTAACTCTACGATTTAGTGCCTAAAGTATACTGTGCAATGGTGGTCTTTTACCGAATTTATTACTGAAATATGACGTTAAATTAAAAAATGACCGAAATATGACCAAAACTATAAAAATGTCCAAAATATGACCTGTGCAATTGTGCTCTTTTACCGAATTTATGACTTAAATATGACATTAAATTTAAAAATGACCGAAATATGACCTAAACTATAAAAATGTCCGAAATATGACTTTATATGCAAAATAAAAACGGTCCAATTAGGATAACAAAAGTGCAATTCGTGTTTAATTTCAGTTTGCGGCAAGATTATACGTCAGGATAAAAATATGATATGTCATGAACATCCGAACCCTATTTATAAGCATGAAATAATAGTGTTATTTGTCATAGGTAACTGTATTGCAACTTCCAAAGCCGTATATGAATACTGTAAAACAATATGTTTTTATGATAACTAATTTGCATTTGAAAAATTCTTTCTAATATATTATCCTTAAAATAGGCAATAAATTGGGAATTGCTCCGCTACCGGTCAACTGATTTGGTCCAATATCAATAGGTTTCTTCCCATTGACGTTATAAATGCGTATACCAAGTTTCGAGAAATCCGATAAAGCGTATATGAGTTATCGCGCGTACAGACACACGGACGGACGGACGGACGGACGGGTAGACGTACGGAGACACACGAACAGACATTTCCCCGTCCCCCACACAATCTTATAAAGTACCATACTGGCGTATGGTATTTAATAAAGGCTGGTCTGTAGCAATTGGCTGGGTGAAGGCCCATGTTGGAATACATGGAGACGAACTTGCTGATCGCCTGACCAAACATGCTGCAAACAGTTCCAGCACCCTGTCAAACAACAAAGTGCCGAAGAGTGACGTATTTAAACAATTTAAGAGAGGAGAGCTACGCAAAATGGAAAACCGAATGGCAAGCCATACCTAATGGGCAAGAAACAAAGAAATACTTCCCGAGCGTGGCGCAAAGACTATCCTCCAAGATTCTTCCTACAGTCAGACTTACCACTAAGCTCACGGACCAATAAAAGCATACTTCCACAGATTTAAAATAACACAAACCTCAATTTGTTCCTGAAATGAAGGAGAAGAGACGACTGATCACTTCTTGCTGGCATGTTCGGGGTACAACAGAGAACGAGATCAGTAAAGGACAGCATAGTTCGAAATATAGGACAGTTGCCACCTAGATATAGTGATTTAGTTATAAAATACGTGAAAGACTTCAATACATTTATCAAAGCAATTGGCTTAAAAGTAAACAAATAGTTATATTTACTAGGCATGCTGAAATAGGAAATAGATCAATTAGTAAACAACTTGGTAGAATATGCCTGTGATAACTGTCACTTTGTAAATTAATATATATTAAGTAGGCAATAATTAGAACTAAGTCATATTGAATTCTATCAACAAAGAAAACTCTCTAACTCCTATCTCCTATAACTGTAAGTTCGAAACCGATGCAATACTGACAAGAAACCCCAAAGTGTGCACTTAATTCGTTTTCGCAGACAGCGATATTGCGCATGTGCATTTTTTGAGTTGGATAAAATCATGTAGCTCGATATTTGTGGCTTCTACCTACTTCTCCGATACTTATGGACTGTGTTCCTGAAGCTCAGATAGAAGAGAGTTGTAGTGATTGCTCAGATGAGTAGATTGTGTAAACTCTTAAATGTCCGTTAAATGCCATTGGTAATAATTCTTCTTATTTCAACATTTCGTAATCGTTGATTGTTTCAGATCTACCAATTATTTGTTAAATAGTTTCAGTTTTTGATAACATAAAATACTTTCGTTCCGTTTTTCCGAACTAATTGGGACCGAATACTGTTCGGTTTAGCAAGAATTCGGAATAGGCGGATTTCATGAATAATATCAACGTATTGACTTGTTAAGGCGTAAATTAAGTGCGGGGACATCTGCTAGTGTCAGCCGACATGTGCTGTAAGTAACCAGCTTTCATTCCAATTTTATTTCAGGTGTTTTCATCAAGCTTAGGCTCTATGTATGTCTCTATTTAACTTCTTTGTATAATAATAAATGTACAGGAGAAATTAAAAAGACGTTCGTTTTTCACGAATTTAATTTCTCCTGTTTTTAAGTTTAAAAAACGGCATTTTTTCTGAACTCTGCTCAGAATAGGCGGATTTTCGGAATAGCGGGGCCCTACTGTGCATGTAAACGCTGTAGTATAAACAATAAAAGTGTAAATAAAAAATATTGCCTGATTTTTCAGAAACCTCCAAAACTTTAAATTCATTCTCAGAAGGGGCATGCATAAAGTTACAGGGTTGCTCAAGTAACCATTATATTTTATCCTTTTAACATAATTGACCAGTTAATTACGTAATTTTAACCAATATCCATTCATTTGTGCTATAAAATGCATTTTTAAAAGAATTTGTTGATGGCAAGTGTAACCTGAACCACCGGTCCCAATGTAAGAGGGTTGTTAAAAAAATTTCTTCACGTGTTGGAGTGGATGAGCAATCGTGTGGTTGCTTCTGGCGTCTTTGTAGACTATGTCCTATGTCAGGGGAAGTCAACTACGTCTTGTGATGACGTTTGTGGAGCAAGAGCATGCGGATCCCATGTGTGTGACGTCAGCAAGAGCGCACGGTAGTAGGGGTGTTTAGAGTACGCTAGATTTAGGTACTAGAGGACCTATTCACTTTAGCAGAACAACTTCTGGTTGGAAATACGGAGCATTTTTCAAAGTTAATGCAAGATGCGATCCTGATAGTGTTCTCTCTGCAGAACATGTGTTAGTTCTGCAAAACATTCTTCTTCAGTTCGAATCGAGGTTTCAGGATGTGGAAAACCTTTCTCCAATATTTAAACTTTTTGCTACCCCATATTTAGTTAATGTCAAAGACGTTCCTTGCCCGTATCAGTTGGAACTGCTAAACTTACAATGCGACGATCTGTTAAAGGACAAATACGAACGTAAAGTGGTCTTGGGTAACTTTTACAGAAATTTCTCTGAAACCAGATTCCCGAAACTTGCCGCACGAATATTATGTAATTTTGGATCGACATATGTGGCCGAACAATTTTTTTCACTAATGAAATGTGCAAAGCTCAAATCAAGAAGTACATTGTCAAATCACAACCTAAATGTAGTCTTCGATTAAATATTGCTCAAACATTACGTCCCAACATTGATAAACTTGTTAAAGAAAAAAGAGACAGGAAAGTCAGAAAATTGTTACTGTAATCTTGTATCATCTAAGGTGCAGACGAGCTTGTATGGTAATTAATTCAGTTCATTTTTTAAATTATTTTAAAAGAAGTGAATTATGTTAATTCAAATGATAGTATTGTCTATTTTTGTCAAAGAACATAGATTTTGTGGAAAGGCAATTGTTCTCACAGAATAGAAAAATAGAATCATTTATAATATGTTAAACTACTGTGCTGTAATTAACCGATAAACTATCAAGAAAATCGATTGATGTTTCATTAACTCGGAAACACGTATTACGTAAGTTCTAACCCCCTAAATTCCCCCTGCCCGCAATACTAATACCCCTCTCTTCCCCCCTGTTCACTGATGCCTACATTTCACATACTCCTCGCAGAGGTACAACGCGAGCAGTGAGAGCAGAAAGCAGTGACGTCACAGAGCAACCTTCTGTCTTCCCCTGTCCTATGTGGTGTTGTCCGCATAACAGACACAAAGCAGCGAACAGAACATAGATCCATATAATATTAATTAACTATAGTTCTGTCTATGGTTAATCGAGCTGGCCTTGGTGGCGGGGTCAGTATTGCGCAGGCTTTCTGTGCGCAAGGTTGAGGGTTCGATCCCGTCCAAGGTTAATGGCATTTATGTGTGCATAAATGTGACAGGTTCATGTCTGTAGATTTAGGGCACGTAATAGAACTCCTGCGGGACAAAATTCCGGCAATCCGGCGACGGTCACAGACCTACGTTGCAGTACATCCCCCGTTAAATACCACAATTTTGTATGTGGTTAATCAACATAAAAATCCAGTTAACTACAAATAATATCCCATTAACTGTGTACCCAAATAAAAGTAAACTGTTTTTGTCTTCTCTGCAATTAATATCCTGTGCAGCTAACCGTTCTTCCAGCTCTATTATAATTATATAAGTAATGTATATTTATTGCATTTTAACATAAATAATATTTATCAGTAGCATTGTGTCAACTGATCACGAAAGGAGTAGGCCTATATCCTTGGAAACCAGTTTGTATGATAAGTGATAACTATACAATATATTTTGTACGAAGGCTTGTAGGCGTTATTTTAAGCGTGTACTTGAGGGACAGTTAGTTTAATTTATAGTTTGGCGATATTAATTTATCTGCATTTTATCTTATAGTTAAGTTTTGTGACTCATATGAAAGATTACAGAATATTACCAATAGAATAGTCGGCGTGGGTGGCGTACTTAGTATCGCGCTGGCTTTCTGTGCCCTAGGTTCCGAGTTCGATCCCGGCCCAGGTCGATGGCATTTATGTGTGCATAAATGTGACAAGCCCATGTCAGTATATTTTCTGGCATGTAAAAGAACTTCTGCGGGACAAAATTCCAGCACACTGGCGGCGGTCACAGGCCTAAGTTGCAGTACATCCCCCTTGTTAAATAACCTATACCAACCAACCAATAGAATACATCTTCGATTTCAATTGTTAGTCGCTATGAAGGGTTTTACTAGAATTTCTCAAGTATCGAAAACATTTTTCGAGATGTTATCGAGTAAATTAATGGAAAAATAAGAACTATTTGCTTAGCAGAGCATTATAATTGAATTTTAGTGCCAGTATCAGTTACTATAGCCTTACATTCTGATAGTACTGCTATATTTTACCTGGGGTATTTGAAGGTAACATAATTTGATCACAGTACGAATTTCGAAATTTATTCTACACTGACCGGCAAAAAAAAACCGTTCACTGTAAAATTTGTTGTACTTTTAAGATTAAACATAATTTTGATTGGATGTTTATACATTGTTGTTGGTGAGGGTGAATTATTATTTTTAATGGGTCATTAGCTATAGATACAGCATAACTGCTTTCTTCATATCTTCACTTTATCACCAAAAAAATAAAAAAAAAACATCGCAATAGGGTGATTCCAATATGAATAATCATACTAACTTGTACATATTGCTAGGTGTTTCATTGTTGCATTGCGTCATTTCCTTCCAAAATGAACGAAAACTGTCTCCCTTCGCATCGCAGTGATTCTATCAGTAAGTTTAGTTGAAATTAATGCCTCTCAGTCCTGAAGACTTTGCCAAAGCTGTTGCTCTAATTAGGGTGGCCAGACGTCCGGCTTTTGGCCGGACTGTAAGGCTTTTGGCTAAGCAGTCCTCCATCCGGCGCGGCTTTATGCCGGACGTTGATTTGTCCCCCTTTTCGAGACTCTGATGGATCGGTAAAGCGTATTAATAAAATTTGTATTTTCCCGTACGTTCCTGCCAAGGAATCTATTCCTAAGGTTGGCACGCTTGTCCATACGATGATAGCGTACTATCATTTGTTTGGTGCAGTACGTGGCGTTGGCCGTTGTTAATTGTTGTCCATTTGTATTGTACATTATTCCATTGTATTGTACATTCATAAATAGAGATGAAAATCCCTTTTTGCAGCGTATAGTAATCATTTATTTAATATAAATGCAGTTGTTAAGTAAAATTAGTCAGGGTTATACCATGTAATATCTGCTGTCCACCGTCCATGCGCGAAGTTATACTATGCTGGATTACCGAAAATGTGTGTCTTCCTTTCTGACATTTTAGAAATGGCCACCCTAGCTCTAATTGATGATGGATGCAGCCTCCGTTAAGCCCCTGCAACCTTAGGCTCACCATTCACCACGGTGCAAGAGGAAAAATGGGGAATTAAGTGTGAAATGTGTCATTAAATTTTAATCTTAAAAATGTATACTATTGTAGTAATTTTATTTCAAGCACAAGGCCTACTACATAATTTTTATTTAAACTTAATTTTTAAAAAATTCTTTAACTAATCGGTTTTTTTTGCCGGTCAGTGTATTCTTCTTTCTTAGCACATATCGCCCGTCATTTACTATCCCGCAAACATGTGATTCAGTGTTTGGTTAGGAAACTTGCGTTTACCTTATCCTTATCAGAGGTAGCGTAGGCTATGTCATATTTTCGGTCCTAAAAGTCGGGTAGGCTGTATTGGCGACGCAGCTGCAGGGTTCATGAAACGTCTTGTGTGTGTTGCCTAAATCTAGCGAGCTCTATTACGATAATACAATTTGTTTTCATTATTTTGCATTAAATAGAAAATGTTGTATGAATAGGCCTACTAGCTTTTCGTATGTTACAGCTTATTACAGTGTTTAGTTAATGTTATTTTAAAATTAACATAACTATAGTTAACGTAATTATTTTCTGTTAATTTGTAGAGGCAGAATGTATGCCTAATTGCTTCTCGTTTGTTCTGGCCTACTACTTAATATTTTTGCATTTATATAACTGTAGGAATCCAGGCTCGGTGGACCTTGAAATATGGGATCCGGCTACATATGAATATTTTGAGCCATATAATACGGAGGACCAAGGAGATTCTGGTTTGAAAGGATACTGTAATCGAGGGTTTGCACTTTCCAAAGTTACCAAGATACATACAAATGTTTGACAACAAATGAATAACAAATTTATTCTTAGTATCAAACAGTCAATACATTAATGTTATTGAAGATATGTTGTATTGATAAATAAATATTGATGCTTATCCTTTAAGAGAATTGGTATTTCTTATTTCTTGTATTACCAAAATTCAAATCAAGGAGAAATGGCAAGTAGCCCAAATTTCTCAAATAAGTGAAATAATGCAGAATGACTTAATAGAAAAATTCAAATAATGCTCTTCCCTTTGGAACTTAATAAATCTTTGCCAATTACTAAGGTTCACATGCTTCAGTAATTAAAGCAAGGAGGACCGGCAGATTGCCCAAAATCCTCAAAAGTGACTAGCACAGAAATTACAAAAGTGAATTTCAATATGAGTGAGCTCATTCTTTGAGCTAGAAAAAATCCTGGCCTCAGCCTGTCTGAAAACGTTTACTTAACTTTTAAGTGGTGGTTGCGTTCTCATTTTGGAGTGTGTCTGAAATGTTGTCTCAGATATTGGCTCATGCGATAAACTGTAGTATAGATATGCGTCTGAGATGATGCAGTAGTATAGGCCTCGGTGAATGCTGGTTATGCTCTAGCTTGCATAACTCCGGTGAAATCCTGGATTAGCTGCTGACACTGTGGCAGCGGAATGCTACCTCCAATCGTGCAAGGCTGGTAGGCCTCGAGTAGGCGGCCCTTACTGTCGCCTCGGCGGCCTGTAGCTGTAGGCTTCGGTGAATGATGTTCTCGCTGCGGAGACGGCGTGAGCAACGTTCTCGCTGTGGAGAGTGACTGAGTAATGTTCTCGCAGCGGAGACTGACTGTGTAGAACTGACTGAGAAGAACTGAAACAGTCCATACAAAATGTGAACACATCCCCTCTACAAATCACAAAAGGACATATTCAGAAATTCTTGAGTTGTAGTAGTAAGAATTTTCTGGAAACTTCTACTTCGTTCCATTGCAATATCTTGGTTTCTTAGGCTGATATAGGCACTCATTTACCTGTAATACTAGAATACACAATGTGAATACGTATTCTTTAACAAATAATGAGTTTTACACAGTGTTTAATATTGTTTCGATGTATCGAACATTGGTAAAGCGTGGTAAAATATTTGTTTCACCCTGGTAAATGTAATATAATATATCGATACTTATCGAAATATCAGAGTATCTTAATACAAACCTAGGTTAAATATACCATGGCAGGGTGTGTTCAGAAATTAAAGTCATGTAAATAATGGTCTAAAATCACAAGATTTTACAATAACTATAATTTAACATACATTCCGTGTTGAATTTGTATAATGTACAGGTAGGAAAAAAAGCGGACCGACTAAAATATCTAAGTTGCCGATATGGGCCATTGCGCATGCCTAGCGGCATTCACATGACAGCAGGGATTGTATTAAAATTAACATTGCTTGAATTGAGAAATAATTTCACGTAATTTGCATTGCTTGTGAAAACAGACGTTTCCGTTACATCTCTTACATTTATTTACGTATCACAAGGCTCTGAAATCAGCTACAAAGAGTCGGTCCGCTTTTTTATCCCTACCTGTACATCCAAACCAAGGCTTGACATAAGTTTACCAAACATCTGACAAAGTGCCTTGTAGTCAAGAATGGAATAAGCCAACTGAGGACGTGGTTTCTACATTCATTTGTTCAGACTTTAGGTGTTCTGCTTTATGCGGTTTTAGCAAGTAATCCACCCCCATGTGACCGTCTAAAGACAATCACACGTCAAAATTGTTATCGCGTTACCTAAAAGACATGTTTCGAGATAGCTTGACTATTCAAATTTATCCATACATACAAACAGTACATACAAACAGTACCAATAACATTGGTGATATTTTGTATATCAACAATACAGCAAACAATTGAACGCACTTTACCTCATAGGATTAATATAATACATCTTCTGTAGGCATATACTTAAAGAATCTCATTCGAAGAATCTGGATTGTTATTAAATAATAAGTAAGTGACCGGTAAGTCCTTAATGTTTCAAACTTATATGCTCAAAAAATTTAATCAATCGCTGGTTTTTTATGGTTAGAGCATATTATTTTATCACGTGGAAAGAGAACAGTGAAGCCTCTCGGTGAACATAGGAGGTTTAAAATCAATTGTTGTTGAAAAGAAATGTCTGAAAAGCCAGTAGTAACTAGCTAGCTTTAAACTAAAATGGCCGCCAGGCGACGCCGCCCCCAGCGTCGCGACGCCGCCCTTGAACCATGTCACGTCTGCACTAACGTGACGCTATTATACACAAATCGAAACAGTGAGAGACGCCCTATCACCCTGTGCTAACCCCGTCTCCTCCAGACGCCCCGTTTAAAAGTTAGGACCTTATGCCAACCGACGCCGCCCCCCGACGCCCACTTAGGTCCTTTGATCCATGACGTAACGGGAATGTTTCAAACATGTGGATACGTTCTTACGCGTTATGGTAGTCCCATGTTCATCCCTACGGGCGCTCCCCGACGCACACTTAGGTCCTTTGATCCATGACGTCATAGGAATCATTGGGATACGTTCTTACGGGTTATGGTATTCCATGTTCATCCCTACGGCCATGGGTTAGAACACGTCCTTCGTTTATACCTTTTTACCATTAGGCCCTATGGCTAGTGTAATATGCCCCCTTGCCCGTAAGACCCCGAACCGAAGTCCTACCTCTCCCTATTAGACTATCTCTAGTTATCAATAACAACAAAATAAAAATAAAAAGTTTATACTTACATAACTCTTTCTTCTTCTTCTTCTCCTTCTAGGTGAACAGTGTTTACTATCAAATAATTGAAAATGACTATGTCATGACTAGGAAACGGTTAGGAATATGTTTTTCATTGCAGAGCGTCACAACCTTATCCCGTAACATAAGGTTGTCACGCTCCTATGAAATAAAGTGTATAAACAAATGGCTTCACAGTAATAGAGCTGGATGATTTATTTCATCGGTAACCATGTCTAATAAAGACAGAATTTCACAACTTGCAGGAACACTTTGTTTGTTGTTTATATAGTTAAACACTTCGCTTTGCGTTAGTACAAACTTATTCATAATGTCATTTATTATGATAGAATTCATAACGAGGTAAGTAATGTCATCATTACGTAATACAATACGAGCACTATCGTATTGCATCACACATTCTTTCAAGTCTCTACGTGTCTGTAATTTGAAAGAGTCTTCTTTAAACAGATAAGGTTTAGAATAACACATATTTTCACACATTTTAGGTAAATGTAACAAGAACGAAGAGAGGAGGTAGGGCGACAAAATAACACAAGCACCGTTAGAAGTTCCAATCTCGGCACATCCAGTGTAATTCACAATGGAGTAGAATCCAAAACTGATGTATCGGTCCTTTCTGTTGTTGAGGAAGTAGGTTCTGCGGGCTAGCACTGTAGGAGCAACTCTTGGGAGTGTTGCCGACACAGCTTCCTTCACAACCTTGTCGATCATCATCTTCTTCTGTTTCTTTACAGATCCTGATGACGAAACCTGAAACACATAAAACAATACCCGTAAGAAATCTAATTTTATACAGGGCCTGATGATGAAACCTGAAAACAAAACAATCAAATAAACAAACAAACAATACAAGCATATGAGTAATGAATATACATACCTTTTTACATTTGCTGGTTTTGCTCTTGCTAGTAGTAGCAGTCTCTGATGATGAAGACATCACGATAGAAGTAGGAGGACCTCTCGTTCCAGACACTGCAACGAAACTGAGCTAGGCCGATGAAATCGAGCTGTTTTATATCTTTTCGTTCTGAAATCAGAAAGTAAAAGTTTTAACTTGAGCGCAACCTACTTTTCTAAGCTAACAATAAATCCATTTAGATAAACACTTACAATGCACATGTCGTGGAAAACATCTCTGACCTCCAACCTTCCTCGTTCCACAGAGAGTTCCAAGGAATTTGTGGAAGATGCGGACGACCTCTATGTCTGGAGACGTAGTAAACATGTTTACATACTCCTGCATCGTCCAGCCATTATTCATGAAGTATGTGAACAAACAGGCATAATGTCCACATACTGCCGTTGTCGGTCCCTGGAGTCTTTGAGTGTTGTACAGCCATTGTATAGAGTTTTGTTTTATAAATTTTGTTATCCCGGGAATGATGGGTGGTAGGCCAAAAGAATCAAAGTAATAGGCAAAATTCTGATTTTTGAAAAGCACGGCAACCCAATGAGAACCAGGCGAAGAATGAGGATCAAAGTTAATGACATAAATCTTAGGCTTATGCGTTACAACAGATGGTAACATATCGCTAGGGTAAACCCCACCGAATGTTTCTACGTGACGTAAAGCATAGTTTATTTGGTTACTATTCATTATTCTAAAAATCAGTAATCACTCTTCTATCTTTAGTGATCTCGATAGAGTTATCGTATTCGGAGTAGAGGATACAAGTGATGGCTTGTTCTAAAGCCTTATCGAACTTTGCTTCTACTCTAATGTTCCCACTACCGGGCAAACTTCTATGACCATGCGATGCCGAAACATCAGGTGTAAGATCATACATCAGTGTGAAATACCCATTTATATACATGTCGTGAGTGATTAGCATCCCGCTATTGCTATGATGAATCCCCGAACCTTTAAAAAGTGTATCGTAAGCTAGAGTAGTAGTCTTCTCATGATCTGTGGAAATGTGTAATCCTTCTGATGGAATCTGTTGTCCATTAACGTACAAAGCAAAAGAACTCAAAGCAAAATGTCGCAACTCGTAGGGATTGGACTCCACTGTGCCGGAGAAAGAAGAATTTTTCACCATGGAGAAGAGAAGACGCTTAGGTAGAGTACCAATGTATGCATTATCTATAGAAATGGAGCTTGCTCCTGAACTAAACGTAAATGTTTTCAAATCCACTCTTGTGATAGGATAGTGAGCATTATGACCTTTCTCTAGAGTTTTGATGTGTGCTAGTAGAATGCTGGGCGAAGCTTTAATTTTCCTCACGTACAGACCTGCATCGAGAAACTTAAAGAAGACTTTTGACTTGTCGTTTTCACCCAAGAGATAAAACTCTCTCTTTGCTTTCGTAAGTCTTATATGCATGTTTACTCCAGGCAGTAAAAGTTTAGACAGATTGAAAATATCACCGTGTATTTTACCTATCATGACTAATACTTTAGAATTCTTAGACTTGTTGTATCTTTCGGTCCAACCGTCGTTTTTAACATTAGGTCCCAACGTTCCGTTGAGTGCAGCCAATTCTTTAGGTTCTGTCAAACCTTCGATAGCTTTATCGGCATACCAAAAACCGTTTGTCAGATGAGTTTTAGAAGCATCCTCACCGTATGCAAACAATGTTTCGAGGTAAGACCTGTAATTGTACAAGTCCTCCGAAGGGGTGATTGATGTCCCGTTCAAGGAAACGCTAAGATGACTGAAAAGCGAATGAAGCAAGTTGTTTACTCCTGTAACCTTATCCCCTTCACCTATATCTGCCCCGTCGCTTTTAACGAATTTTCCCTCCACCATGAGTTGTACGTTTAAATCTGTATAGTGTTCGCTGTCCGCAGCAATTACGAATTCGAGAACGCTCTGTTCCACCGGAGTAATGGCTTTGCATAATGTAGTAACATTTCCCACCACCGATGTTTGAATAGGGCTCCTCTCGAAAAGGTCGAACTCTGACTTTGTCACGGCAAACATCTTTACACGACTGACTACTTTCTCCTCTTTACATCGTTAAATATATCTCGCATCTTAGGAGACGCCCTCTTTCTCTTTCTACCCCTACCCTTCATTTTATTCACGAGTTTCTGGGTTGATTCGTTTACTCTATTAGCAATAATATCTTTTACCTTATCACCTTCCTTTCTACTTGCTATATCGGTTAAAATATTTGCTCCTGCCGAAAGAGTTTCACGACCTACCGCTTTAGCACCCGAAAAGAGAATTGGTTTTATCATTCTAAATAATCCTCCCAAGAAACTACCTATTCCACTACCGTGTTGAACATAGGGGCTGCCGCTGTAGAATGGACCAACATTGCCTAGACGTCCTCCCGACTGATTCACGTAGTATGCTGTAAGGTGGTCCATCGCAAACTAATTCATAACACCATCTGCCTTCTCTTTTTAAAATGTAAAACGAGCATCGTAGGTTTAGTGCTATCCGTTATGTTAGCTAGTTCTCCTAGTTTTGTTGTCATTTCTATACCTATCACCTGAAATTCGGAAGATTCGACAGGAACATAATAAACTTCAGGAAAGACATGAGTTGCTGTATTTAAAGGAAACTGAATAATTCTAAGACATTTAACGTACGCATCTCCTACAAGTTGCGGTTTTATTATATTACAGTATATAAAAACAAGTTCTTTCCTATTTAGATTTGTTTTCAAAGATTTCGATTCAGATGTCGAAGCTTTCGTTTCCGATACATTCCCTTGAGAGTAACTAATTTCGCACAAGCCCACATCCCAATGATTCCTCTCCAGTTTTATGATTTGTGCCAACTGCACCTGGAAACTAGCAAGGGTGTTACTAGGAAACGATTTGTACGATGCATCGCTCAGGAGAGTAACGTAAAATCCTTCTTCTCCCATTACGCTAAGTCCTTAGCTTTAACCCAAGAATCAAACTCAGGACCGTAACCTCTCCAGCGAACGAGATGTTCGCTACTACCATTTACTTTACGTGTGCGTAGAATTTTATCTATCTTGTAAACAGTGTCTTTACCAATAGTTACTGGTGTGAGCTCATAACTGTAAAACTGTCCGAAAATAGGACTGCCCTTGAGATCTTCTAGTTCGTATACAGGTTGAGGAGAATGTTTAATGACCTTGACGATTCTGAATATTTCTGTAGAATAGTTTTGCTCGAAACCTTTAGCGAATTTCATTTTCTCTCTACCTATTCTTACCGTTTGCCCTACCGAAAACTTTACAGCTCTCGGTTTCACACGAATCTGTTTCCTTGTCATACGCTTCCATATTTTCAAAACATGTTGATCGCTAACCATATTAGGGGCCATTCCTGTTGTATTGTGTACGCTATCGTTGTAACCCTTCACAAACTTATCCAACACCTCGAGATACCTGTAACTGTTCTTGAAAGTAAAATATTTGTACATTTTAGTTTTTAGAGTCCTATTAAACCTTTCCACGACGGAACATTTAACATCCGGGTTCCTACACACTTGAAACTCGATTTCCTCTTTCTTTAACAAGTCTTGAAAAGATTTGTTTAGAAATTCTTTACCCCTATCTGTTCTTACAGCAACAGGATTCCTATAGGACTTCTTCAACACCTTTTTAAATCCGTCTGTCACATCCTTACCTCTTTTAGATTTTAAAGGTACAACCCATACGTATTTGGAAAACACATCGATAACAACAAGTAAATATCTTGCGTTGTCATTATGTTTCGCAATGCTTTGTACATCGGCTAGATCAAGTTCAAACACGTCGTACAGGTTATTTACAGACTACGGATTCCTAGGAAACTTTCTCCTGATGGGTTTATGTAAGGAGTAAACATCCTGCTCAACTAACCATTGCTCGATATTTTTATCTGTAATGCTAGAAGCTTGTGAAAGTTTAGCAATAGTGGAAAAACCCGTAGATGCCTCAGGGTCATAATACAACTTGTGTAATGTTTCCTTCATCATCTCCGTTGTTTATAGGTACTCCACCTAAGCTCTCTCGATGGAAACAATTTTGAAATGACTTGTTTGTATTTAACTGTTCTAGCGGTTTTATTATCGACGCTGTTATGTCCTTCGGTCCTAGTTAAAATGTCTTTGTACGTGTCGAGGTCTTCCTGCGTAACAAGATTCATATCCACCTTCTTCCTAGTAAGCAACTCCCATAAACCTGCACTCGCATCGTATTTTATACCGTTAATGATTAAACTATTGTTTAACAATTGAATTTTAAAATTACCAATCATGTACTCTCCAGTCTCTTTCTTTTTATAGATTCCAAACTGTGTGTCTACAATCTTTGGAGATGTTACATAAGCCGATAAATATTTACCTGCTACATCACCTATAACGTTACGTTTAGCTTCGTCCTCGGAGATGGGTTTTTTCTCGGCTGATAAATCTCTAACTCTTTTCCTCGATTCAGCTACTTCCTGTTCGAGTATTCTGTTCTGTTTTCTCTTGAATATAGGATCCTCACTCTCGCGTATTTTAGCCAACTCTTTGTACGGATCCGTAACATCAACTGCCGGGTTTGAACCTTCGACACAACGTTTTAATCGCTTGTACTCTTTAGCACTAACCAGAAACATTTTCTGTAACATTATGTTAATGATCCCAAGACGGATAACACGGACGACAAGAGAGGAATTAAAAATCCTCCTTTCTGTACCAAGGTTTTCTTTTTCCTAGACAAAGATACGTTCCTATCTAGAAGATGTCTTAAGGAATGTTTATGTTTAAACAGCTTACGTTTAGAACACGTAGATAATTTACACTGACCGTTCAAAACATTAAGAACACAGTCTATAATAGCAAGTATCAGGTCTTTGTTTGCACTTTTTAGAATAACGTTTCGTACCTTGGGAGTTGCCTTTTTAAGAACTTGTAACATATGGTAATTGGATTTTATCCTTTTCATCCTTTACAGGGACGTAAACCTTTGTAACTTCCGAGGGAAATATTTTAGTTCTAAATCTAAGCAAATCGTTGGTGCGTTGACAAAAGTCTATCAGTAAATACCCGTGAGGTTTCTTTGTTGCGTCTAGGAAAGCTCTGTAGAAGGACCTCCAATCTTCGGGATACACTTGTCTTGCTAGAAAAGTAATTTGATTTTTATCTCTCAGGTTTCTAAACAAAACCATATACTTTGTGTTCAAAGAGATGTCTCTGCTGTGAGCAGACTGGTGAAACAGGTTTTGCGTTATGAGAATAACCGAAATGTTTCTATGATGGCAGCCTTTTGTAAATAACGAACTCACTTCTGTCGAATAAGCTTTGTCTAGCAAATCGTCTAAAATAACCAGTCTTGGTTTAGTGCATTGTTCTTGTTTAAAGTCAGGAAGACCTTCGTGGTACGTCACGTTAGTATTGAATTTTGTCTGGGGAGGGACAGCGTTACTTTCACTAAAACACCACAGAATACTTTCGTACTTAGTCACGTTACACAATTGTTGCAAATTATTAATAAGCTTAACACAGAATGTTGTTTTCCCCGAAAAAGATGGCCCTGAAACTATCAAAGAGAAAGGGTGGTCAAATTGAATTACAACCATAACAATATTTAATCATAGGTGAAGGTCCATCCAAGCAATAGCTATACACTCCAAAGACGAGGACGAGTCCATACTGACCCGGTGTTGTCGTCCCTTCCCTATTTATACCCGAAGGGCATGGAATCATACCCTCCTCTGACTCTGCGTCTTTTTCGAAAACAGAGTCTGTATGTCTTATCTTCCGGTTCAGAGATGATCTGTGGTCCGGGACGTCTCTTAATTTTCTTCTCCGTTCTCACAGAGATAGTCGCTGTAGGATCACCGTTTAAAACCATGGTTTTAATGGCGTCGAAATTGACATCCTTCAACGTTTTATAATTAAGAGTGATACCTCTGACTTTACACACAGAGGTATCGGCGGTGTTGTTTGAGGGAACGGTAACCCTAAACCCATAGTTTTTAGGACCCCCGCTTGCAAATTCAGAAATGTAAGCGTCCTCCCCATAGTCGATCAGTTCACTAGTCATGTCGCCTAAATAATCACCTAAGGGAACAGTGTACTTTTTAGCGTCATCAGGTGTCTCTGTGTATATTACGCTGTCTGTGTCGCAGTACAAGGCTCTACGTTGCAAATTGTCCAGGTAGCCATAAAGGGCCATTCTACCACCCGTTGTTACATAGGTACCGTGAACGACACTAGTATGAGGAAGAGAGACCTGTTCCTCTTCTATACAGATCCAATTAACCCACACGACTTCATCGTTAGCAAAAAGCAGCCTTTTAACTTCTATTCCCGGTGTCGTGAGGAACCTGTACAGCTCTTTTGGTTCTTTAATAAGCTTTGTTTTACTTCTGTTAGGATCTTCAATGAGCTTGCCCCAAAAACTATTCAAACAAAGCTTGCTTAAGGTCCTTTTTCCAGCGTTCTTAACGATTTGTTCGGGGTCTAGCTTAACACCTTCGTGTTTATAAAACAAATCGATATATTCCTGTTTCTGGGCCTCGGTTTTCACCCAAGCAGGGTATCCGCTGGATTCCGTCTTAATCTTCAGGAATAGATTGATATAATCAACGAATAACCCTCCCTCATGGGTTTCACGCGAGTACTGCGTAACAGCGTACTCGAGAAATTCGTGGATTTTAATCACTCTATAGCCTTTTTCTAGTGCTAGTCTCACTTCGTCCACAACCCAGGTACCAGTGAGAACTCTCTCTTCCTCGTTCGCATGATTGCAGCTACCTTGTTCCATAGTCATAACACAGGTGCGGCAAAGGGGAAACAAGAGTCTACCATTCCACCTGAAAGGTAAAACGGGATGGTAGAGCCCTTGCGGTGGCAGGACTGTACATTTAACGAGGCCTTCTTTCTTCAACATGCTAGCCGTATCTGTACACTGGTCGCTAACGTGAACAGTGGGGTGACCTACAGGAAACTTGTTATATTTACATACGGATGGATATAATGACATTATGTCGGTGTACAGGATTTTTTCGTTTTTCGTCACATCCGCCTTATGGTAAAGACGCATGGCTTCGGTACGTCCTCCGTAGACAGAGTCCCTAAGGATCAACGGGACATCTCCGATCAAAGGATCGTCTCTGAGTGCGGGGAACCGTTCGAGAACAACGTCGAACTTGCATTCCCACATCACGTGGACGGTATAACCCTTTGATCGGATCATGTCCAGTCGGCCCATGGTGTTTTCATACCTCTCGGCAAGGGATTCTGAAGAATCCATCAGGGGTACGTCTCTGTTTGGTTGACAGAGACAGCCGTGATAATAGCAGCCTAGAAATTCAAAAACCTCTCCTGTTTCTTCGCAGAAACCGTCCACCTTCCATTGGGGAAGTTCGGGAAGCCGTACCTCACGTCCGTTACCTGCATGACGTATGACGACGTTCCTCTCCCGGGATTCGTGGATAAGCCACATCAAGGATTTTCGGGAATGCCTGTCTGCTTTTCTATAGCCGCAGGAGGGAGCAATGCCAATGGTTTGAGGTTTTAGAAACATCAATCTAAAGATTCTATTACAGGCCGATGCAATAGTGATGGCCTCAAGGAAAATGTCTATGTTGGCAATCTGTTTGAAAAGGGATTTAAAGAGAGTGCAGGCTTCTCTCAACACCGTAACATCGGCCTGGCAATACCTTTCGAGCTCTACACGTGTATTGAAAGGAAGATCTTTAACGGTCCCGTACCATGTCATAAATGCCTCTCTGTCTTTCACAGACATGGTATCGGGCCCGTAAAGCTCTCGATCTGGATGGCGGGGGTAAACCTTGTCCAAGTTCTCGGCTTTGTTGTGAAAATGAGGAAAATACCCCTTAACGGCATCTTTGAGATCGAAGGTCTTTGGGAAACTACGCAGAGGCAGCGGAATGAAGTTCAAGCTGTCTAGAAAGACGAGATGCTCGAGCTTCATGCAAAGAATCTTGCATCCAGACATAACCAAGTCGGGAACCCACTTTTGCCTAATAGCGTACTCGAGAATGAATTGGAGGTCGAACGCTCTGGCATTGTGAGCAATGACGATAATCTTATCGAAAGGTCTATCCATTCTCAGATAGTCCATGAAATCACGGACGGGATCTTCCCAGAAAGAATGACTGCGTTTTCCGCATCGTGCACACTCTTCGTCCTTGGACGTCTCGCAGAGAGAACAAGATTGTTGTGCACAAATCAGATTAGGGACGTGTAGAAAGGTATTGTCTTTAATAAGGGTATCTTGGGTTGTCTCCGCATCGTAATGACAATACATCACCCTGTTTGAATTCCTAGTCTCTTTCAGAGGCGCCATGTAACAATCGTGTCCTGTCTCTGCTTGAAAATTTTTACATACGCTACAATAAATTTTGAAACATTCATGTTTCTGCTGAAATGTTTTAAACTTTCCACAGTCTAAACATTTCTGCAGACCCATGCATACAGTGCGCCCTTGAATCTTGGTGCTCTTATGATTATCGAAACATGCGCGTCCGCGGAAGTCTCTACGACAAACATCGCAAGTCACCACGTCCTTGGTAGGGTCGCAAGGAGGTGTGGTTCTACAGCAAAAGCAGACGTAATGGCAGGAATGCTGCGCCCCGTTCCTG
This sequence comes from Ectobius pallidus, assembly GCA_964059195.1. Taxonomy (NCBI): domain Eukaryota; kingdom Metazoa; phylum Arthropoda; class Insecta; order Blattodea; family Ectobiidae; genus Ectobius; species Ectobius pallidus. Next base: position 81,088,068 of record CAXKWD010000001.1, read on the forward strand.
AACCCTTTATGACATCCTTGACAAACGAAACGTTTAGCCATTGCGGCGGTGAGGTTTACTACTGTATGGTAGTGGAGGGTGTCGGGGTCGTACAATAGGTAAAGTACCTGTTTCCCTATATTTCCACCGTCGTACATCACAGAGTCAAGATTAAACCCGCTATACACCACAAGTCTGTAACTATCCTTTAAATATGTCTGAATCTTTTCCAGCTCAGGGATACCTCCACCTTGCGAGAGATCGACACCTGAGTTTCTGATCAAGTCATCCACCTCTGCTTTGAGTTTTTTGCTTGTCATGTTGTTCTTAATGTAGGATGTATATTTTTTACGATCGCTTACCCTAGCAATAGCTATTATTATTGCAAATGCTAAACAGTTCACGATTGCCTGTACGAAGACTACGCTTGTCTTCAAATGGGCAAGTACGCCAATCGTACGCCCCTTCGTAGCTATACCTCTATCTCGCCCGTTCCCGTTAGGCATATGGACAATGTCCACAACCAAACGCAAACGGTCGGTGGCATTGAAGCGGGCGTTCGATTGACATACTTTCTGTACAACGCTGCTAATAACTTCAACACTGACTTGATCTTTACGCCTGTACGAGAGACCTATAGGCTTATCCATTTCGTTTTCCTGGTTGGAAATCGCAATGCCAACCATATCATGGTCTCTCGCTTCTACTAAAGCATGGTCTATAGCCTGTTTAAGGGAACGTTCAAAGGGGTTTGGTCCTGCATTCGCACCTGGTTCTTTGAGTTGTATCACTAGCTGCAATCCAACGGAATTAAATCGCTTGTAGTCTTTACGACTACTTTCAAGGACTGAAAACAGAGTAGGGACGTTAACCGTAGCGTTTTCGCCAGTATTACGTGACGTCGACGCTACAGGTACGTGTTCCTCCTCATTTTCATCCATTATATCTAATTCGTTGTCTGAAGCTAGTTCTTCTTCTTCTTCTTCTTCGGACTCTGACACCGTGATAGTTCCTATCCCGTTATCGGATTCTGAACTAGATACATTATAAACCTCAGGCTCGGCATCATCTAACGTAATAGTTTCCATCTCGTTAGATGATTCCGTACTAGACACTGTATATACCTCGGGTTCGGAATCATCTAACGTAATAGTGTCCATCTCGTTGTCAGATTGCGAGGAGATAGTATATACGGGTTCAGAATCTTCTAACGTAATAGTGTCCATCTCGTTGTCAGATTGCGAGGAGATAGTATATACAGGGGCAGACATTATCGGTATTATCAAAACTCAACAAACACAAGTGTAGAATGAATCTGGAAACAGTAGAAATATTCATATATGTAACAGTATAATTAACATATAAATGTATGCTAATTAAAAGCACACTAACACTCACCTTATATGTAGAAAGCGTTGTAGTACACTGAGAAGTGAAAGTAAGATGGGTCTATTTATACTAGCTATCGAAATGTTATTTTGTTTAGAAAGTATGAAGCATCGGGATTTTCCTGTGTCGTAACGTATTTGTTATGTTTACGTTATCTGTCTATTTACTTAAAGATATCTCAAGGTAGCTGTTACTACATCACCGAAAAGTTATTTAGAAAGTATGAAAAAATAACTCGAGGTCTCTCTTACTACGTCATAGTGTTGTTCGAGAGTTTTGTATAAATGACAAGTATTTACGGGGTCATGTTAAGTGTGTAAGCGGATCTACAGTTGTTCAGTCATCTTCTTCGTCTACTACTTTAAAAACTTATAAGGTAAGACTACATCTACACTATTTTATGATATAACCTTTACAGCTTTGTGTGGTACCTTTATTATTCATATTAATAAAGTAGTTAATCAGACTTCGTTCTTGTTTTTTACAGATGTCTTCTCTAGTAGCGAAATTTAACTCAGCATCGTCTTTACCAAGGTGTGTAGGAATGTCAGAGCTCGTAGAGAACGTGCCTTACAATATTGTATATGCGACCATAAAGGAAACAAAATATGGTCGTTGTGTGTTATTACATATTCGAAAGAGCGAAAGTATAGATCTGTTATCGGTATTCTTACCTAAAAAATATACAGATGTATTTAGCGAAACAGAGATCTGTGGAATAAACAGTGGTGAAACTAGGGTTGATCTGATTTATAAAGGAACTTTCCCCAATTCTAAGGCATATAACCTATCCTTGGTTAATGCCTAGTTACATGTTTCTCCCTCAAAGGAATATATAGAATGGATACGATTGCTATGAATGTTTATCACTTCTCAAGTGTTTGTGTTGATGTACTGAACAAATGGATATTGTAATGTTTAATTCATTCCCATATAAACTACTGATATTAAATAATTCTTCTTCTTCAGGATATAGTGTAATGAATGTATCGATGGCCTAAAACTAACATAACTTGTGAATATCATAGTTTTCCCTAAGGAATGTGTTCAATAGGAATGTGTTAGCTTTACAAACATGGCTGATGAATGACAATATGTGTAGCTTTTTTGTATAAATACATAAAGGACAAATGTAATAAAATGTTGTTGTTACGTTTTGATGTATTAGAAACACATGTGGTAAACAGAATAATTATGTATCTCTATATCTATATAACTAAGTCACATTGTAATAATATTAATAAAAAATCAGATTCACTTTGTATCGTATTATTATTTATGGGTGGTATTATCAAAAAAAAAAAAGGAATGTAATGTTTCCTAAACCGTATAACTATACGTAATTAATTATTGTTTTGCTTTCATCAGGGACTGTCGCATAGTTGATTTGCAAGGCTATTATGAACAGAGTACAAAAAACTTCATACTGAAAGAATATGCTTCAGTTGATCTTACTACTACTACTGCCTTTCGTGTGCTTCACCTGTTATTTGAATCACCAAGAGACTGTATTGTGGACGAAGGTACTAAACATTTTCTTGAACATTTTTATCATGGACTGCACTACGAGTTAGGTTTTGAGAAGTACGATCATTTGCCATGTATAATACAAAATGATTTAGGACACTGTATGTATGTATTTGTAAAAGGCCTTGAAAAACAACGTTTTTTACAAACTATAGTTTCAAAAGATGTTCAAATCCTGGATCTTACGAAGTATGAATGTCCCAGCTTAAGGTGTCTTCCTAAAACTAACATAACGTGTGAATATCATAGTTTTCCCTATGGAATGTGTTCATATAGGAATGTGTTAACTTTACAAACATGGCTGCTGCATGACAACATGTGTAGCTTTTTTGTATAAATACATAAAGGACAAATGTAATAAAATGTTGTTGTTACGTTTTGATGTATTAGAAACACTTGTGGTAAACAGAATAATTAAGTATCTCTATATCTATATAACTAAGTCACATTGTAATAATATTAATAAAAAATCAGATTCACTTTGTATCGTATTATTATTTATTTAATGTATTCCCTTCCTCTCACACAATCCTGCTCCTATGTCAGGATTTTATTTTCTTAATACAGGGTATGGAGGCACTGAAGGTGCCAGGAGGTTGAGGCTCCCAGATTTTAGACATTCGGCAAAAAAAAAAGGTGTTCATGTTGTCATCCATACTTATCACTAAAAATCCTGAAGTCTATTAATAAAGGGGGCGAAACATAGGTCATATGTTGAAAAAAGGTGCCTGTTTTTACCTTTGAAATATTGTTGTACAGATTTGATGCAATAATATAGGGCCTAGGTGAACCTACCACAATGAACAGTCAGGATTTAATTTAGTATATAGACCTATTAAAAAGGTGTTCCTTATTACAAGTATGGAGGGACTGAAGGTGCCAGGAGGATGAGGCTCCCAGATTTTAGACATTCGGCACAAAAAAAAAGGTGTTAATGTTGTCATCCATACGCATCACTATAAAATCCTGGAGTTTGATAATAAAGGGGGCGAAACCTAGGCCATATGTTGTAAAAAGGTGCCTGTTTTAACCTTTGAAATATTGTTGTTAATAGTAATCTCCCTTGGAACATTACATATTTTCGAAAAAAAAAAATAATACACCGATTTGTTGAAATAATATAGGGCCTAAGTGAAACTAGCACAATGAACAGTCATGATTTAATTTCTTATATAGACCTATTAAAAAAGTGTTCCTTATTACAGGTATGGAGGCACTGAAGGTGCCAGGAGGTTGAGGCTCCCAGATTTGAGACATTCGGCACAAAACAAAAAGTGTTAATGTTGTCATCCATACGCATCATTATAAAATCCTGAAATCTATTAATAAACTCCCTTGGAACATTACATATTTTCGAAAAAAATAATACACCAAGTTGTTGAAATAATATGTTTTAACCTTTGAAATATTGTTGTTAATAGTAATCTCCCTTGGAACATTACATATTTTCGAAAAAAATAATACACCGATTTGTTGAAATAATATAGGGCCTAAGTGAAACTAGCACAATGAACAGTCAGGATTTAATTTCTTATATAGACCTATTAAAAAAGTGTTCCTTATTACAGGTATGGAGGCACTGAAGGTGCCAGGAGGTTGAGGCTCCCAGATTTGAGACATTCGGCACAAAACAAAGGTGTTAATGTTGTCATCCATACGCATCATTATAAAATCCTGAAATCTATTAATAATCTCCCTTGGAACATTACATATTTTCGAAAAAATAATACACCAAGTTGTTGAAATAATATAGGGCCTAAGTGAAACTAGTACAATGCACAAATATTAGCATTTGTATAAACTGTCACTATAAAATCCTCGAAGCACACAAGAATAGTGTACGGTGTTATTGAGCAATTGTATCAATTGAACGTCCTTTGAAATATTGTTGTTAATAACACTGAGTTGATGAAATCATAATATACGGCCTAAGTGAAACTAACACAATGAACAAATATTAGCATTTGTGTTTTAATCTGTCACTATAAAATCATAGCACAATCATTTTTTTATTTTAAATAAACTGTCACTTATAATAAACATTGGCGAAACCTAGGGCATATGTTGTCAATTTGTTAATAACACTGAGTTGATGACATAATATACGGCCTAAGTGAAACTAACACAATGAACAAATATTAGCAAAACGTTTTTTTAAAATAAACTGTCACTTATAATAAACACTGGCGAACCCTAAGACATATGTTGACGAAATAATATACGGCCTAAGTGAAACTAACACAATGAACAAATATTAGCATTTGTTTTTTAACATAATCTGTCACTATAAAATCCTAGCACAATCATTTTTTTTTTTTTTTTAAATAAAATGTCACTTAGTAAATAAATGAAAATGTTTATTACATACCCACAGGAACAGTTTAAAGATTCTTCGCTCTACACATTAAGAGGTCACTCTTCACTTAACTTAACTTAGGCTTGTAAGGAAACTTCTTTTATACAGGTAACTCGGGCACGAATGAGATCAACATCTGCAAAAAACTCTCTCTCCAGATAAGGATTGTATAACATATTGTTATTCTTCAGTTAGCCTAGGGATGTATTGCAGAGATACACTTCCGTGTTGGGATGTTGTCGCTAGCGATTCTTCATCTAGCCTAGGGATGTATTGCAGAGATACACTTCCGTGTTGGGATGTTGTCGCTAGCGATAAGATTTTAAAAGGATTTCTTTTATTTTATTTCCTCATAGCCATGATGTGCCGTAGGGATGAACATGGGACTACCATAACGCGTAAAAACGTATCCACATGTTTGAAACATTCCCGTTACGTCATGGATCAAAGGACCTAAGAGGGCGTCGGGGGGCGGCGTCGGTTGGCATAAGGTCCTAACTTTTAAACGGGGCGTCTGGAGGAGACGGGGTTAGCACAGGGTGATAGGGCGTCTCTCACTGTTTCGATTTGTGTATAATAGCGTCACGTTAGTGCAGACGTGACATGGTTCAAGGGCGGCGTCGCGACGCTGGGGGCGGCGTCGCCTGGCGGCCATTTTAGTTTAAAGCTAGCTAGTTACTACTGGTATGTATACATAACAGATAACAAGATGATTACAGGATATATTCTAACAGGATATATTCTTTAAGACAGAGGTGGCTACCTGAAAATATGTTTGGAGGAAGGGCAAGAATTGGATTTTTAGTACTTATGTATAAGTACTAAAAATCCAAAACTCCAATTTGAGGAGGGGGCAGAAAGTACCTTGTCTCTATGATCTAAGACAAGTTTAAGAAGAATTGATAGTTTTAATTAGTTAGAAGGAAATACGTTTCCCTAACTATGATTACAACTTCAGGTCTACTAGTTGTACAGTACCGTATATTTTATTCACTTCTAAAGAATTAGAAGAATTTTCTTTTACCTTTTGAAGTTATAGACTTAGACCATTTTTATTTTTAACACATAAAATGATAATTTTGCAACAATTTTCACCCCCCCCCCCAGAAATTTTAATAATGCACTCTGCGTCTTAACCCCCCTTGTGGGATCCCCTGGGCTAATGCAGAAACGCTAAATGAGGAAACTGCCGAAAAGAAACTTACAAAAGACGATCTAGTTAGGACAAATAACTATTTTTATAAATAATAGTTAAGGATGGAAAAGCCTAGAAAGGACTTTTCGGTGTATCATAAATACTTCCCATTAAATATTAAAAATTAGGATTCCTATTTCGCTATTTTGGGTACCCTTGTGTCAAGCCTCATGCAGTTGCCCGCCTGGCTCACTCTTTTGTCCGGTCCTGATCAAACCAGATATTTTAAGCACCCTGAAAGCGTTGGAAAAGTAAAGAAAACGCATGGACTGTCTTTTTCAATTCCTTTGCCTGTTTTATTAGCAAGCCCTCGTTGCATATTTTATCATAGGTTCTTGAGTGAGAGATTCATGAGAGCTCAGCACGAATGAATTTATCTGATGAAACCTGTTATCTCATTTATCAGATACCAACCAATGCTTCTAACAGTGCATATGGGAAACAGTCAACCTAATTAAGATAGGCTAAGCTAAAATCAGAACAAAATACAAACACACGAACTGGCTTGCACCGAATCGAAATTGTGTTTTTAATCAATGCACATTTAAATTGTTTCGGTTTTCAAATAAGTTATGTTGTCTAAAATAATGTGTTTTTAATCCTCTTTGCTGGCAGCAATACGTATAAGTGATATATTAATCACTGCATATTGACACTTTGTCAGGTCCAGTAACAAGGTGACGTTTTATAAGATTAAATCAGATCCTTGCGACTCTTGCAAGCATATCATAAGACAAAGTCTCGTGATTGGTCGATGTCTGAGGTATCGCTAAACGTTATTGGTCAATATCAAATACGCGTCGTATGAATGGAATAGTCGTAAAAAAAATCGTTCGGCGAGCGTGACAGTTTTTTTCCGACTCCTACATAGTTATTATTGATATTCTTGCATTCGAAGCCATGTTCGCATATCCATGTTCTATACCTATAGCTGATAATTGCCTCATGATCATTGCGAAAATTTTTCCCCCATAATCACAATCGCATAATTTTTTTATAACACATTATTTTTTATCTTCTCTTCTAAGGTTATTTTTAAACTATATTTAGGATATCTGTGTTAATGTTAATTCTTCCACCTGTGCTCAGTTATTATATATTAATTATACAAATTAATCTAAAATATGCTTACGTCTGGCAGCAGAAAAAAAGAACACGTAACTCACAACTCCGCACAAAAGATGACTACTTGAAGATGACGAATTGACGTCGAAATGTGTCGTGCAAAATTAAGACTACATCTACAATTTTATCTTAGAAGAGACATTTTTATTGAAGTTATTTTAACACTTCAACACATTTCAGAAATTTCAATTTTGTTATTAGGACTCCTTATTGTTAATATAATATAAGTTAATTTTTAAGACAAGAAGCTTATGTTATGTTTACAATCGTTAAATATAATAAGACATATTTTAGATTAATTTGTATAATACCTAGGTATATTATAATTTGGAGAATTGACATTAATACAGATACACAACAGCTCACTTGGAAAATGAAAGTAGGCTAACTAAAATATTTTAGGGTGACTATCCTTATCCCGTATTCTTGTAAATTTAAATAGATTCTCTGTTCAAACGACCAACCCTGTCAAAGACAAACCGCAGGAATCACTATCACTAGGGATGGTAGATTTTGGCAACTAAAAAGTAAAGATTTCGCATTTTAAAAATGAAATATAGCATTTTAAAAATAAAATATAGCATTTTATAGGAAATTTAACGTTAAAATTTAGCATTTTGTAGCGATTTGGGATGGAACAATTTTACTATTGAAAAATCAGGTTTTAGAAATTCAGTGCGTTATCAAGTGCATTTTATTGATTTTCCAGTTACAATCATTTCAATTATATAAGTAGGCATAAGACAACATAAACTTGTAATGAAATTGTGAGCACTAAAATACAGGTCAAAATATATGCATTTAAAATCGGTATTCAGCACACACATTAAAAATTTAACATTAAAGATATTTCAATACTACTCTCCTTTAACCTGTTTCGGCTATCTGTGACAATTAAATTCTATTTGCTGAAAAAGCGTTCTGCATCCACGCTATAGATAGGTGACCAGATTACCTGAATAGCTGCTTTGACAAAGAACGGAAATTTTATTTGCATTGCTAACAAAATTTGCAGTCAGTTAACCTCTGTATTGTCTCTTTTACTGGTTATCAAATGTTGTGAAATTAATCATAACCACATAAGAAACTCTCTGGGGTCTCTATGATTAAAATATGGAATTCTTCTCTTCATATCGAACACTTTCTTAGGATTTATGGTACTCATCTTGCCAGCTATGTTAGATTATAGAGCTCATTAACAGCTTAAAAAACTGATTTTTTCATTTCCTGTCATATTATTTGCATAAATGACCCTTACAATGTAATTTCGCACTTATTTAGCAGAAATACGCTAATTTCGCATTTTATACTAATTTCGCATTTTATCGAGGATTGAAAAAACACAATAATAGACTTCATAAGCTTCAAAACCAAAATATTACTTATTTTGACAGCCTTTCGGGACATTTAGCATTTATCGCGATTGCGAAATTCTACCATCCCTAACTATCACATATTCGTAATTGTTGCAAGACCACGTCTTGAGCCACGGTGAGCAGTGATAATATACCGCCCACAATGAAAAGTATTATCAATTCAGCTGGTGTAAGTTCCTGTCAAGGATTTCCCCTCGATATGCAGCTGGAGTCTCGTTACATCCCCGACCAGTAGTAATACTAATAATAAACTGGATGGTACGTTCATATGAAATGCTAAAATATTTTCGATAGTCACACTGATATAGGTTGATTTTACAGGCCATCGCCAATACCTAACACCCCTGACTCCTTGTCTTTGGGTAACATTTAGAATAGGTTACACCCCCACTCCTTATAAACAATACTATTATAATTTCACCCTAAGAAGAAAACTCAAGTAAACAAAAACCAATTTTTCAGTCTCACTCTTAGGTCAACCGAGTGAGTTGCTGGAGTGTGACAGATGTACTGGTGTTTGTTTACTTTAGCTTTTTTCATTGAGTGAAAGCGGTTTAGGTACCGGTGTGTATCTATGGAACCCCACGAAGGGGGGGGGGAGGCAGGTTGGGAACGACCCTAAGCACGTAGGCCACATGTCTGGGCCCATTGTGCCAACCCCTGGTAATGGGATGATTGGCATGCCCGAAGGCTCAGATTCCACCGCGAGCCCCCACTGACAGGTACCTGAAACCTAACCAAGTGCACCACGCCTCAGGGTCCCTCAGTGGAGTCCATGTACCACCAGTGTGTTCTATTTTAAAGCGAACCTGTAAAGCGCTTTACGAGTGCTTCAGCATATTTTAATGGCCGCTGCAGGCTGCAGCCAAAAAAGGACGACAAAGTCGATCAGCTGAAAGCTTGCTCAATGAAACTAGCACTTTGTACTGCCCTCCAACATGGTTAAGACACGTGCAAATAACAGTTATGCTGGGCTGGAAATAATTATTGTACAATATGATATACAGGTAAATTCAAATGGTACTAACTATGAAGCGGACGTAAAGCGAAGCTGCAGGGAAAAGTAAAAAAGAACGAGTTTAATGCAGCAACGTAAAGCGCTATAGGAGCGCTTTAAAAAAACGCAGTGCACACCCCCGGTCCCTCACGGAAAGAGCCCGTAGGGTCGTGGAACACCAGATAGACCCCAGGTGCGCATGAACAGTATGAAACAAAGCTAGTGAAAACTATGTTGGTGTGTAGAATGAGCCTGAAACTGCACTTCCTTCATTCTCATCTCGATCACTTTCCGGAAAATCTGGGGGCTGTTAGAGAAGAGAAAGGAGGGAAGTTTCACCATGACATCAAGGAGGCAGAAAGAAGATGACCACCCTCTACTATCGGTTTGAAAAGAGATGGCAGTCAACAGTTACTCTGGGTAACCAAGCGGTCATCCCAGGACTGTTCACATTAAGGGGACTACAAATTTTTCCCTGTAATAGCATTTTTCTGGTGTTGTTTTACATACTTTGTGAATACTTTGGTTACACTTTGTTGCTACCGCATAAAAATCTTGAATGTTTGTAGGCCTAATGTCACCACATTCAACCCTAGATACTCGCACTTATATCTATGAAACTTCTGTATATTTGGCTCATGCTCACAAAAAATAGTAAAATATAATATGTTTTGGACTTTTTAAAATTATTACTTTACTTTTTTCTGTAAATATTTCCAGACTTATCCTATCTTTTTTTAGCACTTTTTATGATAACTATTGCAAGAACACGTGACGTGATACGTAGAAACAGACAAATTCGTGTTCAGCAAAAAAAAAAAAAGTAGTGCTATCGGATATTAACATGAGATGTCATAGTATAAGTAATTATATCGATCAAGAGTGTACTTTACCGTACATCGTGAACTACAATGGTTGTGCGATAGTGTAAAATGTCTGAGGAAAGGCATGCGGAAACGAAAGATAAGACGTGACCTAAAACATATGGATAAGCTGCCATCCAATGCTTATAGGCTAAAACTCTGATTTTTTTTTTTGAACTTTGGGAACCGCAGCATCACAATAAAAAAAAAAACATAAATTCCTACCATATTCTAAATATTCATTATTATCGCACACTTTTTAAAGCACCACTGATTTACAGACAGAAGAGTGAGGGGAAAACTTATCTCCAGATTGATACCAGAGAAGGCGAGATGGCCACACTCAGATTGGAATTTGTGTCCGCGATCTCCAGAATGTGATCCCCCGACATCAGCCTCTACTTAGAATTATGTGTGTAAGTTTAATTTCATTATAAGTTGAAGAACTGAAAAGAACTGTGAGAGATGATTAACCACAGATTCCTATTATTACCATTGTCATTAAACAAAAGTCGAACAGCCTAATATTAAGTTACATTAAACAATATTATAGTCCAATAATTAAAAATTTGAATTTAGAACATGGGAAAGATGTGAAAAACGTTTGTGGTGTCCCAAATCAACGAACAGTTTAATCCGGAAGGATTAGGCCTAAAGCAGTAGAGTAATAGGATCTAAGTTCTTTTCCTAAAGAGAGATTTCCCTTAATTCTTTAAAAACATTATTATTTTCCCGCATATCCTTGTGGTATAGAGAAAGTATTGTGATCGTGAAAAAAAATCGAAATCGAGATAACACCAGGAAAACGTGTTTCACGATGCCTAGAAACCGAAAAAGGTATTTTTGGAATCTCGCCTGTCTGTCTGTGTGTTTGTCCGTGTAGGACCTGTAGGAGCTAGAGGTTAATTTATTTACTCAATTTGTTGAATTAAGGACTTTTTGGAATTCTATCGAATCTCCCGGAATTTGGTTCCTATAAAAGGTAACTTACGAAATGTTGAGGGAATTTTCATGAAAACTTTTTTCAAAATTTCGATTTCTGAAGAAAATGCCCCTAACAAATTTAATAAAAATGTGAATTTTTAAACATCTATCTACTACTAATAAAATGGCTATATATGTTTTTTCTGTAAAAATTACTACGAGGGTACTTTACTCGTGTCCATTTTTTATTTTCCTAGGCTCTCTCAAATATAGTAGGCGATACCTGTAAATACAGCACAGAGGAAATTAAAATGAACATTTTTTTGTTTTAAACATTTCTTTATAAGATTAATAGATACTAAGACAAACACGAAATCAGATTGGCTTAAATTCAGAATGGCAGAACGTACATTAATTAAAATATGAGTGATATTCTTTTGTTTCCCATTTATTATTTATTTCAAAACCGTCTCCCATCGGAGATAGCCTGTGTGGACTCAATATACTTACATAACTTTTAATTTAAAAAACCTACAAATTGAATCAAATAAAGTAATACACTCAGATTAAATGGTGAGATAATATTTGGCATGATTCCTTTAAAACAATTGTTATTATGTCATCCTTAAGGCTAGCTGAAAGGGCATATTTCTTCCTGAAGTTCTCAAAGAAGCGAGGGATGACCGCACGTGTTCCAATAAGGAGACCCACTACTTCTACATTTTTAGATTAAATTTTTCTTGGAAGTAATGTATCGTGGGCTCATATATGGGTGATTCTTCAAATACGGGAAAATTTGTGTTCTGGAGTGATATTTCCCTTCAAATTCAACTTTTAAAAAAAAATTAAAATGAAAGTTTGTTTCTACTACTACCATACTACAACTATCACTTTGAAATGTCACTAACTTTAAATTCTGATATTCCAAAATCAAATTTAATTCAATGAAATGTCATCCACATGCCCTGTCCCATACCCCGGTTTTGTATATTCTAATGCATTTTTCCACAAAACAAAATGTTATTTCCTTTTCAACTTTTTTCCTGTCAATGAGTATGAATGTGTGAAGAATATTAACCCCTAAAAAATAAAATGAAATAAAATTGTCACCCCACCTAATGAACATAAAGAATGTCCCAAGGGTTTTTGGTCATCCACATGGCTGAAAAGAATGGCATTTTTTCTGCAGAAATGATAAATTTGTATAACTGGCAACAGTGTTAGAAAGCCAACAGGGAAGCTTGTGGTTGAATTGTAAGGTTGAATTTTGCTTGCTTACAAACAGTTTGGGATTAACAAAGGACTTTGCATCATTTTCAAGGAAAGCGTTTTTATTCCCCGTCATTAACATGACTTCTAGAAAGTAGGCAGAAAGTGAATATTAATTAATTTTGATTATGCACTATGATAAAGCTACCAAATCAAAGTACCTGACTGAAGTTGAGCCTATAGAGGTTTAGGAATGGCTTGCTGAGACCACTTAAACTCCTTTTTTGTCATCCACATGCCTGATTTTTGTGTCATCCACATGCCTCATGAAGGGGTATGTGGATGACTCTCAAGTCATGCAGATGATAAATGTAGGGTACTATTGTGTTTGCGGTGTCTATGTCCTGTACTTAAAATCTTAAAACTGATTAAATGAATTTCTGCTTGATTCCCCCCCCCCAAACCATAAAAACACAGTCTAGTTAAAATCACATTAATTCCGGAGTATGCACACAAATTTGCAAATTTGGTGCAAAATCAACTGGAGCACACTGAGAAAAACATGAAATCACATAAAGAAAAGCAGATTGTTGCCAAAGTTAGTCATTAATGTGGCCTTCTGCCATCCACATGTACATGGATGTCATTCACATGGCTTTAAAAAAATTTAAAAATTAAAATTAAAAAAATATAAACGTTTAAGCTCTGCTGGTGTCATATTATAATCAAGTAACCCCTGAAGTATTTTAGTAATTTTTTTGAGATTTTTTTTAAAAAGTAAAAAATTTGGATCTTACACACTCCAAATTTTCCGGTAATTGAAGAATCACCCATGTATGTTTCTTTTCAGTGTCTACTTCCTGGGGTTGTTGGTGCCCTAGTTCCATTCGAATTGTAGGGTCCAGAATAATAGCATTACTCGAGATTTTAGAGAGAGAGCTATAATATCCCCACTTGTCTGTTGGAGCCTTCCTGAGCAGTGCAGTGGACTTCTTCATGAACTGTCCAACCATTTTTCCTCAGAGCTCCAGCTATTTTTGCCCTGACCATATGATGACGTGTGTTGCGCAGTAACATACCACGGTCACAGGATCCTAAGACGTGCGCTAAGGTTTCTTTCTCGGAGCAGCCATGTCTAACCTAAGGATTAGTAATTAAAATCTTAACACCGCAAATAATGTGAGAATGTTTATGCAACATATTTTGAACCGTTTATTTTAGTAATGACTTTGTAATTTTTGGGCAAAACATATGCCAATTTAAAGTTATAAAAAAAATGAAAGCTATTTGTTAGTACATATACTTAACATTAGTAGCCTATAATGTTAAGTAGTAATTCTGTTTTTTATCCATTATCTAAGCTGAAACTGTGTCAATAAGACGTATGAATGAGGTATCAATCCATTTTCTTTTTATTCTGGGTTGGAAGTATTTACAGTGTTTTAATAAATATTTGGCTAAAACAGTCATACAAATTTTATCTTAAAAAAGAAAAAAATTCTCATTTCGGTAAATCAAGAGAATTTTGATATGCAGTCCAGTTCATTGGGGGGGGGCATCAAGGAGGGGGCTAGATGTGTCTTGGCCCAACCAAAAAGATTCTGGTCTTCTCTTTGGCTCGCCCTCACTTTATGAAAAATTGATTTGGAAAGATTAGAGTTTTTAAACTTAAAATGAACTTAGTAATTGAAATCATGTCATGTCTTTAAAACATTTGTGTGATCTGTTTACTTTTCAAAAGTTACTGCAATAGAGCTCTCTGATATTTCGGCACTGGCGTCGCTGTACAGTTGCAGTAACGCTTCACATTTTTAAAAAAATGAGAGGGGGGGGGAATAGTTGTTAGGAAAGAAATTGAATCCAAGCAATCCCAGACACCAGAGTCCTTGTAAAGATTTCTGAATTGCTTATCCAACTAATTCACAATGAAAATTGTAACATACGTTAAGGTGACATAAATTTAGAGACAAATTTGAATACAAACAATGGGACTCCAACTAATTCACAATGAAAATTGTAACATACGTTAATGTATTAATAAATTTCATATTTTCCTATTGAGGGTAAATATTATAGAGTAAATTTTAAGGCTTTTTGTCCACCTTATACCCTCAAAAAAAAATTTGTAACCATATACCAACAAAGTAATGTTTTGGGATTGCTACGAAAAGATTTTTACAATATATTTTGCACACACTTTTTTATTTTCTATCTTATTTAAGCCAGATTGGTATAATATATGCGCTAGACAGGTTAAAACATATTACAGGTAGCCAAAACAATGAATTTACTATGAATGTTTTGACCTTTTTCGATTACATTAAATTCCATTTATAAATAACATTTGTTCAGAATGTACAATATTAGTTTAACCTATCAGTAAAATATTAAAATTCAGTCCAATATTTGTCATGTATAATGGAACTTATTTATAATTAAAACCCATATAGAATGGAACAGTCATAATATAAAAACATAACCCATGCAGAATGGAATAGTCATAATATAAAAAACAAACACATATAGCTAGATTTCCCTATAATCTGTACATATGGTAGTTCTTATTTATGTGTAAAAGTCCTAGAGAAACTTCCTATTTATCTAATAGGTTTCGTAATTTTTGTATATAAATACTCATTAACTATAAGTACAATAGTAGATGTCGTATATCTGTATGTTGATTCTCTACAGCCAAAATTAAATTAATGTTCATAGAAATGTTGGCTAGAATTGTGCGATTGGTCCAATTATAAATATATCCAACCGGTACATACCGCTCAACCGGTATAAATTAACAACACTCTAAAGATCAAAAGTTCAGTACACATTAGTCACTGTAACGGTGTAGTTTGCATCCACAAATAAAGGTAACTTTTCTTGTTAGGCTATTTCATCATAATTATAACACTTCAAATTTACAATTATATTCCTCTTATTGTTTCATATTTATTTTAGGATCTGAAGATGGCAAATCAGTTTTGCCGAAATGCATAATCGTCTATCTTCACGTAACGCATAACCGCATCAACAAATTTGGGATTGCAGCGGAAAAAAGAACTTTAAAACATACACAACCGATTATATTTATAATTGGACCAATTCGCACAATTCTAGCCAACATTTCTATGAACATTAATTTAATTTTGGCTGAAGAGAATCAACATACAGATATACGACATCTACTATTGTACTTATACAGTGAGTCTCAGGCAGATAGGTTCCGCCGCGCCGCGCGTTGGGTTCCCCCCAGATGACGCTCATATCCCCGGTATGCGGCAAAGGAACTCCCCGGCAGTTGACTGACTTGTCCGTGCGTGACAATGAAATTAAATGAAATAAGTTTGAAAATAACGAAAATAGGCACCTACCTTATTACAGGAGATGCTGGAAGTGTCCTCCTCCTACATCCACACATTTTTGGCATCGTGATAGGAAATTCCGATTAATACGCATAAATTGTTCTTCCGTTCTTATTGAGTTTATCTCTATCCTAATGTTATCTTTTAGTTGTGACAACTACCGAATAACACTTTCACGTCTGTACAACACGAGAACAATGCTCAACTGCAGGCTATGCAGGAATTGTTTACTTATCTGCGGGGACACAGCTGGCCGCGACGCGGGTAGTGTTGAGTCATCACAAGAGAAACACGGCGCGCACGACAAGCGGCACCAATCTGTCTGAGACTCACTGTAGTTAATGAGTATTTATATACAGAAATTACGAAACCTATTAGATAAATAGGAAGTTTCTCTAGGACTTTTACACATAAATAAGAACTACCATATGTACAGATTATAGGGAAATCTAGCTATATGTGTTTGTTTTTTATATTATGACTATTCCATTCTGCATGGGTTATGTTTTATATTATGACTGTTCCATTCTATATGGGTTTTAATTATAAATAAGTTCCATTATACATGACAAATATTGGACTGAATTTTAATATTTTACTGATAGGTTAAACCAATGTTGTACATTCTGAACAAATGTTATTTATAAATGGAATTTAATGTAATCGAAAAAGGTCAAAACATTCATAGTAAATTCATTGTTTCAGTTGCATCGTAGTCTTCAGTGTGAGCGGTAGTGCAGTGACTTTGTTAGCTTTACAACTTCTCACGAGACGGAGTGCGAGTAGTGCAAGACCTTTTACATTTTTGTGATAATTCTAGTGGTAGTAGGAGTAGTTTTGTACACGAAGAATTAACTACTGTAAGTACAACTTATCACTTACTCACAGTGGAGTCCCTTTTTGGGATATCCTCACAAAATGGTTTCGAGGTAGGAGTAGAGGAAACCACAAAAAACACAATGGAAGTCACAGAAACCAATGACACATCACACGACATGGCAGCCATAAACATACCTGAAGAACAAAGACAACAGAAGGTGACATCATTTGTTATCAACGAGGATTATAAAATTAATACATATAGTACATATGATCAAGGTCCATACGTGGTAGCCTTAACTCATAAAGACAAAAATCTAGGCAACCTACACCCTATGGCGCTAGGTAAACTCCTGTATACTAGCAAAGAATTTCATATCTTGGAAATAAAGAGAAAAACGAAAACACAAGTAGACATACTCTTTAACACGGGCAGCGAGGCGAACAAATTCATTTCTTCCAATTTTGCACAGAAGCATGATTTGTCAGCTTATATACCTCGCCAACGAACCCAGACTATTGGGATCTTGAAAAACATAAACACTGAAATTAGCTTAACGGAACTACAAAGTGATATAATACCTGACAATAAATGTCCAATTGTTGCATTAATGCGCTTTCATAAAAAGATAGTCACGGACGAGAAGCGTATTCAACTTAAACCCCTTCCGATCGTGAAAGTCACATTTCAATCTCAGCAACTACCTAAGCACGTCTATCTGTATTACAATAGAATTAATGTTGAACAATACAATATTCCATTACTCCAATGCGCGAACTGCCAGAAATTTGGACATGTAGGCAAACACTGTCGAAATACACAAAAATGCAAAAAATGCGCAGGGGAACATACAGAAAAGGAATGTCAGGCAGATAAACCACTATGTGCAAACTGTAAATTACCGCACAAAGCTGACAGCCCATCGTGTACTGCAATACAGACCCAACAGAGCATAAGGAAAATTATGCAAGACAATAATATTACGTACTGGGACGCCAGAGAGATTATAGAGGGTAAAGCATCTTTTGCAGACGTCACAAAAAAAATACAATCTCATGACATTGAATTTCCCGTATTACTTCACAGCCATTCACACAAAATGCCCCAATACGGAGGAAAAACCAGGAAACAGACAACATGATACCTTTAACGAAAAAGAGTAAATCCACGCTCGAACACCAAAATCAAGTTCGCAACAACATCGCTCTCGAAGAGACGCGTCGTCACATTCTCAATGCACCTAATGGCTGTGTACCATCTATTACAGCTGATAATACAGTCAAGGAGGGATTCAAGACTAATATATCCCGACAGGCCTCAAAAACAGTTCCGGTCGGCCCAAAAGGAGCAGAGAGTGAGGAAAACCCTGTAGACGCAATTAAACATATTGTAGAAACCACTTTTCATAGAATTATACAAAAAGCCCCATTATACCTTAAAAAGGAATTAAGAGAATGCCAGGAAATCGTGATCCAAACAAGCAGCAAATACTTCAGCCAGGTAGATAGTGCTGTGTAAACATGGCTCCACTAAACCTGGTATTCTGGAATGCACGCAGCTTAGTGAGCAATTTTTTATCATTTCAGAACAATGTACACATATATAATTACGATATCTGTGCAGTGGTAGAAACATGGATGTCTGCCAAGCACATAGGACGTATAAGACAATACAATAACTTTCGGTATGACAGACCTGACGGTAAAGGAGGCATCTGCATCTACTATAAATCTAACATACAGCTATCCGAGGTAGATAGAGGCATGGACCCCCATACCGACTTACAATACACTATTAACAAACTGGAAAATACATACATCATAACGGTCTACAACCCCAAGGGAGCTTCCATCTCCATGGATATTTTATACAAATGGCTTACTAAAACTGGGCAATCCACTATTATTGGGGGAGATTTCAATATGGACGCACATAGCTGGGAGAAAACACATGGTAACAACGCAGCTAAAAACATGTATCGCAGCCTAGCGGAAGCAGGATTTACGTGCATAAATGACAGTAGGCACACCAGAATAGGATACATGAATCAGGCCATCACAGCTCCCGACTTGGTCTTTATCTCACCTATACTTCTGTTGGACTATGTCTTCAACATTCAGACGGACACTTTAGGTAGTGATCACCTACCACTCCACATTATTTTATACCACCATGACCGTCACAACAACAACCATATCACAATGACAAGAAGCAAAATGACAGACTTCAATGTTGAACATTTGGCGCAATATTTAGCAGAAAACCCAATCCTCCAGCAGACGCCCTTGGCCTCTTATAATAATATCGTCACTAATATCCATGAATATCTTGACATGTACCACCCTCTTCTACCAGTAGATGGGAAGACTAAAAAGATAAAACCGGTTTGGTGGAATCTTAAGTGCTCCCGGACAGTAGCTTTGAGACGTCGGGCAATAGCTCAGTTTTCCAAATTAAAGACTAGGGAGAATTTTTTACGAATGAAACAACAGGTAGCTGACACCAAACGAACGCTCAAAGAACAAAGAAATCAATCTTGGAAACATTACTGCACTACAGTGACCCCCAATACCTCTCTACATGAAGCTTGGACGAAACTCAAATGGTTCCATAATAAAACCAAACCTCGGACATATGCATCACACCCTACAGATGAACCATGGATACAAAACTACCTAAAACGCATTGCCCCGGATAGAGTGGAAAACCTGATACGAATCACTCTCACAAACCACACCACTGGAAATTTGATTCAACCTTTTTCAGACCGGGAACTGGATTTGGTACTGAAGAAGCATACTCAACGGTCGGCACCAGGTAATGATGAAATTACATACAACATGATCCAAGCATTCCCCCAACATTACCGGCGCATACTCCTGGTAGGTTACAACTATTTCTTTCATCATCAACATATCCCCCACAGCTGGAAAGTATGTACCATTGTTCCTATCCTAAAGCCCAACAAAGGTGCTCTCGAGGTAAACAGCTATAGACCAATTCAACTCACTCAGTGCATGAGGAAAATATTTGAACAGCTAATATGCCAGAGGATTCAACATCACCTAGAAAGATTTGATAAGTGGCCAAGACATCAATATGGGTTCCGTCCTGGATACAGCACCACGTATACTTTAGCTATATTAATAACAGACATTGCAAATGCTTTCTACAAAGGTGATATAGTAGATGCCATCTTTCTAGATGTCGAAGGAGCCTATGATAATGTCAGTATCCCTATACTTCTACATCAACTACAGGGCATGGACTGGCCCCACCAACTAATCGCCAGCATATGCAACCTGTTGATAGACAGACGGCTAACGGTTCGAAATAACGCAGCACAAGCCACACGTTGCACATCATATGGATTACCCCAGGGATCGACACTAAGCCCCACATTATTTGCTATATACACCAAAGATATTGATCACAATCTCCAATACGCAAAAATCCTCCAGTATGCTGATGATATTGTTTTGTATTATGCACACAACAGGAAAACCGGAGTGGACAACCTCAGACAGGATGCTACGTCTTTAATACAAACATTAGATAACCTTGGGTTACAAATTAATAGCACGAAATCCACACACATCACATTCTACCCTAAGAAAAAACTGGAGATACAACGGATCAGCATTCAAGGACATGAAATACCAAAACAATCAACTGTCAAATAGTTAGGTGTGGTCATGGACGAAAAGCTGACTTGGGAACAACACATTAGCGCTGTCCTAGATAAAAGTCGTCGGAGACTTACTTTCATGCGAAAATGGGGAATAGACACAAACATTTTGTTACAAGTCTATAATGCCTTCATCCGCAGTGTCATAGATTACGGCCTGGCAGTGCTAACATACACTGAACGACAACTCGCCAACTTAAACGCGTCGCTAGCAAAAGGGTTGAAACTCATCCTTGGCATACCAGGCAACCCGGCACACAGTGCGTTATTTGTAGAAACCAATACAATGCCAGTCAAATTCCGTCAACATATATTGGCCAACAGATTCGTAGCGAAAATCATAGGGAACAACCAAAACGTCCTACTGCCCAAATTACAACTACAAACTCACCGATATGACAAAAAACAATATAAAAGAAAAACGCCACCTCCGTTATTAACAGGATATAAATATTTTATTGCTCATCAGGATATTTTGTCTTTGCCCAAATATGCATACCACATGGTAAACTGGCAAGTACATGCCTACCGGCCTCGCATAGTCTACAACATGACTAATAAACGGAACATTTCCCATGAAGAAATTCAACAAACCCATTTAGGCCTAGTGAACCAGTTCAGAGATGCCATCGGACACCATACAGACATCGTGCATATATATACAGACGGCTCTAGATCTGAGCGTGGAGTCGGCGCAGCCTTTTATATTCCAAACAATCAATTGGTGCGTAAATTCCAACTACCATTAGCCATGAACAACTATTGTGCTGAAATCATCGCCATCAGACAAGCCCTTTTGTACATCAAACATCACAACATCACTGCAGCAATAATATTTACAGACGCTCTTAGCTTATTACAAACTCTACAGAATGGCATTCCAACATGCATGGATATCTGGTACGAGGTCAACCTCAAGTATTTACTGTGGACCCTACGCGATCGATATATATTTTTATCATGGAGTCCAGGTCATAGTAACATCGCCGGCAATGAGTTCGTGGACCAACAGGCTAAAGAAGGTGCGATCAGTGGCGATAAATTGAACATACTAATACCGCCTTCACATCTCCTCCGAGATCTGGAACTACAGACTCGCAGCAAATGGGAACAGGAATGGGTTGTTTACTGTACAGGTCATTCATCCACATATTGTAAAATACAACCAGTGTTACAACAACAGCCGTGGTTCTCACGGAAGCAACTGACACGAGCAGAAGTCACGGCATTTACAGCATTACGAACTGGGCAATATTTATCCCCTGTCAAAGCCTTTCAATACAGATTCACAGAGACACCACTTTGTGGTTGCGGAGAATTGGGAGATATTGACCACATATTATTGGGATGTGTCACAACACGCGGGTATAGTGATGACTATTACTTTCAACTCCCTTCTTTGGGAATTCAATTACCCACGAACATCCGACATATAGTAACAGTTACGAATATACCAGCTGTTAAAGCGTTAACTAGACACATTACTCGGTGTAAAATGAAATGACATTAAAAGGACCGCTGGAATAGCATCTTTGACACACGCATGCTAGACTACAGTTGCGAATAAGGGACGCAACATGGTGGCCAACCGAATGCGTCCAAAAACAACCTCCTCCTACTACTACTACTACTAAATTCATTGTTTTGGCTACCTGTAATATGTTTTAACCTGTCTAGCGCATATATTATACCAATCTAGCTTAAATAAGATAGAAAATAAAAAAGTGTGTGCAAAATATTGTAACGGTCGCTTGAAATGTTTATATTGCGACCGACAACTTCCTCCTTGGCGACAGATTACTGTACTGTTTTCTTGCTCGTTGTTTGGTCATTCGCACTGCCGTCGGCTTTCTCTACTCAAGTTGGGGGTTGGAATCCTGGCCGACGTTGCAGTGTGTGTTGGCCGATCGCAGCGATGACTTGACAACATCTACAGTACTTCTGAAGTTCGGGGTTGGGCTCTGATATGGGGTGAGTGAGCAGATTCCGTAATTTTCCTCCCTTTTCTAACTTTTTCGGGTTTTAAATTGAAGTTCTCAGATATTCTTATCAAAACGTCAGTTGCTATATCTTCATAAGTTATTCTATCTCGTTTACAGATTTCAGATTCCCGTATACATTATTAGTCTTTCAGAGTTTTTATAATAATTTCAGCTTTGATATTTGTCAACTAAGTTCCTAAAGAAGTTATGGAGCTCTCACATACTATGCTTAATATTCTAAAGTATTTGGCTTTAACTTTTACATGTATTGGTCACCGCCATGATGTGACGTCATTTCTTACTGTAACATAATTATAGTTTGTCTTGTAAAACACCCACCCTTGTGCTCCCTTATTTGGTAATAGAGTTTTCTTGAAATGCTTTATTTTAAATATTTTCGATCAAACATAAATATAACTCACATGGCTAGTTATAGAGTGACATCGCTTAGTAATTCTTATCACATATTTCAAAGTAAGTTGGGATTAATTAATATAGTTAGTAATTATGAGTGATTACCCAGTTTATCTGTGCAGTTAACCTGTCACATGTTCAATTACAGAGTGATATTTTCTTTCAGTTTGATGTTGGAATTAATTAATTAACTTAATTATGAGTTATATTCCTGTCTATTTCTACACTCAGGCATATAGTCAAGTATATAGAGTGAATTTTTCTATCAGTTACTTTAGTCTCATACTTCACAGGCAGTTTTGGAATCAATCAATTTAGTTAGTTAAATATCTGTGATATCCCAGTCCATTAGTATAGTGAAGCATATTGTCAAATACTGAATAAAAGTTGTAACAGTTATTGTAGCCAATATACAGGGTGATTCGCCAGTTTGTTTAATCAGTTCTTATAGTACGGTTTATGAATTCATTCAGTAATTCGATAGTCGGTCTGTTATAGGCTGTAGTTTAAAAGAAACTTAGTCTCACCTGACTAGTCTTGTGTGTGTATTTGGGAATTTCGTTAGTCAGTCTGTATGGACTTTAGTTTAAAAGAAGCTTAGTCTCACCTGACTAGATTTGTGTATAATTGGGAATTTTTATGTCTGTCATGGACTTTAGTTTGTGAGAAACTTAGTCCCCTTGGTTGTTCATTTTTTGAATTAGTTGTTTTTTCCGATCAGTTAACATGGGTGATTAATTGATTATCATACTTAACGCTTTTCATTGTACTTTGGGGTGGTATGGGACGCTCCTTAGCAGGTTAGGACTTTTTCATTATAGTTGTAACTTGAGTAGTATGGGATGCTCTAAGGTTGCATTTACTTTCCGTTTCTGGTGATATTGCGGGTGCTCTGTGATCACTCTTATGTTAGGCATATTCCAAGCTTGTTTACTTTGCCCTTTTACTTGCTCTCTCGTCATTTCTATATTAGGCCTATATCAACTTTGCCTTACTCAGTACTTTAGATGCGTATATTATGTTTTGCTTAACCTATCTTTGCCGTCTTCACTCACTTTAAAATTGATTCTTAAGGTTTTGTATTTAATTATGAGTATTGACTTTTCGGTCACTTTTGCATTTTCTCACTCTGCACTATTCTTGGGTAATCACTTAAAAATGAAGCTCTTCTATTTTCCTTGTTTGAAGCATTGACGTAATATTTTTTCTCACTTGCAGTAATTGTATATAATTATTTTATTCTAACCTAACTACTTGTTCTAGCGGTTGGAATCTGGATTCAGGGAATTAGTATATTGAACAGAGCTACGATTTCTAACGAGTATTATAATTCTTCGTGTTTGTTAATGAATTATTCATAGTCTTATATGCAATTTTCTACAGTGTATTTTGTAATTGTTATAGAGTATTGTGATGCTATCTATTTAATCTTATATATACAATCTTATAGAGAATATATTTGTTATAGTTGAATTTATTCTACTTATTGGGGTTTGAATATTCTACATGTTGGTCCTGGAAATCAGGCACCTTTCTCCCCTGTTTCTGTCTGAGAGAGATCGTTCGATCTTACTACCTTTGGATCCCAGCTCTTTCCTTCTTCCAGCTTCCAAAGTTTTTACCCGAGTTTCTTAATATCTATAAAATTGAGTATTTGGCCGTTCTATTAGAACTTTGAAATTTTAACTTTCTTACATAGTGAAACATTTCGTATTTCAATATATTGTAAAAATCTTTTCGTAGCAATCCCAAAACATTACTTTGTTGGTATATGGTTACAATTTTTTTTTTTTGAGGGTATAAGGTGGGCAAAAAGCCTTAAAATTTACTCTATAATACGTTAAGGTGACATAAATTTAGAGACAAATTTGAATACAAACAATGGGACTACACTCATGGCCCAACTTGACATTCTTATTGCCCATCCGCAGAAAAAAGTCTGGCGCCGACACTGAACTCATTACAGTAAAAAAATTATAACTTTTTAAAAGAATTACAAAATACATAGACTATGATATTATACAGAAGCAATGTTGCATTTTCATAGTCTAAGAAGAAAGGCCTACTATAGTCGTGAGCATCAGTTTCTATTGTTCGGTGATGTCTGCTTCACTGATACTCATTTTAAAAGATAAGATGTCAGGTCACATAGCGGGGACGTTTGTCATTGCATGAGGAAACCATGGAAAACCCAAGTCAAGTGGCCGGCCATGAGGTTTGTGTTTTGAACCCATATCTCTGCCATCTCGCCCGGATTGGTTTAATGTGTACTGTACATTACGATACCGGAATGCAGTTTACAACAAACAACATGGTAAACAAAATAATGTCATTATTCATAGGTCAATTTAAAATTAATGTGTGTTCTGATATTGTGCATCCAAGTCATACCTATTTCGTTTCTACCTCGCTACCTATTAATTTTATAAGAAACGTGTCTGGCAGTTTTAACTGTCTCTACAACTTTACTGTGATAGGTTTCATGGGTAGTTTTTTAATATAATACCGTGTCTCTCACACCGTTGCATCCCACTACAGTTTTCCGTTGTGTGAGTGCACCATCCGTCAAAACAGGAATGATTTTTTTTAGAACAGCTGCTTGCCGAAAAGTAGCACTTTACCAGCCTAGGCTGGTAAAGTAATTTTTACCGGCATAGGTCAGTCGTCATGGCAACTGAAAAATCCAGATGACAGTGACCAGTCATACCAACCGTAACAGGGTTTCAGACAAAATACTTGACCATAAAACAACAAATGTGATGCAACATTGTATAATTACGTTAATCAGAAACTTTACCAGGTTTTTAAAAAAAAACTTAATAATATACCGGTAACAACAAATGTAGGCCTAAGACAACATAGCTATATTATTCATAAGAAATCCGCACTCCCATATACATCTGTTGGAATTAGCAATTTAACATTTTGTTTTGTTGACAGTATGCAACTCGAACTCGAAGTTATCGCAATGTATTATCGAGGAGGTCAGTGTTTTATGTTAGTTCTGTTTCTGACTCTCTATGGGAAGGTTGACTTTTGTTTTCTGTCTTAATGAAGAAGCTAACTTTGTGTTCTTTAAATAATATAACGGGTTATGGGCCCAGGCCCACTCCAGGCTAAATCCAGTTTACAGTTTATTGGAAATCCAACAAATTTATTTTGGAAGGAATTATACCAAGTGCCTGCACTACGTGATTCAACTCTCAAGAACAAAGGAAGATGGCCGCCGACCAAGCAGCAGAAGAAAGGATTCGCTCGAAAGAGGAACGCTACCATATACCACTGTTTGATGGAAAAGATTATGACAATTGAAAATTCAGACTCGAGGTGTTACTTCATGAGAAAAATCTCTTAACTCATATTAAAAGGAATGTACAGTACGCCGAGGCAACAAGTGATCAAACTGAAGCACAGAAGACAGCCCGTGAGAAAGCTAATAAGTTACGACAACGAGACAAATTGTGTATTCGTCTTTATAATCAGTGCTATAAGTGACAATTATTTAGAATATTGCAGAGAAAAAGAAACAGCGTTTCAAGTTTGGAAAACCCTGGAGAATACTTTTCAACGAAAAGGAATAGCAAATCAACTTAAAGCAAGAAAGACACTACTGTCACCGGGTATGCGACATAATCCGAATTCAGAAACACTTGAAGACCATTTTCTGAAGTTTG
This sequence comes from Ectobius pallidus, assembly GCA_964059195.1. Classification (NCBI taxonomy): domain Eukaryota; kingdom Metazoa; phylum Arthropoda; class Insecta; order Blattodea; family Ectobiidae; genus Ectobius; species Ectobius pallidus. The sequence goes on from CAXKWD010000001.1 coordinate 81,114,945, forward strand.
ATCGTCAGATCAGGGAATTGAAATCTGCAGGAGCTACTACTGATGAAGTTGATATCATATGTTACCTATTACTTACTATGCCTTCATAGTATGGTATGGTTGTCACAGCAATTGAAACATTGTCTGCAAATGGTGAAAAGCTAACCTTACCTTTTGTTAAGAACAGATTGTTAGATGAGGAGTCCAAGAGGAAACTGCAAGAAAAACCTATACGACCGCAGAGGAATGAATCGACTACAGCTTTCTACAGTAATTACAGAAAGCCTAAAGGAAATCAACAACATGGAACTCAGCGATATCACTCAAGGCCCTCATATACAACATCTAAGGTAGGCCTACCAAACTTCAACAATAGTAATGCCAATATTGGAAATACATCAAATGGTTTTAGATGTCATAACTGCAGAGGTTTTGGACATCAAAGAAAAGACTGCCCTAGTGCACGCAGGAATTCATGGCAGCCTCTTTCTGCAAATAGGACTGGCACTGTACACAATACTCAAAGACAGCAATTTGAAGAAGAACGTGAGTTTGTTTTTCTAAGCATGGTTGAAAAGGAAGAGGAGGTTGAATCTAATGGAACAAATCAAGTAAATTGGTTGCTTGATTCTGGAGCTACTGAACATTGGTAAATTCACTTGAGCATCTTCAAAACATTGAGAACATAAAACCTCTTTACATTAATGTAGCTAAATCTGGTCAGACGCTGGTATCTACTAAAAGGGGAACAAGGAAACTATTCACCTATCAGGATGGCCATTGGAATACTGTGAACATATCTAACATTTTGTATGTTCCAGACTTAAACCAAAACTTATTGTCAGTGAGGAAATTGGAAATGAATGGAATTACAATAACATTTTGTGTCCCCCTTGGGGTCACAGTTACATATGTTGGAAGTTTAGGACATATGATTTGTGAAGTAGACCTGGTTTCGACCATTCTTGCTAAATTAGTGACGCTACTGTTTAACATCAAAAGGCTGGGCACCCATTATCACAAAAATGAACACTGGACAGATTAATATGATTTACTGGAAAGAGATTTTGAGTATATATATATATATATATATATATATATATATATATATATGACAAAAGGTATTTTATGGAACAATTGTATTAATAGCTTTAACAAATTAGAATTACAACCTTGTAAGATAATATATTCTTTGTAAGGACGACCTTTATTTCTTGAATATAACCTTTGGAATGACTAAGAATAAAATCTATATATACTTTTAGATTTACTTCAAGGCATTCACTAATAGCACAAAATGGAAAAAGCTAAAGTATTAAATTGGGGTCCCAAAAATAAAGAAACTAAAGATTGACGTCTAGGGAATTCTTCACGAACTGCAACCCGACAACGGAACAAAATCGAAACGTCCAGCTCAGTGGCTTCCGGAAGTACCAGTGAGCTGCCCACCCCGAAATATCTTAAAACGCAATCTCCTTACAGGAATTAGCAGAAGCACTTCAAAACGTATTCGAGGATCCATCCTTCCTCCCAGCAAGAAGTAAGAGGGAGCCCAAAATACCAAGCAAAACCCTACATTGAATTAAATAAACTTTAGGAAAATTATAGTTTAAATCAAACCCTTTCCAAAATGCCAAAACCCAATTTTGGTTTTATGATATTACCCCAAAATAGCGATATGCCAAAACCCTGATCCAAATATTAAAATTTTGAATACAGCTAAAGAACAACACTAATTCTTCTTCAAAATTTTAATAGAATATCCAGGGCAGATGCTAAGTCACTTTTATTTCACTCCCTTTGAGGATCAGCTAAACCCGGTTTTAAATTTATGATGCCGGCCGAGCGTTCTGAAAACCCCGGTAACCCCCACGAGGAGGCCTACGAGGGCAATCCCTTAAAAGATGACCAGGCCTACGGCAATAAAAACATAACCTGTTTTCGGCAGCATTGACAGATGGCCTAAATCCCTGACGATTGCACAGGCCTATCCCTATACCCTGAATTTTCAGTACTTAAACCGTCAGATGAGGCTACAGAATTAAGTTTGGCGCACAAAAGATCTAACTCCTGAAAATTTGTCGGTTTGCACAGGCCTATTCCTATACCCTGAATTTTCAGTACTTAAACTGTCAGATAAGGCTGTCAGATTCAGAAATTTAAATTTAAAAATGAAAATGGCTATTAGGTTTCAGAAATAGCACAATGAAATTAAATTCCAAAATTTTAAATTAGGAATCTCAAATAACTGTTAAGTTTCTGAATTATAATATCAATAAAATTAATTTTCAGAATTTAAAGTAAAAATATCAAATAACTGTTAGGTTTCGGAAATCTAATATCACTAAAATTAAGTTTCAGAATTTATGTTAAGCATAGAAAATGACTGTTAGGTTTGAGAAATCTAATATCAATGAAATCACGTTTCAAAATTTAAATTAAAATTTGAAAATGACTATTAGGGTTCAGAAATATGTCAATAAATTAAGTTTCAAAACTTCAATAAATTAAGTTTCAAAACTTCAATAAAGAATGCAAAATCGTGGTTAAAGTAGAAGTATAATATCAGTGAGGTTAAATCTCAATAACAATAGCCACACGATCCAGAACTCCAAAATTTACTCAAGGTGAATTTAAGTTACCTCAAAATAATACAGCTATCATGAAGCATGAAAAATGGAGTGAAAAATTCAAAAAGAAATCCAAAATTCTTAAAGTCCTCAGCTAGCAAAATTTCTTTTTTAAACTTTAAGTTAGGGTAGAACTAAGTAATGACAAATCACTCGCGTAACAAAATTTGAAAAAGGGAAGCTTTAGCAAAATTTTGAAAGGTCAATGCTTTAGTAAATTTTGAAAAATCAATGCCTTAGCAATTTTTTGAAAAGTCAATGCCGTAGTAGTTTTGAAAAATCAATGCTGTAGCGAATTTGAAAAATCAATGCTTTAGCAAACTTTGAAAAGTCAATGCTGTAGCAATTTGAAAAAATCAATGCTTTAGTAGATTTGAAAAATCAATGCCATCACAAGTGTTCCGTTATGTTTTAGTTTAGTAGGTCATGCTTCCGTAATTCGTTTTTAGCAGGCCTTGCTTGCTATCTTGTTTTTTATTTATAATTGAACAAATGAATTTCAAATAGTTGTTATTTATGGGTATTGTAATATCAAAATTATTCTTTTGTGTCTTGCGTCCAATCAGAGACTGGACATTTTATTATATTGTTTTGATAGCCAATAAGGTTTATCTTTAGCTTCGTTCTTTTTCCTTCATCGATTCAAGTCAACTGTGTCTCATAAAGACATTAGTTTTTCTAGGCTTTAAATGCCTATTCTTCGTCATAATCAATTCAATTACTACTCATAAGGACATGAGTTTTCTTCTTGGCTTATCAATGCCAATCTTTACCTATCAGATAGATCTGGTGGTTTACTTTCAATAGCTGAAGCAATCAGCTCTTCGATTCACATTAAGGTTTCATATGCCTTATTGATTCTGAAGATTACTAATGATCTAAGGACTATTATCACCCATCGTGTGATTCATCGGGTCTTCTTCATTTCGGTGTTGGCGTTGCAAGATCTCAGGCTAACATCTTTAACAACTATCAAAAGGTGGTATTTAATCAATTCAAAGGTACGTCATTTACTACCTAATTTATTTGAGGAACAATTTGGACGTAATTTCATCATTGAACTAATATATGTGTGGTTTTGATCAAACTGATTAAGCCATCTCAAGGATATTTACGACCTTTAACTAAGGAATTTGTATTAAACATTGTGATATCTACAATTTCATCAGTGTTTATGAATAATAATATTATAGACGTCCAAGGAATCCAGAATTTATGAACTGAGCATGATTTATGTATTGTTGTTGTGACAATAAATTGTTACATACCAGAGAAAATTATCTAAAATGTATTGGGCAAGTTTGGCTTATCTATTTATAGTCTAAGTCTCAATCTCAAGAAGTGCTACGTCCTATGATTCTTGTTATACAGTCCGCTAGCTCTCAGCTTGCCCGTACATTTTAATGGTCCTCCGGGCCGGATGTTGAATCATATCTGGACTGTTATCTGGTGAATTGAACTGTAATATATACCAGAATTGTTCTCGTCATAACAATAACTAAACAATAATTAATATTGTTACTGCCTCCATGTCTTCTGCATGTTTGAGGTGAAGGCTGGAGGATCTATTGTTAAACTAGTGTTATAAGTTTACATGCTTGTAAAATCTACACAGACATCAACACTTACACTAGTACACATATCACACCTGATATTGTATTGTTTCAACGTCCATTGCATTGAACGTTTATGTACTGATTTGTCTTAACCCGTAATCGGGCATTGTATTTATTGTCATTTTGGCCCTAAGAGCGGGCAATTATTGATATTCATTGTAATCTGAGCTGTAAATCTAAAGAGATGGCTAATCAGGAGTTAAACATTAATGCTCTTAAAGCCAAGAGAACTCCTATAAAGGCTCAGATCACTCGCCACGTCAATACCTTTCTATCATTCACTGATCTTGATGATAAATCGCATAAAGAAATTATAGCCCGTAAGGCTAAGTTTAATGAAGTTCTGATCAAATACGAAGATATTCAGTCTCTGATTGACCAAGTCGAGTATTCAGAAGCTGAAGCAGATTATAGAGAAGATATTGAGCAATCTGTCTTTTCAGCCATATCTCATATTGACTCCTTAATTGTAGCCTATGAGGCTAAACTTAAACAAGAAGCAGATGCTAAGATTAGACAAGAAGTTGCAGAATCAGAAGCTAGGGCTAGGCAAGAAGCTGCAGAAGCAGAAGCTAGGACTAGGCTAGAATTAGCAGAGACAGAATCTAGGGACAAACTAGCTTCTATTGATATTGTAGCAGCTCAGTTCTATGATTACGTTGAAGCTATTCAAACGTTAGTCATACGAGACGAAGTTTCATATTTCGAAGCTATTAGTATGCGTAATGCATTTGAAGCCATATTTAATGAATATAAGAGCAAATATTCTAATATCAGTCCGCAAGAAGTGACTGAAGTAATCAAACTTCAGAGGAAAGAGGTCGAAACTACTTTTCATAAGGCAATAGGTCTTCTAAATGGTTCTATTGTTAAAAATAAACAGTTCTATGACCCTGATCAGGTCTCAGCTTCTGTAGTCCAGCAGTCATCTAGAGAATTGACCCCTTCACACCCAAAACTTCCCGAGATCCGTCTTCCTCAATTCACAGGCGATCCTGCCTTGTGGATTGAGTTCAGGGATACATTCTATTCCCTTGTCATTCAACATAAGCATATTTCTAACATGGACAAGTTCCAATATCTCAAATCATGCTTATCGCCAGAAGTCATGACTGTAATACAGAATATTCCTGTATCCTCAGCTACATTTGATGTAGCCTGGGAAACGTTGTCAGAAAGATTTGACAACAATCGTCTGATTGCTAATAGTCACATTGACAAATTATTTTCACCACCCTCTCTTGAAAAGAATTCTGCAGACTCTCTGCAAAGATTTATAGATCATTTCATAAGCACGGTGCACGCATTGCACTCCTTAAATACTAATGTCGATTTATCCGATTTAATTATTTCTAAAATGATCTTAGACAAACTCCCAGTTCATATTATTAGAGAATGGGAATCATCGCTGAATTCTGACAGACTGCCTGAACTCAAGGAACTACTTAAGTTTCTGGAGACTAGAGTCCGAGTCTTGCAAATGACGGACTCAGCTCTAAAAAATCAGCCTTCAACTTCACAGAATTCGCAACCTATATCGGCTAAGAGCAAATCAGCTCAGTTTGTCAACAAATGTATTTGTTGCAAAAAGGATTCACATCAAGTCTACCAATGTGATGTTTTCAAAGCAATGAGTCTTGCAAGCCGTAGCAATTTTGTTAGGACTAACCATTTATGTCGTGTATGTTACTCTTCAAGAGGGCATACCAAGGCTTGCAGCTCGTTCTCTTGCAGAGTGTGCGGAGAGAAACATAGCACTCTTCTTCACGATTATAATGCTCAGAACGAGTCACAAATATCTAATACTGCAGGGATTATGTCAGCCTCTCATAATCATCAAGGCTGCTTACTTCCTACTGCAAATGTGTTTGTGATAAACAAGTATGGTCAACCCGTAGAGGCCACTGCCCTCTTAGATAGCGGCTCTGATTGTAACTTAATCAGTGAAAGGCTGTTTAAACATTTAAAACTATCTCCTTGTCAGCAGCAAGCAAGGCTGACTGGAATACTATCGTCTAAAGTAAGCACCCATAAGCTTGCTTCTATAGAAATCAGGTCTCGAACAACTCGATGGTTTTGTAATACTGTTGCTCTTGTTGTTCCGGAGATTTCAGAATCGAAACTTCCAAGGTCTCCAATTAATGTCACCAACTGGAATATTCCGCCTAACCTTCAACTGGCCAATCCCAACTTCAACACACCTAACTCTGTAGATTTGGTGTTGGGTGTTGAGGTTTTCTCGCAAATCGATTGTGTGGGTAACATTTCTGCTCCTAACCTACCCATCATTCATAACTCTCAACTGGGTTGGTACTTTGCGGGCAAGCTGCCCCAACCTTCTTCTCCTAGGTTGTCTGTTCGTAGGTCCAACAAACTTACACTTCATAAATCTAAGGATCTTAGCAATGGACTTCCTAATGATTTATCCTTCCAATCTAATACCTTATATATGCATTATTCAGCCTTAGTAAATTCAAACCTGCAAAGGGTTTCTAATGCATCTCGCCAAGCGAGTTCAAGATTGACGTCTCTTAAGAGACGTTCTCTTTCTAATCCTGTATTAGCTAAGGCTTACAGGAATTCTATGTCCAAACACTTGAAATTGGGACATATGGAATCCGTTGGTCAGGTTTCCAACGAGAATTCCGACTACATCAAAACTTACCACCCAGCGTTAAGGACTTCAAACACCATGACAAATTCACCCTGGCGGGGTCAGTCTGGTTCAAGTTGCAAAGGTTCGTACTGCCACGAATCTTTATGTGCAACCAATTGTCAATTTGGCACCATTGCCAATCTCAGAAAATGACGAATGATTCAGTCATTCTCTGCTTTCATATTTTTCAATTCATTTCAATTATTTGTTCTCATATTTGTTTTATTTTTATTCTTTTTTCTCTCTTCTTTAATTTATTTTTTAAAACATAACTCCACATGTAATTTTAAATTATGCCACAAGTGTCATAATTTGCGGGCAATATGTTCCGTTATGTTTTAGTTTAGTAGGTCATGCTTCCGTAATTCGTTTTTAGCAGGCCTTGCTTGCTATCTTGTTTTTTTATTTATAATTGAACAAATGAATTTCAAATAGTTGTTATTTATGGGTATTGTAATATCAAAATTATTCTTTTGTGTCTTGCGTCCAATCAGAGACTGGACATTTTATTATATTGTTTTGATAGCCAATAAGGTTTATCTTTAGCTTCGTTCTTTTTCCTTCATCGATTCAAGTCAACTGTGTCTCATAAAGACATTAGTTTTTCTAGGCTTTAAATGCCTATTCTTCGTCATAATCAATTCAATTACTACTCATAAGGACATGAGTTTTCTTCTTGGCTTATCAATGCCAATCTTTACCTATCAGATAGATCTGGTGGTTTACTTTCAATAGCTGAAGCAATCAGCTCTTCGATTCACATTAAGGTTTCATATGCCTTATTGATTCTGAAGATTACTAATGATCTAAGGACTATTATCACCCATCGTGTGATTCATCGGGTCTTCTTCATTTCGGTGTTGGCGTTGCAAGATCTCAGGCTAACATCTTTAACAACTATCAAAAGGTGGTATTTAATCAATTCAAAGGTACGTCATTTACTACCTAATTTATTTGAGGAACAATTTGGACGTAATTTCATCATTGAACTAATATATGTGTGGGTTTGATCAAACTGATTAAGCCATCTCAAGGATATTTACGACCTTTAACTAAGGAATTTGTATTAAACATTGTGATATCTACAATTTCATCAGTGTTTATGAATAATAATATTATAGACGTCCAAGGAATCCAGAATTTATGAACTGAGCATGATTTATGTATTGTTGTTGTGACAATAAATTGTTACATACCAGAGAAAATTATCTAAAATGTATTGGGCAAGTTTGGCTTATCTATTTATAGTCTAAGTCTCAATCTCAAGAAGTGCTACGTCCTATGATTCTTGTTATACAGTCCGCTAGCTCTCAGCTTGCCCGTACAACAAGTTTGAAAAACTGAACTACTCAACATGCCAGTAGCAAAATTGTACGTTAATATACTCCCAATATCATAATGTTTAATACAAAACAGGAAAAGCTGAACTACTATAAATGCCGGTACAAAATGCAGATCCAGCCTAACCTTAGGCACTGGATCCAAAATCTAAGTGGTTGAAATACTGTTAAAAATTCCCCAAAAAATCCAAATTTGAAAAAGGCAATTCTCGAAAAATGTACTGAGTGGAAAACAGAGCGCAAATTTAGAAAAATGGGGTCAAAAACCTAACTACGCTCTGCGATAGCACTTATCTGTGCCCCCCCTTGGGGTCACAGTTACATATGTTGGAAGTTTAGGACATATGATTTGTGAAGTAGACCTGGTTTCGACCATTCTTGCTAAATTAGTGACGCTACTGTTTAACATCAAAAGGCTGGGCACCCATTATCACAAAAATGAACACTGGACAGATTAATATGATTTACTGGAAAGAGATTTTGAGTATATATATATATATATATATATATATATATATATATATATATATGACAAAAGGTATTTTCTGGAACACTTTTATTAATAGCTTTAACAAATTAGAATTACAACCTTGTAAGATAATATATTCCTTGTAAGGACGACCTTTATTTCTTGAATATAACCTTTGGAATGACTAAGAATAAAATCTATATATTTTTTTTCTTGTTGCATACAACAACCTTGAGCACGGGCGATGCACCACAATAATTCTAAATACACTTTGTTAAAAACCCAACCCGTCTCTTGAAAAATCCCCTAAAACCCATACTAATTGCAATAAATAAGTACTACACGTTCCAGAACACCCTGTACATAATGGCTAGTATTCCCCATGACTAGAAAAATCCAGTAATCTTTAGATTATCTATAAACATCAATGCATAGGGCAATCTCAATCTCTTAATGGCGTGTGTGCTGAAATACTACACGTAAAAAAACCCACTCTAAATCATGCTAATGTCGGATGTCTGCCAAAAATACTGAATTACTGTTCGGAAAGGCAAAGAACGTGATTAGAAGTTACACAACGGACGGACGTGATATTATTGACTGAAGAAAAACAGAATGAACACAAGCAAAATTACATGAAATTTACATGGTGTAGGCGTAATTTCCAAGATCCAAACTTGACCGGTAAATAATTTATTAGAGAAAATTTATGAAATGTACAGAACGAAAATTTAGATAGCCGAAAACGGGTGAGCACAAAATAGATTAAATTACTGTTAGCATTGAAAAAGAATATGGATAGGTCTCACCCAATTATGCCGTACTCTTCAGACATCGTGTTTTCACGGCAGCAACGCCCACCAAACCACTCAAACTCAAGTTACATGTTCTTGACGCGAGCACTGGATCCCAACTGAAGGTCGCTTGTACCAGCCTGTACTCCCTAGCTTTCAACAGATGGCAGTGCGGTCTAGAAGCGCTTTTAAGAATTACAGAGAACCACGCTGTTTAGAGTGGGTCAAAAATATTTGATTTTACATTCTGAAGTAAAAGGCAGTTGGCTAAATTACTGAGTGCTTTGATATTATGAAATGAGCCGTTTTTCACGGCTCAATTTCAAGATGGTAAAGCTCTGATCACAAAAGGACCTAAATTAATTGCAGCTGCTTATTGTGATAATAAGCTCTACACGTTGAGACTACAGACAAGTAAGGAATGTGCATGTCTTACAACGGAAAGTCAAGAATTGTGGCACAAGAGATTTGGTCATCTCAGTAAAAAATGGAATACTTCAACTTGACACAATGGTGGATGGAATAAAGGAAGTTAACAAACAAGAAATCTGTGAAACCTGTATTGAAGGAAAAATTAGTAAGTTGCCTCATAACCAAACAAGAAAGAGAGCAAAGCGACCACTGGAACTAGTTCATAGTGACCTATTTGGACCAATCACTCCTGAATCTTATGATGGAAAAAGGTACGCTCTTACAATAATTGATGACTTTACACATTTTACTGCAATTTATCCTCTGGAAAAAAAGAGTGATGTTTTCAAGTTTGTTAAAGTCTATGAAGCCTATGCAACTGCTCACTTTCAGACTAAGATTAGTCGCTTTAGGTGCGATAGAGGAGGAGAGTTTCTTTCCAAAGAGATGCACTGTATTTTCAGGAACAAGGAATACAGTATGAATGCACAATTAGTCATACTCCACAACAAAATGGTGTAGCAGAGAGGATGAATCGAACTATTATGGAAAAAGCCAGATGCATGCTTTTAGGTTCCAAACTTCCAAAGAACTTGTGAACCGAAGCAGTAAAGGCCGCTGTTTATTTAATTAACGAAAGCCCAACCGTCGCTCTACCGAACAGTGTTCCAGCAATATTGTGGTATGGACATAAACCTGATGTAAGTAAACTCAGGGTATTTGGTTCACTTGCCTACTTACATAACCCTAAGGAATTCAGAGGGGGGAAACTTGAAAGCCGATGAAGGAAACTGTACCTAGTCGGTTACTGTCATAATGGTTATAGGCTGTGGTGCTCAAACCGACAGGAAGTTATTGAAGGAAGAAATGTCATATTTGATGAAGGACACTTCAAGAAATTAGCAATGTAAAATTTTTAGGACTGCAAATTGACCAAAATCTTGACTGGAAGACACACATAGAAATGATAGGTCCAAAACTGAGTTCAGCGTGCTTTGCTTTAAGAATTTTGAATAATATATTAAAACAGGATGCATTACTTATGGTATATTTTGCATATTTTCACTCGGTAATGAGGTACGGGATCATATTCTGGGGCAACTCTTCCCATAGGGAGAAAATATTTAGATTACAAAAGCGGGCAATAAGAATAATATGTGGAAAGAAAAAAAGGGAATCTTGTAAACCGCTATTTGAAAAATTAAAAGTCCTCACTCTTACAGAGGAGTATATATACTGTGTTATGTGGTATGAAGTGAATAATATTGATAAATTTCAAACTAATTTTAGTGTACACGGACGTACTACCAGAAACATGAATGATCTAGACAGACCAAATAACTCGTTAAAACTCTTTCAGAAGGGTCCTTATTATTCTGCAGTACAGATATATAACAAGCTTCCAAACAACATTAAATTATTATGTATTCAAAGAAAGAGCAAACCTTTCAAAACAGCTGTCAAGGAATTTTTAATAACTCACACCTTCTACAATTTGGAGGAATATTTCCAGCTTGGATAAATTTGGCAGCTTACAGTTTCTGTAGGCCTATATTATTGTTATAACATGCATGTATTTTTTGATCTGACGTGTTCTATATCCATGAGCCCCGCTCAACACAGGATCTACAGGACGAGATATCTACATCTACATCTACATTGAAGAAAATAAGCATGACAACATTGAATTGTATTGTGATGATGGAACTCCAAACGAAGAACCAACTACAAGCAACTCTGAAAGAGAACAAGATGTTGAATGTGAAAACCAAAACAACACACAAACTGAACAAGAGTTAAGACGTGGAAATCGAGAAAGGAAGAAGCCAGCCTACCTTGATGACTATGAGGTAGATTTAAGTGAAATTAGCATTCTTGCTGTGATAGACTGTGATGTTCCGGAAAGTTTTGATGATATTGAAGAAAGATCAGATTGCACGGAATGGAAGAAAGCAGTGCAAGAAGAATTAGATGCAGTAAAAGAAAATAATACTTGGACACTAACAGAATTACCACCTGGAAAGAAATTCATTAACAACAAGTGGGTGTTTCGTGTTAAACTTGATAGTTCTGGAAACATTGAAAAATACAAGGCTCGCCTAGTTGCAAAAGGATGTTCGCAAAGAAAAGGATTTGACTATTCAGAAACTTTACACCAAAAGAAAAGAATCCAATGAAGGAACTTGAAGGAGAGTGTATTCTGTCTGTAGGAAATCCGGTTCGAAAGGAACAATAAATGTGGGATCAAGAGAAAGGTTATGTTAGTTTATATAGGAAATAAAAGGAATTAAAATACTCTGGTAACTCGGAGGACATCTCCCAAGCAGGGTGAGAGCAAGATGGACTTATCGCAGGTCGTAGGACAGAGATCCACATAATTAATTGGATATACAATCTTTTACATGTAATTAACTATGCATACTTTATTCACACGATGTAATAAAACGTGGGTGAGTCGGTAGCACGCCTGCCTTCCACTCCGGCGGCCTGGGTTCGATTCCCGGCCGGGGCGGGGATTTTTCAGTAGTAAAAGATCCCCTCCCCGGGTTCAGGACTGGGTGTTTGTCAGTAGGTTAAGTCTTAGGTTAAGATAATGCACATTGTGCGCGATTCCTTAATTATTATTATAAAAAATAACTGACACAAACTGAATTGGCAATGAAATGTACAATATAATTAGTTAGCGGGAAATAAGATCACGTGGTGGAAAATATAATGAATTTACACCAGTGATGATTTATATATGAAAACACTTGTAATTCTTGATAGAATTAATAGATTCACTGTAGAATTATCAATTTAGCTATAATGACAACAATATAGTTGCTTCACTGAAAACACTGGTTACACAATGCAAGCTAACTATACGAGCTTAACAGACGGATCTGTAAAGACGTGAATATTGAAAACACTGTGATAATTATTGTATAAAAATTACACGTTCAAAACAAAACTTGTTACTTAAGTTTTGTGTATACATTCGCGGTTTAAGAGCAAAATGCAACTGTTGACTTTGTCTAGGAACGCGCGAACTAGGACAGCGAATTCACACTCTGTATCGTGTGACTGCTGCGTTCTTACTACTGAAGCGAAGCTTTGCACACGACGCCAAGCCAATGGTTTGCACAATAAAATGGATGGCATGATGTAACACTCCGCCAAAAACATGCTGACTCAACGCGGGAAAGTTACTAGCGGAACATTTGAATATAATAACTAGAGAGACATGTGGCTTTCTCTAACATACTCCCCCCGTTGAAGCGTAAAGCTTTACCAAAAAAGAAATAAAGTGCAAGCTACATTGATTAAAATACACTTCTATATACAACACTGAGATAAGCACTGACTACACTAATTAGACTGGCAACACACATGATGTGATGTGAATGACAGTTCTAGGCGAGGATGATGACTGGACTCCATGAAGATGCTGGTAATATCCATGAGTGAAGAAGCTTCCACTCCTACGTAACAGCTGGAGCAGTAACACCATGTGGTGAAGACAATCAAACTGTTTGATGAAGTATAATTTGTAGAGGTGAGTAGCTGAAGCTTGTTAGTGAAATGTACAGTGATTGAAAGAAACAGCTTCTCGCTGAGGAGAAAATCAGTATACATAATGTATAGGAAATGACTTTCACTAATGCGTTGACGGTACACACGAATAAGTGTTGCTTCTTGAAGTCGTGGCTCTGTAGAATGGATCTACTGGAAGGTTTGAATCTACAATAGCACTTGTATTAAACCTTTCTTGATTTCTGGAGGATTCACTGCGATGAGGTGTATCTCCATGTCCGTTCCTCTTCTTGCAGGAAACGTACTTTCTGCGATGTGATGTAAAAGCTACATTGGGTCTATTTCTCTCGAAGCGTTGGCTTTGCTTGTGAAAAGATGCCTTGCTTGAGTTATTACTAACTCTAACTGGTTTAGAGTTGTAGTGCTGTGATGTATTCTGTTTATTTCTGCTAATATCAAAGCATGTAAATGCATATGATGTAGATTGACCTTGCTTATGTGTGAAGTGTAACAATTTGCTGTGTGTTGAGTTACATTTGCAATAAGAAGATAATGAACACTGTTGTACCTTATGTTCAGCTGAAAAACAGTTAAAGCACAAATGTTTAGAACGTACAAAGCTCCAACGCTGTTGTACAGTTAGTTCGCGAAATTTACCACATCTGTGCAAAGCGTGTTTTTGTTTACACTGTGGACAGACTTGCCGTTGTGAAGATTTACCAATGACCAATGAGCACTTGGGGCTCTTCATCGGAAGTTGATAATGTATCATCTACTCGAGAAACCCTATTCATGTCATTATGTAGTAGCTGACTATGTACTGCTTGACCACAATTGCAGAATGATTCTAGATTGCAATGTTGTACCTGGTGATTCGAGGAGAAACAGTTTACACACAGGTGTTGTGACTTGACGAAATTCCATCGTTTGTTGACTTGAAGCTGACGAAATTCATCACAATGGTACAGCTTGTGATTCTCTTGATAATATGGACAAGAATTGCTGTTTGCATTTGTGTATATGTACGACTGTCGAGCTTCATTGACAGTGTGTTGATGTGATCGCAGCTTAACCTTTCTTGTTGTTGATGGGCTGGACTTGTTGCTAGAAGTCGCTAAAATCTCTAATGAGTGTGCTTTAGATTCTAGGAAAGTTATAAGTTCTTGTAGAGACGTAAAATGCTGTGAGTCGATTTTACTCTATAACTCTTTGCGCGTGCTGTCTGTAAGATTATTTAACAGAAGCTGCATTAGGACAATGTCGTGCAGTGGAACTTCTAAAGATAGAGCTTCTACGGCGTTTACGTTGCTTTGAAATTGTTCAGAAGGTTCCTTAGTTCTGTTACACTGTCTGTTTTCATTGTCGGTAATGATATCAATTGTTGAACGTGCGCTGTAGCTATCAATCTAGTATTGTTATAGCGAGCACAAATCAATTCCCATGCCACAGAGAAATTGTCACTGGTGACAGGTAAGTTCTGCACTAAAATAAGCGCTTGTCCGTTAAGAGCCGCTAACAATTAATGATACGTTTGAATTGGATTTAATGATTCATTATTTACCACAAGACTTGAAAACGTATCATGGAAATGTTTGAAGTTGGTTACATCTCCAGAAAATGTGGGAAATTGAATTACAGGCAGAGATATGACCTTATTAGACTGTGTAATGGAAGGTTGGCATGTATGGTGTGAAAGCTCACTATGATTTGATCGTTGACTGTGACGAGAGCTTAAACTGTGCACTGGCTGCTCGTGTAGACATATAAGTTCACTGAGTTTAGCTTTCAACACTCGATAACTACTTCTTATTTCTTCATAGTATTGCATATGAAAATCTATTTCATCTTCTGCTTTGATGAGAGATTCAATTTGAGTTTGTACACCTTCAAATTATTCCCAAAGTTCGTTAAGGCTGTCATACTCAACCTTCAGTTGAATCACATCAATTTCTTCTGGAATGCTGTCACAGCACTTCTGAATAAAAGTGAACTTGCGTTTGATGAAACCCCTTTTCCTGACCAAAGCTTTCAGCTCTTTCTCCATTTTGTTATGAATAGAAGTAATTGCAGAAGTTGCGTGTTGTGAATTTCTTGTAGATTTTCTGTTGTTGTTGTACTGCCACGGCTACTAGATACTAGCCTGGATTGCTGCTCACTGATGACCGGATACTCCGTCACGGGACGGTTGATATAATAAAGGGCGACGATCACGTGAATGTTTCGACACGAAGTTAACTGCTGGTTGAACAGTAACTTGAGCACCGAGAAACATAAGCGATATCAAGAATCGAAACGGTATAAACCATTACATGTGTGATAGTATAAGATTGTATCCAAATTAAATCCGGCCCGGATGTAGGGAATCCGGTTCGAAAGGAACATTAAATGTGGGATCAAGAGAAAGGTTATGTTAGTTCATATAGGGAATAAAAGGAATTAAAAGACTCTGGTAACTCGGAGGGCCACTCCCAAGCAGGGTGAGAGCAAGATGGACTTATCGCAGGTCGTAGGACAGAGATCCACGGAATTAATTGGATATACAATCTTCTACATGTAATTAACTATGCATACTTTATTCACACGATGTAATAAAAAATAACTGACACAAACTGAATTGGCAATGAAATGTACAATATAATTAGCAGGCTTTAAAACGTAGTGCCCGAACCCACAGAGGGAGTTGATTCCGGTTACCAACAACCCGAGGAAAGGGGGTGGAGAGTGATTCCGTAGGCTGATAAGACAGTCATTGATAGTAGTACCGAGAAGTGAATTCGCTCGTAATACGGTGCCTCTCAAATTGTTCAACAGTGTACCTTGTCATTGTGCGTGTTTAAATTTATAATACGTGTTCGGCATGCCGAAAGTAAAGTGTTCTAAAACGCAAACATATATTGAAACATTTGGGAGGGACTATTATACACAAACAGGAGAAAGTATCGTTTGGCATGCTTGTAATGTGAGTTTAGATAATGAGAAGTTATTTTGTGGTCTTCCTATATCTGTATTGCGGTTTGTTTACTATCACGTGAACTAGCATATGGTAGCTAGGGCATACGCCGAGCAAAGTCTGTACAGTACGGTTGCTGTTAACATATTCGATCGGGTACTAAGTTTTAAAGCCTGATAATTAGTTCGCGGGAAATAAGATCACGTGGTGGAAAATATAATGAATTTACACCAGTGATGATTTATATATGAAAACACTTGTATCTCTTGATAGAATTAATAGATTCACTGTAGAATTATCAATTTAGCAATATTGACAACAATATAGTTGCTTCACTGAAAACACTGGTTACACAATGCAAGCTAACTATACGAGCTTAACAAACGGATCTGTAAAGCCGTGAATATTGAAAACACTGTGATAATTATTGTATAATAATTACACGTTCAAAACAAAACTTGTTACTTAAGTTTTGTGTATAGATTCGAGGTTTAAGAGCAAAATGCAACTGTTGACTTTGTCTAGGAACGCGCGAACTAGGACAGCGAATTCGCACTCTGTATCGTGTGACTGCTGCGTTCTTACTTCTGAAACGAATCTTTGCACACGACGCCAAGCCCAGGGCCGCCACATCTTGGGGTCGGGCCCAGGACCATTTACTGGTTGCGGGCCCCTCGTCGATCGCCGACCATCCTCATACAGTTGTCTGATTTAAGTAAATAAAAAAGGATAGTTTACTCTGACCATATTAATTGGTGTAAACACTGTAAACATATGTTACATGGGTGGTTAGTTATCAAATGATACTAGAAACTATATTTCCATCATTTTTTTATTACTTACTTACTTAAGCCTACTTACTTACTTACTCAATGGCAATAGACAATTCCTCAGCAAGCTAAAGGAATATTATCTATTTTATGGAACCCGATAGTTCATTGCCGCGGTTACCTGAGCCCGCTTCAACCCTATTCTGTGCTAACTCCATCCAATCATCTATCGAAAATCCTACTTCCCTTAAATATAGTCTTATACTGTCCTCTCACCTACATCGAGGTATTTCAAGTGGGCTCTGCCTTTCAGATCTAACAGTCAATGTTTTTAAGATGCGTGTTTTCTCCCCCATGCGCGCAACATGTCCAGCCCATTTCATCCTCTGTGATTTAAATACTATCAGGTGAAGAGTACAGGTCATGAAGCTCGTCGTTATGAAGTTTTCTCCAGTCCCCATTTTCATCCCTCTTTGGCCCAAACATTTTCCTAAGCACCCTGTTTTTTAACACTCTCAGGTTACCGGCATGTTCTTCCCAACAGTAAGTGGCCATGTCTCATCCATATAATACAACCGGCAGAATAATAGTCTTATAAATCTTTACTTTTAGATTTCTGGACAGAAGACGAGAAGATAAAGAGTTTCTGAACCGCATAAAAACAAGCATTTCCTTATTTGAGTCTACACTTAACTCCTGCATTAACATTACTTGTGTCTGTAATTATTGCTCCCAGATATTTGAATTTTTCCACTTGTTCGAACGATTTACCCACCATTCCAATATTTTGTGGACCATTATTTTCACGTTCCGTGACCATATAAGTTTACTTCGTTTTTTCTATATTAATTTCTAATCCAACATTCTTGCAGGCACCGAAAAGACTTTCTGCATTTCTCTCGATTGTGTTTATGTCATCGCCCAACAAGCAAACATCATCTGCGTAAGCTAAAATCAGGTGACTGCCATTTAATTCTAGGCCTACCTTGTTTTCATGAACTTTTCTAATGGCATATTCCAAAGTGAAATTAAAAAGTGAAGGCGATAGTGTATCTCTTTGCTTCATGTCGCTTTTAATGGCGAACCTATCTGATATAAATTTCCCTACCCTGACTCTGCTATAGGTTTCATTTAGACACGTTTTGATCAGCCTAACTAACTTCTTTGGTTTCCCAAACTCAATGAGGGTATTGTACAATTTGCCTCGCCTAACTGAATCATATGCTATTTTAAAATCTATGTATAGCTGGTGAACAGATTTATTATATTCCCACTTTTTCTCCAAAATTTGGCGAATACAAAATATATGAGTATAGGCCCATATATCAGTATTTTCTTATTACTAGGCCTTATAACAGTATTTTTTTTCTTATTCTAAATTGTGTTTATCCTGATTAGTATATCATTGTGTTGAAATGTCTAAATACAATACAGGACACTACTTTAAAATGAATATATTGTGTTTTTACTACAAACAACATAATTTCAAGGACTAGTCTATTGGAACCAAGCATAAACTAAAATTAATAAGGAGCGTAAATATTCAAAAAGCAAAAACTTATACATTACAGCGGTATTATATTATACCCATACTTGAAAGATGAAAACAAAAGTGGGGCTATTTGCTAAAAAAAAAATCCCTTTCCCGGGTTCAGGACTGGGTAGGTTAAGTCTTAGGTTAAGATAATGCACATTGTGCGCGATTCCTTAATTATTAAAATATGTTACAAACATAATACCAACATAAACAATAAATATAGCACAAACTAAATTGGAATTATGAATAAACATAGTGCATGTTTCCAGCAATTGAGAAGCTTACCCTCACTGCGGCATGCGGATGTCAACTTCACTCTTGAAGATTGCCGCAAAGTGAGGGGTCATGTAGAATACTCAATAAATAAACAACTGTAGTTTAAAAAACGTATCCCTGGCAAGGAATAAATTTTTATTTCATGCCCCAGGGAAAATTTTTTACGAGAGGGGGAAATCCCCCATCCCCTAATTAATTCAAGCTATGGCTTAGACTCTTCCCTTCTCTGTGGAACTTCCTTCTCGTTACTCGTGTAACAGAACATTTTATAAAACTTTTCCAGTTTTCCATAAAATTATATTACATCACTGGGACCGAGACGGGCCCCTTTGGGGCCCAGGTCCATTGGACCCGGCAGCCCCCCCCCCATGTGGCGGCCCTGGCCAAGCCAATGGTTTGCACAAGAAAATGGATGGCATGATCTAACACTCCGCCAAAAACATGCTGACTCAACGCGGGAAAGTTACTAGCGGAATATTTGAATATA
The DNA here is from genome assembly GCA_964059195.1 of Ectobius pallidus. Classification (NCBI taxonomy): domain Eukaryota; kingdom Metazoa; phylum Arthropoda; class Insecta; order Blattodea; family Ectobiidae; genus Ectobius; species Ectobius pallidus. The sequence continues at coordinate 81,134,376 of CAXKWD010000001.1, forward strand.
ATAACTGGCTTGCTCTATAGCCCAGTCAAATGTTACATCGGAACTTACATTAAATGGAGTATTAATGATTTTTGGAGGGGACTTTAGGACCATTACTGGGATCACAAATCCAGATTTGCAACCCTCAGAAACCTGTGCTCGCTGAATGGCGGTCGAAATAAACCGGTTTTTTCGGACTTTGTTCGGTTTTTCGACAATATCTCCTAACCTATGCGTTTTTTGGAAAACATATTTCTTAGCTTTTTTAAAGTAAATTAAATTGTCTAAAATATGAGATCAAAACAGTTTTTGTAAGTTATATAGTTACCGAGATTCGGCTATTCAAAGATTGGCCTTTTTTTTTTTAAAGTTAACATTTTAAGTTTTCTTCGTGTTTCGAACTAAATACCGGCAAAATGACACGTCCTAAAGAAATGTCAAGAGAACAAAAGTTGTAGGAAATGTAATAAGCTTTAATTTGAGCTATAACTGGTTCTTGTAGCTCAGATAGTCTAGTCATAAATGACAAAAACCGAAAATATGAACAAATGCTTTTTTGGGTGAAAGTTGAATAACATCGTTTCCTCCACCAACACCTTAATTTTTTTGGTAACATGTTGGCGGATAATGTCTTATAACTGTGTATTTGTGTGTATATGTGTCTATGGGAGTTGATTTTGCAGGAAAAAAAGGAATTTACTTTTAAACCAACAGGCATATTTAAACTATGTGTGAGGTTCCTGGTATGGGATGGTATGGGACCTGGGAAGTCGAGGGTGGGGTGATGTCTTCATCCTCACTTGAAGAACTGTCATTCTGGGGTGTGGGCACATTGCGGCAGAATTTTTCCCCTGCAGAAAGCACACAAAGCTGAGCATTTCAGCCCAGTTTTGCGGCAGCTGCAGCTCCCAGCGCAGCCCATCTGGCACTTGCACGAGATCAATTGCAGAAGGGTTTGAGGGGCTGGTTCAACTTCCATTGCAAGTGGAGTAAGCCCAACTCGTCCAAATTCCACCCCAATCCCTGAGTTTTTTCCACCCCAACCACTTTTGTACCTGCAAAAAAGTAGAATGAATGTTAGTTATTCTATAATATTTCAAAGCATACACATGGTGTACAATGAGAGTATATAAGTGAACAACGAAATTTTAGAACATAATGATAGGAAATGTACATAGACATACCTGGTAATACATACAATATGCATGATATTTTGCAGCATCTGTGGTTGGTGACAAACGGGCGAGGTTGACTTTGGCTGTCAGGTCGTTGAGGGTGGTGTCAGTCGCTCCTTCATTGCGACGAGATACTTCTCCCCAGCTGCAGCTATTTCATCGTGACTCACATCTGGGTGGAGGAAGACTTCTGCTTGCCTGAATAGTGATGGGTTCTTGAGGAAGGTTTAACAAATTTGGTTTTCCCCTGCCTGAAAGGGTCCCGGGACAGTAATAAGAATTTCCGTTGGTGAACGATGTAGATGAATATTGGACGTCTGGCTCCCCTCTTCTGGAAGTAGATGTATTTTTTGGAATTCAAACCAACTAATAACACAAGCAGGTCCACACCTTCCACAATGATTACAACCTTCTCAGAAGAGTCAGCTTTGGTGAGGCAGCTCTAACAATGTCAGCGACAGCGTTCTCTTCTGTCACTACAACACAGTGCTGCTCAAATCCAGTTATCAGTAGCTCTATCAGCCCATGGTTATTAGTGTCGTTCGATAAGAACTTCTCTTGTGTGATGTTGATGGTAGTTGAAGCTGATAGGACAATGTCACTGCAGTTGAGGGCGGAGTATCGTCTGAGATGTTCGGCGCTTTTAGTACTTTTTTGAGAGGCGTCCTCCGGGTATCCATCGAAGACAGTGGGTTACATCTGTCCCAAAATGGTTTTTCACAAAATGAATGTAGCCGTCAATGATGGTCTTCACTGATGCGTTTTGATGCCACACGTATTTTTGGAGCAAGTAGCCACCATCGAGCACGATGTGGACATTGGCGTCTCGGGAGATGTTGGTAGTGAGGGATGTGAAACACGAAAATAGCTGCCTTAGTTCCCTTCCTCACTCCAGCGTCGTTGAAAAAAGGCATTGCGTAAGGGGGCAATTCATACTTCCAGTGGGCTTTCAACTCTGCGTCGGATTTTTATGGTAATGCTAACTCGCTGAAATATTGCGAGAGGATCAACTTCAATCTTCTTATTAGTGACTTGTATGGAATTATTGACGCTTGCCAAGATAACAACTTGCAACGAAGGTAACAATTTTGTCTTTACGCTTGAATCCAACTTTCCCAAATGTCTGGTTTTCTATGTTAACCACTTCTTCTGTTCCCAGTTCCTTCGCAATTTAACAATTGACTTCATAGCCTCCAACAATCCCACAGCTAATAGAAACTATTTTGTCAGTAACGGGGAACTGATCTCGTGCAAGTGGGCTGAAATGCTCAGCTTTGTGCGCTTTCTGCAGGGGAAAAATTCTGCCGCAATGTGCCCACACCCCAGAATGACAGTTCTTCAAGTGAGGATGAAGACATCACCCCACCCTCGACTTCCCAGGTCCCATACCATCCCATACCAGGAACCTCACACATAGTTTAAATATGCCTGTTGGTTTAAAAGTAAATTCCTTTTTTTTCCTGCAAAATCATCTCCCATAGACACATATACACACAAATAGTTTCTATACACAGTTATAAGACATTATCCGCCAACATGTTACCAAAAAAATTAAGGTGTTGGTGGAGGAAACGATGTTATTCAACTTGCACCCAAAAAAGCATTTGTTCATATTTTCGGTTTTTGTCATTTATGACTAGACTATCTGAGCTACAAGAACCAGTTATAGCTCAAATTAAAGCTTATTAAATTTCCTACAACTTTTGGTCTCCTGACATTTCTTTAGGACGTGTCATTTTGCCGGTATTTAGTTCGAAACACGAAGAAAACTTAAAATGTTAACTTTTTGGAAAAAAAAGGCCAATCTTTGAATAGCCGAATCTCGGTAACTATATGACTTACAAAAACTATTTTGATCTCATATTTTAGACAATTTAAATTACTTTAAAAAATCTAAGAAATATTGTTTCCAAAAACGCATAGTTTAGGAGATATTGTCGAAAACTGAACAAAGTCCGAAAAAACCGGTTTATTTCGACCGCCATTCAGCGAGCACAGGTTTCTGAGGGTTGCAAATCTGGATTTGTGATCCCAGTAATGGTCCTAAAGTCCCCTCCAAAAATCATTAATACTCCATTTAATGTAAGTTCACGCGTTTTTTTGGTAACATTTGACTGGGCTACTAACACTGTCTAGTAAATCATACAAGGAATTGATTGGATGTTTAATATACTTCATGTTAACTACTCGCCCTGATATTAGCTTCGCTGTGAATTTCTTCAGCCAATTTCAAAGTAATGCTACTATAGTCCTTTTCTCATTGTGAAGGCACTACAGCTCTTATGGAGAATCCGTGCGCTGTTGCCAGATATGTCTATTTTCACAATACGACCAAAGTGAAATAAAAACATGCATTTCTGTATGAAATTTTATGAAAAGCATGATGGTAGACTCGATAAGCTTATATTTTCGTTTCCTTTTGTTTGAATAATAAAAATTGGGAAATTTTGTTTAATCGAAAATGTTAACATATTTTTCGTTCCAAACAGTAAAACATACAGTAAAATTGAAACAATTGTGACAAAAAAATCTCAATTATTCGTTTGTTCTTATAGGCAATGCTGATTCTTAGAATTGACCAATATTTAAAAAATTTTGATTACAAAAAAATAAATTGTCAGACAAGGTGAGAGTATTTTTCATTTTTGCACTGAAAAATGTCGTCGCTGGCTAAATTTCGTTCTATAAGTCCAATTAAAATCTCCCAGCGACAAAGTTGTAGGGAAAAGTGTGAAGTTATTTTTAATCATCATTCAAAAGTCCCCCGAACAATATTAGCCATGTATCCTTAGTTGTTTTCTCTGGTGAACGGCGAAGTAGAAAAACGTAATCTCACTGTAAGGTTTGGCCGGTGAGCTGTAATTTTCTGTTCATTTAGGTTTTGCGTTGTAATATCGCGCTTCCCTTCACACCAACCATACCTTCTTATTATTATTTTATTATTAATATTATTATTATTATTATTATATTCCCATAATTGCTATTAGTATTATTATTAGTATTATTAGTAGTAGTATTATTATTAAATTTTAACATATTATTTTAAATTCAGTTTGCCTACACCATATCAAGGGTCATGTAACCGCTGTATTATCTATCTCCATCTGCTGACTTCATTCTTAGATGGCAGGATTTGGGACTTGTCAAATTGCCCCTTCTCATGTTTCTAACCGGAGTAACTACTTCTTTATCAAGTTGTAATCAGCCGTCCTTTGGAGGCTAATTAGGCTAGAAATATTTAGGAGATACCGGGTATCGAACTCGAACCTGTATAACAGTAGTCAGCAAGTCAACCATTATTAGAGGTGTACATATTCTGATTTTAGCTTGCCTGCCCCTTTGAAATTCTGCAACCAGTCACTGCTTTTAACTTGCTTGACTTGAAAGCAAGCCAGATTACAACGATGATAAGAAATACTGTCGCTATGAGTCACAAGCTCTTCATAACCTGATGGGTTTCACAGGACCTAAGGAAACTGCAAGGCCTGGCGGAAAGAATATGAAACTGGGTATAGCAGTGCACTGGTAAGTCGTGCAGTTACGTAGTTGAGGAACTTCAGATGTATTTAGAGAATTTTACCCTGAAAGAAGCCGAGGAGAAACTAAAATGTGGACAGTTTGAATTAATTATCAATGTACAAGTCCGGCATGGGAAAAATTTTCAAACATTTTCGAGAAAACATCATAAAATCATGAATAACAATAACAAAAATCCCTTTAGGCAAGCCTACAAGCTGAGGTAGATTTCGAAGTGCTTTTGTTTTAATTTACTGTCGCTGCGTAGCACTCTTCTTCTTTAGCCTTGGCATGGCAAACCCGCAATAATAACTGCAAAAAAGAGGAAAAAGAACTTTTAAAACATTCAAATCTCGCCTTATATGAGAACTATCAAGAAACTAGTTATTGATTTGTAGAGTACTCATCAAGAGCTTTTCAACGAAACCCCACAAGACGTAGTTTCGAAAATTTCGAATTTCCATCCCCATACCCCCACCCTCACTCGTACTCCCAAAACCCCCGAATCGTTGGTGTCACTGTGAACTCCATAAGGAGTACTCTACTTTATTCAATCAAAGTTTCCCTCTATACTTCATAGGGGCCGAGATATAAATGTTTTAAAATTTCAACCCCCTCCCCCGACCACCCCCTTAGGCCAATTTTGCTCATTAACGAACTTGTCTGAACTATTGGGCCTAGAAATAACATAATAAAATTTGATTCAAATATCTTGAAAATTACGGCCGCTAGCGTGTAAAGATATATATGCATATATATAAATATATATATATATATATACCTAGGTATATATACATATACATATACTGTATATAAATATAAATATCACAATTTTTTTAACAGGCGGTGGTTTCGTACTTAGGGAGGCATGAAACGTAACGATATGAACGAATTTTTTGAAAGTCATTAGGTAGATTTTTCTTCGAAATCTACCTAATAATAAAAATAATAATTGTGTTAAGACGCTAAAACGATTTTTAATACTTTATCCACCTTTTATTTATCTGCATGGTGAATTTCTTCTACCAGCATGTAGAAAAGCAAGAAAGTATTACCTACACTCAGCAACTACACAGTTGTTTAGCTGATAGGAATGTCGCAAGCTTATTCTGACTTGCCTAGGCTGGGTTTGACCTGACCCATCAGGCTTAAAGAAACCTGCCTGCTTCCTAGCTATGACGCTGGCAACTTGCTTGCCTGGCGTTCAAGCGGGTTTGGGCAAGCTAAAATCGAGATTTGTACACCTCTGACCATTATACAAAGCAATTATTATTATTATTATTATTATTATTATTATTATTATTATTATTATTATTATTATTATATTAACCTTTAATCTTTTTATCACGAAACATTCTGGTTCACTGACAAACGAAACCTGAAAAGATCCAATGAGGATTCGAACCAAGGTTCTTAAAATACTAAAGGTTAGTCCACTTGCCACCCTGAGCGGTCATTGGCTGCGGGATGTGACGTGGCTAGGATGTCAGGCAGCCCCTTTCTCATAAGAAATGAATGGAGAACAGATGGTTTTTAACCTTTATTATTTAATTACAGGCAGCAACTATCAAGTGTTCTAACATGCCAACCCACAGTATAAGAACTGATCTATTAGGCTATGTGGTAGAAATTGTAAAAATCGATCGGGTTTGGTTTAAAAATCGTAGTTATTGAAGCTGTTTTTACAGGCTAAGATCACATCTGCATGTGATGTTAAGATAATATGAATGTATTGGAGTTTCATGAGACTATAACACAGGACTATTTCTAATGTTCTTATTCGAAATAGGCAGGAAATAAGAACCACATTTTTAAATTAATTTTAATACTTCATATTAAAATACGTCCACCGCTGTGGCTCAGGAGATGCGTTCAATCCTCTCACGCAGCGGGCCCGGGTTCGATTCCTGGTCGGGACAAGTTACCTAGGCGAGGTTTTTTCCGGGGTTTTCCTTCACCTTTGAGACAAATGTCAGGTAACTTTAGGCCCTTGTGGTCCCCGGATATCGTCTGGCCGTCATTATCATCTTCATCCCCATCCTCGCCTTGTTCTGCGTGAGTGTGTGTGTGAATGGTGTGTACCGTCCTATGTGTTCGTGTTGTCTCGGAGGTGGCCCCGCGTTGGGCTAATCATTCATCGGGGGAGGCCATCCATGTCCTTGTCTGGTCAAGAAAGTATGTATGTGATTCAAAGATAATCCCTCTCCCGACAGGTCGCGGCCCTGTAAGGCCCGGGCGGCTTGGGTCGCTTAAATCCTAAAAGGGAGAAGTAAAACTACGACAGAGGGAAGAGAGGGAGGGAGGGATTAAAATACGGTAGGCATAAGTTATAACTATTTATAAACTACTTGCAGGAAAAAAATCTATACAGTACTAATTACAATTAGGCCTATATTAGTTACTAAATTGCCATAAGGTAATGTATCTAGTATGTACTCTTTCACTGAACAAGGGAAGTATTTTTATACCACACACCAACTCGTTTAATTTGAAGGTATTTAATGACAGCCATGTAATCTTCGCCGGTGAGCCGGAATTTTCTCCCTCAGTAGAGGGAGCCTGTAAATCTATAGAGACAAAGGTCTGTTTCATTTATGCCATCGACCTGGAACGTGATAGAACCCACGACCATGGGCACATAATTCTCCTCCTAGGCTTACTATGTAGCAATCATTATGATTGTTATATCACTAGGTATCACAGTAATTTATATTGATATATAGGTTATAATAAAACATTTGTTGGTGTATGACAAGATTTAACGTGACTTTATTCATAGACTACTTAAGACTTGTCATGTCTAAAAATATTTACTCATCCAAACTGCACAACTGAAATTTTTAGCAAGATATTACATGACAACCATTATAAAGTTTGCATTAAATTATATTAATTACATTTAAATACATATTACTGATACATGCACACTACTTCCAATAATATATTATATAAATAAATACAGTAAGTTATTAATTACATTAGTTGTGACATTATCTAGAATAAAGGCTTTTAATCACTAAAACAAATACATTACTAAGTAGCAACACATTACTTCCTGTAAATCATGGAATCTATATTGAAGCCTTCAATATTAATTAGGCCTATATTATTTGTTGAATTGTGAATGGAGGTCAGTAGAATATATAAATTTCTACTTTCTGCAGTAGACCTATTAGAATTAGTCTATAAAACAATGAATAATAACAATAACATCAATTAACAGAAGTTACTAAGGTATTTACACATACAACTAATTGAGTTAATGTAAACTTATTTCTATTCAATCTTATTCACAATAATTCCTCATATGAACTAAAAGTTATAGGCTATACATTATTCTCGTGTCTCAGCAAAAGAAAATAACTGTATAGCTCTCCCTCTGACCCTGTCAACCTTGTGAGGTCACAAGACAAAACCGCGGGGTTTGGAGAAAGTTTGAAAACATATTTTATATTTACTGCAAGTAGTTTATAAATAATTATAACTCTCAGTTTTTTAAACCGTGCATAGAATGACTAAGAAATGATGAACACGCTCTACATTAAAGTCAATTGATATTAATTATTTACAGTATTATGATATTAATAACGGTAAAGCTGTAGTTAGTGAAGGATTAAGAAAAAAAATAACATTTCCTCCCTATTTCGAATAACAACGATAGAATAGTATTGTCTCTTTAAAGTATAATACATTAAGTTAGCTGGACATCATCTGCAGACTCAATCTAAACCTCTAAAAACAGCTTCAAAAGATACAATTTTTAAACCAAACCATAAAGACTTTTACTATTTCTCCCACATGGCCTAATAGAACAGTTATTATTAGGGTTAGGATTTTTAGGTGCAAATTTTATATGAAAAAAGGAAGGGAAAAGGTGCTAAAATAAGGTAAAAAAGGGGACAAAAAGGTGCTATTTTACTCAAGTAATTCAAAAAATCTATCTTCTATTAACAGTTATTGAGTTGCGAAAAAAACACATCAAATCATCACTCACCAGAAACAGTAAAATACAGGAAGCTGTTGTACTTCAAGACATTGAGCATATCTACATTTTTAAAAATAAGCCTGTTTCTATTAGGACATAGAATGTCTTTGTACATGCTAAAGCTTCTTTCGACATCCACAGAAACCAGTGGGGCAAACTTTGTATTCACTCGGAATGGCAACTCTACACATGTGGCAAATTCCTCAACATCCGGATTTTTCTGAAGACTAGACTCAAGTTTGTCTTTAGCAAAGCCCTCTAACTGGTCCCTCACTGAAGTGAAAATATCCCATTGTTTTTCCTTTTCGAGACCTTGTTCTTCCAATTGTTTGATAGCTGCAGTCAAGTACTTGTAACCATGGACACAAAATAGTTCTGTCTCCAAATTCTGTATTTTTTCCAGTAGCAGAAGTTGTTGGGCCTTGGAAATCGCACCTGCGTCTGCTGGATCCAATGAAAGCACAAAATCCTTAATCTTGTCAAAATTCTCACACAACATAACAGCACACTGAATCCATGATCCCCAGCGAGCAATGACCGGGAATTTTGGAAGGGGGAGGCCAGTGATTTCCTTGTAGGCAACAACATGACTCGGAGCTTTCTGTAGAATCTTCTTCAGGGCAGAGATGTATTCATTTGCAAACCAGAAGAAGTTTTTCAAATGCGATACCACTTGGCCACAGGTTTTGACAGAAGTCCATGATTGATTGCATTACTGTACTGGCGTTGGCTTTCTCCAGTTCGTACATTTTAAACAACATGGGCTTAACGTTCTCCCCTGATAGGGGAAAAACTAAAATGTTCAAAACATATCGTTCCATTGAGTCTGTAGTTTCATCCAATATGATCCCCACATCACAATCATGGTTTTTATGGTTTCTTGGTAAACAGGCTCCATGTAGTTTCTTCTTATAGTACTCTCATCAGGCACTGACATCTTTGTGTATTTTTCAAGGAATCCTTTGAAAGTCGGATGGTTTACCTTATTGAGTGGAATTCCCGCTTGTGTAAGAGCAGCACATAAATCAATGTTGAATTTCTTCAAATTTTGAGTTTTCGATGAACACTGTTCAATCCCATTCCGTAATAAAGGTTGTCGCGATTTATTTGCTTGAAGTGTCTTGTTCTTTTGATGCTTAGAAGTGGAAATGGGTTGTTTGATGCGGTCTCGCTGGTGTTTTTCATCTAACAAAATTCTTGAATCGCAAATGCTACACCGTATTACAGTTCCATCTGTTTCTACGGAATCTTGTTTGAATTCCTGAGACAGAGAAAATAACCGGGCTCTAGACACCTTAGGCATGGCAAAAATACACTCATTTAATCACAGATTTGCACTCACGATCAACAGACTACTGACTGGTGAAGTCAAGAAGATGGAAGTGAGAGAAAGAGGATTTGCGTATACACAATATTTTTTTTATAATAAATTATAATTTGGTGGAATGAAATACGCATTTCCATTGTAGCAAGCTATTTGTTTCGGCAAAGTGAAAGAGGATTTGCGCGCACACACAATATTATTGTTGATGGAATGAAATATGCATTTCCATTGTAGGGAGCTATTTGTTTCGGCAAAGTGAGAGAAAGAGGGTTTGCACGCACACACGTATCATTTTCTGTTGTTGCAGGTGTGCTTTCAGTCCCGCTTTTACTGGAAGTAAAATGGAATGAAACTCACAAGTCATTCATAATGCTTTATAATGATAAAATGCACTCTAGAAGAATATTGATAAGCTACAGTATATGAAAAAGGGGAAGAAAGGGGATTATGGGCACTGTTGAGAAAAAAGGGGTAAAAGGTACCAAAAAAGGGAAAAAAGGTGCTACAAAAATGTCTCCATTCTCGACTATAGATAAAATCTCAAACTGTGGTATCTTTCCGAAGAGCTTTAATTTACCCTACGAGAAAAGGTGCGCACCTAAAAATCCTAACCCTAGTTATTATACTTCAGGTTGACATCTTACAACACGAGATACTTGCTGCCTATAATTAAATATTAATTTTTTTAAATCAGCTGTTTTCCATTCACTCTTACGGGTGAGGGTTGATCTGTCAACCTAATGACGCCACAAGCCAAAACCGCGCGGTTGGAGAAAGTTTGAATACATGGCCAAGTGGCACCCCCGTGGATTCGAACCATACCTGAACTAATTACAGTAGTCATCTCTTAATTATCTTCAGTTGCTACAGATCACCCAGTGGTAATATAGACATTTTAAAAAAAAAAAAACTTGAAACTGTACTTGTTAACCTGAGTAAATTCAAAGCTAAATTTGTCTTGTGTGCCGACTTGAATATAAACGTGCTCAACAAGGACAGTGCCACCATACGCCTTTTCAATGTCCTAAAAATAGTTGGTTGTCACTGTATGGTGTCACAACCAACGAGGGGAAAAGCGTGTATTGATAATGTAATATCAAATCTACCCAGGGACCAACTAGACTCCGAAGTTAAAGAGTTGTTTCTTTCGGATCACAAAGTGATTATCTCAACTATATATAACGAAGATTTAAGTGAGCCCATTTCTAATAACAGTGCATCAACAGCCACCAGGACTAACTTGATTAGACCTATAACTTATAACAAAATGGTCGCATTCAAAGAACAATTAGCTCAGGTCGACTGGCAAGCTCAACTAAGTGGAAAAAATGCAATAGATATGTGTAACAGATTTCTAGGTATTATACTTACTTTTATGGCCTGGTGTTTTCCTGTAAGACATAAAGGACAGCAATTCATGTCTAAGAACAAGACTGCAAAGTGGTTTACTCCCCAGTTAGAAATGCATAAATCCTTCGTTATGTCTTTATATGTAATTGCAAATTGTACAAATGCTGTTAGTGACAGACTGGCCTACCAATCTGCACGAAACGGGTATAAACAGGCTATCCAGCTTGCCAAAAGGGAAGCTAATGTAGGATTCATAAATTCGGCTGGGAATAAGATTAAAGCGGCTTGGCAGATCGTTAAGGATGTGTCAGGGGCAACCTCCACAGTTAAGGCTATTCCAAGTCCATCCGAATTCAGCAACTTCTTCTCTGATATGGTGGTCAATATAAGACAGTCCATTCCTGTGGTGAATTCATCCGCAGAGGATCTGCTAAGGAAACACGTGGTTATGGAAACTCGGGAGCCATTAGAGTGGAGTATTGTGCTGCCTGGTGATGTGCTGAGAGTGATTAACAAATTCAAACCCTCCAAAACAAAAGACATTTATGATATGTCAAATGATTTACTAAAGTTTATCGGTGATGTTGTGAGTCTGCCATTATCCTGGTGCATAAATTCCTGTTTCTCGGAGGGCATTTTTCCCGACAAGTTTAAAGTAGCCAAATTAGTACCGATCTATAAGAAAGGGGATAAGAAATCAGAAACCAGTTATAGGCCAATCTCTGTTATTCCAGTGATTGCCAAGTTCATTGAGGTGTTCATAAAAACTCAAGTAAGTGACTACTTTGAATCCAACAAACTGTTATCCGAGGTCCAGTTCGGATTTAGGCCCAATTTATCCACTATCGATGCAGTCGAAGGTCTTATAAGCGCACTGATTGAAGGTTTTGAGGGAGGTTTGGTCTCCCAAGCCACTCTATGTGACTTGAGTAAGGCCTTCGACTGTGTCGATCGTGGCATACTGTTGAACAAGCTAAGGTGTTATGGAATAATTGGAAACAAAATCAAAATCTTTGAATCCTTTCTGTCTGATCGGTTTCAGAAAGTCTGTGTAGATGGCTCTTGGTCAGCGGCTACTAGGGTGGATTATGGGGTCCCGCAGGGATCCGTCTTGGGACCCTTTCTCTTTGTAATAATGGTAAACGACTTACCAAATAACGTTTCAGTAAAAACCGTAATGTTTGCGGATGATGCAACCTTTTTTTACTTCTGACAGTAGTTACCAACAAGTAACACACTCTATGACAAATGTTGCTTTGATGGAGGTGGCAGAATGGTATGCAGCCAACAAATTTTTGTTAAATACCAGCAAAACACAAAACATTACTTTTTCACTTAACAATAATGTATTAAGTAGCATAAGTAATCCTAGCTCTGTTAAACTATTGGGCCTTAATTTAGACCCAAAACTTTCATGGGATGACCATATCTCAAGTGTATGCAACAAACTAGCTACTGTTCTATATTTGCTAAGAAGATTGAAGCCTCTATTACCAGACCGATACCTAAGAGATTGTTACTTTGCTTTTTTTCACAGTGTATTACTATATGGTATAATGTTCTGGGGCAATGGAACCAGGGTGAATGAGGTGTTATTATTACAGAAAAAAGCTCTCCGTATATTGACAAATTCAAACCAAGAGGATCATTGTAGACCATTATTTGTAAAGGAGAGGATTCTTACTGTGATTAATACATTCATTTATAGCTGTTTAGTTTATACAAAAAAACACCTGACAAAACAAACTGAATGCAAGCAGGTTCATAATTATAGCACGAGATCCAATCACTGTATCTATAGATCACAGTGTAGGCTAACTAAGACGTTACATTCCTACAACACAATTGGCATCAGGCTATTGAATAAGTTACCACCCGCTGCTCATAATGTTGACATAGAGAGATTTAAAAAGGTAATGAACTTATGGCTACTAACTCACCCTATGTATGAGTTAAGGGAGGTTTTTGATGCTAATCTGGATGATCTATTATTCTAACCATGTGATTTTTATGCATATTATTGTACTGACCATGTCCATTACATCAATGTTTACGGACAATAAAAGAATCTGAATCTGAATCTAACTGACGACATGTTAAGTTCAAGAAAGCCTTATTTTTACAGCTTGTTAATTTCTTATGCTCTGTAAGCATTTCTTTATGAGTGTATCTTCTATCTACACTTTGAGCTGTTAAGCTGATCTCATAGTTTTTCAGTCGACTAATAGGTTTCAATGATCACTAAAGACATGCATTCATGCTCTTTCAAATGACAAACATGCACAATGCATGAATGCATGAAAGAAAAAACACTACAAATATGCAGCATCAGAATTCAAACTTACATGTTTCTTTTTCTAGTGGCACAATGTAGGCCACTTTCCAAACTGTGGGCATTGCGATTTACTTACACTTCATAGTTCACCATAGAACATGGCAATCGACAAAGAAACCGTGTACTGTAATGATAATTAATTGGGATAATTTAGATCTAGACCCAAAATGAATTGAAGTTAGCTATACTGCATTCTTATATAATAATTTTAGTCTCAAGACAGAATCTTTAAGGGAGGGATTTGAAAAGATCATATAACATTGTACTGAAATCTGCTGGTGTTTATTGTGTTCTAAGATTTAGCTTTACATCTGTACATAAGAGTTGGGGGTTTGGAATTCCAGAGTGACTATGTAAGGCATTCTCAGGCAGAAAAATTGCAAACCGTCAGGTCTATTTCGGGATATGGAAAGATAAGGAAAACCAAACTCTTAAGAAATTAATTACAAAATGGAGTATTATGCGATTTAATATAAAAAGTACACTGAAACTAGGCAAATGAGCGCAATATGCAAGATAAACTTCAAAATATGCTTTATTAAGTCTAAAACACCAAAAAAATGCATTATGCACAAAATTGTCCCTAAAAAAGGCCTAAACATGCACGGATGAAGTCTACTTATTTGGAATCAGTAAGCCATGACATGGATATTTAGCAAATTTGAGAACTGTAACAAGATTATAATATACGTATATTACAAAAAACATGCATTTGAATGGAAATCCTGTCTCTAATGATCACACCGTCCTGTGTATGTCAGTACTGTCAGCAGCAGTGGCGTCACGTGGGTAAAATATTTGGGTGTTCACATGGGGCTAAAAATAGAAAAACAAAATACAGGACTTACGAATCTCATCACTTGTAGAGAAAATGTACTCTTCTTTCTTTCTGTGCAGCGAAATTCTCGACAACTTTAAAGTTGAAGTCTTTCTTCTCGCGCACTAGACGTTTCTCTATTGCCAGCATTGCAAGTGCTGCACGGTATTCACACATTAATAAACAAAATTACTTTTAAGTTCACTGGTAGAAAATGAACTAGCCTATTGAATGCATTTCCCAAATGGTTATAGTAGTGAACTATATATACTGTTCTACTCTTTAACTACTATAACTATTCTTTAAACTACGCTAGAATTATTAATATTATATAAAACTATTAAACTAAACAATCAATCGCGACATCACAAAGAAACTACTACTTCACGCTGTGAGAATTCCAATTGAACTGATACAGAATTCCTGTTTGGGAGAGAATGTAACTGTAAACTTCGCACCCCTTACTACAAACAGGAACAGTCAAACCACCTACCACAAAAATACGACAACACTGTGCACACCTATACAATAAGTGAAGATGGATGGGTCATAAAACAAGTTCCCTATGGCAGCTCGCAAGTTGGATGAGATGGAAGGGTGGTAAGAAAAATATGTCGGAGAACTGTGGTGCCATAGAGCTCTGAGTTTACCGATGTTGCCGTCTTCAGTTGAAGGGGGAAAAATCAGATGAGTTGCCCGATGCTGCCCTCTTAAGGTCGGGTGCACGAATGAAGTGTGATCCTGTCACACTTGCTAGCTGCGGAGCCCCTGCTAACTTTAGGTAATGCAAAACGCAATACTAAGAGGTTCACCCCTTAGCTAGTGAACCACCTCGAGGAAGCCCGCAAAAGGGAACTAAATACGCATCTTTCTATACAGCGAGACGGCAAACCATACAAGAATTATTATTTATTCAATAATACTGACAACATTAGGTAAGATAAAAATTATTAGGGGGTTCACGTGCTCATGTGATCCTATGCAGGAGACGCCACTTCACTCAGCAGTCAAGTAAATGATTGCTACAGGGTGGTGTTATTTCACAGAATTAAACTCTGCTGCATGAACTGCACAAGCTTATTTTATTCACGGAATTAAAATAAAATATTACAACTCACAAAGCTAAATGAACAGAAATTTACAGCTCACCTGCCAAACCTTACAGTGAGATTACGTCTTTCTACTTCGCGCGACTTTCGCTAATATTGTTCGGGGGGCTTTTGAATGATGATTAAAAATAACTTCACACTTTTCCCTACAACTTTGTCGCTGGAAGTTTTTAAGTGGACCTATAGAACGAAATTTAGCCAGCGACGACATTTTTCAGAGCAAAAATGAAAAATACTCTCACTTTGTCTGACAATTTATTTTGTTGTAATCACAATTTTTAAAATATTGGTAAATTCTAAGAATTAGCATTGACTATAAGAACAGACGAATAATTGAGATTTTTTCATCACAATTGCTTCAAGTTTACTGTATGTTTTACTGTTCGGAACGAAAAATATGTTAAAATTTTCGATTAAGCAAAAAATCACAATGTTTATTATTTAAATAAAAGGAAACGAAAAAATAAGCTTATCGAGTCTACCATCATGTTCTTCATAAAATTTCATACAGAAATGCATTTTTTTGTTTCACTTTGGTCATATTGTGAAAATATACATATCTGGCAACATCTCGCTCGCGCGCGCTTGATACTCCCATACGAATAACATGGGCCATAAGAACCCATTGTGCCTTCACAACGTGAAAACCACTTATAGACCACAATGGCTTGGACTGCAACGAATTCTAAGGTATTTGCGAGGAACTGTAAACATGGGACTTCATTTTCCAAAGCAATCAAAATCAACTTCTACATTGGTTTGCTATGCAGATGCTGATATGGCTAGCAATACTGAAGACAGGAAATCTACTTCAGGCTTTATGTTTGCAGTTTTTGGAGCAAATGTGCTTTGGGTTACAAGAAAGCAGACTTCTGTGGCTCAATTCTCAACTGAAGCTGAATTTGTATCAATTGGACATGCGGTTATGTAACTATTGTGGTTAAAGAACCTTCTCTCAGTTTTTCAAATTGAGGTAAACCAGCCAATCACAATCTTTGAGGATAATCAATGTACAATCTACTGCCTTGACAAATGGGAAGACAAACGTTTGAAACATGTAGATGTAAAGTCTCAACTGGTTAAGGATGAAAAACAAAAGGGAGTTATACAAGTGACCTACATTCCTTCAAGCAAGCAAAAAGCTGATATTCTAACAAAACCTTTGCTTGTTACTCAATTCAGCACACTTCGTACAGCGATTGGAGTGATATACAATCCTCAAATTGAACAGACAGTATTTAATGTGGCATACGTCAGTGCACCTGTACCAGTAATTCAGTCTCCAGTTGTGAACTGACCAGGGCTCTGGGTGCATGGGATGACACAGAGTTGCCTCCTCTTAGGCTATCGGGCGGGTCCTGTAAGTTGCGAATGCAGGCCCCACACTGTGATGGTGTGGGGGGAGGAGGAATAAGCGTTTACGCGAATACTCCTTCCCGGACAATTAGGGGCGTCATGGTCGTACTTCAGGGCCATGGTGTCGGAGGGATATACCTTAGCCTTATCCCCGGTTTCGGGGTAACGGGCGGGACCCCTTCGCAGACTGAAGTACCAGTGAGGGTGGTGCGTACTGGGGCACCTAGGATTCGGATGGGCGTGCTAAGCGATGTTATGGCGGGCAAGTTGCTTCGCCACTTAGCCTCTGGCCGTCAAAGGGTCATCTCCACCGACAAGTGGTGTTTCCCCGTTTTTGCAGACGGAGCTCTGGCCTAGTCCACTGACGCTGAATGCAGTAGTCGGGACGGTATTGAGCCGGTCTGGGTTCCCTTAGGGGTCGTTCTCTTCGGAGGCGCCCGACCGGGACCCGGATTTTACCGTGCTTGGTGTTGGATTCGACGTGGCAGTGGTTCCCGTACTCGGGGAACGAGGAGGGGGGTCGTCGTGTGTGCGTGACCGGTACCATAGCACGGGGAGGCATAGTCCAACGATCCCTGCCTTGATTGGACGTCGGTGGCGTTACTACGGCGATGCTCCCGACCTAGAGGGCGGGGAGGCCTAGGTGGTGCTGGGTCCACCGAAAGGTTCCTACCCTCCCCACAATGCCCTTTCCTCATTCTCCGTGTCACATGGGCTATGAGAAATCGCGAGGCGGCCTCGACAGGTGGATATCCCTACCAGGGAACTCATCCTGAATCTCTCTCTCTCTCTCCAGTTGTGAACTTTCCTGGGTATGGTGGAGATAGATTGCTGTTTGAGACATGTTGAGAAAAAGTGTCGCCGAGTGAAGAAACTCAGTGAAGTGAACTATTTATGTTTACAGTTTATGTGACTGCATCGGATGGAATTTAAATGTTGGTACAGTGCAAAGTTAAATTGTTGGGGTTCTTCTTCTTCTTCTTCTGCTTATTTAATGACGTCCTACCAGACCAGCCTCCGTCCAGTATCAACGTCGTCCAAGTAGCGGGATGTTTAAAATGAGCTCTAGGTAATATTGGAAAGGAAATGAAGGTGAAATTAAATTTTCATTTTACACTTCAGTAAATGTCTCTTGAGAATTCGACTGATTGTAATTTCATGATTGTGTATGAGTGAACTGACGTTCCAGGGGCCTGTGCCACGAGTTTTAAAAAGTAGAACGTATAATTCAACAATCTCTTTTTTGTGTTTGTTGCATCCTAGAAGTATGTGGTTAATAGTCCCAATTTGCCCACATTCACAAAGGGGTGTATCCTGCTTTTTAATTAGATGGAGGTATGCAGGCGTGATTGCTGGATGGAGTTTCGGCTTGGAGATTATAGATATTTCCTCTTTTGTGGACTTGGCACGATGGAACCAGGGTTTGTGTACAGGAGACTGTAGTTGGGGTGAAAGTTCAGTGAAAGAGCGTTCCTGGAGGATTGAATTTATGGTATCTCGGATTGGAGTGAGACCTGGAAAGATATGTGTGGAGGTAACTGCACTCTTAGCAAGAAAGTCCGCGATTTCATTGCCGAGGATGCCCGCGTGTCCAGGTGTCCAGACAAAAATTATGTTGTTGTGTTGCTGGATAGTTCTTGTATATACTAAATATCTACAGTTTATTTCAAGCCAACCCATGTGCACAGATGACCAGTGTTGAGTGATCTTGGTAATTGCACTCTGGGAATCAGAGAAGATAAGAATTGTTTGGTTACTGCATTTGATTGATAGAATGGCTTGTCGGATTGCTAGTACTTCAGCCGAGTAAATGGACCAGTCTGAGTGTAATTTGTATGTGTGACCTTGGCGTGTGTTGAGGTGGTAGTATGCTGCCCCTACCCCGTTTGGGGATTTGGAGCCGTCAGTGAAATATTGGTGTATGTCAGTGTGGGGGTAAACGGCGGAAACGTGATTGATATACTCTAGAAATGTGTATGAGATTCGTGGGTCTAGTTTGTGAAAAGTGTGGAGATAAGACTGTATAGGATGGAGGTGGAGAGGGTAGTCAATACAGTATACCGGTGGGCGAGGAAATTGTTGAATGGTGGGTCGAGAGAGTAAAGCGTGAAAGGCTTGGATATATACCGGTATAGGCAGCTTTAATGTCCATTTACCTTGTTGCCATAGCTGGTGGACATATTTGAGTTTGTTGTACAGCGGGGAGTGAGTGGCATTCCAGAGCTTTCCCATAGTTTGGACAGCTTGTTTAAATTGACGCTGGGAATTCTCTTGAAATCGTAATTCATGAAAAACTTGGCGAATGGAAGGTTTGCCTGAAACTCCAAGAATGTGTTTACCAATGCGGTATATCTGTGATCGAATTTTACGTGTCCAAAAAATTGGAGGAGGTTGGAGGATGATACTGCCATAGTCCAATTTAGAAGCGATGAGATTGTTGAAAAGTGTTAACAGATGGTTGGGGTGAAACCCCCAGTTGGTGCCACTGATGTAGAAGAAAATATTGCTAGCTGTTTCAATGTTTGCATGTAAGCGTTGAAAATGGTGTTTAGATGATAGATTATGGGAGAGATATACTCCTAGGAATTTTACCGTCGCAGTAGTTACATATACATATACATATAGATGGGCGGTTACATATATTCAGTGAAGTTTGTAAGTGTGGTCTGCCTAGTTTGAAAATTATGGTGTGGCATTTGGTAGGATTAGTGCTAAGTCCCAAGTCTGCTAGTGCAGCAAGTAATGTATTTAAATCTGTCTGCTCAGACACTTGATTATATTTGAAGGTAGATAATTGGACTCGTGAGTAAAAAATAATATCATCGGCGTAAGTGAGGTATTTGCTTTTGAGGAAAGAGCAGGATGTGAGAGAGTTAAGATAAAGAATGAATAAGATGGGGCTAAGTGAGGAGCCTTGCGGTATACCTCTGGTTGTTTCTCGGGATGTATTATTATGATACTGCGGGGGAAGACGAATGTTACGCTGGATAAGCAAATTGCGAATAAGAAGAATGAGTTGTAGTGGAATGTGGAGCCGCTGAAGAATGTCCAACAGTCTGAAGATATCAACGGATTCATATGCTTGCTGGATTGTCTAGAAAATGCGTTAATAGTGCGGTGTTATTTAGCCATGCGGAGTATATTTCGGTGTCGAGGTGCAAGTGGTTATGGGTAGTGCTATAACCTTTCCGATAACCATACTGATGGTGAGGCCAGAGTCCAAAACGCTCTAGATGGAAAGTAAGTCGAGTGGTAATAGGTTTTTCAAAAATCTTGCGTAAAACATTGCCTAGTACAATTGGGCGATAGCTATCGGGGTAAGTATTATTTTTGGCAGGTTTTAAAATGGGCTTAACGTAGAAGTGGTTCCAGTCATCTGGAATTACCGTTGTCTGAAGAATTGTATTATAGGCACATACCAAATCTTTGAAAGTGCTGTGGGGCAGGTGAGTGATCATGTCATAGGTGACAGAGTCTGGACCTGGTGAGGATTTTTTTTATGTTTTCTGGTTACTGCGGAAAGTTCGTCGTGCGTAATTGGAACTAGTAAAGGGTGATTCTGTTGATCCGGGATGTGGGTGAGCTGAGGTAAGTGGTGTGAAGGGGCAACAAAATCTGAGGCAATTATTTGTAGAAAAAGATTTTGAAGAGTAATGTCATAGTCAATGGGTTGAAAGGGAGTAAATTTTCGATTAGTGTACCATTTAACTTTATTCCAGACGGTAGCGATTGGAGTAGAACTTGTAACCTGTGAGCAGAAATCTCGCCAGGCTAATTTGCGGGTCCGCTGTAGGACTTTGACTGCATGAGCAGTTTGTTCCTTCAGTTGGAAGTAGTTGCGTTGGGTAGGTCTTTTTTTAAAGTGCGCGATTGCAAGTCGCCGAAAGGCTATGGCTCTGGAGCATTCCGGTGTCCACCAGGGTGGTCTGGAAAAGATGTTAGATGAACTAATTGTAATTGGAGGATGGTACACGTGTAAATAATTTTGTAGCATGCGTTGAATGACGGAAACTGATGGGGCTGAAAAATTGGCAGCATGATGTCGTAAGGTTTGCTGGTGAAGAGTGTTTGTGAAATGTGTCCAGTCAGTAATCTTCGGTTGTATCGTACGGGTAAGTTTGAGCGTGGAAGTGTTTTGTTTATCCCAATTAGAATTGGGAAATGGTCGCTGTTCATAAGGTCTGGAAGGATGGAGCAGTGAGTAGACCTGTAGTGGGTTTGCGTGACAAAAGTAAGGTCCGGGGAAGTGTCCCGTTGGTTGTTCTGCCCTAAACGGGTGGGTTGGTCCGTGTTGACAAGTATGATGCCGAGTTTGTGGAGTGAGTGGAGAAAATGGTAGGTATGCATATGAGTTTGTATTTGCCTGGGTGCGATCGGAAGATTAAAATCCCCACAGATAAGAAGATTGTGGTCATAGTATTGTGAAAAATGAGATTCCCAGAAAGTTTGTGTTATGTAGTTATTACTCGTGTTATAAACAGCTATAAGTGTGATTGCCGGTGTTTCTACGACAATAGCCTGGAAATTTTCGGTGTAGTTGGTAATTATGCGGGTGGCTGTGATGTGGATATTAGGGTGAATTAGGAGAGCGATGCCTCCATTGGCTGTAGTGCGATCATTACGTAGGATGCGATATGGATGAAAATGGAAACGTTGGGATGGGATTAGCCAAGTTTCAATGAGGATGATTATGTCTATTGTTTTGTGCTGTAGAAGGTGTTGTAGGTCCTGTTTTTTCCTTCGAATGCTCCTCGCATTCCATTGAAGCACAGTGAGTTGAGGCCGTGAAGATAGACACATTAGTCAGCTATTGTAGCCTTTTGAATATTCCGTAAGGCAGCTAAGAAGGACTCTTTGTCCGCAGGTTGAAGGGCGTTGACTCGTCGGTACATGTCATCAATAGCAGCAGAAAAAGACTGTTTGTTGATCATTAAATACTGTGGTAATTTGTTGTGGCTGGTATGTGGTTGCTCAATTGTGGGAGCAGCACTGGCGACAGACCTGGCGACAGACCTGGCGATGATTGGACTCAGAGGCAATTGGTCTGCAGTGGAGTCACGGGAGGGAATGTTCCAACAAGTCTTGGGAACTGGAGGTAGTTTGCGCGGGGATTGTTGTCCCGGTGGGGCTTCCGGCGGTTTCCGTTTCTGTCCTGATTGAGAGAAATTCTTATGGTGTGAGAGAGGTACGATGTGGCCGGTGCCAGGAGAGGGCACAGGTCTGTGCGGCTGGGCTGGCGTCGACGTTGGAGCTGGCAAATTTTGTGAATGGAGTCGTGGAAAACTGTCTTGGGCAGCGTGGACCGCTGCAGCGTATGTTTGCCGTCCTCGTAAAATTTGGGCAACTTCATACCGAGTTATTCGGAGGTCGTTCACTTTTTGACGGATGTTTTCCTCCATCTTATAAGCTCTACAGGTGTTATCCCTGGCGTCATGTGGAAGACTGCAATTGGGACATTTGAGTGCAGTGGCTTTACAGCTTTGAAAGGAGTGAGGCTCGGAGCACTTGATGCGTTTCAAAGGATTGCGACAAATTTTAGTAGGATGTCCAAATTTGCCACAATTGTAGCACTGTCTGATTCTGTCCCGATAGGGTTCAATATTGGAGATATGATAGTAAAGTTTGAGTTTGGTAGGAAGGATCTGTGACCTGAAAGTGAGAAGGCAAGTTGTAGAAGGACGATACTCGATTTGTCCCGTTTCCGTGATTATTTTTCTGTTCAGTCGTTCAACATGGTGGATTGGAAAGTTTTCATACGTCGTGGCATGAAGCTTAATGTCATTGGTTGAAATTTCAATGTCTATGTTTTTGACGATGCCTTTTGTATGAACATGATTGAAAGGGATGTAAGACTTCGTATTGAACGTGTCATCGAAGGCGGAGGTCAGAAAAGCATTGGCTTGTAGTAAACTGGTGAATTGTATCTCGAGTTTATTTCTACCTGCAATCTTAATTTCATGGATTTGAAAGTCTTGATTAGATTCATACAGTTGTTTTCCCAACTTCATCGGGTGCATGTGAAAGAGAGAATTTTGGGGGGTTTCGAGAATGACTACATAGGGGCTGGCGTCCTGGTATGTGTAAGTTAACTTCTTGAGTGGCTGTGACACCGTGGTAGTTGGTGGGTGTGCTGTCTCCGGAACCGTTGGCTGAGAGACTGTGTGTATAGGCTCAGATTCAGGAAGAGCAGAGGAGTTATCGGTATGTGGTTTTGCAATTAGTTGGGTATCTGCTGACAATTCCATCGAACTGGATTGAGATGGCGTGTGTTGTAAGGATTCCAAAGGAATGTCTGTCATAATGTGATCTTGAAGTAAAGTTTCAGGTGAAATGTCAGTATCCATGATGGTTAAGTATCACTAGTGTTATGTTTGAAGGAGTTTCAATCCCAATAAATCTCCCCCTTTTTTAAAAAGGGGGAGAAAACACGTAAAAGTTGTATTTAGCAGATAAGGTTTAATTAATCACTACCACTTAAAAAGAAATTTACACTGCTGAATACTTGAGGGGCGTAACCCACTATCTATTAAACACTGGTAACCACACACGTCACAGAGAAAACGTCCGTTCGCAACCGTAATTGTGCATAGACTGGTTGGGGTTCATATCTGTGTTAACTTGAGAGGGGGTGTTGGAATAAGCAATTTAACATTTTGTTTTGTTGGCAGTATGCAACTCGAACTCGAAGTTATCGCAATGTATTATCGAGGAGGTCAGTGTTTTATGTTAGTTCTCTATGGGAAGGTTGACTTTTGTTTTCTGTCTTAATGAAGAAGCTAACTTTGTGTTCTTTAAATAAATAATATAACAACATCCGCATTTCGTATTGGTTCATAGCGTAGGATTCAGGCAGCTGTGACAATATGGCGTCAGCAAATGACTGACTTTCTTTTGTAATTAATTATACGGTATTTTTTTCATTTCATATAATTCACAGAGTTTTACTAAAAATATTATATGTACCACGTACGCCAAAGGTTTAGCGGACTTGAGTGGATTCATCCAATATTAGATTCGTCCCCTAAAGTGTTATTTTGCGTACTTGATACATAAATAGCTATTGATGTATTTAATTATTCACTGCTAAATTTGAATGTTTTAAATTCATTAACACTGCTTTCACAACCTCAATTTTGTGTTCCTCTTCTCTACTTTGATAATTAAATTTACTATTTTCTCGCGTCTTATTTCGGCTCCCCGTGCTCATACAAACCGTTTATCTCACAGTGACCATACACACAGCAAAAACTGGAGAGTCAGTTTAAATTCCTAAGAAGACAAAATAAGGAAGATAAACGTAATATATGGTTTTGTATGGTTTTAGTAACCCTACATCCATAAGACATGCGTAAAATAAATTCTTAAATAAAGCTTATGACTCAAGAGAAAGTTAAAGTAATAGTGCTCTTAATGTGATCGGATATGCCACAATGCCAATTATTTGTAAGCAGAGAAATATGTGCTGGTAATGTTAACAGGCAAGGTCATCTGACTGACAGTGGCATTGCAAATGGGGGCCTCATGGATGGTGTCATGATCTCTTGAAACCCTCCTGCGGACTTTGAAATCGTAGCACTCACTTTTAGTATTAAGTTTGATGGAGACTTGACTGGCTGCTTGTTAGCTCTGGCTCAATTTTTTCTTTGTCTCTTAACTAGGTAAGTAGTAAATAATCGTTTTTAAGCTAATGGGATTTTGTAATCCTAGATTATATTATTTTTGTGAGAAAAGGTGTCGTGCACAGACACGAGAAAAAAATAGGATATAAGGCAATTTTATAAAAATAAATAAATAAACTTCATTGTGAAAATGAACATCTACACAGATAAAACACTTATCTTTGTTAGAAACAATTTTAACGATTTATTTCTACTGAGATCGATGCAACATCTCTCATTTTAATATAGGCCTAATATTGAAGTGCCAACGTTAAATTTTACTTCTGCAGTGAATAATAAAAAAGTGTTTCAGTGAAACCCATAGATCTGTTTTGATAACATGGATTCTCTTGAGTGTGTTTTCCACATACCGAATGCTGTGTAGATCGTAATAGCTTAATAGCTTACAATAGCTTACATGTTATTCAGGGGTGCCCACCCCCCCCCCCAAACTTCATGACGCACCCCCCCCCCCCAAACTTCATGACGCACCCCCCCCCCCCAAACTTCATTGCTCCCCCCCCCCAACCTGAGTGATTGTCGACAAGGGCGCCCATATGATATTTTCTAGGGGGGGGCAAATTTTTAATTAATTTATTTTTTGTCGCCTTAACTTCTTGGGCCACTTTTGTAACATTATATTAATAATATAAAAATGTAAGTGCAACAATGATTTAGCCAGAAAATAATTGCGAAGAGGGTAGAAAGTGCCGGGTGGGTTGGATTACCCCCCAAAAAGGGGGTCGGGGGTCCATCCCCAGAAAATTTTAAAATATTTAACTAATGAAATCACATTTTACGCTATTTTACCACAGAAAAACTAGTTAGGAAATTTGTTTACCATACTAAGACATGCCAATGTAAACAAGAAATTCTTACCTAAGTCGGGTGTCCACCCATAGGCGTAACCAGGCCGACCATATGGGGGGTTATAACATCCGCGGGGTCTGGAATACCCCCAGGGAGAGGGTGGTCCGGGGGTCCTCCCCCGGAAAATTTTAAAAACTAAGTTGCAAAAAGACGAGTTTTAAGCTTCCGGGGATCTTCCCCCGGAAAATTTTAAAAATTAAGATGCAAAATAACGAGTTTTAAGCTTCCCACGCTTTATACTTGTATTAAGTAATTTATGGGCAGACTTAAACAAATTATACAATTTTCCTTTTTTTAATCAAACCCCCCCCTCGGTACGCCTATGTGTCCACCCCCGGGAAATTTTTAAATATTGAACTAATGAAAATCACATTTTACTCTATTTTAGCACTGAAAAACTAGTTAGGAAATTTGTTTACCATACTCTAAGACATGCCATTGCAAATAAGAAATCATTACCTAAGAAATCATTACATAAACCCGGTCCACCCCCGGAAATTTTTTAAATATTGAACTAATGAAAATCACATTTTACGCTATTTTAGCACTCAAAAACTAGTTAGGAAATCTGTTTATCATAATCTAAGACATGCCAATGTAAACAAGAAAATGTTACCTAAGTCGGGTGTCCACCCCGGGAAATTTTTAAATGTTGAACTAATGAAAATCACATTTTACGTTAGCAAATTCGTTTACTATACTCTAAGACATGGCAACTTAAAAATAAATTGTTACCTAAGTTATAATACTTATTATCATTTATAAGAAAAGTTGAATAACACATGGAACAGTGGACATAATAGGCCTACTCATTATGTTATGAAAAGAAAATAACTGCTATATAATATTTGACACACCAACAAATCTTGTTTAATTAAATAAATATTTCTTTTAAATCCAAATATAGAATTTTAGGTTTTGATTTTTGGGGGTCCAAACCCCCTGGACCCCCCTTTCCTAATACACTGTGGATTCTGCTTCCATGTTGTCGATTTGGTAAAACTTCTGCAAACTTTTCATGTCATAACTGACTTTAAAATAATTGTCATAAAAGAAAAACACCTGACTATAATAACGATTAATATACGTTTTTTTTTTCCTTGCGCCTCCCCCCCCCCCCGCCCCCGGGTATGGGAGCCCATGGCTGTCGAAATTCTTCATCTTTATCTTGAAGAATCTGCTTGGGATTTACATCAATATACGGTTTCCATTTATCTTCGCCACTGCTTTTACTTTCAGTAAACTTGTATTTTATATCTAAATTATGTTTCAGTGTATACGGATGTTTCTTTCTGCAGTGATCTTGCCATATTTTCTCATGCATAATAATGGCATTGCACAATAATTCTAAACACTTATGTTTAAATTGCTGTTGTTTTATAGGCATTTTCGGGATGCCGACATGGACTGAAACCAGTATTTTTTTTTATAGCATCATTGGTTATATTATAGACAGATTTTCTTCTTATTAGGTGGCACGTGCTTTTGAGTGCAGTAAAATCACTTCCGAGAATAATATTATTCTTGCAGGCGGCAAGCCTCCTGGCCACGCAATGATTGCAGTCGCTGCTATCGGCACAGAGTGATCGATTTCGTTTGCGCGACAGTTGGTTACAAGGAAATGTGTTTCGCAAATTTGTTGACTATTCACTTCTAGATAATTAGAAGAGACCTTTTCAAGTTATCAAACTTGACCGTTTTTATTTTTAACATATAAAACGCTAATTTTACAACAATTTTTAACCCCCCCCCCAGAAAATTCATAAAACGATAATATTTTGCCCCCCCCCCCCAGAAATTTCAATGACGCAGTCTGCGTCTTAACCCCCCCCCCCTGTGGGCACCCCTGTGTTATTGTATCGTTGAGCTCAATCAATACATTTAAGTAAAATCATATAAAATAAAGTGGATAATAACCTTTATTTTATGCCTTTCAGATATCTTGATATACAAGCGTAGATTAATTAATAATTAAAAATTCAAATCTTGCAACTGTAACAAAATAACTAAAAGCTTTAAACAGTTTCATTAAAACAGTGACTCATCTCCCAGCTTCCTGCTTCTTCTTCTTGTGTATTTACTGTTGTGTACCTGCTGACTAGGAAATTGAAAGATGTGTCAGTGTTATTGCTTTACTAAAACTTTTTAAAGCATTTGTTTTATTACAATGACAAGGCTAGAAGTCGATACCATTTGAATTTTTTTGTTTAAACACACTATAATAGACCTACACTTATTACATGTGACGTAACGGTATCATAATGTTACTCATTTCGAAACTTATTTTCACTATGACATCGGTGTGGTATCAATTATTATCGAATACGGAACGATCGTGGGAGACGTTGAGAGTAAGAGCTGAAAACTGTATTTAATTTTAAATCAATTCTGTTTGTGTTAATATTAAAAAAAAACTGAAATGAATTCATTTCGTGTTGTCAAAATCCGTTGGTTTCAAGAAAACGACTGGAAGGAAACTTCGATTTGACCGAACCATGTCGTAGAAGACAAGAACTACGACAATCTGCAACCAGCTGGCGTTTGTTTGAGTGAATCTAAAATATCAAAATTTAAACATTTAGACTAATTATTATCGTCGTATATGCATTCATGAACCACAGATGAATGTCATAAAATGTCTTTGTTGTACATTACGTGAGAATATTATAGGAGAAAAATTCCTCCGACACTGGGACTTGAACCCAGCACCTTTG
This sequence comes from Ectobius pallidus, assembly GCA_964059195.1. Lineage (NCBI taxonomy): Eukaryota > Metazoa > Arthropoda > Insecta > Blattodea > Ectobiidae > Ectobius > Ectobius pallidus. The sequence goes on from CAXKWD010000001.1 coordinate 81,162,564, forward strand.
GCTATCCGTGCCATTGCTCTACCAACTGAGCTAAGCCAGAGTTCACTTCACAGCGCCAGATGGAACCTCTCTCCTATGAATGATTGCCCTTAATGATCTACCCCACTGACAGACACACCTCCTGGGTTCAAGTCCCAGTGTCGAAGGAATTTTCTCCTATAATATTCTCATGTAATGTCCAACAGAGACAATAATCTGTGGCTCATAATGCATATATATCCATCTTGAGTGTTACTGTGGAATAACAGTGGAAAAAATCACTGATTAGTGTGCCTCACAGTACTGCATATGACATAACTTGTCTGTCAGTGAGGTAGACCGTTAAGGGCAATCGATCATAAGGAGAGAGGTTCCATCTGGCGCTGTGAAGTGAACTCTGGCTCAGCTCAGTTGGTAGAGCATTGGTCCAGTTAACCGAAGATCCTGTGTTCAAGTCCCAGTGTCTGAGGAATTTTTCTCCTATAATATTCTCATGTAATTATGGTCAAACGAAAACAGCCGTACGTAACTTGCCTATAATGGTAATTAAGATACTCGTATGAAAATTATACTCGTACCTCTTATCTTAAAAATGTCATTATAGGCTTGTTGCATAATAATAATAATAAAATACATGTACGCATGCTTTATAAGATGCCCTGAAGATGATAGTCTACAAGAGAATCGAAAAACATAGGCAAGAAATAAAAGTTGTTGAACTGATGTTATCAATTATCCATTTTATTTTATTTCAAATTTCTAAATAATTACCTTGTAGAAAAACAGCATACAATTTATTGAATTCCTTTCCTACGTGTATCAGCTAACATGTTCAATTAACATAGTACGGTACCTGTAAAAAGATCAACAGTAATGGTCGTTATGCGTGGAACAATACCTATAATTCATACGATGTTCTCGTACCCTTGAAATTGGGGGCCCACCAAAACTGCGATTGTTGAGGTATCTTTAATATTATTTTTCAGCAACAGGTTACTTGTCGAATATTTTATATTTTTTCCTGTGCACGCTGCACTGAGAACTATAAGTCATATCCAACACTGTTCAAGTCGATTTGATTGTATCGCAGAAAAACACATTAATGTAACTTGACTAAACGGACGAAATCCCTATATTGTCACGTCCATTTTGTAATGTGTGAAGTATTAGGCATAAGCTTTTTGCATAGTACCAATGATCCTCAATAATTTTTTGTTAGAGCTTCTGTTGATCATATTTCCTATTCCCGGTCCTGCCAAGAGGAATTTTAACAATCATACGTAGATACCCCTGACCAGCATGGTCTGGTTTTTAATAAAGGATTTAGGATCAATGATTCCCTGGCTACTACACTCATAAAAATTACAATTTCATCTCATCGGGATAACGTAGCCCCGCCTAATAAGTTTCCCAGATGGTGAAATGGGGCTACACTTCCGCCAAGCTAGAGGAATACCACAAATCCTATTACCAATGAACCAAACATTGCTATTAAATAAAATGCTGATAAAAATAATGGTTGTGTTATTGTGGATTATCCCGGTAACCCATCGAAAGGACTGGCCTTCAGAATGTACAGATACCGTATGCAGTTATTCTATTTACAGTTTCAACATAATAAATTTATGACAACATTAAAACATTAATTAATTAAATGGTTTTACCAGTTCAATGAATATAAGATTTGTGTAATATCTTTGCCTTGGCCTATTTGTCATTTTATAAACAAGTCAAGTTTTGAAATCGAGTAATTACTTAGCAGTTTGAATTTCATTCATACATTTGATGGCAGTGTATTCTGACAAATTTAATTTAATACTTCATATTGAATTATACAATCTTCATAATAACCCTAGGCAATATTCTTTTACGAACACCTAAACTTTCATTAAGTGAATGTAATACAAAATCTGTAATTCTCCGTTTAAAAATTAGTCAAATCACCCTATTATACGTATGTAGGCTAAACTAGTGAAATTGGTTAGTAAGACAGAAATCCTGTGTCAGAAAATCTGTTTTTGTTGCGTCGCCACACTCCTTGTGGGCAAGCCTTTCCTTCTATCTGTAATGTATTATGTACAAATAAATCGCATACATGTACACCTTTCTAAATGATTATTCAGTAATTAATTATCCATTTCGAAATCAGTCAAAGTCATGCCGAAGCGAGTGGAAGAAAATTAATGCAAGCTGAAATGCTTAGTTTGTACACCCCCAGAGGGTTTTTGAACATTAATTTAGACAACTGTACGTCATAATGGGAAATAAGAGCAACGGATAGTCAAGAAAATGAAAATGAAAACAAAAAATTCAATGTTGATTTTATACAAAAAATGGGATACAAAATTTTTAGACTAATATTTTCGATAACATTAACATTTAACGAGCTATACAAAATATTTATTATTTAAATGCTTTTTTCTTAGATTATTTTTGTTTTTGTCCAGTTTTCTGGTTACAATATTTTGGAAAGGAAGAGTCATGGGACATGTGAGTCAGTTGGAGAATTTAGTATTGTACCAGCATGATGCCATGGTAGCTCAGTGGTAGAGCAGCGGCACAGAGAGCGAAGATCCTAGTTCAAATCCAGGCTATGGCATTGAATTTTTCAGTCTGATTCTCCCTTTCCACCTTAGCCTACACACGGCCAGTGGGAAAGAACTATAATTTTACCAAATAGTTTCATAAACAAGTTACAGTGCTATTTTAAAACGGTTACCAGCAAGGAAGTGTATAAAATTAATTTATCCCGGTAATTTTGTCGACTAGTTCCTTCATAAAAATTGGTTGCTTGGTTCCTTAGTTCTGTCATTTAGTCAAGTAATTATTAAGAAAGCATTTACTGTCGCTTGGTCTGGTGTAATTTAGTTCCGACATAGACGATTTAGTCTACAAGTTTCATAATTTAGCTTGGTGATTTACTCGTAGTCTACAAGTTCCATCATTAAGTCAGGTGGCTTAGTTCACAACTTTCATTATTTACTCGTAATTCGGGCTATTAGTCTGCAAGTTCTATCGTTTAAACAGGTGATTTAATCGGCAAGTTCCCTTATATTGTTCGTAATTATTTTAGTCTACACATAGGCCTACAACTTGCTACATAAAGCATCACTTGAACTTATCTGAAAATGGGGCACGTTGAATAGTTTAAGAAATACAGAACCTCAATTTAATTTGGTTGATTGTTTAATGTAAGTCTTAAACCATAAACATATTAGAGAGTGAGCAAAAATTATTAATGAGATAGTCCAATAAACAAACGAAAATGTTTCCTTTGGAATGTATTTTTGCCTAATGCAGCTAAGTTTTCTTCTCTCTTATCACATAACAGTTCAAACAATATGGGTGTGATAAAGGATCAACTTTTATATTTTTAAGTGAATGTAAATATCAGTATTTTTATTATAACAAATTACAATATAAAATCTTTAAAACTGTAGATTCTAATGCCACCAGAAAAAGCAATGCTTGTGCTCGGAGCGGTTGAGTACAGTACATTATATTACACTAAAATATTTACAATGATACAGGAAATGGAATGACAAAACTAGAAAATTATGGGTTAATTTACAGTAAATGCAGAACATGTTATAATTACAATAATAGTTATTACGAGCTTATAATATTTATAATAATATATAATTTTTAGGTATTTTGTGGGGGGAAACTGGAAGTCATTATACCTATATTTTAAAATTTAATACAGAAAGTATTATCATAATAATAACAGGAGTAAGGAAATCATTCAGAAAGTAATGATATAAATTTTATAATTTTATATTTAAATTGTTTACTTTTAACCCACTTTATTCACGATGATTGCTAATTAAATAATTAATAAAAAAGCCACACAGATGTATGTAATGCTCATAAGTTTAAAAATAAATAACCAAATATTTTGCCTAGCATCACTGACAATAGTGACTGAAAACCTGTTTTTTTATCATCAGTCTAAATATAAGTATAGTATAACCAAATTATCAATGCTGCTGTCCTTCCTAATATCGCATTAAGTACAGAATGCATTAATGCTCAGGTGTGACTCACTCATTTTCTTTTACGTAGCGTATGAGATAATGAAATACAGTGATGATAACTTCATAACAGTTTCAAAGTTTTGGGATCCCCTCTAATTCAGTAATAGAACAATATTGTTTCTATCGCGGAAGTCCTAGCTCCAAAGCAAGCATTCCAAGGTGGAATTTAATGGAAAGCAGAAAATTCCGAGCAGGAATTTCAAGTTCTCTCATTTTCATCGTACGTTGGCCTACTACCATCTCTATTCGGTTACCCTCTACTTTAAGAAATGAATATAAGCAAGAGCATACGGCTATGACCGATCGCTAGGGGGTCGTTGAATTGGCCTAGAGTTGGGTGACCAATTTATAACCGTTGGTTAAGGTGGGTGTCGATTTATGTGGGCACCTTTCTTCTTTATTATTATATTATTATAAAATAAATATAATGTCCAGCTAGTGCTTTCTCAGTGGGTAGAGCGAGAGTTCTTTCTAGGGCCGTGCTCGACGAAGTTAATATAGGATATAAGATTAGGGAATGCTGGGTAGTAAAATAATGTCAATTAGTTATGTACTTGAATAATAATATTTGTAAGTTTATTTTGTTCTTAATTTTGTCGCTTAGTCTGTAATTATCGTAATATGTCGGGAGGAAGAATACAGTTACTTTAAATAATGTCTCTATTCACTTCGTCGTCGCCAAAATCACTTTAGGTTATTTATTATTCTCATAACATCTGCACGTTTTATCGCAGGAATTTAAGTTATTTATCTTATGGCGGTATATATTCTTTTCACTTCACAATATAAAAATTAATATATATATATATATATATATATATATATATATATATATATATAATCTTTCTTATTTCGTTATATAAATTTCTATCCTCGACCGTATTACTTGAAAAGTCGGTATAAAAACAATATTCGTATTCGTCACTATTTCACTGTATAAAAGTCAATATTTCTAACTCCTGTTTCGTCTACAAAATAACGTCCGTATCTTCTCGATCAGTGTCTTCAAGTCCGCGTCCGTTGCTCATGTTTCTGTTAATATGTTTCTGTGTTAAAATATCCTAACATTTTCATTGGTTCTGTCAGGTAGCTTTGTCTCTTGTGATTGGGAATTAGCTAAGTCTTCTGCTATGGTTTTAAATATTTGTCGTTAAAGTAGAGTGAGGTTTGGGGAGGAACCTATCTATCAAACGTCAAGCCAAGTGTTGGCGTCAAAAGTCTTTCCAGACAGTCGAGTACCGCCTCCAATACATTGTATCCCTCTATTTAGTTTAATAATTCATAAAGTATTTGTCACTATTGTCTGTAATAAGTGTAGCTGTATAGCTTTCTTGATTACGCGTTGAATGATGTCATTTTCTAGGTTGTCGTGTTAATAATTAATCGTTTGATTAATTATTTGTAATTGCCGGTAATGTCTTTTGATTCAGATGGTCGTGTTGCATATCAAATTGTCCGTGTAAATGTCCTCTGTCTCGTCATGTAATTTGTTTTATGGTCATTATAATAGTCTAGGCGTAATGGTAGTTTTTAATAGTCGATAATGTTGCGGGAAGTTCAAATATTGTCCGTGAAATGTATTTTCTTGTATTTAATTCCTTATTTTATATAAGCCTATATGAACTGACCTGCTACACGGCTCATGAAGAAAGAATCAAATCCCAATGCAGACTATGCAGATACTGTATCAGCGATTCCACCAGTTCAAAATGCTAGTTACACAATGTCCAGTTGGCGGACCACGGACCACATGCCGACCATTCCCAAGATCAGTAAACTATACAGGTTGCGTATTCCGGGATAGACCAATCGCAGCACTTGAGTGTGTGACGTCACCAGATTCCAAATCTCGCAATTCCCAGTTTTTACTCAGTCTAGAAAATCATACACCGCGTGATTAAACTCGTAACCTTTAATTAACCCTTGGTCGGATTCCTGTGAAATTTGTACAGGAATAATCTACACACATCAGCCCTACTGATGGTTAAGACAGAGCCATAAAAAAGCGGACACAAATGTTTTTATTTCATTTTATAAACATCACCCGTTACACAAAATTCATGGAGGGAGAAGCAAATTTCACTACGCGACAATTTTTTGTATTTTTGTGTCCCGAAAAAACTTCAAGCGAGAAAGTTTTAGTGAAATAATTGAATTTTAATACAAATGAAGTTCCAGCCCTATACCTCGAATGGTTTACGAGTAATTGAGTGGTAATTATTCCGGGCGCTTCACTTGTCGGAATGATTTGTGACGACCGTGAAATGTTCAGGAAGAAGCATATTTGACTATGCGACAATTTTGTTTATTTCTGTGACCAGAAAATGATTCAAGCATGTAAGCTTTAGGGAAATATTTGAATTTTATTATACATCAAGTACCACGTTTATATCTTGAATGGTTTACGAGTAATAGAGTGGTAATTACTTCAGGCACTAAAGCTATGGGAACGGTACAGAGGTCTTTTTGTTCAATAAAATAGACCTACGAGCAATTACGTAAAAATCCTTAAATATTTTAGTCGTGGACTCAATAATAAAGGATATTAACTGGCTACTTGTACCCATACTGAAAGATTGTGAATAATAGTCGCAAAAAATTTAATACAATATAATTTAGCCTGGTTAAATCCATGGGCCCTTAACTCCGTGATCTACCGAGAGCTGTGAATACTAATCTTCAATAATTTCGTTAAGAAGAAACGCCAAATATTGCCTTGCTGCAGACTAATTTCCATTCCTCAATAAAAATACGCTTTCCAGTGCAATTAAAGAATTAATGTTCAATAATGATATTCTTCGGAGGTACCTTTTTATTTAGTCATCCCGACATAGCTGCGCATATAAAGCCAAACAAAGTTCTGTAGTCCTAAAACCCCATGTAAATATGATTAATAACAATTACAATAATAATACTAATAAGAATAGTATAATATATTATTTACCTTTTTCTCTTAGTTTTTTTTTCCTTTGGTAAATTCAGCAGTTCAGCTTTGAAATCCCTTTCGTTAATCCTGCTCCGTGAAGTGCAAGGAACAAACTCTACTTGTATCAGGATTCCAAGAATCATTTCTTCGGAAGCAACAATCCATCGCTTGCGATCATCTTTGATTTTTGGAAAGACGTGGAACGAAATGTTACAGTCAAGCTTCTTGCAATCTGAGAAATTACTGTTACACACTGCCGCAGCACATCTCTGGCCCGGCATAATGGTTCAGTTATCTGCACATTCTAAAGCACTTTCTAATTGTACTATTAAAAACAATATGTATTGGTAATCTCTATCCTAAAAGACTACGGTCAAGCGGCCGAGATCAGTAGCTACAAAAGCCTTGTCAGCGGCACCATGCTCTCTACTGTCCTGCTCGAAGCGCCCGGAATAATTACCACTCAATTACTCGTAAACCATTCGAGATATGGGGCTGGAACTTCATTTGTATTAAAATTCAATTATTTCACTAAAACTTTCTCGCTTGAAGTTTTTTCGGGACACAAAAATACAAAAAATTGTCGCATAGTGAAATTTGCTTCTCCCTCCATGAATTTTGTGTAACGGGTGATGTTTATAAAATGAAATAAAAACATTTATGTCCGCTTTTTTAAGACTCTGTTTTAACCATCAGTAGGGCTGATGTGTGTAGATTATTTCTGTATAAATTTCACAGGAATCCAACAAAGGGTTAATTAAAGGTTACGAGTTTAATCACGCGGTGTAAGATTTTCTAAACTGAGTAAAAACTGGGAATTGCGAGATTTGGAATCTGGTGACGTCACACACTCGCCTGCTCGCCGCAACCCCCTGTCCTATAAACTCGCCGGAATACGCTACCTCTGTAGTTTACAAGCCTTGGACCATTCCGACTATTCCTCTAACAGTGTAGCTCTCTTAAGACCTCGCTACAGCTGATCCTATCTTCGGAGTATTGGGTGCATCCAACTTAAAAGACCCAATTGACTACCGTGCACGTATTTTGTATTCTGAATTCAAAATGAAAATCGAACAGCTTTATAAGCTTGCTTTGTTATCATAAAAACCTTTGAAAAATTAATTTCCTTCAAACATTGTCAAAATACAAGAAGGAACACCATGTTTCGTTTTGCAGAAACAGAATGCATTACTACTACAATACAAGTACTACTACAATACAAGTCAACGAATTTAAGGTAAAACTTAAAGCAACTACTTAATATTAATACATATTAGAATTAGAATTAGAATTAGCCCGTTTCATCCCTATAGGGCAAGGGCCTCTTGACTGGCAAGGTGGCTGTTTCGGCAGTCCCGCTTAGCCACTGCGGGAAAGATCCTCATTCCTCTTATGTTGCTTCTATACATATTACTAGAAGCTTAATAGAAGCAAATAGAATCTTATAATTTTTCCTTTCGATTGTTTATTCTTATTTTCTTACGCTATTTCTATTTCTAAATTACTGTACTAACATAAATATAAAACTACTTGTAAGTAGAGGTTTTTAAATTTTGAACTGGGGGAGAGCTTTTAAACATGATCATATTTAAAATCTTATAATGTTTGTATTGTGCAGCCAAAGAAGTAACAATACATAACGTATTAGATACAATACAAATAAAAAGAACTCTAGTGATTATTTTTTCAAAAGGCTTTATATTATTTAACGAAGACTTTTAACCTGTATTAATAACATGGTTTTTTCATCGTATTTATTTCGGTAAAAAGTTAACGAAATTCGATAGTTTGTTTGTTTGTTTGTTTGTTTGTTGAGATCACGATTTGCCACTGGTTCACAGATGAACTGTGTTTTACAGCAAATACAGTATGTTTCTAGGTTAGTCGGTGTACATATACGCTCGGTGTGTGCCAGCGATTAACTGACTTGATCTACTACTGATCTTTACTACAGCATGCTTAGGAATTTCTCTTACACATCTGAAAAGAACATCATTATGTCTCTGCATGTGAAATACATACATGGAAATGTACAGTAAAGTACAATCACTAGGGCCATTCGGCTGGTTATCGCATATTGACCCACAATAGAGGTCGGTCGCTGCTCTGATATCCTCCAGTCATCCTTACTCAGCATCCATCGGCGAGTTTACGAAGTTACAAAGCGTGCTAAACAGTGTTGAGTGTCAACTGTGAAAGTCAGATCTAGAATCACAAGTTTTTCGGGTATGTGATAATAATCGTGTGATAATAATTACAGTTCAAATATAAAAAAAAGTAGGCTTACCTCTTACCTATACAAATTTTAGGGATATCATTATTATGGTAACTTGCCATCAAATAGGCAACTTTATCACTCTTTAAATTAACTTATTGATGTGCATGTGTCATGTGTGTGTTTGTGGTTGTGTTTGTTATATCCATCGGTCCCGAGCGACCCCTGGAGATCCCGGAAAGGGATGTAGGCTACTCAATGAATTTGTTGTCGGGATGCACTAGTCCTTCAAAATTTAAGCTTATGGCAATACGAACACTCTGTACCTAAATACATGGAACAATCCTTGAACGAAGAAATGTTCTACGACAGATCCAGAAATCGATTCTCGATTATAACTCTCCCAAAATGTAAATGTCGAGCGCAGATGCACTTCCTATACTCTGCACATATATGCAGCAGTCTGGTCCCGAAGTTCATGCTACCTCAATCGTGGGGAAGCAAGTTTGCGATAATTTTCAAGAAACGTAAGCGTAAAAGATGGCAACCCGTGTGCAGCATGGTTTTCCTAGTTTCAAGGGCGAGTTTCTGGCAAGATTCAGCAACATGTGGTCACTGACTTACGGGTGTGTGCTATAATCATTTAGAGTGCACACACCAAGTGGTATACGGCCTCTCCTGAGTTCAGTGGCGGCATTCTCATTAGGCCTTTGAAACGCGGAATTCACAAATCATATTGGAATATCAACATATTATTGTTGTATAAATGTTTTATTAAGTGCCAGTATGGTACTTTATGAGATTGTGTGGGGGTCGGGAAAATGTCTGTCCGTCAGTCCGTCCGTCCGTCCGTCAGTCCGTCCGTCCGTCAGTCCGTGCGTCCGTCCGTCCGTCTGTGTGCCTGTACGCGCGATAACTCAAATACGCTTGATCGGATTTTAATGAAACTTGGTATATACATTTATAATGTTCATGGAAAGAAGCCTATTGATATTGGACCAAATCGGTTGACCGGTACCGGAGTAAAACTAAATTTAGTGTTTATTTTAAAAGCGCCATAACTCAAGTACGATTTACCGGATTTTCATGAAAATTGATATACGCAATTATAATGCCCGTGGCAAAAAGTTTACTTATTTTGGACCAAATCGGTTGACCGATACCAAAGTAACAACTAATTAAATGTCACATTATTTTTAAATCATGTCGATACTACAGAGTGGTCCATGTGTCTTGTTACCCCCATACTTTTGCATAACTTTATAACAATACAATATAATATCTATATTAATAAAAATGAATTTCCAAAATGTATGACGGAGCTTCACTTGAGAACGGCTCGACCGATTTGGCTGATTCTTTTTTTGTTGTGTTCGTAATTGTCAGGACAAGGTTTGTATGAAAGAAAATTTTTGGGAAATCCACGGGAAAAGTTGGAAATGTGAAATGAGGTAAAGTTAGATAGTTCTGCTGTCAATTGTTTACATAACGTAAGTTTTGTTTACGGTGTTCACATAGGGCTTTGGAAACTGTATTATAACACTGGGCTTTAACGAATTCTGATACTATCGATGTAAGTAGCCTACAGTAATACATTTGTGAAAATAATTCTTGAAGAATTAAATCCACGAAAATAAAGCAGTCACATAACTTTCCCTACCCTCGACATGGAAAATATCATTTTCTCACTTCACATTTTGATGTAGAATTTTGATGGTCGTATTGCAGGGACAACTTAAATGTGTGCCAGTGAGTATGCTATATCGGAAGTCGGTAACAAATCCTATCCACTGATACGTCACTCATAGCTGTAGGCTTTGTATTAGTTGAGAAATAGTCCCAGGGATGTTTATCAGAGGCCCTAAGCTTCTAAAAAAAGACAAAATGGGATGGAACATTTTCAGTTCTACGTGCGCAGAATATTATGTCCCAGGTTAAAACCAGGTTACTTCAGCCCCGAAACGGTTGTATGATAATACGAGAGTGAGAAATACAATTTTCTGTCAAGACAATACAATCTTATGTAACCGGAATTTCTTTTTCTTCTTATTTGCACTCCTCCCAGACATGATGTGTAGAAACAATGGAATGCAACATTCGACATCCTCTGAGAGCCATAAAAAGCTGTATCTAGCGTTTTCTGAGGGAATAGTCTGAGTGCCAAATGTCGTTCTTCCTAATTTCCAATTCTACATATATAGGCTATTATATAAGGACCTAGAGTTTCAACATCGAAAGTCCTCCATAAGTTAATTTCATATTACAAAATACAAAACCCGGGCGACGCCGGGCCTTTTAAGCTAGTATATTATATAATATAGTATAAGGTAGTATGGAGTCAACGTCATCCAGGATGGTCCGCATTTACGCATCCAGAAGGTGACCACCATTATTTTCATGGCACAAAATGATGCGTCGACATGACCTGTGTGATATTTTACGAAGCACGTTTCTGTTGATTGTTATATCAAAGGCAGTCCTAACAGCGTCCCTCAATTGTTCTGTTGTTTCGTATCCTCTTTGTGATACCTTCTCCTTAATAATGCCCCAGAGGGCATTGTCACAAGACGAGAGATCAGGGCTTCTGGGAGGCCAATCCAGAGGCGCCGGAAGATGTACCGATCTGCGTCAAATCCACTTAGGCCTATTGGGAAACACTTCTTTTAAATATTCCCTGACAGTGATGGCATAATGGGAAAAGAAGCGTACTTATTTTGGACCAAATCGGTTGACCGATACCAAAGTAAAAACTAATTTAATGTCACATTATTTTTAAATCTGTATTATGAATCATTTGAGGGCTTTGTCTGCAGTGAAGTCAGATGTTTGTTTAATTCATTGATGTAGTTGAAATTTAGTACTAGTACATGAATACTGTTATATGCAGAAAGTACATTACTGTGAAATAATTAGTGGAGTTATATGCCACTGAATTTTGTGAAATGTTGACATATTTTAAGAATTTCAAGTTGTAATACATTGAGATTTGACAAATAACACTGATCTGTAGTTATGCTGACGCTGGTCGATTTTAATCTGATTAAAAAAAAACTTATTTTCTACACAACATAATTGCTATTATAATTGATTCAACAAAAGCATACTGGCACTTTGTTATATCAGTTTACCTGATTTTATTACATTATTATTTCATTATCATTTACTTATGAATATTTGTAACAATGGAAATAATATAGAATATATTCCTAGCAAAATAATACACACAAATTAATTCTGTAGTTTTGAAGATAGTTGAAAAGTTCCTGATTTTATTCAATTCTATAATAATTAAATTGTAATGCCACAAGTTCTGTGAAATGAAAACAAATTCTAGGCTCATTCATTTAAATGACACACTTCCACTATAGTCTCCATGTAATACAGCAGTATTAAAGAACAACTCAAATAAAGGTTTTCACACAACAAAATTACTCGATAGTGGAAACTAGTTTTCTTGCTTTTGTTGTCTCTTTTGATGCACTAGTTTTTCAACATCTGGAATCAATGTTTGTGCAGCGGCCAGTCTAAGTTCACATTTTACGTTTTCATCTGAGAGTTGACTTCTGCTGCGGGTTTTGTTTACTTTCATCAGTCAAGTTTGCATATGTACGTAGGTCCGCACATAGACAAAATACTAGCAGCATGTCTATGCAGTTGGGGAAATATAGTTCGGGAAAAATAAACATCACCCAAACTTCTCCTATATTGGTATTTATTACCATAAATGTAGGGGTCGATGGCTTACGTATTCGATTACGTTCTACTCCCGACACGACCCCTTCTGCCAACGGAACCCTGTCTCAGAGTGACACCACTTGGTAAACTGGGGTCGCACGGTGCAAACCACGGAGGAAAGAATACCTGCTTGCACGCGCACAAAATACAGCGAGATGGAGACCACTGGTCTAGATCATCCACGTAGTAATATTGATGTTTACTCACTTCCAGATGATCTACAAACTTGAAATTTGGAATTCTGATAGCTTTTAGCCTATAACCGATGTGAAAATTCCAAAAAGTTCAAAATTTTCACATTTTTCCTTCGAATATAAACTTTGAAATTTTTGACTGCGTATTTTGTACGGCTTCAGATGCTTTGACAAAAATAAAGAAATAGGCCTATATTTGAAGTGACAAATTTGTTGTAAATTCGTTCTTTCAATGTGGCCTATCAACTCCATCTGGCTCTTTGTTATATCAGTTTACCTGATTTTATCACTTTTTAAAGTGATCTCCCTTTGAAGCCTATGTCAAACTCAAAATCTGTTTGGCCGCTTATTTCCAAGGAAAAGTATCCTGTTTTGTTTCGTATTGCTCTTTGAGTGATGGCGTTTTTAGCCTCCACCATTATTTGTGAATCCTCATTTTCAAACATGTTGATAAAAAGAAGTTCAGAAACAGACTTTCTGTTCAAAAAATTGTAGCTAAGAGTGAGTGCCATATTTTAAAATAATTAATTTCACATTTTTGTCCGTACAGGCAATTGAATAAAACATTGCTGAAGGCTATGTCATATTCTAATAAACTATTATAGCTAGTATATTGAAATGTATCGGGTCTAGAGGTATCGTGCCCGCCTCTAGATCCGAAGGTCGCGGTCAAAACATAAAAATCCTGGGCACGGAGTCCTCTGGGAGGAACTTTAAGCTTGGGGGCCCGTGTCGTAGATTTACGGCACGTAAAAGAACTCGGCCCTTTCACGTCCAAGTAATACCTTAGTTTCCGGAGGCGATGAGCATATTACTTGTCCCTCTGCTCTCTTTCGGAAAATAAGGGTAACAAAATTCACTTAGGTAACAGAAAACTCCACTTGGAGGCCCATCGCCCCAACATAGGGGATATAGGACATCAGATACAGATATTGAAATGTATAATCTCTACTTGTTATGAAGTATTTCTTAATTATTGTTTTGACACCGGTATTATTCTTTCTGTTATTACATAAACGAGTTTTTAAGAAATTACTGGGATAGACACGTGAAGTCAGAATGAAAAATTCAATGCCATAGCCGGGATTTGAACCAGGATCTTCGGCTCTCCGTGCCGATGCTCCAACCAACTGAGCTACCATTTTGTACACTGAAGTGCCATTTCCTTGATAATTTTCATAAATACCAATATTTCTGAGTAATTCTTGTTTCTATCTATTTGTAAATATCATATGAACAACATAATCTAGAATTTTTGGATTATCTGCAGTATAAATATTTTTTAAAAAATAATTAATCATTTGTTAATTTTTTTACAAATTTTTACATAAGAAATATTAAAAAAAAAACTATTAAAGTTACATCAATGATTCTAGATAGTGTTGTTCACTAACATAAAATATACTTGCATGCAAAATTTCACTGCTATATATGAATAAATGTTGGAGTTATGAGGGAAACGGTACGGTACTTCAGTGCACAAAATTTGGCGGCCATATTGAAATAATAATTACCCATAACTGTAATAGTTAAATTAATTCCGAAAATAGTATGCAATTGTAGAACTAGTCAATATAGAGCATGCCAGATTACAAGGCTAGAGAGCAATTCATTGCTGAGTGGGAAAAGAATTAACTTCGCCTATTTTTCAGCATCCGTGCCGATGCTCTAACCAACTGAGATACCATGGCAACGTGCCGGTACAACATTAATTTCTCCAACTGACTCACAATCCCACAACATTAAATTCTCCAACTGACTCACAATCCCACGTTGTACCGGCACGTTGCCATGGTAGCTCAGTTGGTTAGAGCATCGGCACGGAGAGCCGAAGATCCTGGTTCAAATCCCGGCTATGGCATTGAATTTTTCATTCTGACTTCACGTGTCCATCTTAGCCTACACACGGCCAGTGTGAAAGAATTATCATTCCACTAGTGGTTTACTATAAAGCCCGGGTCTTTAAGCACTTACAGCTTGTAAGTCGCCATTGGGTTCGTATCTCATATTGAGAACGCCTGGTGGTATTCTGGGATTGTGAGTCAGTTGGAGAATTTAATGTTGTACCGGCACGTTGCCATGGTAGCTCAGTTGGTTAGAGCATCGGCACGGAGAGCCGAAGATCCTGGTTCAAATCCCGGCTATGGCATGGAATTTTTCATTCTGACTTCACGTGTCCATCTTAGCCTACACACGGCCAGTGTGAAAGAATAACACTGGTAAACAAAAATCAACTTTTTTTGTGTGACATGGATAAAACAAGGCATACCTTATGTAAAATTTCACCAGAAAACAGAAAATGACCTTGGATTTTCTCTATCACCCACTATTTTTTTGCTACAAAGTGTTTTGTGTTATACTGAAATATGTTAATTTCGGTATGTTCTTAATATTATATTTAATTCAAAATTTTATTACAAAATGTCCAGCAGTCATCAGCAAGCAAACTAGGACTCCATTTGCGTTGGTATCGCTTTTCCATAGTTGCAACAATGTCCTGGTGGATTTGTTCCCCATGTTCCTCGCTTACGGTACCCAAATTTTCAGGAATGAAATCGAGGTGAGCATCCAGAAAGTGAATTTTTAATGACATGTTACATCCCATTTTGCTGTAGGCACTAAGTAATTCAGTCACAAGGTCATTGTAATTTTCAGCTTTGACATATAACTTACAAGAAAATTGGTCACAACTGTTTTGAAAGCTTTCCATGCTCTTAGTTCAGCTTCATTCAGCATGTTGTCATATTTGCCATCTTTCATAATTTCTCGTACTTGCGGTCCCACAAATATGCCCTCTTTAATTTTTGCCTCACTAACTCTCAGAAATTTCTGTTTCAGATACAAGAACCCCCTTCCGTTCCGATCTAATATTTTTAAGCTAAGTTTAGAAGAATCAATAAATAGGCGCAAATTGCTTGGTTCATGTTTCTGTCCCAATGAATCAAATAAGTTGTCAACATCCATGCAGTAGCCTACACCAAAATCCCTTGTGTAAGTTCTTTTTGACGTTTTTGAAAGCCAGTTATATGTACGTCACCTTCGAGGAGATTACATCCTTTTAATATGGATGCTAGGAGTTCTGACTGTGATTTTGCTAGTTTTAAATCTCGAACTAAATCATTCAGTTTAGCTTTTGAAATCAGATGTGGTTTTGTTGAGCATTTTGATGCTTGAAAGTCTGGATCATTGTCGATTTCCTGTGCGAATTGCACAACATCAGGTGGATCACTAGCACATTCTTCTTCGTCCGAACTCCACGATTCTGGTGGGTTTGGGATAGGAAGTTCTTCACTATGTTTGACGTGCCGGGCTCATGGTAAATTGGGATAATGCACAGCATCCTTGGACTTCAGTCCGATGCCCTGTATTTTAGTGAGGTAAAAGTAACAATCTGTTGGATGGTTGTGGTTCTCTCCACACCATTGGTACTGCAAATCGCATATTACATTTTGCACCTTTCAATCAACCTGTTAACAATGTTACACAAGTCTTGCAACATATGTGAGGGGCCCATGACTTATCTTGATCTCCTGCTTTAACTCCGAAATCAAATTCGTAAGCTCTTCGCACAAGTTGGGTGAAATTATGTTTTTGCGATTTAAAAGTTATTTCTTCTCACACAACAAAAACTGTTGGCATTATTTACACACTGCCTAGGCATTGTATTGACTTGTTAATTCACAGTCAATCACAGTACAATAATAAAAATAAACCAAGTATGTAGAACACAAGCACGTTAGTAAAGACAACATAGTAAATGCAGTAACTTCATACGCGGGTAAATGCCTACTAATGCACAATCTCATTTGGGTGCGTAGGCCTACTTCTTGCAAGTAATAGGCTACACTGGAAGGAACTTGTCTTAACACACTGCTACACTCCTGAAACATGCATTACACGAAGTGGTACAATGTACATACAGCGACTCACAAAACTGTTGCAATGATTGCTGTTTTTTTGTTGTTTATATTTTTTTTAAATTCAGTAAAATATTATTTAAAAAATAATGAATGGTGGGGTAGGGTGGAGAAGAATGTCTTGTTTCATTCTATGGAAGCAACAAATGTATTATTCAGAGTTTATTTTAAATTTGTTTTCATTGTTATTGCAACGGTTTTGTGAGTCAAATGTTGCATACTTGCAGAATATAAACGCTTGTTACTAAAAATCCGTGGGTGTTAGGCAATTTCTGGTTTTAAATTTGTTATTAGGGTGCCTCAATACATCGGAAACACCTAAAAATTTCCATGTCACAAAATGTGTGTTTAACAGTGTAATCATTCCACTGTGACCTATTAGTGGTTTACTATAAAGCCCGGGTCCTTAAGCACTTACAGCTTGTAAGTCGCCACTGGGTTCGTATCTCATATTGAGAACGCCTGGTGGTTTTCTGGGATTGTGAGTCAGTTGGAGAATTTAATGTTGTACCGGCACGTTGCCATGGTAGCTCAGTTGGTTAGAGCATCGGCACGGAGAGCCGAAGATCCTGGTTCAAATCCCGGCTATGGCATTGAATTTTTCATTCTGACTTCACGTGTCCATCTTAGCCTACACACGGCCAGAGTGAAAGAATTATCATTCCAATTACTGGGATAGTTTGAAGAAAAGTCAAAATGAAAATTATTTAACTCAAGCATTAATACGTACAGTGGAATTTCATTTCTGAACGCAACCAATACCTTGCAAACAGATGACTTTAAATGTTTTTATAAGCAGTCATCATGTAAAATCATCGGTGGGCGTTTATTTTGAAACCGATGAGAAAATTTCAATGGAATAATTTGTCTCCACAAATGAAAACTCAGATTTTACATAGAGCAATGCCATATTAAGGGGGGAACAAACAGCTTTCGATACTGAAAAATAGGTGAAGTTCATTTTTTTTTTCTGAATTGTTCTGTAGCCTTGCAATCTGTCATGCTCTATATTGACTAGTTCTACAATTGCATACTATTTTCAGAATTAATTTAACTATTACAGTTATGGCTAATTATTATTTCAATATGGCAGCCAAATTTTGTGCACTGAAGTACCGTTTCCCTCATAACTCCAACATTTATTCATATATTGCAGTGCAATTTTGCATGCAAGTATATTTTATGTTAGTGAACAACACTATCTAGAATCATTGATGTAACTTTAATAGTTTTTTTAAAATATTTCATATGTAAAAATTTGTACAAAAATTAACAAATGATTAATTATTTTTTTAAAAATATTTATACTGCAGATAACCCAAAAATTCTAGATTATGTTGTTCATATGATATTTACAAATATATAGAAACAAGAATTACTCAGAAATATTGGCATTTATGAAAATTATCAAGGAAATGGCACTTCAGTGTACAAAATTTGGCTGCCATTTTGTAATAATAATTACCCATAACTGTAATAGTTAAAGTAATTCTGAAAATAGTATGCAATTGTAGAACTAGTCAATATAGAGCATGCCAGATTACAAGGCTACATAGCAATTCATTGCTGAGTGGGAAAAAAAATAACTTCTCCTATTTTTCAGCATCGAAAGCTGTATGTCCCCCCTTAATCGTACATTTCAACTTTTATACGACGTCTTGAGGAGATGAATTTATACGTCAATAACAGCGGATAGGCTAATAGGTACTTAAAATAATTATTAATTGTAATTTTTCTTTGCAATAGCAGCAAGCATTGCAATGTGAATTGATACACCGAAAAAACGACTGGCTACCAGAAAAGAAGACATAATACATATAAGGTAATGTAGTATGTGTGTCCTTAAAAGTACTGGACCGATTTATGCGTGATTATTTTGCAAAATGATCCGCATTGTCCGGAAAAGGTTTAAAGCTACAGTAATCCTCGATGTGACCAGTAGAAAGAAAGTTAGGGGCCTAAATGTTTTATTTTGGCAACTCAATTGCAATTCAGTTCTCATGACAAAAATAATTTACAGTGTTTATATAGGGCTTTGGCATTTGCATTTTACTGGGCTTTGACAAATAATTATAATCAGGGAGGCTATTGATATAATTCTTTTTTGTAAATCAATACTGGAGTAAATACATATCGGGTGTGATGCCTCACTTAGCTTTCTCTACCCTGGACATGGACAATGTTATTTTCTCTCATCGCATTTTTATTTAAAACTAACTTAAAATGCCCGGTGTCGCTCGAATTTTGTATTTTGTAAATTCGAAAAAACTTATAAAGGACTTTCTATTTTCAAACTCTAGGTCTTTATATAGGTATTTAGAATTTGAAATGAGGAAGAACGACTTATCACACTCAAACTATTCCCTCAGAAAACGCTATATATAGCCTTTTACAACTCATAGCAGATCCCCACGGCTTCGCCCACGGTGATTAATATGGGGGAGTTGATATAGGATTTTACCAAAACTCACAGATATTGATTAAATATAATGTTAGAAGAAAAAATGATTTGAATCACTAACACAATCCAGGTGTCATTCCTCAAATATGTGTTTCGCATAATAGTGTGAACTTAATCTTCATTTTTGGTGCTTAAGCCCATTATTTAAATCAATGTTACAATAACTGGTCCAGAAAGTTACGCCACTGTTCGTAATGAGTAATGAGATTTCAGAGAATGATGAAAGCATCATTCTTTGAAGTTTCAATATGTTATGGAGCTTGCGCATCATAATTATACAGTTCAAGGTCTTCATGTCACTCCCCAAGAACGTGTTTCACCTCCTGAGAATTCAAACGTAGAACACTGGGTAAGTAACAATTAGACTTGGGATATTAGGCTCTAAAAAAAATTAGTTTTAGGCGCCTAGAATAGGCTTTTGAAACAAGTAAGTAGGCTTTTAAAAGATAAAATAGGCACTTAAAATATGCTTCAAAAATGTGTAAATAGATAGAAAATAGACTTTAAAATATTACAATATACACTTAAGCTGTAACATGATCTTTTTTTACTGCAAGAAACGTGGTATACCTATTCTTAACAGAATTGACTGCAAAATTAGGCATCTCGAACTATATTCACTTAAACAGATGTTCTTTCACTGGTGACTTGACACAGTAGTCCTTCCCCCTTAATCCTCCCCCTCCGCGTCAGTCAGCACTGCTTTAGCGACAATTGTTTGGAATAATCAAGTTTCTGTGAAAAACCCACCTCTGCTGTTCTGCTTTTCATTGAGGGATGTCCATTATAAGATTGTAAAAATTACAGAAGTTGAATGTTATTTTAAATGTACAAAATAGGCATTTTAGGCACAAAAAAGTAAAATAGGCTCTAAAGGATCAAATAGGCATTTTAGGGCACTATAAAACTCTATAAATGTAAGTGATTTACCATGAAACGTCCACATATTTAAAAATTTTCATGTTACTTCATAAGTAGACCTGGGATTTTAGGCTCTAAAAAAATTAGTTTTAGGCACCTAAAATAGGCTTTAAAAAAAGTAAAATAGGCTTTTAAAAGAGAAAATAGGCACTCAAAATAGGCTTTTAAAAGAGAAAATAGGCACTCAAAATATGCTTTAAAATGTGTAAATGGAAAGAAAATAGACTTCAAAATATCACAATATACACTTAAACTGTAACGTGATCTTTTTTTACTGTAAGAAATGTGGTATACCTATTCTTAACAGAAATAACGGCAAAATTAAGACAGAATTAAGAAGGAATTTATTAAAAAAAGTTATGGATTTTTTGAAAAATCATCAATAGTAAACTAAAACCTTAATACTAAAATCACTTAACATAATTACAGCACTGTAGGCATCCCCTAACGAAGTATTTGCGAAGAACATTCACTTTCATTCGTAATTTGCTTTGCAGTACATAACAATGATCTTCTCCAAATTTTCCACAGTCAGGCTGTGTCTTTTGTCTTTTAAAATCATTTTGAAGGCAGAAAAAGAGCGCTCCACACTCACAGACGTTAGAGGGGCATAGGAAAATTTACCTACATTTTTCAGTTCAATTTCTCTAGGTATTCAATAAAATTTGTAATTTTGAACTATTTCATTTAAGCCACTATTACTCTAAAGTTAATTAAGAACAACAAAGTTTATTTTGTCAGTTAAGAAAGTTGACTTTCAATAACGGCTGCTGCCCAGCTCATGGCCTGCAGATATTGGGGGGTCGTGTGGTCAGCACGACACATCCCTCAGCCGTATTGTGTTGCCTCCATAACCACTGCTCACTGCAGCTTCCCAATTGTCCTCATGACGCTGAGTCAGCGCCGTTCCAGACCTCATAGCTGTCTAAATTACTGCCGGTACTGGAAATCGAACACATCCCACCTGGATGAGGTCTCTAAAATTAATTAGAGGAGCCAATATCGACAAAACCTTGGTCTTAGATTAATATGAAAAATACACATACCTGTTTATTGCAGTACTGGCAGAAAATAATCTTGCCATCAAAAGCCATCCCTGGATATTGTGTAAGCCATTGCTGTATAAGCAAGCTCTTAGTTGATTTTGTTTTAGGCATCACGAACGAACCACTTCACTTGTTCTTTCACTGGCGAATTGACAGTGTGTCTTACTACCTGCTACTTGTTCTTTTGAGCTAATCCTCCCCCTTCCCCCGTCAGTCAGCATTTCTTTGGTGAAAGTTGTCTGGGAAAATCAAGTTTGTGTGAAAAACCCACCCCCTGCTGTTTTGCCGTTCTGCTCTTCATTCAGGGATGTCCATTATATGTTTGTAAAAATTACAGAAGTAGAATTTTATTTTAAACATACAAAATAGGCATTTTTAGGCACTAAAACAATGAAATAGGCTCTAAAGGACCAAATAGGCATTTTAGGGCACTATAAAACTCTATAAATGTAAGTGAATTATCATGAAACGTCGACATATTTAAAAATTTTCATGTTTTTTTCTTAAGGAACAAAATAGGCATTTGCCCTAAAATCCCAGGTCTATTCATAAGGAACAAAATAGGCATTTGCCTTAAAATCCCAGGTCTAGTAATAATACACAAAATAATGGGGAAATAACGAAGACATCATGGTCTGTGACTTATTTCCCCTTAGCTATATAATGTATGTTTCATATTATTTCATATATATATACAAAGTCGATTCGTTGAAAGATAATAAACAATTAAGATATTCGATAATACATTCAAATTTAAACCTTATAATAATGTATTTTTGGGAGGCCCCGGGTTAAAATCTCGTGGCCAGCCAAATTGACTTGAGTTTTCTCATGGTTTCTCCATTCTTAAAAAGGCAAATGCAAAATTGGATATTTACTACCATGAATCATCCTCGCTGTTTCATCCTGCATCATATTATTAAAAATAATATCAGTTAAAATTTAACCGTTTCAAAAACACATCAACAACAGAAAAACGGTTGCACTCCATTAATTGCATGGCCTACGCCTACTGGTTTATGGCCTCGATGTTCAAAGGAGTATAAAATAAAGCAGAATTTAAAATACAGTAGAACCCCGATAATTCGAGCTAATTGGGGCTGAGGCTACCTCGAATTACAAAAAAAACTCGGATTATACGGAAATATCACTAGGTCAATGGGTAAATCATAAATAAAATGTTTAATGAGCACAATAATGGTTTTAAAAATAAAAAAGTTATTCCTCAGGTTCGCGAGCGACCCCTGGTGATCCCGTAAGGGGATATCCTCAGCGTATTTGTTACCGGGGTGCGCCAATCCCCTACCTACTTAAACCTAAGGACACACACACACACCCAGTCCTGAACCCGGGAAAGGAATTTTTCACTACTGAAAAATTCCCGACCCGGCCGGGAATCGAACCCGGGCCGCCGGAGTGGAAGGCAGGCGCGCTACCGACTCACCCACAGAGGCGGACTTTAAAAATAAATAAATAAATAAATAAACAATATAGTAGGCCTGTATACCTGTGTTACGCCTGCATGTATATTGGCAAACATTTCCAATTTGCTACATCGGCATCCTTTAAGGATCAAGTCATTTGGTGGTATAAATAAAACCAAGCCACTGCTACCAAGCCGTTGCTCATGAGAAGGTTGAGAATCTAGCACCCGCTGTCTGTTTCGTATAAATAAAAACTTCTCCTCCTTGCCAAGCCGCGGCTCAGGCTACTGGTAGCAAGTGCTTGGACACCTGCATCCCATATCGCCCGACACATAGCAGCTGAGTAAACAAACATGCCACGTGACTGTCTGTGCAGCGATTTAAAATTTAAAGTTTAGTATAATGCATCAGAATGGTTGAAGAAAATAGTGTATTTCAAAAGCAGATCGTGCAAATTCTGAAAATGCACAAACGAGTACTGAATAAAGCTCAACTGCCAGAGTGCACAAAGAAAAAAATCTCTAGCAGTAACTGTTTTCAAAAGTCAGCTAGAACGAGAATGTAACGCAGTTTTAACTGAAAACCAGATTTTAAGAAGTATTAGTAATTTGAAGAGCAGGATAATGTAAAATTCGACCTGAGACTCACTGCGAATAAGCCTATAGTCTTAAAAAATTGGGAGAGAACCCGAGAAGAAAAGGAAAAATTAGAAATATAAGTACTGAATTTAAAGAAAGAAAAACTATTTTGGGAGAAAGAAAAGAGACAAGAGAGTGAGGCCTAGTATACAAAAGTCCTGGATATCCAAAGGTCCTGGGTTCAAGTCCCAGTGTCAGAGGAATTTTTCTCCTACAATATTCTCTAGTATTCATGTTTTATTAGCAAACCTTGATTTTAGGGCACTAAAAATTATGTTTAGGCTTGTAAATTAATATATTAAGCATTTTACTAGAACAGTAGACAGATACAATTATACTTATTTCTAATAAACAAAAGTTAACATGTTATACTAATAAACACATTTCATACTTAACAGTGTCCCACATTAATATATGTAGTTCTTTTATTAATATTTCATTAGTTCCCATAATTAATTAATTTATAAAGCACGTTCGTTTAGAATCTGCTTGCTATATAATAGATTTGAAGTTAACCTATTTAGTTTACAGTATTACAATTTGAAATAGCGTTTTAGTATATTGCGATACAATTGACGTAAGCGGTGCATACGGATCGAGGAAAGAGTTTGAAAAAAACGAGGCGCTTGCATACTGTTCTTTTGCACGATGAATATTTATATCAATTTATTTATATTAATTGAGCTATTAGCTGAAAATATTATGTATATACACTATTGAAGATGGATGTTATATTTTAGAAAGTGATTCGCATATGTTGGTTGTTATGGGGACCGAATATTTGTCCTGTTAAAGTCGCCTTGGTTCCGGTCTTTCATAAAGGCTTGTATTATGATGATTTTACTTACGGCACTTGTGCTTTTGTAATTTTTACCGCACGGAGATTTCTTTTGTTTTCATAACAACCAGATTGCGTGCGGGAATGTCAAGTTACGATCCACGGCAACAATATTCGTAAGTACCGCTAATTAGTTACGTCGTTCAAAAAAAAAGAATTAATCACGTTTGAAATATTTTAGTTCATAGTGATACCGGTAAAATATGAGAATGTGTTAGACCTATAATTATATTTTAATTTTGTGATTATTATTATTATTATTATTATTATTATTATTATTATTATTATTATTATTAAAAAGAAAAATAACAAAGTTAAGTTACACATGTTTTACAATTTTATTGTACAACCGATTCTTTACATCTGTGCACATCACAATCCATACATTCCTTATAAATTACTCATATTGGT
Source organism: Ectobius pallidus (assembly GCA_964059195.1). Lineage (NCBI taxonomy): Eukaryota > Metazoa > Arthropoda > Insecta > Blattodea > Ectobiidae > Ectobius > Ectobius pallidus. Next base: position 81,187,306 of record CAXKWD010000001.1, read on the forward strand.
TAAAAAATCACCCCCATGAACCACGCCAATACGATTAAAAAACTTCACTTGAGGAAGCTGAGTCCGCAAATGAGGTGCCTCAGAAAAAAGCAAGCCGCTGCTACCAACAGAGAGCCGCGGCTTAGTTTTATTTATACCAAATCCCAAGCAGTGGCTAAGCTGTCAAGGTCGTTGAGCAACGGCTAGGCAGGTGGCTGAGGAAGCTGCGTTTTATTTACACCAAACCAAGCAGCTGCTATGAATTAGTGAGTTTTGAGCCGCGGCTTGGTCTTATTTATACCACCAATTGTCTGATCCTTAATGGAGTGGAACGGGAAGGCGGTGCCAGGGCCGTAGCTAGGCGGTGGCTAGGTGGGCGACCGCCAAGGGCGCAGGTACGAAGGGCGCAAAATTAACCATGAAAAATCCCGCTTTTTTTAGGCTGGTGCAATTTATCAAGCAATATAAATTCCACGTTAGTGGAAGAAATCTTTCAGGTTATTAAAAATTAATGCACGTGAACTATCTATACCTATAGTATTATGCCGATTGTCTACAAGCAAAAAGCAGTAATGCAACGTCCTTTAATTAACACGATTCATATTGACAGAGTAAAACATAAATCATGAACAGTATGGAAAGATAAAACGACAATGAAAATTAATATGTACGTTATTATTGTGATGAAAGTGGTTCAACTCAATCCCTTTCCAGCTGATTGTCGTCCTCAGTGCTACTACTATCGGCAGGATTGATTACAAAGCGATCAACAATGGCATCGCTCATACTGTTACATGCTACATGCAAAAATGACTGACCAACTATATTACTACAACAGAAAAAGTCGAATGCGCAGATCTCAATTCCTTTTGTTATTACTATTTTATTATAAATTAAGTGTGAACTAAAATTTCTTATTTTAAAAATGTTTAGTTTTTTTAATCACACAATGTATTAATGTACATTAAAATTAATTTCTGTAACTTTACATTGAATAATGTGATCCGCGGCCGATGCACGCTCTGCCAGCTGGCAGTACACATGCTGTTTGTTTTGATCAAGTTCCCTTCTAAGGCCGGCGCTGATATTATAGTAGCTGCTATTATTTTTAATTATATTATACTGTATTGTTATTAGGGCCCGGATTCTGATGACCTAAAATTGTTTGAAAAATGACCTATAAAATGACCCCAAAATTTAAAGAAAATGACTTAATAATTACAAAAAAAGACCTAAAAACTTATATTTTATTTACAAAAAATGATTATTGTACACACAAAATTATAGAATAATTTGTACATAATTGTTAAAACCTTAAATTCAGAGAGGATGTTGTAGGTCTAAAAAACTTTGATTTTTGCTGTGAATATTCTTTCCTTACGGAAATTTATACTGGCACTGAGGCACTGGCGAGTCAAACTTCGGCATTTCCTTTTGCGGTCTGCCGGATTATATTGTTTATTGAGGATAAACAGTAGTTTGCATTCTCAAATACAAGTAGGTGGCAGACTCTGGTGCCAAGTCAATCTAATAACAACAGTAATGTAATACAACATTTTGGCGTTCCTTTGATTCTAGTTTCCGACTGAGACATGACAACACTTTAACATAGAGTGTGTCCTTCTTGCATTAAACAAACACTTCAAAGACAGCACCGCTGGGGACGAAATAAATGCCCTAAAAATATAAAATTGCATACAATGTCAAAAAAATGACCTAATAAAAATGCATTTCTATAATCTAGAGGCCATGATTATGATTTATCTACAAATTGGCAATGTCTATGCAGCATCAATAAAAAAGATGACATGTCATTAGAATCCGGGCTCGGATTATTATTGTATTTTTTAACTAAGCGATTTTTAATTTAAACAGTGAAACAATATTAATGTTTGTGTTGTTTCGTCTCTTGTTGATGTTTGCGTTGCTTCTGCTGTATAGGTAAGAATGATTTCGGTAAAAAAATGTGCCAACTAAAACTACCACGACGATCATATGTTAGTCAACATTATTAGTTTTGATCTATTAGGCAGTGGTTTTTTTGAAGAAATGGGACCAAAAAAAAAACCTTCTGCAAGCGAATTTAAGAAAATCAGTTTTACAGAAATTTAAAAAAATTGTTCATTTGGAGGGCGCAGATTTGTCAAACTCGCCAAGGGCGCAGAAGGACCTTGCTACGGCCCTGGGCGGTGCTACTAGGAAAACACTTTTAATTACCATTGTCGCTGAGCAGGGATTACTTTAACAATACAGTATTCTTTTCTGAAAGAATGGTATGCACTGTTCAATTGATTGACACGAGGTCCCAACAAAGAAAGATCGAACCTAACGGTTTCTGTCAATCTGTAATAGAAATGCATTAGCAGTCTGAAGCCAAGGTTATTTCTGTGTATTATGAACGAAACCCCTAAGTGGGACAGTTTTACCTGCATTTTTGTGCATGGAAAAATTGAAAGAAAGCTCAAAATGTAACACATTTGGAAGTGCGTAAAACTTACATGCGGACCCCGTATAAAAACAGGATTTTACTCTAGTTTTATGGAAAATTTTAATTTTCTTAAGACCACCTCGAATTACACGGAACCTCGAAATACCGGGGCTTGAATTACCGAGGCTCTACTAATGGATTTTAAATTCTCTCGGCCGAAGTTTTATCACACTTTGGCTGAAGGGAAGTGAGTAACAATATATGCCTACCACATACTCACCTGAATTACGGTTCTGCAGATGACGACAAAGTTGCTATTTTTATAAATTCATAATAGGCCTGCAGTAATTTATTAATCTGTGAGTGTAAATACTCTAAAAGCGTAAGTTCATGTTTAAATAAAATTCTGCTATGGAATTCAACAGATTGGGGAAAGGGAGTATCATACGTAGCCTACAGTAGAATTCATGCAGTAACGGTAGTAAGTTCACAAGTTCTTGTTACTTTCTCTACCCGTATCCTAGGTAGGCCTACTATAGGTAAAAATGTAAGTAATTTTGTTCGACTCCGAAATTTGAAGTTGAGTTTTTAACATAAATACACGTTCTGACGTCCCCTCAGAAACATGTCTCTGTGCGTGTCTGTGTGTCTGTGAACAGCCTAACTAGAGAACGGAAGATCATATGAAAACAAAATTTTGCATTAGTGTTAGGCACCTTCTGGGATTGTGGCACGAAAATGGCGACGACTTTCTCTTACACCGGTATTTAGTATTACTTTACAAGAAAAAAATACTTTTTCACAGTTTTCTCTAAAAGGTCTCTAACTGTATAGTTTGAATTGTGTACATGAGGTACTTAACTAAGAGCTGAAACGTTTATTTAAAACTTTTTTTTAAAATTCTCTGGAGGGTAGTTATAACCCACCCACCGCACTGGTTGGAGAAACTCAGTTTTGCCTGGTGAACAATAAAGCTTTGCATCAAGCCGAAACAACTGAATACGCGCTCTTTGTAATTTGGCCTGTTATTTTTTATCTGAATGTGAAGTGAGAAAGGCGTAGCCTATTCCCCATAGTCAGGGTAAAGGAAGTTACGTGAATCCATTAATCAGATTTTATTTGGGCTATGTATCCTTCGGGGTTGCGATACGATGTTATAAGGAAATTCTCTTCATTTTTACAACCAATTTGCATGAAGAGAATACCATACATAATACAGGGTGATTCAAAAGATCGTTTACAACGTTTGGGGGATGATACAGGAGGTAAAGTGAAACACTTTTTTTATCCGACACAATTCTGACAGATGCGCCATTTCGGCGCTACCATGGCGTTTTACTGTTGTCGCGAGATTATGTTTTAACATCCGTTTACCTCAATACACACATGAAGGGAATACGTTTAGGTTATAAACGGTTTTCAACGTGCCTTTCGTGCACCTGCTCACGTATGTCACATATTCTTACTAAAGACCGTGTGACGTGAGCAAAAATGTCATGTGTGTGTTAAATGCTTTGTGCAACTGCAGCAAAACAAACAACGAAATCAGCTGCCGTGTCTACAGTGTCTTAGCTGTTTCATTAGCTGTTTCATTCCCTCCACAGGAAGAAATTCAATGGAGTTAGATCAGGCGATCGAGGTGGCCCTGGTACTGATCCACTCCTGCCAATCCAGCTACCCGGAAACCTATTATCTCGGTCGTCCCTGACATCACGATCAAAATGTGCTTGTGCACCATCATGTTGAAATCACATGTGATCTCCAATTCTTAGCTGGACATTTTCCAACAGTTCTAGTAGGGCATCAAGTACAAACAGACGGAGCCTGTTAGATAACAGCTAAAGCCCAACCAAGTGGTCATCCTCTGTGCCACACTCTGTCATCCTCTGTGTGTGTATGTATGTATGGATGTATGTATGTATGTGTGTATGTACGTATGTATGTATGTATGTATGTATGGTTAAGCGGCTGAACCCTGACGGGGTCGCGCACGTAGGTCACATAGGCGGGTCCATGTGCCACACCATACATTGACTCCAAACTGCTTCTGATGGTGATCCACAAACGATGCGCGAGGTTTTACAAAGTCCCAAATATGGCTGTTAAAGAGCTGTTACGGTGTTAAGAGCTGTACGGGTGTTAAAGAGCTCCCGTCTTGTGAAATGAGAACTAGTAAACTAGAGGGACGTTGATCGTCGAATTTTTCAGACCTCCTAGTGGACAAATGGAGCATCTGTCAGAATTTTGTCAGATAAAAGTAGTGTTTTATTTTACCTCCTCTTGTAGCGGGTCGCGACTTCGATGTTGGGCGCCTTGTATAAACCACTGGTTTATACTAAATTTATATTTTTAAAGTCACTGCGATTCCCTCCAGCTATGCCAATCGGTCACCGAACAGTTAACTCTATCCTCAGGGCAGAGAGTGAAGGTCAATGATATTATTTGCTAATTGAAATAATATTCGCAGAATTCAGCTGTTGTAATTATTTATTGCAATTACTTAAAAATTGTCCAATAGGATGATCAATACACAAAGTCTCGTACTAATAGTTCTTTTAGTAAAATAATATCAGATAGATTTGCAATGGTATTATAATGGCTTGCTTAATAATGGAATCTCAAGGTCCAATTAATTAATTTTGGAGAATTATTTAAAAATGCAGATATTAGTTTCTTTAAAATGTCTAAGTCAAATAAATTATATGACCGGAAAAATTCTAAGTTCAATTAATTGATTACGTGTAAAATTTCAGAGTCCAAATAATTCGTCGCGCTGAAATATTCTAAGTCCAATAAATTATACTTGAGAAAATTTCTAGGTTCAATAAATTATTCTGGTGAAATTTCTAAGTACAATATATTCGTGAACTTGCCGCGTGTCAGAATAAAACCTTCGGCACGAGGCCGCTCGACAGAATGATGCTTACGGCACTATGCCGCGTATCAGAAATAATGCAGACGGCACGCAGCCGCTATACAGAATGAATATTCACTACACTTCAATAAATTAGCATAGACTGCGGAGAAAGACTCTTAGGCTCCCCTCCATTAATTATCATTGGTGGATCCTGGTCACCTGACCTTAAAACTTACATTTAATTCGCGATCTATATGACCAATCGCTAATTAGCTTATACACCAAAGTTTCCACCTTTCCCGTTTTACCCAAGATGAGAGTCTTTTGTATTACCCTTTACTGATAAAATCTACGTCTTATTGTTCACAGGCCATTATAATCGCAAAGCTATTAGAAGTTCTGCCTCAAGAACAAAAGACTGACTTCTAAAATAGATCAGTACCAACACTTTGTAAGGAGGGACACTGTAACAATAGCTTGCTTGTTCCTGGGCTGCCGTTTCTACCTCTACTGCTATGATGGTTACCTGAGCACGGGAAACCCCTGGCTTGACTGTGCCTCTCCCAGTTACTTGCTACTGTTAATAATGTGCAAGATTTAATTAAAGTCTATTTACTTCTTCATGTGAATATTCTTAATAAAATGTATACTACCACTGTTTATTTTATAATGAGCTGAATCTTTTGAAACCAAACACTAAGTATGCATTACAAGTTATCAATTATATAAGTCAGATAAAATTATGAAGTTAACATTACGTTAATTATTCTTATTAATTCAATGCCAGGCTGCTTGGACCGCTATACTTTATCGTCCCCCAAACATTATAAACAATCTTTTGAAACACCGTGCGTATTACGCCTATACTAAGAGGCAAACTTTTATCTGGGCAGAGGAAGTTATGTGAATTTCACATCAGGTTTTTTGGAAATAACTTACCTGAACTTAAATAATACATAGGCCTGAATCATTTAAAAAACAAGATGTATTAATAAATATATTTGTACTGTTACCTACTTATATCAGACAAAATTTCTGGACTGACTAGACTGGGCTGCTAGAAACTTTATGTCCTATTGACTAGAACAGATAAAACTGCAGTATTACTATAGTATATCCCAAGTAAGTTTGATCCTGTTCAAAACAAAGGGGAGGAGAACTCTCAGAGAGTTCGCGGAAAATTTGCATCATGTGACAAAACGTGATTGGTTAATGTCATTAGCATGCGCCATTACCAGGGTGTGGCTTGCTAGTGGAGAAGTAGTGTTAGTAAGTTCATGCAACAATAATATCAACATTTTTTTCGTGAAATAACAAACTCTCACTGGCATCGTCATCATCAATTAGCAAACAAAACATAAAGGATTCATTGTTCACGACGACCCTGCGGGACACCCACGCATATCTTACTCTCTCTCCGTACTTGTATTTCCCTCTTGTGTATATTTGTTGAAGATAGAGTGGAAGTCCACCGCTGTGGCTCAGGGGATGCGTCCAATCCTCTCACGCAGCGGGCCCGGGTTCGATTCCTGGTCGGGTTTTCCCTCACCTATGAGACAAATGTCAGGTAACTTTAGGCCCTTGTGGTCCCCGGATATCATCTGGCCGTCATTATCATCTTCATCCTCATCCTCGCCTTGTTCTGAGTGAGTGTGTGTGTGAATGGTGTGTATCGTCCTATGTGTTCGTGTTGTCTCGGAGGTGGCCCCGGCATTGGGCTGATCACTCATCCGGGGAGGCCCTCCATGTCCTTGTCTGGTCAAAAAAGTATGTATGTGATCCAAAGGTAATCCCTCTCCCGACAGGTCGCGGCCCTGTAAGGCCCGGGCGGCTTGGGTCGCTTAAATCCTAAAAGGGAGAGGTAAAACTACGAAAAAGAAAGAAAGAAAAATAGAGTGGAAGAGAGTTGTACTGAGAATAAACAAACTGTCATTATCACGGTGATGACATGCGTTCTCACGTGCGGACTATGACAGCCACGCCTCTTTGTTTTGTACAGGATCAAACTTACTTGGGATATAATATAGTGGTCATCACTTCTGAACAAAAGAAGTAAAATGCATGGTTTAAACGCAATGAGTGTTCCAGGTAAGCTATTAACTTGACATAACAACACGTTTGTATTCCATCACGGCGGACAGTGTTCGATTCCCGGTACTGATAGTACCGAAATCGATATTTTGTTTACGATATCCGATATTTTAACATCGATGTTTCATTTCCGATAATACTGTAATATCGATAATGTTCTTCGTTAATATCGGGGGTGAGAGAGGACTGAAACAAAAATACACTATTGTAACATATTTATCATAGGTAATCCCACGAGAGTTGACGAGTTTATCGATAGATTCGCGACTGCGCAACTCGTCAACTCGAGTTGGATTTATTAAGACTGTTCCATGAATAAAATGTAACGGACTATATAAATAATAATTACTTTCGAGTTTTGTTGTATAAAAACAATACTAACAGTTGTGAGATCACGGCATGCTGTGAATCAACCATCCATGGATTGATTCGAGCTACCGTGGTGTAATCAGTGGTACCAATATTGCATAGCCTATATGTCATAGTTAACTTCATTCAGGTAAGCTAACAGCAGAACAGAATAAAAGCACTCGAACTGGCTTGCACTGAATCAAAATTGTGTTCTTAATCATTGCACATTTCTATTATTTCAATTTTCAAAGAAGTTATGTTACATAAAATAATCTGTTTTCGTGCCGCTTAGTGGCAGCATCTGACTATTAATCACTGCACACGGATACTCGCGTCTCCAGTAACGAGCAGACGGTTTTATCGCGAAAAACACCCTCCTCGCGATTCCTACAAGAATATTGCAAGATAAACGGCCGTGATTGGTCTATTTCCGAGAAATTGCTAAATGTTATTGGTCAATATCAAACACTCGGCGTATGAGTTGAATAGTCTATAAAAATGGGCAAAATAAACGTTTTAGGCAATATCAAGTTAAAATTGATAAAAAAATTAAGACAAAAGTTTAACGTATTGAACTAACACCTATGAACGTTTAAATACACTTATTTTCATCATTTCTGGTCGTCAGTTTTAATTTGTCTGCCAAACGGGCGTCTTCTACTCATCAGAAGTAACAACAACAAGCAGTGATGCTAAACCATTCCCTAAATCGCTATAAGGCATAAATTTGCCTTAACCGACAGTAGGTTTGTTCCTAGAGCACTCAGAAACCACAAACACATAGTTCACGCAAGCGCAAGTTTCTACGTCAATGTGCGCATATGTGAACTGTGAGTTGTTGTTACTGAGTGCTCTAGGAACAAACCTATTATCTTAGTAAAACTGGATTTTCATTACCACGGTCCTCTACAGCCCCCTTGTTCCATGATCATCCTTCATGTCATTCGACCTTATCCTATCGTCCAAAGCCATAATACAGGCTTCGCGGAGGTACTTAGCTGCTTAAGGAGCGGACACTTTCCGTCTCCCCGCCTATGTCCCGAACCCTTTGGGAAGGTATCCGCCCGGATCGATCCCTTGAGTTCCACGAGGACCTTCTTGAGTACTCGCAACGATGGCGGATTCGAGTACGGTGTGGTCGAACTTGGCAGACGGACAGGTGGAGTTGGAGATGGGGTGGGAGCTCTGTTGGGTGAGCGGCTAAGGGGGCATCTGCAGCCGGTGGGCCGGGAAAACACTTCACAACCATTCAAACCTATTTATTGGGGTGTACATTTGTATAGTGGAGGCAACTTCTACATATGCAACTTTCTTCAAGGCAATGCCGACAGCCCTTATAATCTGCAGTAAATAACTTAAAATGAGGGTGTCTTGGTCAATAGAGTTGTATATTCTAGATTTTCAGCGTGTTTTCGTGGGCGTTGAATTTACCTGACAGCCAATAGAATTTCGTGTGCAACCAATCAGTGCTCATTTCTGAATTTTTGACATTTAAGCTATGACTCCACGTGGACACCAGACGAGTGCCGTTCAGTCAGTACCATACCTCTCCTTAAGTGCCAGACAATGGCTTAATCCTCAAAGCATCCCGACTGTCTACATAGGTCTAGCCTCCACTATTCAAGCCTCTGTTTGGCTGACGTTCCTCGCCCTGTACCAGCTTCCTCGATTCTCTACACATCATGATCCAAATGGTGCATAACTCGAAAATGGGCCACGCTATAGCAATTTTTTCCGCCTCAAGGCGGACCCCAAACGCGTCACAGCAACGGGATTGTCATTCGATACACAAAGCCACATATTAAACTTTCAGTTCACGTTGACTCGATACTATTTTTGGGGGCTTTTTATTGCCCACCTACCTTAAAATCGATAAGTCCACATACCCCACCAATTGCTTTCGATGAAGACTGTTCCTTCAAGCCTTACTCTCGACTATAACTCGTAAACTATTTTTATAACTCGCCATGTCTATTCATTTATTGATACGGTATTACATTCTACTATTGTAGATACCGATACGTTAAATTTTAGTAGTGTATTTTCAGTAAATTTTACGCATTTTCGTGTGTTGATTTGTTCAAGTCGTCATCACATTTTGGATAATTGGCAGCTTCACCCAAAGCGACACCACGAATTTGCCATACGGTTTTTTAAAAAATTGAAAAGAAAAATGTTCTCTGTAGGATTTCGGTATTATACCAAGGTAGTAAACAATAGGCTACAAGTTGATACTGGACTCTGCAGCAATAATATCATAAATTAACAATGTAGTGACAATTAGTGTCTACATAGAAAACACTGAAACGCAAGTATAAGAAAAAAATTGTGGGAACGAAACTCGTTCATAACGATAACCAATGTAGACTTAAAAGCTAACAGGAAATCGAACAATACATAGGCATTTACAGTGGTTTTAGAAAATGCAGATTATAATTATTCTACGGACTCATCCAGAGAATGAACTCTGGTCTGTGGCAATCCCACAAGACATATAGTCGAATTCTATGAAAATAAAGTAAACCAAAAATGGGCACCATAAAAATGGATCCGATGAACTAAAAAACTGGCAAGAATTACACAAGAAGACATCCAAAAAAGGGAAAATTGTAGATTTGAAACTCCCAAATGGCATGCTAACAAAATGGAAAACCTTAAAAAGAAACAAAAACAATTTCGCCACAGCGAAAGGATGAAAGAAATATGGGCAAAATGGAAATAAAGAACTGTGGTAAATATTTTGTGTAGTCATTTATGAGCTTATTTGCGACTAATTATAACAATAATAAATAAATAAATATTTATTTATTTTAAAATCTCAACAGTTACTGACGCTTGTTATACTTCGTTCTTCTGACAATCTCCTTATGAGGAAAGTACAAATAAATAAATAAAAATAACCTAAATAACATGGATAATAATAAATCACACTTTACCATGTACTGCAGCTACTTTAAATGTAGAGATGATTTGTAGTATTTTAATGAAATTTGTTTTCATTATAATAACTGAAATTTTCGTTAGCCCTATAGAACAGGGATGCTTGTCCAAATTCACTCTTTCCACAATACTTCCGATACTGCTTATGTTTACTTCGTATAATACAATGACTCATGTGCTTGCGACTGTATAAATTAGAGGTTAGCATGCCGTTACTTTAAGCGATAAGTTCCTTTATTAAAGACATTCGGTAAATTTGTCACAGAGACAAATTGAAGAGCTTTTAGCAAAAACAACCTTAGTCCAAAAATTTGAAAATTGAGTTTTCTGTGTCATTGGGTGCTACAACCTACTGGTCATTGTTTAAACTGCATGATATGGCAAAATTTGCTATAGTCCCTCAAATATAGGATTACAAAGTTTACTAACTTTAGCAAAAACAACCATTGTCCATTCAGTTTTTTGGAAATACCACCATAGTCCATTCATTTTTTTGCAAATACCTAGTGAATTTGCTGATGGAAGTTAGCTATCATGCAGAATCTGTTTCTTAGAATCACCTGTTTCACTGTTGTGTAAAGCATTGTCACCTCTGATGATAACAGCAGTAGAATCGAGGATCCATAAACATCCTAGCTCATACAATAGCTAATATTGATATTTTTCAATAACATTAATAGTGTGACGTGTAATTAAGAATTTGAATAACATTTGTCTTGTTTATTATTTGATTTTATATTTTTTCTTTGCATTCTTAAAAATTTCTTAGATAGTGGATTAAAATTTGTTGGCAAAAACAGCCATAGTCCATGTCTCTTCAGCTTTCAGGTCTGGTTTCAGGGCACTGAAGTTACATATAAAGGAAAATTATTATATCAAAATATTTCTATATATATTTACTTAAATATAAAATAAATTTTAAATTCATAAAGTAATAACTGCCAAAGGGAGAAAGTTTTTTGCTTCTACTGAAAAATTTGGTTTTTGGACTATGGTTGTTTTTGCTAAAAGCTCTTCAATTGATATTAGTATATAGCCTAATTTAAGAAACCTTGCAGCTAAAAAAATAATGAAAATAAAAACATAAAAAATAAAGTTTTACGTAGTAATAATAAAGTAACTAAGGCGCTATTTGATCGCCTTCGAATTTGTACAATCTTATAAAATAACACCATTATGTATACGCTACTAGTGAAAACTACTCTGTAAAAGTTCCATTGATACAAGTAGCATTTCCTCTTTGTACAGTGATGCTTATTCGGTGTGTGAGATAATGTTCACCGAAAACTCTAGTGTCTCCTGCAAAATTTTGCCGATTTCAGCAATCAGTTCAGGTCATCCCGTCGATTGCGAGCCTGGGGCGAAGTAAATCGCGGGGCCAGTGATGTACCGGTAAATGAAACATTCCATATTATTTATTTTATTTATTTGTTTAATACTTTAATCATGCGGAAGTATTTTAAAAATAAAATATATTAACGGTAATTTCGGGGTACGCCGTAGCGTAGTGGTCGAGGCGCTGCGCTACAGACCGGAAGGTCGCGGGTTCGATTCCCGATGAGGTCGTTGGAGTTTTTCAATTGGCCTAATCCTTCTGGTGGCACTATGGCCCTGGGGTCGACTCAGCCTCTAACAGAAATGAGTACCAGGAGCAATCCTGGGGGTAAAGGCGGCCGGTGCGTAAGGCTGACAACCTTACCACCTTCAAGTGCCGAATGTCCAAAATCTAGGAGCCTCAACCTCCTGGAACCCTCTGGGCCTCCATGGCCTGTATAGGGATCACTTTACCTTTACCTAACGGTAATTTCATTATACGTGTTTAAAGTTATTCTATTAGTTTTAGATGAAAGATAGGCTACAATGTAACTTGAAATAGTGATTACCACAATTATAATACAAGAAATCAGGATAATATCTATAGAACATTTACTACTAAGAAAGCCATTGATAAGGTTTCTTTTATAATTGGTGGCATGCTATATAATAAACTCCCAACACAATTTAAAAAATTGAAAATGAAATAGTTTAAGCCAGCTTTAAAGAAATTTTTAATTGAAAAATGTTTGTATAAAATGGATGAATTATAAGTGTAATCTCTAGTGTAAGCTTTTATTATTAACTTTATTTCGTTGTAATTGTACTGAAATGTACTATAATGGAATGCTTTGTATATCAGTATAATGTTTTAGAATTTGACGATGCTTGAAACATCAATGTAAGATGTCTATAAGTAAATTAATTAATTAATTAATTAATTAATCTTTGTTAGCCCTTGTCCTGGATTCCTATCAGAGGCATCTGCACTGTACAATTTACATTTAACTAATTTATAATTACATAGGTTGTCTAAATTATGTATAACTTAATCTAAAGAATAGACTACATTTATATGTATATAAACAAAGTTTAAACATTTAGGAATGAAAAACATTGATTTTAAAACTACACTAACTACTTCAACTACAGTGAATGTCAAATCCTGGATTTTTGTAGATTTATTATTTACATATCCAGCTTGCGCTAACTTAGATTTTTTCATAACAACTAAAGTGATATCTCACTAGTTATTTAAAGCAAGACGAAAGTAGGCCTCGTGTTAACTGCTGTGACGCAGGGGTCGAGCTCACTCTTCTCACGCAGCAAGCACGGTTTTGATTTCTGATCGGGACAAGATTCCAAGGTATATTTTTACGCCGGTGAGACGAATGTCGGGAAACTTTAGGCCTCGTGGTCCCCGAATGTCATCTGGCAGCCATTATCACATTCAGCTCAATACAGCTAACCTTCTAGCCTCCGGAGTCCCTAACAATCTACCCTTTAGTATGAATTAATCATCTAATAGCTCCACTATTCATATAAAATGGACCTCTCGCCTTGCTCGGCATGAGTGTGTGTGCGACTGGTGTGTCTCGTCCTATGTGTTCGTGTTGCCTCGGATGTGGCCCCGGCATTGGGCTGATACTCATTTTGGGCTCCGTGATTTAATTACCCATAGGCCTATTCGGTGAAGAGTACAGGTTATGAAACTCGTCATTATACAGTTACATATGTACAGCATAGCAGTTGATCATTGGGAAAATGTCATTTTTTCACTCGCTGTTTTTCATGCATATTTTAGTGTTTTGCTTTGCTGCTTTTCGTCGTATTTCTCTTCCAGGAAAAAAAACACTGCTTTCAGAAAATTTAACCCTAAATTGCAACTCTCTCTTTGTAAATGAGTTACTGACAGGAATTGGAAAGATAAACATCTGCTTCAGCAACCGCATATCGGAGACACCAATAATGGTTTAGCGCGTCATATCCAAATCTGTTCTTCCGATTTAGTTTTGTCAAATCGTCAGTAAGTTAAGTAGACCGGGAGTACAGAATATGTATGACTCTGGCCCCCTTTGCCCTGGATCCGGTAGAGCGTGTTAAATTCCGGGATTAACCCGCCAAAAAGTGAATTGTAGCAACCATAGGCACTGACTTTTAACATTTATTTCGGGTGCTCACTCCGAAAAGGAAATTAGCATTCAAGTTGAATATAACTTCTGTAGAAAGTCCTTCTTCATTATAACAGACAACATTATTAACAATAAACATATTAATAATAAACATAAACACTCTTATAATAGTCAGTTTTTCAATAATTATTCCACTGTTAACAACGTAATCACATTTTTTAGGATTAATAAAATCTTAACATCCTTCTGCCACAGAAGGATGGCTTTTTGCGAATTATGTTTCCTGCTATTTCATCCAAATCTAGATGCATAGCTTCTTTTCAGTGTGAATGATTGCAACAGCATTCATTCGCCATTGAAACATGGTAGACCTCGTGTAGGATTTAAGTCTACGGAGAAAGGAGAATGATCTCTCAGCAGTAGAGGTAGCTAGTGGTATTGTAAGAACTAATCTCATGAACTTATCAAGTTCTGTTAGCATATCACTAAAAGAAGCTTCTTTCTGAAATATGTAGGCCTATATAAATATTACTGGGGGTGCCGTATGTGTATGTATATAAATATTACTGGGGGTGCCGAGCACCTCCAATAATTATTTTGGGAGTGATGAAAGTGCAAAGTTCCCCCTTTCACTGATGAAATAACAAAACCACCATCCTCACTTGACAGGCAAACAGCAAGACAGCAAATGAGCATAGCGAAGTTAAGAATAACAACTTCAAGTTGTATAGGCTATGCTACTCCGGTGTGAATGCAAAACTGTTTGTGTTACTTGATATCCAGCTTGCATTCAGACACCTTGCAGTGTGAGAGCCTACATAAGCTGATATTTCTGTATATTTCAGCTATTTTGGCAAAACCTAATTATGAAAATCTAAAATAGACACTCTAAAATACATTGATCTCAGTAAAAAAAAAAGTCATACTTCTCAAGGTTACCGAGTCAAATACACCATTTTTTCTTGTTTTTAACTAGAAAAATAATTTAAATTTGTTATGCCTACATAAGGAATATTATATATTTCAGTATATTATAAAGATATTTATGTAACCATAAATATTAACTTATACATGTAAATAGGATACTAATCACACATTTCAACCTAATTTCATCACAGCCTAATTTTAACCCTTAAATTCAAAATATATCCTATCGGATTCAGTGATCTGTCTTAAGTAATGAAAAAGAAATTGAAAGAAAAAAAATTAAAATCCATATGAAATTACAGAATAAGGTACAAGAAATGTTGATTCTTTCTTGTACATTTATGGGTTAATTTACCTAAACAACTTAGCAAGCGGTATTATGACTTCTGTAGATAAGTAACTGCTGTGGATATAAAGATGGTATTGGAAAGAGCGGAAACAGCTTATCATTGCTGAACTTTCGATTGAGTGAGAAACGGGTGAGTCGATAAGATAAGAGAATGCACATTTGTCTAATGGGGAGAAGTGTCAAGTTAGTATTGGATTGATACCTTCTCGGATTATTCTGCAACAGGTTGCACTCAGCCCCGTAAGGACAGTTAAAGATCTACAGTCTTACTAATAATCCAGTTGTAACATTTATACCATGAATATACACAGCTGAGGAGAAAAAGTGTACTAATAATCCTTGCATAAGGCTGAATGTGTGCAACCTTTACACAGCCTGGCCCCCTTGTATAAACTTGACGTAAATAATCAAGATGGCCGATATCCGTAACAGCCGGTCGTTTCGTAGATGTCTGAGATTGAATTTTGAGGCTACGCATATTCTGAGCTGCTTTTTGCGGAATTATAAACATTGTTCCTTGTTTGCGGGACATATTTCCATACTTGTACCCATGATTACAGCTTTCTGAAAACAATATAATAAAATACTGAAACTAGAATTACTGTCTGCAGACGATCCATCGTTGTTTGCCCGCTGCACCGATAGATGACGTTCAGCAGTCCCTTCATAGCCAGGTGCTAGTAACGTCACAACTAGAGTGACGTATTTGATGACGTTGGACGTACAAACCCGGTGTAAACTCGGCAGTTACACTCCGATTATTGGTAATGCGGCTTATGCAGAACTTGCACGGTAAACAACCAAACAACCGTTCAACGCAGATATAAGCAGCTTTTATTAGTAAGGCTGCTAGTTGATAAAGAAACTTTTCAATAATATCGTTCTATATACAGACGAAGTAGCTCTTGCGACCAAAAAAAAACATTAATAACTTCCCTGGGAATCTGTATTTGCCATCTATCAATGAATCAAAAGACGATGTAGATGATTCAGAAGTCGGATGGTAGCCCTGTCCTTTCCATCGGATGTAGTAACAGGAAGTTTAATTTAGTACAAGATTAATAAGATGTTATTATCATATTATGAAAATTTACAGCAGATGTAACTCGGTACAACTAGGAAACATGAAAAATAATTTTTGGCCAGGAAATCTTAAAATTTCACCTCTGTGAGATGTGGCAAACGAGATTGTAAGCCAAGTTAGATTAAGTGTCACTTAATTTTACGTGATTACTACAGCCTATTTGAAGTAAATTAAGTTTCTCTCACTTTTGCACATGAATCGTATGTAGGCCTACCTATGAGTAAGATAGACGTAAACATTTTGTTTGGTTTTCTGCAGCTTGTTACTTCCTCTACCTGCATCATAGGTAGGCCTACTATAAGCAGAGGAAGTTATTGTGTTCGACTATGAAATTCGATGTCGAGTTTTCAACATTAATACACGTTTTAATGTCCGTTGAACCCAAAAATTATATTTTCAGAAACATGTATGTGTGTGTTTATGAGTCTGTGATCAATTTAGCTGAGAATGAAAATTCGTATAAAAACACAATGTTCCTGTTTGGATTAGTTATCTTTTGGGAAATGAAGATCGGCGATGACTTTCTCTTACTTTTACTATCACTTAACAAGAAGTACGTTTTATTTATCGCGACTTCTTCGAAAACGGCTGTAGCTATTTTGTTTAAGTTTTGTACATGAGATCCTTATATAAAGGGCTAAAACTTTAATTTGAAACACTTTTTCGTAAAAATTCTTTGTAAGGTAGTTAGCCATCGTTTAGCATCATTAGCTTCGAACTTTAAGTATTGTGTGGCTGAAACGACTGAATAGGCTCCAATATAACTTCTTGTTCTATATTAGACTTAGCCTACTTGAAGTAAGAAAATTGTATTGCCCATGTTTTAAGATAGAGAAAATTATGTGAATGCACCACATAATATTTTCTTTTGTTTATTACCAGGACATCTATCAAACTTTCGGATTCCAATCACCTCCCCTCCCCCGATAATTTGTTCCCTTTTCTTGCGATCATGCTTTACCAGGCATCCCGGATTTCAAAATACAGATCCTTATTTCAATAAAACACCCCACGTCCCTAACATTTGTCACGGGACGTTAATAAATCCTGTATTTCAAAACTACAGTGCTTTGCAGATGACAAGCCCTATGTCCTTCAACTGCATATATACGCGGTCCAATCAGAGACGGCGAGACGGAGGGAAGACTCTCACTGACAGCGGCAGCCTTTTAGCCTGTGCACGTGATTGGCGGTGAAGGAAAAGGCTTCCCATATGAAAAATACTATAGGCCTATATTTTTCTTCCGATAGTATCCACGCTTCAACGTAGTCGACAAACCGCGGAAATGGGCAGAGCTTCCGGTTCCGCATCTTGACTCTTAATTCATTACTACACTCGAACTTGAACTACATTCTTCCTATTTTCTGTCAGCGATTTTTGTGTTTAGACGTGGTGTTTGGAAGATGAGTATTGAACAAGCTAAAATGCGCAAACTAGCAGCTTCTGATAAAAATAATTCTACAAGATCATGAGCGGAACTAAGGTGGGGTATGGGGGGCTTTGCCCTCAACTCTCTAAGGAATAAAATGAAAATGTGTCCCTCCCAATACGATAAATTGATATAAAATATCAACAACAATAAATATCGTGGTACTTATTAATACAGGAAATCCTCAAAGCGTTTTTAAAAAGTGACTCAAACAATAACAACATGTCAGACAACTAAAGACAAAGCCTACTCAATTTAACGCCTACTCATGCTTCTGCCTGACTCCAGACACTGTCGTCGACGTCTATTTGCCTTGTGGTTTTCATCGTACTTATTGAGTTAAGAATATTATAATCAGAATACAAAGTTTAAGGCTTTAAGATTCTTTTTGGTAGATCTAGACAGAAGTAGAAGTATAATAAATTATACTGGAAAATATTAATTCCGTTACACCTTCCGTTATTATTATTATTATTTACTTTTCGCGTGAAAGCAAAAAATAAACTAATTAACATTATCTTGTAACGATTTAGTTGTAATTTTACAAAATCTAACTAGTAGAACAAAAACAAGGTGAGTTGTAACAAATATGAGTAAAAAATGCTCAAAATTGAGTGTTTACTTGAACAATTTGACCCCGGAAGGTCTGCTCCCCATTAGATAACCCATAACTCCGCGCATGTACAAGATTGTATCTCGCAAGGAATGGTTGTAGAAAGATCTTCGTCTATGGCTTAAAACAGTACAAATAAATTTAAACAGGTTAGCACCTGGTAGTCACAGTATTCTATTGCATAATGATCAAGAGCTGAAACAAAAATAATAGCCTACAGTAAAATAACTTCTATATTTATTGCACAAAATTTTAAATTACGAGTAATAATGATACATTTATAACGCTTTCTAGTTTGGATTTGGATTTCGGTTATTTATCAATTATCAACATGAAAGCTTATAGTGCAGGCCGAACTGGCGCACGAGTATGCAAAACATTTCGGACGCAGTTTCTTTTCTGATTCTTAATTATGACACCTTACAGTATGTAGAAATGCAGGTTGCCACCAAATATTGTGGTCGAAGTTATCTTGAGCCGCCATTAAAGATGGCGGATGAGCCACATCATGTTTACGCCATTATCTCCGTGATCCCTGGTCCAATCTTTATGTTCTCTGTCTCAAATGAAAGGAAATTAAAAATACAACCAAAAATGTTATTGCACATTTTTTATATCTTTTACCCTTTTCAAGTTATTTAAGTGGAAAGTGTTTTTCTTTTAATATTCATAGAAAGGGTATACCGAACTGAAAAATAAAACTGTTTACAATTGGTTTAACAACTTTTTATATTTATTACGTGCATTCCTAGTAGGCCTACATACATATATTTTTATTTAGTTTTAAAGAAATACATGTTTGCAGTCCTCAGCAATACACACACATTCATACAGTTCATTTGCTTCTTTTTACAGCTGCAACTAAATGTCGTGCAGTGAGACCTACAAATGCACGGTGGTACTATGTAATCAAAAACTGACTTTTTTGTAACATACTTTGGTAGAAGTTCATTCCTTTTTTTTTCATAACCAAATTCCTCAAGTCTAATGGCTCGTACAAGGGGTTGAAAGCGTTCTTCCATATGTATTGGGCTGATGCACGTAAAGCATGTTGATTTAAAACTGAAGTGCATGGAATTCTGTCTAATGTCAAACCAAGTCCCACAGTTTGAGAAATGTATATATATATCTCACGTGCTTCCTCTGCTGTTCTGGTGTATTTATTAGTTTTAAATATAATTGTTCCAGAGCTGTTGACTGTGAGTGAGTGAGAGGTAGTCCATTTCCCAGTGGCTTATAGACGTATTGTGTGTAAGGTTGTTAAATTTCATTGGATGCCTTTTTCTTTGAAGATATTTTGCTAGTTGTGTCGCAAGCAGTAAAAGCGTGTAGTGCTGGTAGGACATTAGTAATTTTTTCTCCCAAAGAGTCAGATACTAAGTGGCAACCTAATGTTCTTGATTTTTTAGATGTAACTTTCATCCATAGGCCCGAGCAGTTATAATTTTTAAATTTTGGCCAGAAATGGATTGCCAAAACAAAAACGTCAGTATCTGAACTATGAATCATTAGCTCTGATCCAGGTTGTACAGCATGAAAAGCATGCACGTATATTCTGGTGTCTGCTTCAGTATCCGAAACCTCTGAAGTCACGGCTCACTGGATTTTGAAACATTTAGTTTCGTCATCAAATCTTTCAGATATCAACCATTCTTGATTTTCATTCAGTTTAACATAGTGATTTGCACTTTTGCATAGGAATATTACAAGTTCTTGTTTATTTGAAGAGCAACATATAAGATTCTTGATTTTTTAGGTATGTGAATGGATGGTCCCAAGTTTTTCAGTTCTACAGGACTGGAACCTTTTGCACGCCTTTTCGCTTACATATTCTTCATAGAAGTTTCATCATTTCTGTCGAAAACGATGTCAATTCTTGGTACGTTAGGTCAGGAATATAAAGAAGTTATTACTTGTAGAAAGCTCCTGCGAAGTCCCCTAACGTTGCATATTTACGTAGTTGAATGATGAACCCAAGAGCCATCCATTCAAATATATGAATCATACAATGACCTGACGAAAGAACATAGTCTACATCACAAGCGCAACTAACTTCATTTTCAATAACATTCATATGAACGTCCTTATCAGGTTTTTTCATGAACCCATGCAAATCAGTCAAGGCACGAGGATATTCTGCTAGTTCAAGACTAGCAATAGACTTCAGGTCATATTCACGTTGAATCGATAACATTACAATTTTATGGACGTCAAGAGATTCTTTTGATTTCTGAAGTTCCTTGTTTATGCCTTTTTGTCAATTTGTGTCTTTCTGCTTAGGAGCGTAGTTTAAATTCCGAAAACTTCCCCTCTTCATATGGTCGAAGACACTTTTTTTCTTTTTCCTAAAGCATAAATCAAAGAATTGATATTCTCCATGTTCTCCTAAAGCATAAATCAAATAATTCTTCTGCAAGATTTTCTTCATGTTCTTCAAGCTTCAAAATACAAGACGGTACACTTTCGTCTACCAATTTACCATTATGTACATTATGTAAACTCAGTACTTCGTCTTTTTCTGTAATTTTTTTTCTGACATGCTCCTAACCAAACTCTTTAAATCAGCCTCATCTCTCTTTACTCTAGAGGGACTCCATTCATTATGCGTAAATGAATCCTCGGCTGCTCCTGTAGGATCATTGTTCATGTCACAAAATTCCAGGAGTACATTGTGAATAGCACTCTTTGTTGGATACAGAAGTATCCATTTCCCCATTGCATCTTTTGTGTGTGTGATTTCAATCAATCCACCAGTGATCGCTGATGATCTTATCCGTAACTGCTCAAGAGCGAGATCACAAGCTACAGAGTTGAAAGTTCCTGAACTCTTCTTGACTGACAACATACCCCTTTCAAGATCAGTTTTCACGCCATCTGGAAGTTGAAGCATGTCTTGTAAGTACATCGTGATACCACGAGCATAGTTGTGATGGATCATAGAAAAAAGTATGGTAACATTTTTCTTACAGGTGCAATATGGAGTTCAAAATTGCAATCTGTCAGCTTTCAACGAGTCCAACAGTATTCCAACCATTTCACAGTATTTCATATAGTACAGCATTGTATCTTTATTAGCGCTTCTGTGTGCCATGAAATCATTGAAGCTTTTAAAGAAATTTCCATTTTCCAGATCACATTCTAAAAGAGTGTATGTCTTACTGAAATCAGCCACATTGTGATCGGCAATAGCTTCCCGTAAGATTTGGAGTTTCGAAGATGTAAACAATTCCTCCAAAACTTGAGGTTCAGCGTACTTAACATATTGCTCAAGCTGCAAATGTAAGAGCTTCATAGAGGAGTTGTGTGCCCTAACGACTCTATTGTAGTGATTACCGTTTAATATGGATTGTAACGTATTTTCACCATATAATCCTGATTCTTCTGTCATAATAGATTAGACTTGACGGAATTTGGTTATGAAAAAATAGCAATGAACTTCTATGTTACAAAAAAGGGAGTGCCTGATTACATAGTACCACCGTGCAATTGTAGGTCTCGCTGCACGACATTTAGTTGCAGCTGTAAAAAGAAGCAAATGAACTGTATGAATGTGTGTGTATTGCTGAGGACTGCAAACATGCATTTTATGTTTAAAACTGAATAAAAAATATTTGTATGTACTAGGAATGCTTGTAATAAATGTAAAAAGATGTTAAACCAATTGTAAATAGTTTCATTTTTCAGTATACCCTTTCTACAGTGTGTCCCACGCAAGAGTTGGCCAATGACGCGGATTCCTGCGGCGCGGCGGGCACAGCTCCAACTCCCGAGCGATCGGGTGAAATATCTACGCTAATGAAGCCGCGATCGGTGTTATGATTCAGGTTCTCACATTTACAGTTAAAATTACAATGAAAATAAACACGTACCTCATCACAAGAGTTGTTGGAAATGTTCTCCTCTCGCATCCACACAACACTGACACCATTTTAGGAATTTTTTTTTCACGCGCATAAGTTCAGCTTCCGAGACAGAGTTCATTTCTCTTGTGATAGGCCTATGTGATACTGTCTTTAAGTTCTTCTAACAGTATGTGAATATTATTTATGGAGAAACTTGAAAAATAAAGTGTATAGGTCAACTTCCCGTACATTACAAAGGAAACGGCTGAAATATCTACGCTAATAAAGCCCGCTGTTGGTGTAATGGTTCAGGTTCTCACAAAGAAAAACATGTGATTTATCTGGCAATACTGGACGTGTGTCGTTGAACTACCACGACCTTGACTGTGTCAACAAAGCAGGTCACTATTCCTTCTGCTTGTGACAGTGTAGATTTGTTGTTACAATGCCACGACATAGGCCTACGTATACAATAGAACAGAGGATATTTATGTACGATTCGTATGTGATTACATCATCTTGCAAGGCCGCAAGACGTCGGTTTTTAGAAAAATTCCCAGGTGTACGTCCTCCAAGCAGAGAAGCCGTGCGAAAACTTGTAAGTAAGCTTCGGGAAACGGGTTCGATTCTCGATAGGAAACGAGAGACCAAGCGGCGCGTACTTACTGAAGAGAAAATAATTCTATCTCGGAAGCTGAACTTATGCGCGTGAAAGAAAATTTCTTAAAAAGGTTCCAGTGTTGTGTGGATGCAAGAGGAGAACATCTCCAACATCTCTTGTGATGAGGTACGTGGTTATTTTCATTGTAATTCCAACTGTAAATGTGAGAACCTGAATCATAACGCCATTAGCTGCTTTATTAGCGTAGATATTTCACCCGCTCGCTCGGGAGTTGGAGCTGTGCCCGCCGCGCCGCAGGAACCCGCGTCATTGGCCAACTCTTGCGTGGGACACACTGTATAATTATTAAAAAAACACTTTGAACTTAAATAACTTGTAAAGGGTAGAAGATATCAAAAAATGTGTAACAACATTTTTTGTTTTATTTTTAATTTCCTTTTATTTATAAAAAAGAACGGATAGATTGGACCAGGGATCACGGAGATAATGGCGTAAACACGATGTGGCTCATCCGCCATCTTTAATTGCGGCTCAAGATAACCTCGACCACAATATTTGGTGGCAACCTGCATTTCTACATACTGTAAGGTGTCATAATTAAGAATCAAAAAAGAAACTGCGTCCGAAAAGTTTTGCATACTCGTGCGCCAGTTCGGCCTGGTCTACTCGTATTACATGATCCCAAAGCTCCAACACAATTTTGAATAATAATAATAATAATAATAAATAAATTTGTTCCCTAAACATAATACATATTATGTAATAGAACTCGTCAGTATATAAAAGTATGAACATGATTCATTGAAGATTAATTTAAATATCTTCTCGTTGAGATTCTACAAATTCTTGAATTGAATAAAAAGGATTTAGCAATAACCACTTATGAAGTCTAGTTTTAAAAATCCTTAAGGGAAGACTAGTCAAGGCCATAGGCAGCAGATTGTATAATCTGAGTCCCTCAATTTTATAAGATTTTGAGGTTATATGGAGTCGATGATATGGTATGTCAAATTTTTTTCCATGACGTGTTTGGTATTCGTGTACACTATTTCTGATAGGAAAATTTACTTCATTTTTCTTTATGAAGATAAGTACATCATAAATATACAAATTTATGACTGTCAAAATTCTCTCAGATATAAATAAAGGTTTACAATGATCAAATTTTCTGGAATTTGTTAATATTCTTATTGCTTTTTTTTTGTATTAGTAAGACTTCATGCATACCCGTACCATTTCCCCAGAGCACCAACCCATATCTCATTACACTTTGAAAAAAAGCAAAGTATGAAATGCGTAGGTACTCAATTGGTACATGATTCTTTAGAGCTGCAAGTAAATAGATCACTCTAGATAACTTACTGCAAACGTAAGCAATTTGAGTTTTCCATGAGAGATGTTTATCTATATATATTCCTAACAATTTTACACTATCAGATACATCACCTAAAATATCATGTGTCGGTCTCATTACCGTATACTTTTTGTTCATATTGGCGATTGCAAGTCTGCGGTTACTGCTATTATGTCCCTTATTTTTACCTTAACTTGGCAGTTAAAGTTATTTACACTTTAAAAGCTTACAAATAATCTATGAGCAACTACCATAAATTTTCGAGCCTATACACATTTTATGGTAATTGCTCATAGATGATTTGTAAGCTTTTAAAGTGTAAATAACTTGTTTTTATCAACTAGTCTATTTGTACCTAGGATAGTGAATTAGAAAATCCTTGTAATGTTACACGCTACATTGCTTATTATATTTTTAACGAAAATCATAAGACTACTCTTATAATGCGTTAAGTGATAGCACACTTAATGCATGTTTTATTATGTCTACTCAGCATAAAAAGTAATTAACTTACCAAAAATATACATATAGCCTATTATAGTTACTTTAAAAACCCTGTTGTTCTCCTTGGCGTAGCCTATTTGTACTCTTATGATGGGATAAGGAGAAAAGAGCTAGTTCATAGAAAATTATCTTTCTCCGAGAATTGTTAGAGAAATTGAATGCTGCAAAATTCGGAGCCCTATGACATCCCGTGACCCCACGCGGCCTCTTACCGTTAAACCCGCACTGCCCAATTGTTCAATTGTGTTCAGTTTGCGGCTTTTGTGGAGTGTGTGGAGAAATTAAGATGAATATAAGAATTTGGACAGAAATTGTGAGGAATATGAAACTTCGTAATTACTTAGATATAGAAAACAGGTGTAGGCCTACGCCGTGACGTAGTGGTTGAGGCTGTGGTATCAAACCGGAAGATCGCGGGTTCGATTGCTGATGAGATCGGTGAGATTTTTCCATCGGCCTAATCCTTCTGGTGGCACTATGGCCATGGGATCGACACAGCCTCTACTGAAATGAGTGCCAGGAGTACTGGGAGTAAAAGAGCGGCCAGGGCTTAGACATATAGATGACAACCTTACCACCTTTATGTGCCGAATGTCTCAATCTAGAAGCCCCTACCTTTAGGTACCCTGGGGTCTCCACGCCCATATAGGGATCACTTTACCTTAGGCTACAGGCAGAAACCTAGGATAGTAAAAATCTGCTCCCACCTTCGTGTTCTAAGGTTAAGCCATGACGTTTAAAACATTGTGATTGAAAGCCATGGCTAATGGCTACGCTTACGCTATCCACTTGGATGATCAACTCGTGACTGTTTAAGTGAAACTTTCTTCATTCATTGCGACTTTGTGTCAGTAACTACTTCTTTAAATATTTAAATATTATCTAATTCATATAATTATATAATAAATACATTATTATTATTATTATTATTATTATTATTGTTCTTTTTCATCACTTGTTTGTGAGTTCTTCTGTTGCATCGGCGTTTTTCGCAAGATGCAGCATTATATTGGTACATTGAGAAATGCTCTGACTATGGATGTTGTGCCTAGAATTACTGATTTTTGCATTAATTTAAGCTCTTTTGTTCCCATTCCTAGTTTTCTTAGTCCTGTCATCGTCCATTTAGGTATAATTCCATTTGTAGACATTATTAACGGAATTGTTATTACCTCATCTTGTCGCCACAATTCCTTAACTTCTACACACAGTGACGTATATTTATCTATTTTCTCATTGAAATATCTTTCCAAGTTATGGCTATTTGGTATACCAATCTCCACCAAATATGTTGTTCTCTTTTCCTTTTCTAATAAAATAATGTCTGGCCTGTTGTGTGACACTGGCCTGTCAGTTATCACTGATCTGTCCCAATACAGCTTGTAGGCTGTGTTCTCCACAACTGGATCTGGTTTATACTCATAGTATGGTTTTCTCTCTTGAGTAAGCCCACATTTAAAAGCTAACGCTTGATGCACTATACCAGCCACCTGATTGTGGCGCTTAAGATATTCATTCGAAGCGAGCGCCTGGCAGGCTCCCGTGATATGTTGGATTGTTTCAGAGGCATTCCCACATCTTCTGCAGATATCATCTTGGATGTCTGCCTTGATTATATATTTTAAGTAATTTTTGGTTGCTACAACCTGGTCCTGTATCGCTACCATGAAGCCCTCTGTCTCTGCAAATATATCTCCATCTTGAAGCCAGGTGTTTGATGCTTCCGGCTCAACATGTGGTCTGTGAAGGTCATATGCATGTCTTCCATGCAGCTCTTTCTGAGCCCATGTACTGTATATATTTGAGATTCTAACATCTTCTGTTTCAATGTCCTCCATTCCCGCATGCTGTAGGTTAAGAGGCGTGTAGTTGTTATCAGCCTGCACTATAATCTGGTGGAGCTGTGTATTTTGTTGTACAAAATATCGTTGAAGATTTATAATTTGCCGCTTACAACAATATTTGACATCAACTAGACCCCGCCCCCCTTTATTCCTTGGCAATATTAGCCTCTCTATTGCTGACTTAGGGTGGAGGACTCTGTGCTTGGTCATCAACACTCTAGTTGCTCTTAATACTTTTTCCAATTCAGTGTCCGGCCATTTAATTATTCCAAATGTATATGTCAAAACCGGGATAGCAAATGTGTTAATTGCCTTGAATGTGTTTTTACCATTCAACAGGGCCTTAAGGATCATAGTTACCCTGTTCAGGTATATTTCTCTTGTCTTATTATTATTATTATTATTATTATTATTATTATTATTATTATTATTATTATTATTATTAATACTACTACTTGGCCATTGTCTGATTTCAGAGCCCTGGACTCTAGGCCATACTCTGTGTAGGTCTGTTTACACTTTCGTTTCTACTTTGTTCTGTTCGTTCTGTTATTCCAATTCTTGGCAATGTGATAATTATTCTGTTTTGAATCTCTCTATCTCAGTATTTCATATTCTCTGCTTTCTGATCTTTCTAGTTTTTCTGTCTTTCTCTGTTTGACATTTCTCTTTATTTTTCAATCTCAGCTTTCTGGTATTTCTAGCTTTTCTGTCTTTCTTTGTTAGACATTAGTTTCTGTGTGTTTATCTTTCTCAGCTTCCTGATCTTTCTAGCTGTTAAAACTTTCTCTTGGTCTTAGATTTTTCTCTTTATTTCTCAATCTCAGCTTTCTGGTCTTTCTAGGTTCGTCATTCTGTGTTAAAAACAATTATGACTCTCTGATGTTACGGGTTCTTGTTCTTGAACTGTTCATGTTCCCTCTATTACCGTTCCGTGTGGTATACCTTCTTTCTATCTCTTCAGCTCTTGCTGGGGTATATAATAAATACAATATTAATACAATTATTAGCTATACCAAGGAGGTTAATCTAAAAAATAGTACAGCTGATGAAAGGTCGCCCCAAGCGCGACTATCGCCGATGATTTTCTATCATGCCGATTGTCCCGCCATAGGCTACCTCGCATAGGCTACAAGGACACAAATAGCAGCGAGTTTAATTCATGTTCGTGGTTTTAATTGTTATATTCACTATATGCTTAATTCGGTAAGTATTCGCTAAATAGTCACAATAAATGAAACTCGAGGCTCAGATTCTCTCAAGATAATTTCACGAGCAAAGAATACCTTTGATAAGTTAGCTGCAGAACATAGCCTATTATTCCCGAAAAAAAAAAAAAAAAAAAACTTGCCAAACGAATTCCCCGAAATAACGTCCAAATAGGCCTACTATTGCCAAAAGCAATACGTACAATCAACACTCGGGACACCTTCGAGCTTGTCTTCTTGCATATACTTAATATAGATAAATTATACTGATCACGAAAACAATACAAATCGAGATAACAGTAATTTTCCATTATGCTTAGGAGCTGAAAAACTGGTTCTGTCCGTCCGGTACCCTAGTAGGCATAGGCCTACGATCATCTCTGCAGGCCTCTTACGAATAAACAGCGCATTCTATTTCATCATCATTACAATTATGAATTATAAATGTTGACTTATTACACCCCCTAGAATTTAGTTTTTGTTATCAAAATATTAAGGGTAGTTTCATGAAAACGTTTTATAATTCTGATTTTTTAAAAGAAGATTTTGATAAAAAAAAAATAGATTTTCGAAACTAGTTACTTCAGTGGCTTAGTGGTTGACGCACTCCGCTACAAACCAAAAGTCACGGGTGCTATCCCCGGTGAGGTCGTTGGGATTTTATATTGGCCTGATCCTTCTCAGTCTCCAGCAGAAATGAGAACCAGGCAGTTCAGAGTGTACGTCTGGTATCAGAAGCACGAACATGCAGCTCACGCGATTTCACGCAAAAAGAAGACTACCTACCTGAAGATGATGAACTATCGCCGAAACGTATCATGTAGCCCAAAGCTACAATTTTAACATAGATCTGATCGTTTTGTGGATATGATTGTATTTTAAAATTTTAAAGAAATTTCATATTTATTAGGACTAGGCCTACTTATTGTTGATATACATAAGTTAATGTTTTATATGTTATTCTTAGGATTACTTATTGTTAATGTAGGGTAGATTATAATAAGAAGAGGAAGTGTTTGCTGTGCGCGATGTCCAGCGAAATCTACTGCACGCAGAGATCTGAAATTTTGAACATAGCTGGACTAAAGGGTGACCGAATGAAACTGGATTTTTAATTTCCGCTTTCGTTCTTGAGTTATGAGTGAAAAACTGGCAGATAACTTAAAGCATCAGTTGTCGGTATTACATTTAAATTATCAATCAATTGCAGGTGGCGTTGCTTTTTTTCTCTTCTTTGTCATAACTTGAAAATAAGAGCATCGTGATTTTTCAACATATCGCATGGAATTTTCGATCCCTTCAATTTTGTAAGCCCACCCGGGTCGATTCTTGTTTATAATGTCAAGGCCCGCAGACATCAGACATTTTCAACATAGACAGAAGAAGGATAATGAATATAGGCCTAAATGAGCAAATATTGATAGCTTTGACGGAACTCACTACCCAGGGGCTTTCTGGGCCAGAGAACTCCAAAATAAAGTTTTTTTTTCCCAGGCGGCGTTTTATAATCGTTGAATGCACTCCAAAGCCGGATTTTTAGCTGCTTCGTTATAATGATTAATCGTTTAGTTTATGAATGATTCGCGTGTAAGTGTCAATAAATATAATGCTTTAATGATTATGTTCCTAAATTTTATTTCATTATTGTGAGCGAAGCCGCGGACACCAGCTAGTAAGTTAATATTTTAGACAAGTAATATGTGTTACGTGCACAATGGTTTTATAATATTACAATTTCAGATTAGATTGTATAGCCTATTATATAATCGAGCACAGTTTTAAAAATTGATGTTAATACACTGGAGTAAGTCAGAAATCTGAATATTATAAATCAAAACACATATTTTGGACGAGTAAATTGATACCCATTTTTGTAAGTCATAGGGAACAATGCCACTTAATTGGCGTACGATAAATTCCTGATTAGGTTATTATATTTAAACTTTTTGTCATTAAAATGACTACGAAGCTAAATAAGTTACATTATTGGAAAGAATCAATCCCCCAGAAGTTTGGGCGTATTATCCACCTATAGTCCCCCGTGCAACAAATGATCCGGAGCATTTCCGCGGCTTCTATAATTTTTTATAATTTATCAAATTATCAGTTACCCAGGGACAAAAATCCCGGGGGATGGGGATTTTCCCACCCGTTGACGATTTTATGTAAATTCCCCCCACCAAAGTTTCCCCGGAGGGGAAAATTCTTTCATTATAAAACGACAAGGAAACGAAACAATACATAGGCTTATATTACTGAAAACAATGTGTCACTAAGTGATTTACTGTATCTTTCTATGAAAATTACAGAAATAATTCCTATAGATCATGGGCAATAGAATAACCACCCTTAAGCAACGTGACAAGTTAACAACTCTGCACATACTTGTGAAGTTCGGACTTTCCCCTCTCCCACACAATTTTTTAATGATTTCACACCTTGGTTTTATCTACCAGCTTCTCGATATTCTGAAGAAAGTGCAAACTATGACGATACAGACAGAAATTCTATGAATATCAGAAAACGTAACTCATAAAAAGGACACACTTGCAAAATCAAATAAACAATTAAAACAACTAAAGTAATAAAACGTTGACCATATACAGCTGTAGCGGTCAATGCTTCCCCATGCTCTAGCCTGACACTTGGACCTTGCTTGTCATTTTACTTTAAAGCGGCAAGTGCCTAGATTTCTTTCTCATGATATGGCATAAATTAGAAATTGCTCACCAACCTCGTACAGTGATTCCAATAATTAGAAACATCTATTTCAAAGCATACCCATGAAGAAGGAACATAGCCTATAGTGCTCTCATTTTCATCGTCTCCACTCGGCGAGTCATCCGTCTGCATTTCCTTTTGCGGTCTGCAGGGTTATATTACTGTTTATTTAGGGCAAACAGTAGTTTGCACTCTCAAATCCAAGCAGGTGGCAGACTCTGTTGCCAGGTCAATCTAACTCCATAATCTAACTCCGTAATATAATTAAAATTTTCTGTTTCTTTGATTCTTGTTTCCGAATGAGACATGACAACACTTCAACACGCGGCTATTAACGAGTGTGCCCTTCTTGCATTAAATGAACACTTCAAAGAAAACTCCGCTGGGGATGATGATAGCGAGCAGTGGCGGTTCGTAGGTAACATTAGTGGAGGTGCTGCGCCAGAAAATGTTTAGCCTTTGATAGAAAAGATATGTAAAAAGAAAATTTATGAAGAAACTTGATAAAATCCTGAAAGAACATAATCAAAATGTTTTTCTTACTTTTATATAAATTGTTACAGTACAAGCTTGATCTATTCGTTTAAAAATGAAATCCATTCTTCT
The DNA here is from genome assembly GCA_964059195.1 of Ectobius pallidus. NCBI lineage: Eukaryota > Metazoa > Arthropoda > Insecta > Blattodea > Ectobiidae > Ectobius > Ectobius pallidus. The sequence continues at coordinate 81,218,502 of CAXKWD010000001.1, forward strand.
TGTTTTAATTTCCGCGAAAAAAATCAGTAATTTTCTCCTTGATCCGCCATGGTTAAAGTTTTCTGTTAAATAAAAGAACCGAAAAAAGATGAATCAATACAATAGCTGGAAACAAGACAATAACCTAATTCTACACTTATCACATTCAAGAATATGGTACATGGTTTTTAAGCACAAAACACGCGGAGCAAAAAAATAAAGAAAGAAAAAATAAAGAAAGAAAAAATAAAGAAAGAAAAAAAACTTCAAGTACCTTCCACCAATACGCCGCGGTCGACACTGTGGAAGCGACAGTGCTCTCGTCTGTCCCTCACAGCCGCGACATGCACCTTCCTACGTGGGGATGCGCACAGCAGTCAAACACCACGCCGCTGGAACTGTACAGCGCACAGTTCCATATAAAGATTTTCTTTTCTCTTTTTAATAAACTGGGGGTTGGCTACTGGCATTAAGCTTAAGGATTATGAATTGTACAAGTACAAAGAAAGAATTAAAGAAAAAAGGACTCATTACATTAAATGTTATCGATAATATCAAGATAGGGGTGCTGCAGTTCCACAGTGCCTATACACGAGCCGCCACTGATAGCGAGACGACTATACATGACACCCACCCTCTAAAGTCGAGAGGTACCGGAATATTTTCAATATGCTTTCTTTTAAATCTGCTGACCATGGAACAGCCGTGGCGAATATTTTATTTATTTATTTACGTCCACGTGATCATTAAAATGATATGGGACTTGGTATGTACAAAATATGTGACGGTATATACAATACATATAGGATTATAACTGATGTTTAATTAGGCCTTAAGGTTGGACGCCATTTATAACAGAACTTTGCTTTCCTATTTATTGGCCACTAAGTTGGATAGCCATTTATAACCATTCGTTAGTTGGGTTACGTTGGGAAGCTATTTATAAGAGTTCTTTACTGGTAGGTTAATTAGTATGTAGAAATGGGGATTGCCGGCTGTGGTGCTCAGGGGTAGTTGTTAGCTTGAGAAATCTTATCCGGGTTGTGGCTAGAGAATATCGGGGTAACCTGTGGGGGGGGGGCGGTGTTAGGAATTTCGGGTAATTAAAAGGTTTTATGCACTTTAAAAATTTATATATATTGTCCAAAAAGTCTTTGCTGAAATGCGGAATTAATCTAGTTCTTTCTGTTAGATGATGTAAGTTCTTGTAAAATAAGTATGTTATACGTCGTCTGTAGTTTGTTGTTAACACTTGGTAACTTGATAAAATATTATAATAATTACTTCACTCTTACGCGCTATCAATACTAATTTATTTACTTTCACAGATAATATTTCGTTGCTTCTATTTATATTGCGCGGACAAATATATTCAATCTAACTTTCACAATTAATCTTTTATTACAATAATGATAATCAATGTCTCAATAAATTGATATGACTTACGCGCTTCGACGCTTCTCACAAATTCTATTTCTATCGCGCGGATCTCTTTCACTTTGATTTAACAAATATTAATATATCACGAAGTTACTTTATCTTTATAATAATAATACTTAGCGTCGTCGTATGTCCTGAATTAGTCTGAGGTGTGTCGTGATGGTCGGTGGTCGGTGATCGAAAAGATGCAAAATTGTGTCAGCAATTTGCTAATGTGTCCGTAGGTTGTAGTGGGGGTGAACAGTTCCTATTGGTTGTGTCAATGTTTGAGTTTTTCCTAATTGGTGTAAAATAGTTTGGTCTGCTATACAGTTTAAAATAAAGTCCGTTTCTCATCGTTAGAACAGTCAAGATGGGTTGGTCATTAATTACTTGAAGTGTCAGATTCTCCCGTCGCCACAAAGTCGGCGAAAGCGGAAGTAGGAGGGGCTGGAGTTTATATTTTTATCAATAACTCTGTTAACTGAAGGTTATCATAGTATTGGTCATTTAATCCTGATGGGCTAATTTATTCTGCTTCTAACGGTACTAGTTTGTAATTGGTGTGATGAAAATGAAAAGAGTTATTAATGTTTTTATATTAAAATGATATAAAGAGTTAATAAAAAGTTATGTATAGTATATGAAACTGTAGGGGATGTTGTTGGCTATTGACAGGTGTAATTGGTTTCTTTGTCACTATTTCCTTTATGGAGTAATTAATGTTTAAAGTTAAATGTGTCATGTGTGGAAGGCTAAGCTGTAGGGTGCATATGGTCATTCGTACGGGGGCTATATATATTTTTACAATTACAATTACAATTTATTAGTCCAAAGTACACGAAAAATATATACAAAAGTTGATACACCCCCCGAAGAAGCAGAGCTTGTGTTCGGGGGTGGTTCAGTTATATATTAGAAATACTTATACTAAACAATTACTTTTAAAAAAATGCATAATTTGGAGAAGTATGACAAAATGTTATGTATGAAAGGTTAGAACATGTTCTATTTACAATACAAAGGTACGAAGCAATACAACAATAATACATAACAATTTATTTGTTCAAATTTTAGTAAAAGATAAAGAAATTAAGTTCTATCCAATATGATATTGTTGTTTGAATTGAGTACTAAGTACGGTTACAGGATACAAATAGTACACAGGAACACATCTAACAATATAGGTTGCACATAAATCAAATAGATACAATGTAGATAACACATCAATTATAATACATTCAGTGTACATTCAAGTAATTTACATTATTATAATTAACTTATTATGTCCTCTCCAAGCATTTAAGACAATTTTAAATTGAGTATAGGTTAATATTTAAAAATTCTTCAATTTTATACATTGGATTAGATGTAAGCCAGTTTTTTAGTCCATGTTTAAAACATTTAGAAGGTAAGTTGATGGTATTTTCTGGCAAGGTATTGAACAGTTTGATGCCTACATATTCAAAATTTGCTGCTGTCTTACTTAATCTATGTTGAGGAAGAACTATTAGATGTGCGTGACGAGTCTTATGAGAATGTATATTCGATCTTGATATTACTCTATTGTGATTTTTTTTACATGTATAAGTAGTTCAAAAATGTAGAGGTTAACAACTGTCATGATCTTTAACTCTATAAATAATGGTTTACATGGTGCATATATGTCGGCATTAGATATATATACTCTATATATATATATATATCAGGAAAGACATTTGAAACTAGTTTGTATGTGGCATTTAAATATTATGTTTTAAAGAGGATTCGCCAAATTTATGTATTCATCAGGGATGATCTCCCCTAGCTCTAAGTTTCATGAAAAGTAGCCCCCAACCTCATGAAAAATATTCCCCCTCACAAATAGGCCAACTCTGAAACTTCTATTTCTGTATTTGTAATTAAAACAGTGTCAATTGAAAAGTATGTTTAATGAGGCTGCTTTTACTTGATGTACGATGGGCGTTCGGAAATGATTTACAGTCTTAGTTTTTGTACCTTATTTATTAATGAACATGAATCAATGTACATGGAATCTCTCAACATACTCTCCACCGACGTCAATACACCGCTGTCACCTTCCTGGCAACTTCATTATTGCATCAGGAACCATTTTTTGGGGGGTACTAGGCTACACACCCACTCGTGAACAGCTGCCTGCAATTCCTCGTTGTTGCTGAACCTTTTCCCTGGATTGGATTTTCTTCTCATGTGTATGGTAGTGACACCATGATTTATCACCAGTCACCAGTTTTTTCAAACAGGCTCAGAAGGAGAACAGAGTTGACATCTGTCGTCGACTACTGGAAATGAACAATGCTGTCACTACCATACACCTGAGAAGAAAATCCAATCCAGGGAAAAGGTTCGGCAACAACGAGGAATTACAGGTGCTTAGTGCCCCCAAACAATGGTTCCGGGACGCAGTAATGAAGTTGCCAGGAAGGTGGCTGCGGTGTATTGTCGTCTTCTTCTTCTTCTTCTTCTTCTGCCTATCCATTAATGGATGTTGGCGACCACATGATGCATCTTCATGTATTGTCGTCGGTGGAGAGAAGGGCCTATATTGAGAGATCTCATGTACATTGATTCATGTTCAATAATAAATAAGGTACAAAAAACTACTATTGTAAATCATTTCCGAACGCCCCTCGTATATAACAAAATATGATACAGAATATATTTTAAAGAATTCGAAGAGGTTTTTATAACCGTTTGAAGGTATATAACTTGACCGTTTTTATTTTTTATACAGTATATAAAATGATTTTGCAAGAATTTTCAAAGCCTCTCTCAGAAATTTCAATGACGCACTCTGCGTCTTAACCCCCCCCCCACGTGGGCACCCTTGTATTCGTATTTATATTTATTATACTGCCTTTGGGGACAAATACAGGCATTTGATAGTCTACGAATAAAACACAAACAAGAAATATTACAAGATATTTACACTTTTAAATAAAAAATCCATTAAGAGTACAGAAGGAGTTTGTTATTAACCACTTGTATAGTATGCATGTAAACCTCTGTTTGTTGTAGTTTTTATTTTATCAGGTTATATAACATATGGGACTTAAATATAAACAAGGACGTAGAATCTCCATGTAGCAGTAGCCTATGTTTTCAGGCTCATTGGAAAGTGGTTTTATAATATCGACCACAGTCCTGAAAATGAATGTAATATCGATGTAGTAGGAGTACGTCATTTTTATGTACCGTACATGCCCTAAAGTTTCTTCCATACTTCAGAAAATGTTTACCTGTTTTTTTAAAATGTAAATTGTGTGATGAGGGAAATTTTGGGAAAATCCCATCTACGGGGACCATTTTTTAGAACCGAGATTCTCTTCATAAAACACTTATATCACACGAATTTTGTTATAGATAGATGTGTGGAGAGGAGATGTTGTCTTGGCGAATGATTTGGTCCGTCCCACCCACCCTAATTGATACACTTTCTTTTATTTCACGATCTAGCGAAAACTTCCTTTTTCTGTCCTCATCCTCCTGATTGGACCTTGGAGCTGCTCGTAAGAAATGGTGGTTGTGCTATTCAGTATATTGCTCCTTAACTAATATAAACGTTCCTAACCTAACAAAACATCGGAGGTATTCAGTACATTGCTCCTTAACTAACATAAACGTTCCTAACCTAACAGTTGGTAACCGTTTATCGCTCATAAACAAAAAAAATCACACAGTCCATGGAAATGTGAATATCGCGTGAATTGGTCCCCGTAATTGGGATTATGCCGAAATTTTCAATTTAATTTATGTCTAACGAAAAGTACTGATACGATACCATTATTCAGTGGCGGCTATTCAGGGGAAGTAGGTGAAGTAGCACTTCACCAGTATTTTTCCTTTACAATACGTATTTTTAAAGTTTATTTTCCATACCATGAATGTTGGTTTTTACTATAAATGCATCTGTATTTTTGAATTGCCCGCCACGCCACCACCTGGTGGCAAAGCTAGGAGACACTGAGATCCTGAGCGCGCAGCATGCTTCAAGTCGGCCGTGTGAAGGTGAACTGGAAACCACGCCCTCCGTTGCATGGGTAGTCTGGTCAACTAAAACTGAGGATATGCAAGCAGCAGTTTTCTCGCTTATCCCACGTCCCCATACCGACGCGAACAGACTACCCACGAAGCCGTCCCTCTTGTTCAGCCATATTCTTCGCCAGCACCTCATACTGTCAGCTCGGAGAAAGAGGTGGGCACGTTAGATCTTCCACCGTCTGACGCCGCCAAATTCGAATGTGTTAAATTCAGAAAAACCCCGATTAAGTATTCTGTCGCACTGGGAACACTAAGCGACTTCCTCTACCTCGATCATTAAAAATACTATTTTCTCGTCTCTTATTCCATTTCGGGGAACTCTACGCGATTTTCCCTGCCCTAATTATTATTATTATTATTGCTGCTATTATTACTATTATTATCATCATCATTATTATCATTATTATTGTTATTATTATTATTATTATTATTTTTTTTTTTGTTGCTATTTTCTCTCGTCACACAACTCACACAACGTTCGACGAGACGAGAGAAATTAGCAAAAAAATAATTAGGGCAGAGAAAATCACGTGAGAGCAGGGTCGTCGCGTGGGCGGGGCGAGCGGGGCGATCGCCCCGGGCGCCGCGACCAGGGGGGCGCCGTGGCAACGGCAAAAATAAAACAACGAACTTTGCAAAAATAAGTAGGATGTGCATAACATATTTTTTAAAGTTAGGTATAACTGAATTTTGAATATTACGTTGTATGTTTTTATTGAACAAATAAATATTTGACTTTACGATCACAGGAGAGACTGAATTCTCTGGCCTTCTTGTCCATTGAAAACGACGAAGCACAAAAAATAGACTTGATGGAAATTCTGACGACATTTACTCGTGCAAAAACCAGGCGAATGCCATTTAATGTTTAGTACCTTATCTTAATTTGATAAACGCGGTTCCCTTTTCTATATTCTATTCAATGTATGTATCGAGGTTTCCCACACTATTAATTTGTAGTCCATTTAAAAACGCCTATAGTATTTTTTATGATTGTTAAGATTTTCTAACATTACTAGACTTGTATTAATTTGATTTTCAATACAATCTTATAAAAAAAATTTAATAATTTTATTTCTGGTATTTTTGTTAGGTAATCCGATTAAGTGTCTCTTTTGGGCACAAAAACACAGACAGCGACGCAACTTTGCTAACGAGCGACTGGACGCGATGCTGCTTGCAACTTGTCCAGTTCACGTCGCCCCAAGTCGCGTCGCTCATTACGAGTTTAATCCCAAATGTTTATATGTAGGCCTATTTGATAGTGTCGCGTCACGTCGCTCGCTGTGTGTTTGTGTTCGAATCCTTATAGATAGGTGGAATGTCGGGTGGGTGCACGTGAGATTGAGTTTGGGGGGGGGGGCGCCTGACGAAATCTTGCCCCGGGCGCCAACAAACCACGCGACGGCCCTGCGTGAGAGTTCCCAGAGATGGATTAAGAGACGAGCAGTTTAGATAGGCCTACTCATAATTTCTAAAAATATTTTAGGTTTGCTGTATGAAATGGTATTTGCAGCACGCCCTCGGTTTGAGCCACGAGCCGCTACTGGGTGAATTCCATTATTAACATAAGCATGTGACATTTTTTTTTCTCTTCACCTAATTTTCCGGCCACGAGCAGCCACTGCCATTATTGTAGAATTTTCCCAGCATAATGATTGTTCATACGACATTGCTTTTGCACAGTATGCGAAGGAGGAATTCCCCGGCTCATAAAACTATTTTCCTGGCAGATGACAGCAATATTTTTTCCTGCCAGGGAAAATTATTTTCCCCCTCTCTTGCTATAACTGTAATTATATTAATGATTAAGCACCTACTGCAGGATCTATAAGCCGCATCATTGAAACACCGGTAAACATGACTGCATCTTGACGATCTTTGGTACAGTAGGAACAGCAAACCATTTCTCTAAATAAGTTACAATATGTAGTATCAATGAGTTTTTATTTGTGTAACAAGGAAATTCTTTAACTTCTGAAATTTCGGTGCGCGAAGGATAACGATGCAGGAAATATCTCTTCATCATGAAGCTTGATTTGCACCCTGCATTTGCAAAGGTTAAATTTGTTACGAATTTTCACAGTGCCATCTTTTGGCGAAATTATCTAACTCTAATCTTGATCGAGACTATCGATTGTGCGTTGTAGTTCTTTGAAATGAAATGCATGTCATCAGTATAGTTCAGTTTCTATGTTTAGTTCACTAGTTCAGTTCAATGACATTCAACAGAAATGATTTTTCAAAATGGCTAATACTAAATGTACTTCTACGGGTTTGATATGCAATGAATTTACTCGGATTATGCAGTTACTTTTTGTATAATGTTAATATTTTTCTTGGAAGATAAACTTATACATCTTGATCATAGTAATGGATAGAGGTTTCGCGGCATACCGTTAGAGGTGGTGCTTCTTGAAGTAGCCGCATTTACTAGCGCTAATCAATACTAGACCGCAGATATGTCACATAAATTAAGTACCGGTACAGTATTTGCGTAACACTGTTCAAGTGTGTAAGGCATTACAGATGTCTTTAATACAAGTTTTTCATTTTTCTTTAACACCATACTTTTTTGTTGTAAAATATGGATAAAATAGGCTACAGAGTTGGCAATTATATTTTAAGGTTAAGAAAAAACAATTTATTGTTTGGGACAATTTCAGTTTTCATGCAGATATTAAATTTAATTCCGTTTCGGAAATCGGTACAACTTCCATAAGTTTTGCATGCCAAATACTTCGTAGGGATTATTTAAATCAAATGCATGAATTTAACAATATTCTTGAAAGTAAATGGTTGAAAATTGTAAAGAAATACTTTTAAAAATTTGTATTGATATTCACGACTTAATTCTGTTACTCGCTTCTTTCATTCACATATATTGAATGCGTTGTGTTTGGTTCAATTTTTAGCTTGTCGGACGTTACTAGTCTTCAGACAGGCAAATCACGTGACCGAAAGGAGGTAATAAATAGAACTGCAGAGGACCGACAAGGCCTCTTTTCCACAGTAGCAACCGACGCAGTAACTGAATATCGAGGAAGGTTCAGAATGCCCGAGACTTCATCGCCGTATATAAATGGTTTTCAACAAAACGGACACATGGAACCAGAATTAGAAGAAGATACTTTTTTATTCACATCAGAATCAGTTGGAGAAGGCCATCCTGGTGAGTAATCCTGGTGCTTTTAAATTACACCATTTGTCGATGTATTTTACCATAATATGGCATTTGGAATGACGCGCAGCCATGTGCGCAGCATGTTCCGTTGTAGGTAAATGGCCATGGTGCCTGTTGTGAAAAACATAACCAACTTAACAAATTATTGTAATTTCGACTGGTTATAAACACCCCTTTCCAAGAATCAATATAATTTTCTGCTCTACCTATATTTTAACCGTTGGTGGATGCCGCCATTTTCCCCGAGACACCCCTCCCCTACCACGAGGTTGTGACATTATAACTGAGGTTAAATGTTGATTCATAGTAAACAAATGTCATTTCGTCAGCATTTCATTTTATATGTGTAATTTGACAGTCTGGAACCAGTCAGACATAAAATGCTTGATGGTTGAAAATTCAGAGCGAGTTGTGACAAAATTGTTTTTATTTGTATTTTTATTTGTAAGGTTAAGGTGGACCAACACAAAGTTGGGATGTCTAACTGTGACAGGTTATTAGGTCCGGTTATTATTATAAGCTTCCTTGTAAAATATTTTAACCTTTGATTTACTTGCAGATAAAATGTGTGACCAGATAAGTGATGCCATTCTGGATGCTCATTTGAGACAGGATCCAGATGCCAAAGTTGCATGTGGTAAGTAGTTTTTCATTACGTCTTTAGATTGGGTTTTAAAAGTGTAGGCATGTAACACCTTTTTAAATAATGAATGAATAACGCTCAGTGTGCAATTACAATATTCTTAGGTAACCTTCATTCGCTGTCGGTTACCACGTTTACATATGGGATTGAAATCTATCTGAATCCAATCCCAACTCAATACGTTCCCTGTTTACATGGCAAGTTCTAGGAGTGGATTGAGATTTGTTGGACTATTGGCTAACTTGGTTATGTGTGGCTATTGTTGTGGCTAACCTGTTTAAACAAATGCCGCGTTTATTCAGTCATTAAAAATATAAATAAAAAGTGTGTTCTGTCAATAATTTCTAGTCACCATAAACAAATTATGACATAAAAGAGTAACAATGGTATTAATATTATAGTGTGAGTGTTTTTTATGAAATTGACTATCAGCTGACAGAACAAAATGACGAACGCCATGCCAGTATATGCGCGCGCACCAGGATTGAGTTCGCTAGCGTTTACATGGAATTGAATACGATTTGAATCCGATCCGTTCCTCCATTTGCAGAGGATCGGATCGAAAATTCATTCCGGACTGAGTCCGTGTTTACATATCTAGTTCAACACTGGGATCGGACTCAGATCGATCTGAATCCTGCATGTAAACGTACTAATTGTTAGAATGGCAGGAAATCTAAAATAGTGTAGGGTCTAGTTTCATTAAATACAGCTCGGGAAAATGGTACATTGCGACTCACCACAGTCCCCCACTCCTACTCTCAATCCCTCCCTTAGCGGCGGCATTTGAACTACTAGCAGCGACGGTAGCGCCATCTCTTAAGCAACTGATGAAACAGAAAAAATAATTTGTTTCTTCTTTATTCTCTTCTTCTCTTCCTTTCCCGTCTTCTTCCTCGACTCAACTTTGGAATAGGTCCCTTAAAAAAAAGTTTCCATTTCCTGCGTTTTTCTTGTATTTCAGAATTTTTAAGGCCCACTCGTCATTAACATTATTTTCTGTCTTTTTTTTTTTAATTACACAAAAGTTTATATCATTTATTTATATAAACAGATTAATTGTACATTCGACGAATTCTTTACTTGTCAGGCACGTGCCATTTTGGATTGGAGACGTCATGTACTGCTGCCAACATTGCTGGAATTGTGTAGTACCCTAGGTCACGCTACGGGTGAAGCTGCAGCTAGCACTTCCAATTAAATTAAATGTACCGAAATGTTTGTTTGTTTGATCTATTTGTGATGGAAATGAATGTATGCAATTCTAAAATTAGTAGGCCTGCAATACCTCAAACACTAGTACAATATTTACAATAATAATAATAACAACCATAGGCGTAACCAGGCCGACAATATGGGGGGGGGGGGGTTGTATGGAATACAAATTTTAAAAATTAAGACGCAAAATAACGAGTTTTAAGCTTCCCACGCTTTATACTTGTATTAAGTAATTTATGGGCAGACTTAAAAAAATTATACAATTTTCATTTTTTTAATCAATGGGGGGGGGGGGGTTCAAACCCCCAAAACCCCCCCCTCGTTACGCCTATGATAACATCTGGCTTATTGGGTGAAGGGTTCGCAGCCCATCTCACTGTAAACCATAGCCAGCATTTCGTAAATGATAGAAGATAGCCTATCAGGACTGTTTATCCTGTAGACTAGAGTTTAAAGTTAAGTAGGTTTAGCGCCTTTACTTGTAAATAAATTATTATTATTATCATTTTCAGCATTCTATAAACAATGGTTTTCCGAAACACATGTTTCACATTTTGGGACTTGAACCAATCTGCTGAACACATGTCTGGGGTTTTGGTGCATATATTGGCAGCAGTGACTTCAGATGTTGCCTCCATTCCTAGTCTCGGCACTTCGGGAATCTTCGCAGTTCATAGCATATCAACGTGTACTTTCGGACTTAGAAAATTTTCAAGGGACTTATATCAAAGTTTATCCTTCCTCCTCTCTCCCTACCTACCTGTTTGAGACCTATTCCTAACAGTAAATTTTGGATCGACCGGGATTCGAACTCGGGACCTCTAGTATTATACCCAGGAGTCTTGACCACTACGCTACGAGTGAATGTTGAGCACTGAAGAATTATGTTAGGGGGATTTCATGAGTTTTAACGCAAGAATCTGTTTTTATAATTTTGAGATATTTTGTTAGTTATGAAAAGAGTAGTGTTGGTACAAGGGAATTTTCCTGCATCAATTAAGCCATATTTAATGTTATAGGCTAATACGGCGGTTTTAAAATATTATTGAAATATTATGTATGGTACAAGCGTATTTTTGTATTGTGAATTAGCCTGTTTTGTTGCAAGGGTCATTTTTATAATTATGAAATATTATGTGGAGGTGCAAGGGTATTTTTTTATTGCGAAATATTTGGTGACATGTCAATTGCAATCATGCATTACTGGCGTTGAGCAGCGGCTACAGGCATGGCATGAGCTGCAGTGAAGCGGGGCAAGCAGCCAGGCGAGTGGAAAGGGGAGCAGGGTGAGTCGCAAAGTACTAACTTCCCTGCAGCTCTTTACATACTTCTAGTTTTGTTCATACCACACTATAATCAAGTTGCGTGAATCACATTCAGATCCAGCCGGCATCTCTCTGGTTTTCCACAGAGCTGCCACTTTTTTTTGGTGCCGTGATTCAAAGTAAACGTTTATAAACCATAAATAGGTCTCCCCTTAAGCTCCGCCCGTTGTGTTGCTATGGTGACGGCTTGCTTACTCCACTCCCCTTTTTGTGCCATACCAAAGCATATGCATTAAGGTAATCTTCAACATTAGCGTAAGTTATCATGGCGGCGGTCACTGCCTCCCTAATAATACATCAGATGGAGGAGCTATATTTTGACTTCCGCAGTGTAAATTCGACCGCCGGCGTGATCTTTTGGTTAGCGTCACTGACTACGGATCCGTCGGCCCAGGTTCGATCCCCGGTATCTCCTTGGATTTTACTGAGGTAGGGAGGTCTGGTAGGGGTGCACTCAGTCTCGTGATTCAAATTGAGGAGCTACTTGATAGAGAAGTAGCAGCTCCGGTCATGGAAACCACCATTAACGGCCGTGGGTGTCGGCATGCTGACCACATGCCCCCCAATCCTGCCATCTGCATGTAGGTAGATGACGCAGCGGTCGGGTGGTTTGTTCTTTCGGGGATGTCGCGCCATGGAGTAGTGTAAATTCTAGGTCAGTGACAGATTTTGTTAGGTTAGGAATGTTTATGTTAGTTTCGGAGCAATATACTGAGGCTGCGTTCGGGGAGCTTGCTTTCAGCGCTAAAAGCGTGCTTTGGTCGTTCGGGGAGCTCGCTCACAGTGCTGTGAGCGCGTATGTGAAATCACGGTTTGAAACCGTTTGACGTCACCGCTCGTGCTAACAACGCTTTTGGGTCATTCCATGTCAAGTGAACCAATGGAAAAACGTGACCACCTCCGATTTTAGTCATACTTGGTTGTCATGAAGTACCACCTGAGATATGTTGAAGTACAAAATATCAGATTTTTATGTGTTGTAGTTTTCCAGTTATACCCTTCTGAAATATGGAAAAAAACCAAATTTTCTGCATAAGTGCAATCACAAAATGACGCATAAATCAAGCTGGAATTGACATAGATGAGTGGGAAAAGTATCAAAATGTAGCTTATATTATGAGCTTTAATTTGATACGTCACACGACTACTTTCGAAAAAAAATATTTTCAAGGTTACCCAAAAAAAATTTGAAAACTGAATTTTTCAAAAACCTATATTTTGAAAATTTTGAAACAATTCTCATAGAAACATACATATTTCAGCATCATGTCCTACAAGTTTTGATAAGGGATCGCAATGGGATCATATTTTTTTACATTTATAACAAATACTATGCACGCTGGGTAAGAATATATGACACAGGAATATTGCACTTAATTCTAAAATCCATTCCTTTGTCCAGGGAGTTGTTTACCAACATGCATATACCAACTTGTGCAAGTGGTCAAATGGGTATGAGTAAACACAGTCTGCAAGCATGTGAGTCAGCCAGGGAATGCAAGTTGTAACCTGTTGGACCTGGCTTCAGTTGTGCCTTGACTCTCATGCAGTGTGCTTCCTTTCTTCAAAGGCTGTACAAAGACTGTATTGCTGCATGTAAAGTAGTGGGTTCAGTGATTAAAATAGGCATTGTGTATTTCCCCAGTATGGCTGAAAAAGTAAGTGAAACAGCAAAGATTTTCTGCTGCAACCCTTTCAAGAAAGACAGACATCAGGGTGTGAAAAGAAGTGTGAGGCCTGTTACTGACTGGATGTGTGACATGTTTGACACCATTGTGGTAGGTATGAAAATTTGTGACAGTTGTAGGAAAGAACTATCAAAGCAGAAACAGGTTACAGATACAACAGATGACTGTTTAGTACCAGTAGCCAATACCACTAGGCCTACTAATGTTGATGAATCATTTGTAGCTTTAGATGTTACCTTAGAGTACCTTAATAAGTCTCTAAGCTCTCTAGAGGAGTCACCTGTTGCTAAGAGGAAGTTGCAAATGAAATCATACTGTGATAAAAAATACAGTAAAATAAAAAAATGTTTGACAGAAAAGGTACTAACAGCAGCAAGTACAAATACAGAGAAAACTGTTGACCATAAATCAGAATCATGTGAAGTCATTTGTCAGCTAAAAGAAAAGTTTCAAGAAGAAAATATAAGTGTTAGTGAAAAATTGCAAATTTTAACAGTACTACCTAAAAGCTGGTCATGCAGTGAAATACAAAATGAATTTCAGGTTAGCAACAGAATGGCAAGAAAAGCTAAAGCATTGGTGAAAGCGAAGGGTATTCTGGCAACACCAAATCCTAAACCAGGAAAGGTTTTAAATGAATCTGTGATTGAGAAGGTAATAGGGTTCTACAACAGTGATGATGTCAGCCGTCTTATGCCTGGAAAAAAAGATTTTGTTTCTGTGAAAACGGGTGACAGTAGTAGAATTCATGTACAGAAGAGGCTAGTGATGGGCAACTTGAAGGAAGTGTACGAGCTGTTCAAAAACAAAAATCCTACTGATAAGATTGGATTTTCGAAATTTGCTGATTTACGACCTAAACATTGCGTCTTGGCTGGAGGAAGTGGTACCCACACAGTATGCGTTTGTACAGTGCATCAGAATGTTAAATTAATGCTACAAGTGTTGAAATCCAAACAAATTACACTGAATGATGGCACAGATATAAGTAATTATAATTCCTGTTTAGCGAAGTTAATGTGTGAAGAGCCAGGCACAGCATGCCACCTTAATGAATGTCCTTCATGTCCAGGTGTAGATAATTTGAAAGATGAGTTACAGTTGCTGCTAGATAATGAACTGGTGGACAACATTACATACAAGCAGTGGGTTTCTGTTGACAGATGTAATTTAGTAACCTTCATCAAAACTGCAGATGAGTTTATAGAAACTTTGTGTGAACAGTTGTTGATTTTGAAGAGACATTCTTTTATTGCAAGAAGACAGGCAGAATATTATAATCACTTGAAGCAGAATATTGGAGTAAATGAAGCTGTGGTATGTATGGACTTTGCAGAAAATTATTCGTTTGTACTACAGGATGAAGCCCAGTCTTTTCATTGGAACAATGATCAAGCAACTATTTTTCCTATAGCAGTCTACTACAATGATCATAATATACACTACAAAAGTATTGTATGTATCTCTGAATGTCTACAGCATGACACCACTGCTGTTCATTTATTCCAGAAAAGGCTTATCTCTCATTTGAAGTTGGAAGTAATTAGAGATTTGAAAAAAATTTACTACTTCTCAGATGGTGCAGCTGCGCAATTTAAAAACAGAAAAAACTTTTCAAACTTATGCCACCATGTTCATGATTTTGGAATTGAGGCAGAGTGGCATTTCTATGCAACAGCCCATGGGAAAGGAGTATGTGACGGTCTGGGTGGTACTGTGAAAAGACTTGCAGGAAAGGCAAGCCTACAGCGGCCATACGAGCATCAAATCATGACACCAGCACAGCTGTTTACATGGAGTGAGGAAAACATCGACTCCATGCAGTTCTTCTTCTTCAATGAAGCACAATACAACAAAGAGGAAAAAATACTTGCAGACAGATTTCTGTCTACAAAAGCAATACCAGGCACACAGAAGTTCCACAGTTTCATCCCATTGTCAGATAAAGTGTTGTTGACAAAGGTATTTTCAAGAAGTGAACAGTCATCCACTTTTTCAGTGTTAGGACCACGTGTGCAACAGAGGCTGAAGCTAGCAGAAGTAAAAGGATATGTTACATGTGAGAACAACAATCATTGGTGGCTTGGTGTAGTTGTGGACAAAAATGAGACAGCACAGATAGTGGAACTGATGTTTCTGCACCCTGCAGGTCCTTCTCCATCATTTACTTTCAAAAGTGACTGTCCAAATAAACTGACTGTGCCTCTCTCTCAGATCCTCACCCTTGTGCAACCTACATGTCCCACTGGCCGTAGTTATTACCTCTCGAAGGAAGAGATGGATGCGGCAACCATGGCTCTAGAAAATTACTGTAGACAATAAATTCACGTTTTTGTCATTGAAGAAGGGAAGGTAACATGTTTTCTGTAAGTTTTTCTTTTTGATTGTAATGAAATTTTAGAATTAAGTGCAAGATTACGGTGCCATATATTCTTACCCAGCGTGCATAGTATTTGTTATAAATGTAAAAAAATATGATCCCATTGCGATCCCTTATCAAAACTTGTAGGACATGATGCTGAAATATGTATGTTTCTATGAGAATTGTTTCAAAATTTTCAAAATATAGGTTTTTGAAAAATTCAGTTTTCAAATTTTTTTTGGGTAACCTTGAAAATATTTTTTTTCGAAAGTAGTCGTGTGACGTATCAAATTAAAGCTCATAATATAAGCTACATTTTGATACTTTTCCCACTCATCTATGTCAATTCCAGCTTGATTTATGCGTCATTTTGTGATTGCACTTATGCAGAAAATTTGGTTTTTTTCCATATTTCAGAAGGGTATAACTGGAAAACTACAACACATAAAAATCTGATATTTTGCACTTTAACATATCTCAGGTGGTACTTCATGACAACCAAGTATGACTAAAATCGGAGATGGTCATGTTCAAAATTGACAAAAAATTGGTTCACTTGACATGGAATGACCCTTTTTCTGGAGAGGTGAGGCACGAGATGCTGCGGACGCTATTAGCGATTTCATTGGTCCCCGAACGTCGTCTGCAGGTTTAGTTTAGTTTATTGTACAAAACATACATGAACATTGTTAATATAATACATACATGTACATTGAACATTGTTAATATTTATAAAATATATACCTTACAATACATACATAAAATAATGCATCCATACAAATTAATGTTACAAAGAAAAATAACAAATACAAAAATAGCTAAAGGATAAGCTTTTTTTACTTTAGCTTTAGGTCCAGCAGGATTTATTATGAAGTTAAGAAGTCTAAAGGTTTAAGTTAAAAGGTCCAGACTGAAAACAGAAACGGTAAAATCTGGTCATGTTGTTTAATGATTTTCAGTTGGGTGTTTTATGTCATCTAGTGAGTATGGGCAAAGTTTTATAAGCCAAGATTTTAAGGTCGTCTGCTGAAGGTATTATTCTCATCCCGTGTAAAGTTTGGACCGTGGCAGAAAAATGCATTGTTCGTGTTTCCTTAAGCTGCCTTCTTTTATAATTAGCGCAATAGCGGTAAAAAAAACTTTCCTTCGACCCTCTGATGCCATATTCACCGCCATTGTTTAAAAGCCCCTTCGTTGCTGTTAGCGTTCGGGGAGCTTCGTAGCGCGAGATGCTAATAGTCTCCCCGAACGGCACTCTGAGCGTTTCGTACTCACAGCGCGAAAGCGAGCTCCCCGAACGCAGCCTGAATAGCGCAACCTAAAACTATTTGCTCCTAAACTAACATAAACGTTCCTAACCTAACAAAACCTGTCACTGACCTAGAATTTATCTATCGTTACTGAACTAAATGCAGAAGCTTTTTACCACTGCCCGCAAGATGAAAGTAATGATGATAGAATGTCCATCTGACGTATTATTAGGGAGGCAGTGACCGCTGCCGTGATAACTTATGCTACCGTAATGTTGAAGATTACCTGCATTAGGCCTAATTATATACGACCCTTGTACCAATTAAAACTTCCCTTGAACCAAAATAATATTTCACAATTGCAATTAATAAATCTCCCCTATATCATTCTGCTCTCTAAACTTAAATAGATGAATTCTTGCTTCACACCGCAATGATCACTCGATGGTGTGGTTTAGACGACTTGTAATCATGCTAGCAGTCCCGTGTTCGAATCGCTTTATGTGCAAAAATTTTTAGGATAGGAATAGGTTCCGAATAGGTAGGTTGGGTAAAGGTGAAAAGGGATTGAATAGTAGAAAGTGGAAAAGAAGAGAAAGGAAAAAAAAAGTTCCAAATTTTCAACGCTGCTAAACGAGAGACATCTAGGTGACTATGGTGGAACTACTAACAGTCCTGATAGTGAGTCGAGTGGGAGGAACTTAAGGGGCAACCTATTCTTGGTTTTATTTCAGATTTCCGTACAGAAATTTGAAAGACCATGTTTCCCACGTGTGCTGATAAGGGTGCAGATGATGTGTGTAGGAGGACATTGATTAGTTTTGTTTCCTTGGAGAAGTGTATAGAGGTATCCCTTATGTTATTATTAACAAAAATTTACTGATATTTTTCTATTATATCCCTAGGTTAGGTTAGGTTATGTTATGTTATGTTATGTTATATTATGTTATATTATATTATGTTATATTATGTTATGTTAGGCCTATGTTATGTTATATATTCTAATGTAGGCCTACCCTTTGGTTTGCAAACAAAAATTAGTTAACACTTATGTTCTATAAATGTGTTAAACCTGTGTGTTGTCTCAGTGAAAAAACCCACATTATACCCCATGAACAAACCCACCATTACCATCTCTGTCATGTTTGCTAGCCTGTTGTGATGTTACTCCCCGTAAAGAGAGCTGATTATTCCATTGTCGAACAACTGTATTGTTGTTGTTTGCTGACAAAAGTACATTATTGACTAACTTCAACAGCTCATTTCAAGTAGAGATGATCATGTTGCATTATCCCGAGGTGCGGGAGCTTAAAGTGTATATGGGTTATTCTCCAGAAAAGGGCAGATTCATGTCGCAGTTGATTTTCTGGTGTAAAATAAGTATTTATGAATTATAAATTAGATTGAAATAAGGTCTATTTGATCCCATATTCCACTTTTTAAACAAATGTTACAATTTTCTGCATTTTAGGGCACAGTATGTGAGATCTCTCCTCCGTGTCATGTCCCAATGCCTGACTTATTTTCATTCTTTCATAATTCAACAGGCTTTAATTTTTATTCCATTTTAGTGTTATAACAAGAACAAACAGCTGAGTGATTCCGTATCAACTCAACACAATTTTGATACTTTTTTTACCTGACCATCTTAGATTTTAATGAAATTTAGTACATAGGTGCCCTCTATACAGACTAAGAAAAATACAAAATTTTGTCTTTATATGTCAACCGGTTTTGAAAATATGGCTATGTAAAGTTTCAGAAATCTCCCAAAATCGTAAGATCAGCATATTTTTAAATTGCTATTGCAGCTCTCCTAATTAAGAATGAAAGGTGGGAAAGGTGTCATTTTGCAGCATTTTCTATGCTCTTTTATTTGATATGCAACTTAATATGGGTTAAAATAAATGAACATTGTCAAATTTGAAATTTAAATTTTGATATTTGATATTTCAAAATGCGCCATTTTGAAGAAATTGAAAAAATTCTAAAACAACCCTTACATGTTTATAAACTGACTGTGTAAGTTTAAACTTGGGATTGTAATGGGTTCACATGAAAATCTATATAGATACTCAGCCTTACACAAGGTTTTGCTGCTAATACCTGAATTATAAAAACACCAAAACAATAACAACATGTGGCATTGATTTGCTTACATTTAAATTAACATAAATATTATGTAGCCTAATTCTAAACTTACAGTTAACTGTTTTGAAGTGAAATCACTACTGAAGATCCTTGATATAGAGCCAATCCATAGTGACGGGTGTGACATTTGGACAGATTTCATTACACTTATTTCTTTCTACCTCTGAACCATATTGCAGGAATGTCATCAAAGTTTTTTGTGTTAACATACCAACCCATTGGAAGTAGAAAATATGATCTAATGTTTTTTTCAAGGCTGTATGCTTGAGCTGGAAAATATATTGTGCATGTGACGGGTGTGACCATAATTGGACAAAGGTTTTTTCTTATGTAGGTTTAATTGAAATTTCTGTGAATTGATTAGCTTCACTATATTTGTTTTATTTTTTCAAGTAAGAGAACTGATAAACATACTGAAATGCATAATTAGATTTTATAAAAATATTTATATAGTTATTGAAAATTTACTTTATCAGTGTGACGGGTGTGACGTGACGGGTGTGACATGTCGGATGGGACAACATAAACTTATAACAGAGACTTAAACTAAACTAAACTCCGTCCCTGGAGGGACTTGGCCTACCACCCGACCGCTGCATCATCTACCGTAGGCAGATGGTAGGATTGGGGGGCATGTGGTCAGCATGCCGACACCCACGGTCATTAATGGTGGTTTTCATGACTGGAGACGCTACTTCTCTATCAAGTAGCTCCTCAATTTGAATCACGAGGCTGAATGTACCCCTACCAGACCTCCCTACCTCAGAAAAATTCGAGGTGGTACTGGGGATCGAACCCGGGCCGATGGATCTGTAATCTTCAACGCTAACCACACTTTGCACCTTCTGCCTCTGTACCATTTTGCTTGAATTTCATATAAGTTTTTTGTGATAATATACCAATCCTGGGGAATCCCAGCATAAAAAAGAATTCCCTTGTTAGTCTTTTTTCCACTCTGTCCATATTTTTAACAGGCTTGTGTAAAGTTGTGAAGTGAAATGTTCCTCGGGTACTAGTTAGGCAGTTTTCGTTGTCCTCTATTCTAACATCCTGGACTACTTGGAAGCCTGAGCTCTCCACAAACTTTTACTGAATTGATGTGGATCTGGTTGTTCTTGTCACCAGGACATTTTTGTTGTCTCTCATACAAAAATAATATTGTGTAGCTATATTTAGATTGCCTGATTGTTTTTCTATCTGTTCTCCTTCATTTGTTTCCATGTAGGCCTACTCATTTCATCAGCTGTTAGAGGTACTGTCTGTCTGAATTTCTTAGCAGTTCTAAGATACACAGTTACCAGTACAGAAATCAGGCACAAAATTAATTGGGCTATCACTCTCACTTCTTTATTGGGGTACAATGTCATGCTGCTGGTTGAGGCACTGTGCTGCAAACCTAAAGGGCACAGGTTCAATTCTTGATGAGGTTTTTGAGATTTTTCAATTGGCCTAATTCTTCTGCTGGCACTATGGCCCTGAGGTCAACTCATCTTCTAACAGAAATGGGTACCAGAAGCATTTCTGGGGTAAAGGCAGCCAGTGCATAAGACGGACAACCTTACCACCTTCATGTGCTAAAAGTCTAAAATTGTTGGAGATTGAACGTTTGAATCCTAAAAGCCTTCATGGCCTCTATAGGGATCACTAGATCTTTACCTCACTTCTTTACCACCATTAAAACATTTGTGACATTTCCACCGGTCATCCGTGTCATCCATAGCCAAAGCTGGTAGATCGTAGTTTCTTTGTCTTGCAAACTACGAAGTTCTGTTCTGTACCACGGAAGTCCAAGAGCCATTTAAAAGATAGTAATAATGAAAACATATGATTTATTCAACATCTGCATGAAATGATCACTATACAAAAGCTGCAAAAGGCATTTTCCATAAGTGTCACACCCGTCACGCAACATATGTCACACCCGTCACGCAACACGTGTCACACCCGTCACATCAAAATTAAGCCAAAATAGTAGGCATTTCAAAATTATATTTTAGGTGTGTCTTCTGTATTGAAATATCTTATACAATGATTACTTGGCTTTCTACCCAAACTATTACATGTTTTTTGTGACGGGTGTGACAAGGGTAGGCCCCTACCTTGAAAATTGATTTGATGAATATCTTCACTGAAACTCATCTTAAAAATTTGTTTTATGATGACAAAATCTTCACTTATTTGTGCTTTAGTGGGTGAAATTAAAAATTGCAGCAAATCTCTGATTCCATGAGTATAATGCAGTACTAGCCAACATGTTAAATTATAAATTTCAGTCAACGAAAAAAATACACATTTCAGCAGTTGTTATTATATAGATACCTTTAATTTAATAGAATTGTGAATCAATTTTCAAATTCTACAGTCTTTTACCTTTACTTTGATATATAACATGTCTATGTCACGTAAAAAAAAGATGTAACCACCTTTGTCCACTTTCACATGGATTGGCTCTATAGTCTTCAAAAGCTTCAGTAGTTTAATGTATTTCTTTTTCAGAGAGATTGTGGACTCTGCCTGTCGGAGTCACTGGATTTACTTTACACAAGACATAAGTTACTGGAAGCCATAGTATATCTTGACTTCTAGGGTAGGAGAAAGATGTTGATGTTCCAGCTGGATATAAAAAAGAAACCTTACTTCATCCTTGCTCTTTTCTTTTACCACAACATATGCTAGCAACCATTTGTTTTCATAGATTACGGTAATGTAACCACTAACGTCTGATATTTGCAGTCTTTACTTTTGAGTTATTTAAGGGGATAGGAATAAAAGCATGAAGTTTCTGAGTACCTTGTACTGTTAGAGACTTGCTTAAGCGATTTTCCAAAAATATGTCTGCTTCTATGTATTCTTCTTTACTTACATATATTTATTTGTGGAAATCTCTCTGCATTGGTCATACATGATTTCATTGCCAAGCAGCAAAGCTCTTTCATGAATAATACTAATGAAAATCTCAAAACACAGAAGTTCTCGTCATATGTGATTTTGAAGAAAATTGCAGTTTTATTCTTCAAGATGAAGCCCAAAGCTACCAGTGGGCCAGTGTCATTTATTACAAAAGGGAAAAGACTGAACATGTGAGTTTTGTAGTGATTTCTGAATGTTTAGAGCACAACACAATTGCACTTTACTGTTAAAAAAAACCCTGATGGGTCTGCAACCCAGTACATAAACAGAAAAATTTTTACAAACTTGTGTAACCGCAAAGATGACTTTGACATTGATGCTGAATGGCATTTTTCAGCAACATCACATGGAAAGGGGCCATGTGATGGCATTGTCAGAATGGTGAAAAGGTTAGCTGCCCGAACCAGATTACAAAGCACTTACGAGAACCAAATTCATACACCATTTCAGTTGTACGAGTGGGCAATTCAGAACATTTTTGTGGCAAATTTTATACATGTAAGTCAAGAAGAATACATAGAAACAGACAGATTTTTGGAAAATCGCCTAAGCAAGTCTCTAACAGTACAAGGTACTCAGAAACTTCATGCTTTTATTCCTATCCCTAAGTAACTCAAAAGTAACTGCAAATAACAGATATTAGTGGTTACATTACCGTAATCTATGAAAACAACTGGTTGCTAGCATATGTTGTGGCAAAAGAAAAGAGCAAGGATGAAGTAAGGTTTCTTTTTTATATCCAGCTGGTCCATCAACATCTTTCTCCTACCCTAGAAGTCAAGATATACTATGGCTTCCAGTAACTTATGTCTTGTGTAAAGTAAATCCAGTGACTCCGACAGGCAGAGTCCACAATCTCTCTGAAAAAGAAATACATCAAACTACTGAAGCTTTTGAAGACTATATCAAGGATCTTCAGTAGTGATTTCACTTCAAAACAGTTAACTGTAAGTTTAGAATTAGGCTACATAATATTTATGTTAATTTAAAAGTAAGCAAATCAATGCCACATGTTGTTATTGTTTTGGTGTTTTTATAATTCAGGTATTAGCAGCAAAACCTTGTGTAAGTCTGAGTATCTATATAGATTTTCATGTGAACCCATTACAATCCCAAGTTTAAACTTACACAGTCAGTTTATGAGCCAATCCATGTGAAAGTGGACAAAGGTGGTTACATCTTTTTTTTATGTGACATAGACATGTTATATATCAAAGTAAAGGTAAAAGACTGTAGAATTTGAAAATAGATTCACAATTCTATTAAATTAAAGGTATCTATATAATAACAACTGCTGAAATGTGTATTTTTTTCGTTGACTGAAATTTATAATTTAACATGTTGGCTAGTACTGCATTACACTCATGGAATCAGTAGATTTGCTGCAATTTTTAATCTCACCCACAAAAGCACAAATAAGTGAAGATTTTGTCATCATAAAACAAATTTTTAAGATGAGTTTCAGTGAAGATATTCATCAAATCAATTTTCAAGGTACCCTTGTCACACCCGTCACAAAAAACATGTAATAGTTTGGGTAGAAAGCCAAGTAATCATGGTATAAAATGGAAACTTGGTAAAAGTTAAGATATTTCAATACAGAAGACACACCTAAAATATAATTTTGAAATTCCTACTATTTTGGCTTAATTTTGATGTGACGGGTGTGACACATGTTGCGTGACGGGTGTGACATATGTTGTGTGACGGGTGTGACACTTATGGAAAATGCCTTTTGCAGTTTTTGTATAGTGATTATTTCATGCAGATGTTGAATAAATCATATGTTTTCATTATTACTATCTTTTAAATGGCTCTTGGACTTCTTGGACTTCCGTGGTACAGAACAGAACTTCGTAGTTTGCAAGACAAAGAAACTACGAAATACCAACTTTGGCTATGGATGACACGGATGACCGGTGGAAATGTCACAAATGTTTTAATGGTGGTAAAGAAGTGAGGTAAAGATCTAGTGATCCCTATAGAGGCCATGAAGGCTTTTAGGATTCAAACATTCAACCTCCAACAATTTTAGACTTTTAGCACATGAAGGTGGTAAGGTTGTCAGTCTTATGCACTGGCTGCCTTTACCCCAGAATTGCTTCTGGTACCCATTTCTGTTAGAAGATGAGTTGACCTCAGGGCCATAGTGCCAGCAGAAGAATTAGGGCAATTGAAAAATCTCAAAAACCTCATCAGGAATTGAACCTGTGCCCTTCAGGTTTGTAGCGCAGTGCCTCAACCAGCAGCATGACATTGTACCCCAATAAAGAAGTGAGAGTGATAGCCTAGTTAATTTTGTGCCTGATTTCTGTACTGGTAACTGTGTATCTTAGAACTGCTAAGAAATTCAGACAGACAATACCTCTAACAGCCGATGAAATGAGTAGGCCTACGTGGAAACAAATGAAGGAGAACAGATAGGAAAACAATCAGCCAATCTAAATATAACTACAGAATATTATTTTTGTATGAGAGACAACAAAAATGACCTGGTGACAAGAATAACCAGATCCACATCAATTCAGTAAAAGTTTGTGAAGAGCTCAGGCTTCCAAGTAGTCCAGGATTTTAGAGTAGAGGACAACGAAAACTGCCTAACTAGTACCGGAGGAACATTTCACTTCACAACTTTACACAAGCCTGTTAAAAATATGGACAGAGTGGAAAAAAGACTAACAAGGGAATTCTTTTTTATGCTGCGTCATGTGCTGGGATTCCCCAGGATTGGTATATTATCACAAAAAAATTTCATGAAATTCATGCAAAATGGTACAGAGGCAGAAGGTGCAAAGTGTGGTTAGCGTTGCAGATTACAGATCCATCGGCCTGGGTTCGATCCCCGGTAACCTCGAATTTTTCTGAGGTAAGGAGGTCTGGTAAGGGTACATTCAGCCTCGTGATTCAAATTGAGGAGCTACTTGATAGAGAAGTATCATCTCCGGTCATGAAAACCACCAATAATGGCCGTGGGTGTCGGCATGCTGACCACATGCCCCCCAATCCTACCATCTGCCTATGGTAGATGATGCAGCGGTCGGGTGGTAGGCCAAGTCCCTCCAGGGACGGAGTTTAGTTTAGTTTAAGTCTCGGTTATAAGTTGATGTTGTCCCATCCGACATGTCACACCCGTCACGTCACACTGATAAAGTAAATTTTCAACAACTATATAGGTAGATTTCGAAGTGCTTTTGGTTTAATTTATTGTCGCTGCATAGCACTCTTCTTCTTTAGCCTTGGCATGGCAAACCTGCAGTAATAAGAACTGAATTCGGTAAAGAGGAAGAGCCTACAATCATTTGTTTTGACAACAAGAATAGGATATAATATTCTGGGAGGCCGTGCGCAAGATTAGCAATGAATAAAATTAGCAAAGCTGCTAAACAAGACAAAATTATGATATTATAATATTTCTTTTAAGTGCAGCCATTCCATTGTTATGGTCCAGACATTTACACACTTTGGGAGTCCTCATACTCATTGTTAAGATAAATTTTCAGAAGGGTTAATAGGCCTAATATGTATGAATTGCCTTCAAATAGTACTTCACCCCTGATATATTTTTAATCCCATCTCAACGTTAATCATTCAAGAAATTTATAAAAAGTACCCTGTTACGGTTCAGACTCACACGGAAGGTTACCCATGTCATTTTTGTAAAGACATGCAAAACTCTGTGGGTTGTTACAACTTTATGGTGAATCATATTTTTTTCCTTCTTTATAAATGTTCAAGGATAATTATGCAGTATTGATCAACCTCAAATTTTCAATAATTAACACACAGTAAATTTTAAAAATATGTTACGGTCCAGACACATGCTGTTACGGTTCAGACACTGTGTGAAATCACACAAGTGAGAATTACTTAACAAATTAAGAAAATAGAAAATTTACACATGATTTGCAAAATCTAGGAACCACGGACCCTTAACTTGTCAAAATAAGTAATTTAACATAAACTTATGCCCTTTCATAGGGTTTATAAAACTGTTGTCACAAAGAAATGGTGAATGCTTATTAGGATGGCTCATTATGTCTATTAAAATCAAATTATCCACTATTATGAGTGAAAGTAGGTAGTTTGACCACACAAACAATGACTGAAGCATGTACTACAAAGATTACCTTTTTCTTGAGACCATATCCATGCCGATATACTACTGGAATTCATATAGTTGATTCTGTAATCATCGCAAATAGTGTTAAGTAGGCCTACCTCAGCCTAGTATGTCTTTCAGCTTGACAAGGACAAAATCACAAAATTTAATTTACTCTGATGATTAAGGAAGGGTGATGATAAATTGTCATGGTGAAGCACCTGAACTTGTCTGACCAGCTAGTAATTTACTTCTGGTTGGCGTAACCTGAAAGTAATCAGCGCTCTGTAGCTTGGGACTACAAAGAATACCAGGCTACCTTTTCTCTGGTTTTGACTTCACATGCTGGCACCCATAGTATTCTTACTGCTGACACTACTTTTTTTTGCACATTATAAAACTGCTCAGGTGTATTCAAAAAATATTTTTGGCTCTTCGCTGGTATCCGAACATTATGCTTTGTCTTCTAACTCCATCCACTGCCACTTTCCCATAGAGTGGTGCCTAAATATTCCATACAATATTTAGAGAAACTTGATTCCAAAGAATTGGAGATTGAAAATGGTAAAAAAAAAAATTAATTAATAGTGCTGCTGAACCATTAGAAAATATTTTTATATTAACTACGTTAGTAGGCCTACTTTAGCAAATTCTGCTTTCATTTCTCATATGATTGTCTTCAGGAATGTCCAGACAGCAAATTACAGCTGAAAAAATATTTTTATTGCATAACTATCAATCAGTGGAGGAGTTCCTGTCTGAACATTGAGTTTTTACGCATTTACATGAATAAGTAGATGAGCCAGGCAACAGCTGTGAACAGTGTTGCTTGTTGAAGGGCCCAATGAGCTGACTGAATTAATTCATCCTGTGCAATGAGTGAGTAATTCTCAGCAAAATGTATCTGTAATACATTATACAAGTTCATTCATTTCCACTTTAGTTTTGTTCCATTTCAAAATAGGATGACTGCCTATGCGTCTCTTAACGTTCGGTAATGGAGTTGATAATTAATTTTAAAACCAGTTCTTTCACTGTAACATTTTTTCCAAAATCCAGTTTATCACAGTCTGTCTTTTAAGCTCATCTTTAATCTGGAAATTGTTCAAATTAATGGGTGATTTAAAGCTTGGGTCAACACTGGGTATTTGTCCTCATTTTTGGTGTCTGGACCGTAACGCTCATTAAATGGAAATAAATTAATATGCAAAAATTTTAATAAGTGATATGAGTTACATAAACCTTCTTATTAGAAAATATTAAATATTACTATTGTACAAATGATGGTTAACATATAAAATAAACTTTTCCGCTTTTTTTGTTACGGTTCAGACAAATGCATAGTACCTCGTAAATACGAGTAACAAAATTTATAATTAACCCTTGGTAGTAAATAATAATACTTCATAAGACTATTAATATACTGAACAACAACTTTTGGAGAGAAATAATCAGCTGATTCTCCAGGCTGTCAACAATAGGGATTAAATACGAACTGTTACTTTTTCAAGAAATTGGTTGCTTTCGTTATGTTCAAATTTAACAATCAATAACAAAAAGTTACTTGCAGATCATAAAAAATGAGTACTGGCATTTAAAAATATAAGCTTTTAGCTTTCATTTGACATACAACATGTCTACCTTACTTAAAAATATAAATATGGTAAAATAGGCTCACTTTTCATGGAATGGCTGAGTGTTATTATTTTCAAACATTAAAATCTCGCGTCATATGAGAGCTATCAAGAAACTATTTATTGATTTGTAGAGTACTCATCAAGAGCTTTTCAACGATACCCCACAAGACGTGGTTTCAAAAGTTTCGAATTTTCATCCACCACCCCCACCCTCACTCGAACCCCCCGAATCGTTGGTGTCACTGTGAACTCCATAGGGAGTACTCTAATTTATTCAAACAAAGTTTCCCTCTATACTTCATAGGGGCCGAGATATACATTTTTTTAAAATTTCAACCCCCTCCCCCGACCACCCCCTTGGGCCAATTTTGCTCATTAACGAACTTGTCCGAACTATTGGGCCTAGAAATAACATATTAAAATTTGGTTCAAATATCTTCAAAATTACGGCTGCTATCGTGTAAAGATATAAATATCACAATTTATTTTTTTTGGAACGGGCGGTGGTTTCGTACTTAGGGGAGCATGAAACGTAAAGATATGAAAGAATTTTTCGAAAATCATAACATGATATCCATTGCAATAGGTAGATTTTTCTTCGAAATCTACCTAAAAAAAGGAGTTTAAGTGGTCTCAGCAAGCCATTTCTAAACCTCTGTAGGCTCAACTTCAATCAGGTACTTTGAATTGGAAGGTTTATCATAGTGCATAATCAAAATTAATTAATATTCACTTTCTGCCTACTTTCTAGAAGCCATGTTAATGACTGGAATAAAAACGTTTTCCTTGAAAATGATACAAAGTCCTTTGTTAATCCCAAACTGTTTGTAAGCAAGCAAAATTCAACCTTACAATTCAACCACAAGCTGCCCTGTTGGCTTTCTAACACTGTTGCCAGTTTTACAAATTTCTCATTTCTGCAGAAAAAATTCCATTCTTTTCAGCCATGTGGATGACCAGAAACCCTTGGGACATTCTTTATGTTCATTAGGTGGGGTGACAATTTTATTTCATTTTATTTTTTAGAGGTTAATATTCTTCACCCATTCATACTCATTGACAGGAAAAAAGTTGAAAAGGAAATAACATTTTGTTATTATTTTGAGGTTTGGGACAGGGCATGTGGATGACATTTCATTGAATTAAATTTGATTTTGGAATATCAGAATTTAAAGTTAGTGACATTTCAAACTGATAGTTGTAGTATGGAGGTAGTAGAAACAAACTTTTATTAAATTTTTTTTTTAAAGTTGAATTTGAAGGGAAATATCACTCCGGAACGCAAATTTTCCCGTATTTGAAGAATCACCCACATTTACTTTTGCTATCAATTATAATAATAAGGAATGCAAAGTTAAACTCTAGAACTGAGATTTTCTAACCTCAAATGTTCCCAAGCTGTTTGACAAATTAGAGAAAAATCTCACTTCCGTTACTGTTACTCTCGAGTCCTATCCATGGAGGTGTAATTGATGACATATTTAACTGTCTGCATTTTTTATTTTTGTTTAAAGAAGATACTGGTATAGCCTAATAGTTTATGTCAATATATCATGTTTTGATTTTAAGGTGATAATCTATTTTAACATAGATAAAAATAAGTAAAAAGTTGTGTGTTAATACATTTGTATGGCAATAAATATTGTTTTTTTTTTTTTCATGATAACATTTAATACTGTAAATTAATTCTAATTCTCACATAACTTCTATATAATTACTATTTCTTACTATTTTCTCACCTCCATGAATTGAAAAAGACCTGACCAGTGGTTTTTTTTCAATTTTAGCCGGCTAAAATCAATTTTTCCTGGTTGGAAGAGGTGGGAGGGGGTTGAAATTTTGAAAAAAATTATATTTAGGGCCCTATGGGGTTTAGAGGGAAACTTTGTCTGCATAAATTAGACACCAATGATTCAGTGGTTGTGGGGGTGAGGGTGGAAATTCAAAATTCTTAAAACCATGTCTTTTTGGGGTATCGTTGAAAAGCTCTTGATGAGTAATCTTTAAATCAACAACTAGTTTCTGGATAGCGCTCATATAAGGAGAGATTTGAATTTTTGAAAGTCAAAAACACTTTAAAATATACCTCAGCCAATAGGCATGCCGAAATGAATTCATGAGGACCAACTGAGGCTAAAATTACCAATGAAATAAAGTTTGAAATATTAAAAATAATAGTTAAATATCTTTAGAACAATAATCCTTGGCCAAATTAAAAATGAAATAATAAAAGATATCAATTAATACATAATTAACAACTATCTTTTTATAAAAGGGATTTTTTATACTAATTTCTCCATCAATTACACAAACCTGAAGCGTAATCAATCACCTATCGCTGGAATTTTGTCAAGCCATAGAATCTTTACATTGTATGCCGGCCAGTTCTGCATCAATCGAAAGGGTATTTTCTTCATTTTAATAAAAAAAAAATTGAGAAACAGACTAGGCAATGACAAAGCCCAGAAGCTTGTATACATTAACAGGCAGAATAAAACAAATATGCAAGAGTCTTATGATGAATGGTGAATTTACCATATTTACTCGAATACAGTGAAATCCCCGTACAACGATTACCGATATAACGATAATACTCTTTATAACGTTAAAATATTTTGGTCCCGGCATTCTTTCCATTAAAATAATGTAAAATTCCCCTCGATTTTACGATACTCTTAATAACAATAAACCTCTCCATTACGATTACATTTAGAATCCCCGTAAAATACCTTTTCCTCGGTACAAGGATAAAAATAGATCGTGAAAGTGCAAATCATGAACTCCCCGGAGCTAACGGAAGAAAACATTGAGGAAATCCAAAACAAGCAGGCGGAAGATGAAGAAGAGGAGGTAGAACAAAGTGTGCATCTACCAACCTTAACCGCACTCGAAGCCATTGCCTCTATGTATGTGTTCTGTGCTTGCGAGGCTCTGCAGAATTTTCTGTCTAGTGTTCCATCGGTGCCAGAATGTCATTTAGTGAACCTCAAATCAAATAAGGGCATTGTGTGTATCCCTGTTCATAAAAAAAGCTAAACAGACTGTAATTTATGACTTTTACAAACAGGGGCAAAAATGAGTCACCCTGTTCATGGTGCTGTGCTATAATCCAATGTAAAATGTGTTTGCTCATAGTGTAATAATTTAAGGATGGAGTGAATACAGTACAGTATAACAGTTCTTGTGAAAAAATTCTTTATTTCTCTAAATACTTAAAGAATTGAAGCTATTGAAGTTGTTTCCTATATACTACCAAAATTTGAATTTTTTTTTTTTGTAAATTCTCGATATAACAATATATCTCTCAACAACAATATATTTTTCTGGTCCCTGCGAAATCGTTGTATCGAGATTTCACTGTATAACGTGCCCTATTTTTGTCCATTTGTAGATTTCAATACTGAGGTGCGCGTTAAATTCTAGTACAAATCTGTTTCGTAGGTCGGAGGTTTGGTCTACATAACAATGCATTGCTATAATTCTCGACTTCGTTCATTTTATCGTTAGCCTACACCATATGAAATTTAATTTCTGAAACATAATGAAAAAATTGTTTTTGTCAGTTCTATAGTGCAAATGTGGAATATTGTGCAATGTCGATTTTAAACTCATTTAAGAGCGGTATCAGCTTTTATTGTGAAACATTCATTTAACGTTTTGTTTGTCCATTTAGCAATAAAAAATAAGCACCTCTGAGGATTCCAGTGAAGAACACATTAGTGAATAATGATGAGTCATGCCTATAGGTCTACTTGTAGGCCTAAAACTGGCAGTTAACTGTAAATGTTTATGTGTTGGTTCATTATTCTATAAATACTGTGACAAAATTCCAAATAAAATATCCTCCTATTGATGCGCATTACATTCGCTAACAAACTCTTTTTTTTTATGATTTTCTGTTTCAAAATCAGGGAGCGCATTAAATTCGAGGGTGCATTATATTGGAGTAAATACGGTAATTAACTATTGCTGGGAATTACACAGTGAAGTGGTACAGTGAGTCCCACGCAAGAGTTGGCCAATGACGCGGGATTCTGCGACGTGGCGGGCACAGCTCAAACTCCTGAGCGATCGGGTGAAATATCTACGCAAATAAAGCCGCGATCGGTGTAATGATTCAGGTTCTCACATTTACAGTTGAAATTACAATGAAAATAACCACTTACCTCATCACAAGAGCTGTTGGAAATGTTCTTCTCTTGCATCCACACAATACTGGCACCTTTTTAGGAAATTTTCTTTCACACTCATAATTTCAGCTTCCGAGACAGAGTTAATTTCTCTTGTGATATTGTCTTTAAGTTCTTCTAACAGCATGTGACTATTATTTATGGGGAAACTTTAAAGTGTATAGGTCAATTTCCCATACATTAGAAGAACTTGAAGACAATATCACAAGAAAAATTAACTCTATTTCGGAAGCTGAACTTATGCGCGTAAAAGAAAATTTCCTAAAATGGTGCCAGTGTTGTGTGGATGCAAGAGGAGAACATTTTCAACACCTTTTGTGATGAGGTACATAGTTATTTTCATTGTAATTTTAACTGTAAATGTGAGAACCCGTGTCATTGGCCAACTCTTGCGTGGGACTCACTGTATTAAATTACACTAAATACAATTTCAGGTTTCTGAGCTTGTAACTTTTAAATTTGTGATGTTTGGAAATAATAACATGAAAGAAACTTCAATTATTTTTATTCAATTTGATTTTAGCTGGATAAAATGCCTGGCTTTTTTCAAGTGGATAAAACTGGTAGCTCTGCATTTGCACTCAGTAGACCTAAGTAGGCCTGCTACAGGTTCTGAGCTTGTAACTTTTAAATTTGTGATGTTTGGAAATAAAAACATGAAAGGAACTTCAAATGTTTTTATTCAATTTGATTTTAGCCGGATAAAATGCCTGGTTTTTTTCAAGTGGATAAAACCGATTAAAACCAGGCCGGCATTTTCATAACAACCCTGATGAATGTGCCATTTTCTAACCTTGTTAATTTAATGCAAAATACCACTCGGTAAGTAGGGCAAGTAGGCTACCTCAGTAGTACTCTGCAGAAGGAAATAGGCCTATTACATAAAAATTTACATTGTCCAAAATAAAAAATAATTTAAAAAAATTCTAACATTGAAATCTGCCCTTTTCTGGAGAATGGCCCATATATACAGTGAACTCACGATAATTCGGACCCCAATAAGCCGGACTTCGGATAACTCGGACAGATTCTTGACGATCCAGACCCAGGTCTACAGCCATTCTACGGCCACTTCAGGACTGCAAGAGAAGTAATTATTCAAAAGCGACAGAAAAAGTGTACACAGAAGAAATTTACAGTTTCTCTCAGCCTAAATCTCCTCAGAAAAATATGCTCAAAGTGCCCACATCAATGATTGTGTCCTAATCATGTAGCAGTGTGTATTTCAGACTCTTGACTAGAAATTTTATTATAGCAGGGCCATTCCATTTGTGACGGAATTACAAAGTGCATGTGTTTTTTGACATAGTCCTTACAGATATGTTGAGGTATGTTTATGAGAGAAAGTGATTCTTTGTGTGTTGATAGGTGATGTATGGACGCTTCTAGGAGTATATAAGTTTAGGCCTACTGAATTTAACAATTTTTAGAAGGGAAAAAATGTTTTTAATATTTGTGACGGAATTTCAAAATGTCAACCACATAGAAACCATAGGGTGAAGCCTTCTGAAACTCTGTGAACTCTGATTGAGGAACTTTATTTACACATCATCCTAAACTAGAAGAGCTGTAGTTTATGTGATTAAATACTAAACTAGTTACATCTTTCTATTTAGATACCATTAATGAATGAATGAGTGTGACGAAATTTCAAATTTTCCTGTGAAATTATAATTTATCCAATTGAACAGTACTCATACCATTCATTAAGATTGTAGACTGTCTATATCTAATTAACACTTAAATGAGTTTTTAGTGTTATTAAACAAAATAAAATAGGACCAGGTTGCATATATATGTAAAGAATACTTAAATATATAATTATTTTCAGTATCTGGCTTGTTTAACATTATTCACCCATGGCACTTTGATGAAAACATGTCGATACCCTCTTATTTGAAATACTGGTTGTTCAGGAAATTTTTGCAGGTCACTGGCATATGGCACTATGGCCCTGGGGTCGACTCAGCCTCCAACAGAAATGAGTACCAGGAGCAATCCTGGGGGTAAAGGCGGCCATGCATAAGGCTGACAACTTTACCACTTTCGTGTGCCGATTGTCTAAAAATCTGGGAGCCTCAACGTCCTGGAACCCTCTGGCCCTCCATGGCCTTTAATAGGGAACACTTCACTTTTTTTCCTTTTTTACTGGCATGTAGCCAACATCTATTTTCTTTTCCATGAAATAGAAACTAATTCCTGTATCATCTTTCCACCTCAAATTAACAGTTTCAAACATATCGTTGTGTGGATCTGTGGAGGTTATTTGAGCTACAAAAAACATGTTTGCTTTTTCCCAGCTTAAGTGGCATGCACAAAATCACAATTGTATATACCTGGCCTTCATTGGAATAATCTTCCTGTTTAACAGTTATGCTTATGAAATAATGTACAGTGGTATTAATCAGAGGCAGCAGCCAGATGTGCATGAGAAAGGTGACGCATGTAGGAGGAATCATGGGGAGGGGTAAGAATGTTCAACTGCACTAGCGGGAGAGGAGAAGCTATTGTAACACGGTCTCTTGTTTCTTAACTGCATTTATACGATCTTACTGCACTGAAAGCAACGACACAACTGACCCATACACCCTTCCATGCAGTAGGAATGTTTATTGGACTCGTCTGCATCTACTGCGCATCCATGCTTGGACTGCCACGTCTGATTAATACCACTGTATATCGCAATATTCTGAGGATTTGTACAGTTTGGTAGAAATTTTGTACAGGTCAATTACTTTAACATGACCGCCGGCATTGTCTTGTTGTTAACATCGCTGACTACAGATCCGTCGGCCCAGGTTCGATCCCTGGTACCTCGGATTTTTCTGAGGTAGGGAGGTGTGGTAGGGGTGCACTCAGCCTTGTGATTTAAATTGAGGAGATACTTGATAGAGAAGTAGCGGCTCTGGTCATGAAAACCACCATTAACGGCCGTGGGTGTCAGCATGCTGACCATATGCCCCCAACCCTGCCATGTGCCTACGGTAGATGACACAGCAGTCGGGTGGTAGGCCAAGTCCCTTCAGGGATGTAGCTCCATGGAGTTTAGTTAGAGTACTTTAACATGATAAATGTCTTTGGAATGTGAAACGCCTTTGACATTGTTCCGTCTTTCATAACCCTTGCAAACTGCAAAACAAAGAAAATCCACACTTATTTCGGTATGAGTTTCACAGAATAAGGCATTTGCTTCTTTGAGAGTCATTCAACATGTACTTTTATGGACTTAAGTCTTTCCAGATTCTCTTTATATATAGGCTATATAAAATCTTTACTTCCTGGGCACCTCCAACTTATATGATCAAGATTGAAAAAGGCTTGTACAGTTTGACAACCCACTGATTGAGGTTTTCAGTTTTGTCTGTAATTGGAGTTAAATCCTTGGTTAAATGCTCAACCACAGATGAGCACTTTCGTGGACTTGCGGGGAGAGCGTTCAGAACCTTTTCAACAGCTTTTCCAAAGAATGTGGTGAAGGAGAATGGCCACTAGTTGAGAGAACTTTTACAATATTTCTACATTCTTCTTTTTCTTACATCTCAATTTCTGTACTGCTACGTAATTAGTCATCTTAGTTTATTGAGTTGAAGGTGGTTCATAGATGCTTTTTCAATTGCTTTCTGCTCTCTGTCTTTCTTTTTCATTTCTTCATGTAATCCTGCATTATTTTTTCTTTTCCTGCACTCACGCTGACGTTCTGCTGCTGTTTTACCCATTAGGGTCACTGAAGAAGTTTATACTCCAAATAATCCAATAAAATATTACAGATAATTTTCTGTGCGTAATAAAGTTCCAGTATGCTTGTTATTCTTATTTTAGTATTAATACCTTTTTTCAACTTACACTAACTAAGTTCATGTTAAGTACTGTTTATTAGTAAGAGGCTCAGTGTGTGTAACAGGTTTATGTAATTCCGTCACGACCCTAAATATTGTTTTAAATGCAATCCTGTGAAACAAATGATGTGGTCTGGTTGTAAAGCAGGTAAAACTAGCTTACATACAAATTTTCTCCCACCTACTGCCATTACTTTAATAGGAACAGAGAAAAATTTCCGTTTTTGTGACTGAATTACATGCGGGCCATTCCGTGAGAAACTGGACATGAGGGGTAATTTTTATTATTTGATGTATAATGTTTATTTTTGCAGCAAACATTTCTTGAAGATCTATATGGGTGATTCTTCAAATACGGGAAAATTTGCGTTCCGGAGTGATATTTCCCTTCAAATTCAACTTTAAAAAAAAATTAAAATAAAAGTTTGTTTCTACTACTCCCATACTACAACTATCAGTTTGAAATGTCACTAACTTTAAATTCTGATATTCCAAAATAGAATTTAATTCAATGAAATGTCATCCACATGCCCTGTCCCAAACCTCGGTTTTGTATATTGTAATGCATTTTTCCACAAAACAAAATGTTATTTCCTTTTCAACTTTTTTCCTGTCAATGAGTATGAATGGGTGAAGAATATTAACCCCTAAAAAATAAAATGAAATAAAATTGTCACCCCACCTAATGGAAATAAAGAATGTCCCAAGGGTTTTTGGTCATCCACATGGCTGAAAAGAATGGATTTTTTTCTGCAGAAATGAGAAATTTGTAAAACTGGCAACAGTGTTAGAAACCCAACAGGGCAGCTTGTGGTTGAATTGTAAGGTTGAATTTTGCTTGCTTACAAACAGTTTGGGATTAACAAAGGACTTTGCATCATTTTCAAGGAAAACGTTTTTATTCCCCGTCATTAACATGGCTTCTAGAAAGTAGGCAGAAAGTGAATATTAATTAATTTTGATTATGCACTATGATAAACCTTCCAATTCAAAGTACCTGACTGAAGTTGAGCCTACAGAGGTTTAGAAATGGCTTGCTGAGACCACTTAAACTCCTTTTTTGTCATCCACATGCCTGATTTTTGTGTCATCCACATGTCTCATGAAGGGGTATGTGGATGACTCTCAAGTCATGTAGATGATAAATGTAGGATACTATTGTGTTTGCGGTGTCTGTGACCTGTACTTAAGATCTTAAAACTGATTAAATGAATTTCTGCTTGATTCCCCCCTCCCCCAAAACCATAAAAACACAGTCTCGTTAAAATTACATTAATTCCGGAGTATGCACACAAATTTGCAAATTTGATGCAAAATCAACTGAAGTATGCTGAGAAAAATATGAAATCACATAAAGAAAAGCAGATTGTTGCCAAAGTTAGTCATTAATGTCAGGGTTGTTATGAAAAAAGCCGGCTTGATTTTAACCGGCCGGTTTTAACCGGTTTTATCCACTTGAAAAAAGCCAGGCAATTTTATCCGGATAAAATCAAATTTAATAAAAATAATGGAAGTTTCTTTCATGTTTTTATTTCCAAACATCATAAATTTAAGTTACAAGCTCAGAACCTGTAGTAGGCCTACTTAGGACTACTGAGTGCAAATGCAGAGCTAACAGTTTTATCCACTTGAAAAAAGCCAGGCCGGATAAAATCAAATTGAATAAAAATAATTCAAGTTTCTTTCATGTTTTTATTTCCAAACATCACAAATTTAAAAGTTACAAGCTCAGAACCTGTAGTAGGCCTACTGAGTGCAAATAAACAGCTACCAGTTTTATCCACTTGAAAAAAGCCAGGCCGGATAAAATCAAATTGAATAAAAATAATTGAAGTTTCTTACATGCTTTTATTTCCAATCATCACAAATTTAAAAGTTATAAGCTCAGAACCTGTAGTAGGCCTACATAGGCCTACTGAGTGCAAATGCAGAGCTACCAGTTTTGTCCACTTGAAAAAAGCCAGGCATTTTATCCGGCTAAAATCAAATTGAATAAAAATAATTGAAGTTCCTTTCGTGTTTATATTTCCAAACATCACAAATTTAAAAGTTACAAGCTCAGAACCTGTAGTAGGCCTCAGTTTTATCCACTTGAAAAAAGCCAGATATTTTATCCGGCTAAAATCAAATTGAATAAAAATAAATTGAAGTTCCTTTCTTGTTTTTATTCCCAAACATCACAAATTTAAAAGTTACAAGCTCAGAACCTGTAGTAGGCCTACTTAGGCCTACTGAGTGCAAATGCAGAGCTACCAGTTTTATCCACTTGAAAAAAGCCAGGCATTTTATCCGGCTAAAATCAAATTGAATAAAAACAATTGAAGTTCCTTTCATGTTTTTATTTCCAAACATCACAAATTTAAAAGTTACAAGCTCAGAACCTGTAGTAGGCCTCAGTTTTATCCATTTGAAAAAAGCCAGACATTTTACCCGGCTAAAATCAAATTGAATAAAAATAATTGAAGTTCCTTTCTTGTTTTTATTTCTAAACATCACAAATTTAAAAGTTACTAGCTCAGAACCTGTAGTAGGCCTACTTAGGCCTACTGAGTGCAAATGCAGAGCTACCAGTTTTGTCCACTTGAAAAAAGCCAGGCATTTTATCCGGCTAAAATCAAATTGAATAAAAATAATTGCAGTTCCTTTCATGTTTATATTTCCAAACATCACAAATTTAAAAGTTACAAGCTCAGAACCTGTAGTAGGCCTCAGTTTTATCCACTTGAAAAAAGCCAGATATTTTATCCGGCTAAAATCAAATTGAATAAAAATAATTGAAGTTCCTTTCTTGTTTTTATTCCCAAACATCACAAATTTAAAAGTTACAAGCTCAGAACCTGTAGTAGGCCTACTTAGGCCTACTGAGTGCAAATGCAGAGCTACCAGTTTTGTCCACTTGAAAAAAGCCAGGCATTTTATCCGGCTAAAATCAAATTGAATAAAAATAATTGAAGTTCCTTTCATGTTTATATTTCCAAACATCACAAATTTAAAAGTTACAAGCTCAGAACCTGTAGTAGGTCTCAGTTTTATCCACTTGAAAAAAGCCAGATATTTTATCCGGCTAAAATCAAATTGAATAAAAATACTTGAAGTTCCTTTCTTGTTATTTCCAAACATCACAAATTTAAAAGTTACAAGCTCGGAACCTGTAGTAGGCCTACTTAGGCCTACTGAGTGCAAATGCAGAGCTACCAGTTTTATCCACTTGAAAAAAGCCAGGCATTTTATCCGGCTAAAATCAAATTGAATAAAAACAATTAAAGTTCCTTTCATGTTTTTATTTCCAAAGATCTCGAACTTAAAAGTTACAAGCTCAGAACCTGTAGTAGGCCTCAGTTTTATCCACTTGAAAAAAGCCAGACATTTTATCTGGCTAAAATCAAATTGAATAAAAATAATTGAAGTTCCTTTCTTGTTTTTATTTCCAAACATCGCAAATTTAAAAGTTACAAGCTCAGAACCTGTAGTAGGCCTACTTAGGCCTACTGAGTGCAAATGCAGAGCTACCAGTCTTATCCACTTGAAAAATGCCAGGCATTTTATCTGGATAAAATCAAATTGAGTAAAAATAATTGAAGTTTCTTTCATGTTCTTATTTCCAAACATCACAAATTTAAAAGATACAAGCTCAGAAACCTAAAATTGTATTTAGTGTAATTTAATACAGTGAGTCTCATGCAAGAGTTGGCCAATGACACGGGTTTCTGCGTCGTGGCGGGCACAGCAAATAAAGCCGCGATTGGTGTAATGATTCAGGTTCTCACATTTACAGTTAAAATTACAATGAAAATAACCACATACCTCATCACAAGAGATGTTAAAAATGTTCTCCTCTTACACCCAAACAATACTGGCACCATTTTTGGAAATTTTCTTTTACGCGCATAAGTTCAGCTTCCGAAATAGAGTTAATTTTTCTTGTGATATTGTCTTCAAGTTCTTCTAATGTATGGGAAATTGACCTATACACTTTATTTTTGAAGTTTCCCCATAAATAATAGTCACATGCTGTTAGAAGAACTTAAAAACAATATCACAAGAGAAATTAACTCTGTCTCGGAAGCTGAAATTATGCGTGTGAAAGAAAATTTCCTGAAAAGGTGCCAGTATTGTGTGGATGCAAGAGAAGAACATTTCCAGCAGCTATTGTGATGAGGTATGTGGTTATTTTCATTGTAATTTTAACTGTAAATATGAGAACCTGAATCATTACACCAACCGTGGCTTTATTTGCGTAGATATTTCACCCGATCACTAAGGAGTTGGAGCTGTGCTGTGCCCGCCGCTTCGCAGAATCCCACGTCATTGGCCAACTCATGCGTGGGACTCACTGTACCACTTCACTGTGTAATTCCCAGCAATAGTTAATTACCGTATTTACTCCAATATAATGCACCCTCGAATTTAATGCGCACCCTGATTTTGAAACTTAAAATCATAAAAAAAAGAGTTTGTTAGCGAATGTAATGCGCACCAATAGGATATTTTATTTGGAATTTTGTCTTAGTATTTATAGAATAATGAACCAACACATAAACATTTATAGTTAACTGCCAGTTTTAGGCCTACAAGTAGACCTATAGGCATGGTTCATCAATATTCACTAATGTGTTAATCACTGGAATCCTCGGAGGTGCTTATTTTTATTGCTAAATGGACAAACAAAATGTTAAATGCATGTTTCACAATAAAAGCTGATACCACTCTTAAATGAGTTTAAAATCGACAATGCACAATATTCCACATTTGCACTATAGGACTGACAAAAACAATTTTTTCATTATGTTTCAGAAATTAAATTTCATATGGTGTAGGCTAACGATAAAATGAACGAAGTCGAGAATTATAGCAGTGCCTTGTTATGTAGATCAATATTACCTCCGACCTACGAAACGGATTTGCACTAGAATTTAACGCGCACCTCAGTATTGAAATCTATAAATGGACAAAAATAGGGCATGTTATATTCAAGTAAATATGGTAAATTCACCATTCATCATAAGACTCTTGCATATTTGCTTTATTCTGCCTGTTGATGTATACAAGCTTCTGGGCTTTTTCATTGCCTAGTCTGTTTCTCAATTTTGTTTGTATTAACCCAAATGAAGAAAATACTCTTTCGATTGATGCAGAACTGGCTGGCATACGATGTAAAGATTCTATGGCTTGACAAAATTCCAGTGATAGGTGATTACGCTTCAGATTTGTGTAATTGATGGAGAAATAAGTATAAAAAATCCCTATAGGTTGGCCTACAAGGCACAGGCTGATGTAGATTTCATGGTGCTTTTTATGAATTTATAAACTTTTTTATAAATAATAAAAACTGAAATATTTTTTTTATAAAAAGAGAGTTGTTAATTATGTATTAATTGATATCTTTTATTAATCCATTTTTAATTTGGTCAAGGATTATTGTTCTAAAGATATTTAACTATTATTTTTAATATTTCAAACTTTATTTCATTGGTAATTTTAGCCTCAGTTGGTCCTCATGAATTCATTTCGGCATGCCTATTGGCTGAGGTATATTTTAAAG
Source organism: Ectobius pallidus (assembly GCA_964059195.1). Classification (NCBI taxonomy): domain Eukaryota; kingdom Metazoa; phylum Arthropoda; class Insecta; order Blattodea; family Ectobiidae; genus Ectobius; species Ectobius pallidus. Next base: position 81,259,997 of record CAXKWD010000001.1, read on the forward strand.
TGTTTTTGACTTTCAAAAATTCAAATTTCTCCTTATATGAGCACTATTGAGAAACTAGTTGTTGATTTATAGATTACTCATCAAGAGCTTTTCAACGATACCCCACAAACATGGTTTTAAAAATTTTTAATTTCCACCCTCACCCCCACAACCACTGAATCATTGGTGTCTAATTTATGCATACTAAGTTTCCCTCTAAACCCCATAGGGCCCTAAATATAATTTTTTCAAAATTTCAACCCGCTCCCACCTCCCCCAACCAGGAAAAATTGATTTTAGCCGGCTAAAATCATGATTTTAACCGGCTAAAATTGAAAAAGACCGCTGGTCAGGTCTTTTTCAATTTTAGCCGGCTTTTTTACAACCCTGATTAATGTGGCCTTCTGCCATCCACATGTACACGGATGTCATCCACATGGCTTTAAAAAAATAAAGAAATTAAAATAAATAAAATTATAAACATTTAAGCTCTGCTGGTGCCATGTTGTAGTCAAGTAACCCCTGAAGTATTTTTGTGATTTTTTTGAGATTCTTTAAACAAAGTAAAAAAATCTGGATTTTACACACCCCAAATTTTCCCGTATTTGAAGAATCACCCATATATTATATGTGTATATGTGTGTTTGACCGTCTGATTGGTCTCTTGGTTAGCGTCGACTGGCCATGGATCCATAGGCCCGGGTTCAATTCTCGGTACCTCCTTGAGGTAGGGAGGTCTGGAACGGGGTGCACTCAGCCTTGTGATACAAATTTAAGAGCTACTTAATAGAAAAGTAGTGGCTCCGGTCAGACCACATGCCCCCCAATCCTGCCTATGGCAGATTACGCAGTGGTCAGGTGGTAGGCCAAGTCCCTTCAGGGATGTAGCGCTAAGGAGTTTAGTTTATAGCCTATACCCTATACACATATATACGAAGCAAGGTGTCTTCCCACACTCTTTAGTATTAATTTCCTTGAATTGTTAGTCAGATATTGTTTTTCAATTTCTCTTTGTTTTCCTCTTTCTCTTTGTTTTTCTCTTTCTCTTTCTTTCTCTAAATTGGCCTCAAATACCTCTTTATTTTGTTTTATCCTGTCTCTCTATTTTCTAACTCTTTCCTTTGAACTCTTTTCAAACTACAATCCAAATAGAATATCTTTCGTTTATGCGTAATTTTATGCAATTTTGATTAAATACCTGTAATAAATAATAAGGCCTATATTAATTATATTTGAGACAAACAATTATTTTATTAATTATTGAATTTTACATTTAGGCCTATACAGTGGTGCAGCCAGGATTTTAATCTGGGGTTGCTAAAACTTAAAATGCATGCTAATAAAATTTAAAAAAGATAATTTATTATAAGCTGGGTGCATAGGACTAATTTTCCAATTTTCTTTACAACCCATTCTTATTCAATGAAGTTACTATCCTATTGCAAACATCATTAACATTGTTATTATCATTATCTTTATCTTCATCATCAAACTGGATATCAACACATAATTCCATATCACCTGCTGTTTATAAAAAGTTTGATATTCCATTTTTAACACATCACTATTCAAAGCATTTCATTCAACTTTTGAAATGTATAGTTATCGTACCATTAGGTCTAATCAGAACAGAATCTGCTCCCCCATAGTATTTTATTATTCGTCTTTAAAGTGATTGTATAAAGCACTGTAAAAAGTGAGAGTTTAAAAAACAGCATTAAAACAATCTAGTCATTGAATGATGGATTGTCGGAGAACTAAACATACTACCAGTAAATAATTTCAACTTCTGTGATGACTTGAAATTATTACTATTATGGTACAGAAGATTTTTAACATACTCTGCCAGTATGAATTCTGTAGCAAACATGGTGCAGTGGGATTTGGACTTGATTCAGCAAATGTAAAGCGAGGCTGCAAACTAATGCATTTGAAATCTATATAGAATTTCTGTTATGTACGGCGAAAATTATTATTATTAATCCAATTAACAATTTCAAACACTTTGAAACATTTTAAGTAATCTTGCATTCTTATCGGTTATCACTAATTTAACTTAAAGGAAGGGTAAACTAAAAAAATACCATTTTCTTATTTTAATCTCATCGCACGGAGCTTTGAATTACGAAACGAATGGTGATCTCGTGAACTTCAGGTGCCCAATATTACGCCTTGTACGGGTGAAGTAAAACGCTCCTGTGACGTCACTCCTGACTAACTCGCTGGCAGGACAACAGCTACTGTAATGCTCGCGCCTGTGTTTCTAATACACCACAAAGTCTCATTTGTGTTTGTTGTTGATAGAGATGTCTGCAATTTACCTTATAAGGACAAATCTCGGTATTCACAAATTAATTTCACACGAAAAGAAAATGACAAGGAATTATTGAAAGAATTGCAAGGAAGAAAAGAAAATACGGAATGTGGGCTGTGTATAGCCTACATATGAAAAAGGGCCACGAGAGTGTGTGTTGTTGGGACTCTGAAGTAATTTGTGAACAGAAGGGGGTTGTGGACTGTATAACACAACCTGCCTCATTCGATAGCGTTATTATAAATAAAGATACACTAGTTGCCAGGCGTTATCAGTTAATACTTAGAGTAATACAGTTCAAAAACAAAATATTTTTCAAGATACGAACAGAGTCACTTTCAGATTCAGAATCATCTTTTGCGGTAGTAGAAATGTCTGAAATGCTAAAAAAGCTATCTAAATCACAATTTCTAGAAGAAACATTCAATGAATCTGAGCAAACATTGACATAAGTTTCATTTCCTAGTTCACACTGAGCGCCTACGCTGTTAGAAACTGAATTTTCGTCATAAATACTAGATTCCACATTCATGATTTGTCCATTCCCGGATACTGATGGATTACTGTTCGAATCTTGCAACAACTCTCTCATTTCCTTCTTCCTCAAGTACGACGATTTTCTTTTCTTCATTGGCGGTGTTTCAGATTTCCCACGCAAAAGAAGTGATGGCACAGCACTTCTTTTTTAAACATTGCGGGGTTTCTCCAGTTAACTGTTTTCGTAACTGTACCGAAAGCTCGGTATCATTTCCTTCAAAATGTTGTGAACAAACCGTACTGTATTTACTAGCAACAAATTTTTCTCTTTTTATTTTTATCGGCCATTGCTTATAACTAGGGCCCGGATGTTTATGACCTAAAACTGTTAGAAATGTGCAAGCATTTATTACCTAAAAAATGGCGAAATATGACTAATAATATGACCTAGAGACAATTTTTTTTTTCAAAATCTTGTCGGTTTTTGCAATTAAAATTTTATGAGAACACATTAATAAATAGTAATATTAATCTTTATTAATAAATTTCGCTTTCTTTGCATCTGTCCCTTTTTATGCATCTCTCTCTTTCTGATAATTCTCAGAAATATACGTAGGCCAACCTATATTTTGTGAAAGTATTTTTAGAACGAAAATACTGAAGTTACAAGCAACAATTCAGGGGTGTTCAAATCCCATCTCTGAGACGGCTGTAAGCAAACAAATGAAAATGGAATAAAAAAAAACAAAAGCATGGGAAAAAATCCCTTTAGGCAGGCCTACAGGCGGAGGTAGATTTCGAAGTGCTTTTGGTTTAATTTATTGTCGCTGCATAGCACACTTTTTCTTTAGCCTTGGCATGGTAAACCTGCAGTAAAAAGAACTGAATTCGGTAAAGAGGAAGAGCCTACAATCATTTGTTTTGACAACAAGAATAGGATATAATATTCTGGGAGGCCGTGCGCAAGATCAGCAATGAATAAAATTAGCAAAGCCGCTAAACAAGACAAAATTATGATATTATAATAATTCTTTTAAGTGTTATTATTTTCAAACATTAAAATCTCGCGTCATATGAGAGCTATCAAGAAACTATTTATTGATTTGTAGAGTACTCATCAAGAGCTTTTCAACGATACCCCACAAGACGTGGTATCAAAAGTTTCGAATTTTCATCCCCCACCCCCACCCTCACTCGAACCCCCGAATTGTTGGTGTCACTGTGAACTCCATAGGGAGTACTCTAATTTATTCAAACAAAGTTTCCCTCTATACTTCATAGGGGCCGAGATATAAATGTTTTAAAATTTCAACCCCCTCCCCCGACCACCCCCTTGGGCCAATTTTGCCCATTAACGAACTTGTCCGAACTATTGGGCCTAGAAATAACATAATAAAATTTGGTTCAAATATCTTCAAAATTACGGCCGCTATCGTGTAAATATATATATATGTATATATAAATATCACAAAATTTTTTTTTTGAACGGGCGGTGGTTTCGTACTTAGGGGAGCATGAAACGTAAAGATATGAAAGAATTTTTCGAAAATCATAAAGTGGTATCCATTGCAATAGGTAGATTTTTCTTCGAAAATCTACCTAAAAATGATAAAGATTGAAAATATGACCATAATATGAAAAATGACAAAAAATACTGATAAAGCTAAAATATGACATTATATGACCAATGAAAATTGCATAATTCTAATCACATTAGATGATATCATGTTTAAATTATATTTGCTATGGTAACATCACAAAGGAAAAAAATATGACATGTCATAAACATCCGGGCCCTACTTATAACGTTCGGGTGAGTTATCTCTGTTGGGAAATCGATGGAAAGATATTTTAAGTGTGTTATCACTCTTCGACGATGAGTATGTACACCCCACAACACAACAATAAACCATTGTTTGAACAGATACTCACTAAAAAACTGTAACAGTACACAGAATACTGTGAACTCTCTTTCACCGGGCGAACCATTATAAATATCTGGGAGTCCCATTTCAAACAACAGGGACGTGTTTCAGCAGACACATAAAAGAAAAAGGCATTGCAGCCATCAGAGCGATAAATGAAATAAGCTACATAAGTAGGTTATCATTAAAAACAGCACTACAACTGTTCTCAGCCAAGATAATTCCAATGCTTATGTATGGACTACAAATAATATGGACATACTTAATATAATATAATATTATAATATTAAATATGTAACAAAGTTCTGCCTTAACCCTTAACGCACAACTTATCTTGATCCACTCAAAAATAGCATATAAAGATGTAGATGAAATCTGGATTCTTCTGTGTGGAACCAAGATGTGTCATTATTTAAATAGAAAATGCATTTCGGCGTATTTGCTGCGCCATCTTCAGTTCTGATGAGTTGTAATGAACACCACAATTTGTCTGAAATAATGTTGTTTATATGTTTGTTATTTGGTATTTTTGAGTAGATCAAGATAAGTTGTGTGTTAAGGGTTAAGGCGGAACTTTGTTACATATTTAATGGACATACTTGAAAAAGAACTTATAGAAAAAGTGAAAGCTTCATGTCTGAAAAGACTTCTCGGAGTATCAAAAACTACCCCATCCACACTTGTGTACGAATTGACAAGGGAACCGTTTCTCATAGAGGATCTAAGAGTGTCGCTCCAACTTCCGACAACTATCAGCTACAAGACTCTATTGACAGAAAGGGAGAGGAAACTTAGTGAGATAGACAAAGACTTTTACGCCACGGAAGCTATGATAAATAGGAAATGGGAGTGCGTAGATCAACCTCAACGGCATGTTCTTACTCGTTTTTCCGTACACGGCTTCCACCACAAACTGTGTTAGAAATCAGGGTTCCATCGTGCAATGGAAGATTGCCTTTGCTCTCTGTGCGGGCAGAAATGTGGACAATACCACCTGGAAACCTGCACGAAAAGGACAAGGATCCTGTCTGAATACAGCAGAAACTCTTAATCTCTTTGCACATTTTGTGCGCATTTCAGCTTTATTATAGGTTAGTTGAAATTAGTCTTCATGACTGCTTGTGTCGGCTATATTGATAAGATCGTCAACAATAGTGTCACTCATAACATCAGGGGCCTGTTTCACGAAGCGACGGGACTTGTCATGACAAGCGAATACACCCGTCGGACCGAGAAAATGGACGAGATTACGTTTCACGAAGCGACGAGTGACAAGTGTTAGCGGACAAGCAAACTGCCAAGCTTTCCCGGATATCAACTCTAGGGATTCAGCAAGTGGAGAAACTTTCACATTTTTCTTTTTTAGCTAACTCACTCGAAAATAGACCAAAAGAATAGACTTTTCTTCCCTGATTTTCTGGAGCACTGCAATCTTCTTCTCGTTAGTGGTAGCCATCTTACTTGTCGAACCGTCACGCGAGATCTAGCGAGTGACGGGTGCGTCAAAAATGTTAGTGAAACAGAAACTGTGACCCCTTGTCAGCTGAACCGACAACACCCGTTGACCCGTCACTTGTCGCACCCGTCGCTTCGTGAAATAGGCCCCTGATCTCCAGATAGTCTCCTCTTTGTTAATTAAATGTTCAGTGCACTTCTGCCTCTTGTCAGCTCTCCAGTCAGTGACCTCTCCACTAAAGATTTCACGTCTTTCAGTGTGAAAGTATTGTTATGGGTTGCGACAAATCCCTTTATCTTCAGACAAACTCTATGGCATATATAGAGCACACAGCCATTTCATAAAATATGGGAATTTTTCCCTCAAAGAGAGAAGTTATAAAATTATTGTAATTGGGTGGTCAAAAATAAGTTTAAAACCTCAAATTCTCTCAATTTTAAGGACTTAGGTGTATTTGAAGTGGTTTCATGTGTAAAATCTGTCTATTTACTTATTTATTGCGTTGAGTTACTTTTTTTTTTTCTTTCTTTGCCATTATTAGCATGATTTTAACACACTTTAATATCAAGTAGTTAAGAGTAATCAGCTATGTCCTTTTTCATTTGAGAAAATATACATCTTAAGGTACAATTGGGTATAATAATAATTTTAAAAAAAATGTGTGGTTAATTACTATGTAAAATAACAAACAAGGGGATTTTTGTCCCACCCGTTACAGTGATAGTTTTGTTAAATTATTATTTATGAGATAAATAAAGTTCTGACAACCTGGAAACAGTTTATAATTTGTATTGAATCCCTCATACCTTCATTAATAACAACATTAAGACCCTAACAGTAATAGCGGAACAGAAAATGAGCTTTTGTTTTGCATCATTAAAATCAGTGTCCAAATCATGTCCCACCCGTAACAGATTTTGAAAAACAAATTTAAAATATTTAAAATAAATTTTAAATAACGCTTTGCATGCAGTATGGAGGAGAAGGCAATGTAAATTTTACAGAATGTGAAGAACCAATTCTAGTTTATTATTTATGATATGTAATAAACAAAAATAGTTTTTATAATTTGCTAGAATGTCCCACCCATAATGAAATGGCTGCACAGTGATATGGTGGAAGCTGTAATACTGTATGGCCAGCTTGTGTCATCCCTGCACCATGCTTTGGTGGGGATACATCTAACTTGACACACTTTGGTAGGATGCATTGTCCATCACAACAACACTGTTCAGTTCAAGTTTAGGCATAATAGGCTATATTCAAACTATCGGAACATTTCACTAGTCATATCCTTGTGACAATTCCTTGTTTCTAGATTCAAAAAGCAGAACCCCATCTTCCAGAAAACAATCCTCTCTTCCAGTGTGCAATAAAGTAAGTCCTTTGTCTTTGCCTGAGGCTCTTTTAGACCAATGCTTCTTAGATTTTACGGTTGAATCTTTCCATTCTTTCAATTTTGTGTGGCCCTCATTTACCCATGTCTCTTCTAGATAGTATAATTTATCTTGTGACCCTGTTCCTGTTTTTTTTCGCTATGGGTGTCCAGGTTGTACACATTTACTTTTTTTTAGTAAGTTTGTTTTATATTGTAAATTCATATATAACACACTCATCCGTTAAATTGCTTTTAGCAATTCATTACTTTAAAAAAAAACTAAATATAAGTAATAATGGAAAATGTATTGGTCATTGTTAAAAATTTTGTAATTTTTCACTATTTTTAGGTCATAAATGCATTTTTTATTTTGCGTTTTTCCACTGTTTTATGGTAATTAACTGCCTTGCTCTGATAATAATATACCACTTAAAAATACATTTTTTTGTCATTAGTATTTTTATTTATTTTAAATTTTATCGCCACACTTATACACCTTTTCTATGGAATCCACTTAATGGGTAACTATGAAACTTTGACATCTTAATTTTGGTTTGCAAGGCCAATAATTTATTAAATTATTAAAACTAATTGAAACCTGCTTACTTTTAAAAGATCCATAAAACTTTCTATTCAGGCACTTTTTAAAGTACTTTCCATTATCTACTTTTAAGAAATCTGATGTTCGATATAAAATTTGTGTTAAAAGTCAGTCCTCTTATTAATGCAAATATTAATAAATGGCTACATCAAAGTTCCGTTCCAAGGAAATGTTCATTTATTTGTTATCAAAAGTTTCATGCAATTATCTTGAACAGTTTCTGAGAAAAAGGTACATAAGCATTGATAAATGTGGGGGGAAAGCGTTTAAAGTTACTTATTTTTGGTTTCGTTTTGCTGGACATTCAAAGGAGCACGGGAGAGTAGGCTACTGCATTACAGAAATGATGATTCGTCCATATATTCCTCGCAACCAACACCTAAAACAACAACCGGAATAAACAGACCATGTTTGAGTGCACCTTTCTTCTTTATTTGTTTACACAACATTCTCAGCGTGAGGAGAAGCTCGTGTGGCCATGAGGACTGCAGACTTTCCGACGCGTTTTTTTCACGCAGAACCACAACATTAAAACAAGCCCGTGTGGCCTTAGGCTAAGACTCTCGCTACAACTGCAGGCAACTTGTGCCTATGAAAAACTCCTCTAGGAAAGGAAACTTGATGAGATAGAGGAAGAATTCTATGCCACAGAGGCAATGATAAATCGAAAATGGGAGGACACAGACCAACAGCAGAAACATGTCCTTACACGATTTGCGGTACATGGATTTCATTACAAAATATGCTTGAAAACTGGATTCCATTGTGCAATGGAAGACTGTGTGTTCCCTCTGTGGGCAGAAGTGTGAGCAGTACCACCTGAAGTTGTGTACAAAAAGGACGAGAAGCTTCTCTGAATAGAACAGAGAAGAGTGTTAAACCTTTTATGCACATCTGTGTGCATTTATCCTTTATTATTATGTAAATGTGATTTCATGGAACACTATAGTTTTTTACACACTTAAAACATTACACTTTCCTGTTCATTGTAAAACATTCGTAAATACTCTACCACTGCCTTAGTTTTGATGCAATTGATTCAACTGGAGCTATTTATAACAAGTCCACTTCATGTACAGATTGATGCAATTTCAGCCTTAAGACTTTCTAGAAAAAATCATTTGTATCCTGCAAATAACTGTACTTTTGCTTACCTGAAACCTGACTGTAACCCTTCCTAGTTAGGGGTTTTCAATTTGTAGTACAAAGACCAACATACCTGGCTAGCCCAAGTTCTGAGAAACAATATTTTTTCATAGTAATGTATAAGTTATAGCTGGGGCACCCAAAACCACTGTATTTTGCAGTTGTGTTAGAATTCACAAAGTTAGAAGAATTATCCCTACCTTTGGCAACTGAAATTATTTTCTTTATGAAAGGAAATTAGCTAATTATTTTTTTAGTTACTGAAAAATATAACAAAAATAAATATCTTTATTTTTTATGATTTCCTAGTTATGTCCAAAAATGTTACACTTGTTGCATAATATGTAAAATATGTAGTCTAATATTACTATGAATATGTAAAAATACGTAAATTGAAACCCAACTATAATCATATCCGAAGCTCAAAAAGCAGGGATTTTTCATGTTTAGTAGTCTACAAGGGAATGCAATTACATAAGAATCCAAACCGTAGTTATGACAGTTTTCTTAGAGTCTAGTAGCAGTGGAGCTTTGGTTTCTGCAAGGTCTGCTCCATATGGTTACGAGACCCTTAGGTTGTTCCCAAATACTCCAATTGGTTCGAAGGTTGTCCGGCAACCAGTGGCGGCTCGTGACATTTAAAACTTACGTGCTACAATAATAGCAGCGACAACAATATTGATTATTATAATAATAATAATAACAACAGAATGAATACACAACAAATTTCTCACGTCAATGATTCCTTTTATTTTTGTCAAACATCTGAAAGCGTATAAATATGCAATCATGTCTTGTCTTCAATTCCCAACAACATATTCAGTTCAATGCAAATTTGGTATTTTAAAAGAATGTGATGGTTAATTGGTCGTTACTCTGGTACCGGTCAATCGATGTGGTAAAAAATCAATAAGGTTTTTCCTATGGAGTTTATAAGTTTCAGGAAAATCTTACAAAGCGTATTAGAGTTATCGCGCGTACAGTCACACGGACGATTTTCCCATTCACTGTTTTCCAAAAGAAGGCAAGGGAAACGGAAGAGATTACGGTATTTCTCACATTACAGCCATAAATCCAGTTATAATTGTCATAAACTTTCCTACTAAACTGCATTATGTATTCCCGACACAGCATCCTTTCGCTTTTTGTGTTAAGTATAATTCAGGGGCTGGTCTAACTAATTGCTTAATTTGTACTTTATATTCGTAAGATATAGCAGAAGTTTTTAACAGACTATCAACTGAATTGATGTTCCAGCACTGACACTGGCCTCAGAGAAGGGAAAATTTAACACAGCACACGAACAAAGTAACAAACAGAAGCCACTATTACAGGAATTTAAAACATAACATTACTCGAGTCCGCGTGTCACAAAGATAACATGTTTGGTGTGTCACCTGACTAGCGTCGCCAACACATTGATTGTAGTTCCCTTAGCAGTCTGCAATGGAATGCAGCTTAATTTCATATTTCAAAGTTAACATACATTTCTAATTTTATTAATTAGACAAATTGAAAGCAACTATTATACACCATGTTTCCAACACACAAATAAATGTTTCGTAATTATATTATATATTTTTTAATATATAAAGTTTTAGGTACCAAATACGTAGGTTGGATATTCTGATCTGGGCTCGTCTGGTGGAGACCACAGAACAGAGCCGTTTTTGGAGATTTTCGGTGCATACGGGGAAGCGGAAATGTGGTTAACGCTCGCGCAGTTCTCTCCTTTTGAAAGCGATCCTGTGCTCAGCACATCTTGCACTCATTGGTGGGTGAATGATGACGCGTGGCGAGGCGGAAGATTCGAACGTTCTAACAATACACAACGGAATTTTTTAAAAACATTTTACTTTCCCCTTATTTTTTTGTGTGCTGTAGCACGTTCGCACATCTCATTGTTACCGGTATCTTATTGGCCCTTACTGCATGGTGCTGCCAACAGCATTATTTGTCTTTATTCACACACTTTTCAGTCCTCCCCAACAGGCTTGGCTAGTTTTTTTTATTCCAGACAACTGTGGAGCAGTTAGGTTACGTTACATTACGTTACGTTACGTTACGTTAAGTTAGCCCCCTATAGGATGTGTATGAACTACTTATAGTGGTTACAGATACCGGTATATGTTCAATAGTTGTGTTTATTGCATCATATGCTATGTATTTTTTGCCTCCAAAGATAATATTTTATGGGGAAAGATCTTAAATTTTCTTACCAAAATCAATTCAAAACGTTATTAGAAGCAGTTGGACCACACTGCTTTAAGGCATAAAAACCATTACAAAACCAGTTAATCTATCAATATGGTAGGAAAATTACAGAATGGTTGTTCTGTTTTCTGAAGTCTATTTAAAAGTGACTGCTACTGATGCATGGAGCAAATCTGTATACACTCGGTCAAGGTGAATCTAGCCACTACTTTTAATCTTGAATTTTACGAAGCTCTGTTTGGGTGAGCGATATGCAAGAGGGAAGGGTCATTCCATATCAAATCAACCAATAAAAATATAATTTTTAACCTTGAGGTTTTCAAAATGGCTCATATTCAGGGATTGTGTTCTGTTCATCACTATGACTAAAAGTACAAAGTTTAAATTTTTTTCGACCTTTCGTTTTGGAGTTATATGTTTTTGAAAAATTACAGAATGACAGTTTTCAAGAAGGTTTTGAGATATTAAAAACCATGTAACTCAAAAACGGTTTGTCCTAGAAAGCTCAAATTTGTACCATTCTTTTTAGAATTACAAGGGCTTTAATTTGACATGTAACTTGACTGTATCACATCACTGTATATTTCTTCCAAAAACTCAAAAAATTTTTTTATAAAAAACTTAAAATAGGAATTTTTAATTTTTATGAAATTTTTTTTTTATTCCAAACCTCTTTAGTAAGTTGTGTAAAAAATTTCATGGTTTCATACTAAAATTAATTTTTATATGGATTGAGGCATGTAGAAATTCTGGTAAATTCATTCATTCCTTTTAAAAATTAATCATACTGTTGTAATTAAACTTACTCTAATACTAATTTACTTTTTTTACATTAGGGCCTATCCCCTAAAAGTTTATTTGATAAAAGTTAGGTCTTTAAAATAGGATGGTGATGGTTCATATGGTAAAATAACAACTGGAACTAACAGGAGTTAAGTCAAGCAGTGACACGTTTTCTTTCCTCCTGTTGAAACTTGCAACCTCCAGTCAGCAGTTCTCTCTCACAACAGTCAACATTACTTATAAACAGTGGATTACTGTTGACAGGTGTAATTTTGAAACATTTAAAAAACCAGTTGATGAGTTTGTCCAAGAATTTTGCAATCGAGTAACCTTAAAAAAACATGATTTTATTGCAAAACAACAATAATTTTTCTTCTCTGAAACAAAATCCTCAATGGAAGAAAATGAAGCTGTAGTAACTTTTGATTTTGCCGAAAATTATTCATTTGTTCTACAAGACAAGGCTCAAGGGTTTCATTGGAAAAATTCTATGGCTACTGTGCACCCTTTTGTAATATCAATGGGTGACAGGCAGAACATCTTAAGCGCCATTTACATTTTTTTTCAGGAGGAGCAAAAAACGTTTTGCTTAATATTTATTAAGCCAATCTGAATAAAATTTTGTCAGTATGCAGCTGGGAGGAGCAGAGTTACATATACATCAGCGTTGTTTCTTGAAACTGATTATTACTTGCCGAAAAGGTTCTTAAGTTGTTTTGCCGGTAACTAGATTGTTGGTATAAGTTATCTTACAGTTACTTGAGATGTTCTGGCGGGCATAGTTTTCTTCAGGCTAGTACTTAAGATGTTCTGCTGGAGTACACTTAAGGGTATAATTTTCCTACATAGTGAAACATTATACCCTTAAGGGTTTAATTTTCTTACGTAGTGAAGAAAACTATGCCCACCAGAACATCTCAAGTAACTGTAAGATAACTTATACCAACAATCTAGTTACCGGCAAAACAACTTAAGAACCATTTCGGCAAGTAATAACCAGTTTCAAGAAACAACGCTGATGTATATGTAACAATGCTCCTCCCAGCTGCATACTGACAACATTTTATTCTGTTTTGCTTAATAAATATTAAGCAAAACGTGTTTTGCTCCTCATGAAAAAAAAAATGTAAATGGCGCTTAAGATGTTCTGCCTTTCACCCATCGAATGTAATGTTCAATCAAATAAACATTACAATCTCGCACACGACTAAAATAAATAATGCTAAATGGAATCCAGAAGGCGCGCGAGGTCCGCAAAGCGAACCAAACCATTGTTACGTCACATTACATGTTATAATTAGAAATAACTCTAATTTACTACATAGTATTATTACTGATTCTTAATGTGATTGATTTTGACTGAAACAAGGAGATTTTAAGCACCCTATTAGCATTAATTATAAAAATAATAAATTATCTTAAGCGCCAACGTTCAGAATTAGTCCCGAAAAAATTATCTTAAGAGCCAAACATTTTATCTTATGCGCCACTTTGGGCTGGCACTTACGATAAAAATGCGGGAACAACTCGTTCTTTAAGATGTTTTGCCGGGCATTAAAATAATTACTTGGTTCTTAAGATAAAATACACCAGCATTTTTCTCCCGCCACAGAAGGAGTTTGTGCAAGATCTTTTGCCAGGACGTAAAACACAGTTGCCTCTTTCTATTCATGTTAAAAAGTCAATTTTAGAAAAAGTGGCGGTTAAGATGTTTTGCCTTTCACCCATCAATATATTTCAAGGAAAGAAATCAAGAAACAGGAAAACAAGAGCTAGTTAACTGGAGCTTTGTATTTATATCAGATTGCCTAGCACACAATACTGTACTTGTTCATGCTATCCAGAAAAAATTAATGCTATATCTAAGAAATTATCTACCAAACTTGAAGAAGCTGTACTATTTTTCAGACGGTTCAGCTGCGCAAGACAAAAATCGTAAGAATTTTCTGAACCTCTGCTATCACAAACAGGACTTTGATGGACTTGAAGCTAAATGGCATTTTTATGCTACATCACATGGAAAGGGAGTTGGTGATGGAGTAGGGGGTACAGTCAAAAAGCTTGCTGTCAAAGCCAGCCTCCAAAATCCATTAGAAAATCAAATTTTAACACCTTTTCAGCTTTTTCAGTGGGGTGTGCAACATTTACAATCTATCACATTTTTCTGCACAACCAATGAAGAGTATTCTGATGAAGAAAAAGTTCTGAAATCAAGTTTTGAAGAAGCTGTGGCAATCTTGGGGACCCAGAAATGTCACGCCTTCATTCCTCTAGACCTAAATAGGGTAAAAACCAAAATATACTCATTTTCTGATGATCCAGAAACACACAGAGTACAGATCAGCCCTGCTGATGAAGACATTGCGTTTGAAGATATTGTGGGTTTTGTCGCTTGTGCTTACGATAAAGAGTGCTGGTTGGTGCATGTTGACTCAAAAGATTATGTTGAAAAGGAAATCCATGTTTCCTTTATTCACCCAAAAGGACCATCACCATCATTCACATATCCTAGGAGAGCAGATGTCCTAGCAGTGCCAATGAACTATGTTTTGTGCAAACTAAATCCAACCACAGCAACAGGTAGAACCTACAAAGTTCCAGTGGAGGAGATGGCCAAAGCAACACAAGTTTTGGCAAAGAAGAAAAACCACCTCTGCTGATTTAGAGTGTAATGAAAATTGTTCCATGATTTAAAGTAAGTTTAACTGTTTTTTTAATAAAATAGACAAGATATCAATTTTCAACAGGAGGAAAGAAAACATGTCACTGATTCAGAAACTCCTGTTAGTTCCAGTTGTTATTTTACCATATGGACCATCATCATCTTATTATTTAGACCTAACTTTTATCAAATAAACTTTCAGGGTATAGGCCCTAATGTAAAAAAGTAAATTAGTATAAGGGTAAGATTAATTCCGCGAGAGGCAATGGCAAATCTCCGCGGTATCATCCTTGCCTGAATCACCTCAGACGAGTCGTGGTCATCACCCCATGGCTTCGTCCAGGGTCTGGACTTGCCTTTGGGCAGAACACTCATCATCATCGTCAAGATTAATTAAAATAGTATGATTAATTTTTAATAGGATAACAATGAATTTACCAGAATTTCTATATGCCTCAATTCATATAAAAATTAATTTTAGTATGAAACCATGAAAATGCAATAATGAAAATTTGTACACAACTTACTAAAGAGGTTTGGAATAAAATATATTTTTTTTTCATAAAAATTAAAAATTCCTATTTTTAGTTTTTGATAAAAAAACTTTTTGAGTTTTTGGAAGAAATATACAGTGATGTGATACAGTCAAGATACATGTCAAATTAAAGCCCTTGTAATTCTAAAAAGAATGGTACAAATTTGAGCTTCCTGGGACCAACCTTTTTTTAGTTACATATCTCAAAAGTCCCTAAAAACTGTCATTATGCAATTTTTCAAAAAATTTTATCTCAAAAACTATAAGTCCAAAAAAGATAAAAATCTGCATTTTGTACCTACTCAGCTACAATCTGATGACGTGATGTTTGGACCATTGGTTGATTTCGTGTGGAATGACCCAGAAGTGTTCTTAAGTGTAAATTGATTTGGAAAGTTCCTTGTATAATCAGAATTTTTTTTTTTTTTTTTTAATTTATTTTATTCATTTATTTAATCAGCTTTATTTAGACTCCTTTGAGCTTCTAGGCCATATCAGGAGTTCAGGTTCTGTTGTGTACCGGTAGGCCATGTAACTATTGATTGTCAACTTTACTTTGTGCTGTATACCATAAGTAGGGTTCGGATGTTTATGACCTAAATAAGTGGAAAATATGACTGCAAATATGCCCTGATAAAAGACAAGACCCTAAAATCCAAAATATGACCTAATAAAGTAACTTATTAAAAAAGAAAAATTCCAGTTTAAAACTTTGAATGACTCTAAATTATCACATCACATTAATTCAATCAGATAATCACTTTTTAACAATTTTGCTGATTTACAGTTTTACTTGTAATGAACTTCTATTTTTAAAGAATTTGCTTCTGTTTGCTCACTTCATCAGCTCCAAATACTCGTAATATTTTGTAGACCTTGCGTGTCCCTATAAAATGTGAACAGTTGCATTAATTTTACATTTTAAGTTACGTATTAATTTGGCATAAACATTAAATTAATTAATGAAATAAATTTCAAATTTAACTCGACCACGTAGTACATAGACCCTACACTGTAAAATTGTGCTCCTTTACTGAATTTATAACTTAAATATGACGTTAAATTACAGATATGGCTAACATATTACCAAGACCTCAAAATATGACTTTATATGAGACATAAAAACGGTCCGATCAGGATAACAAGTGTCCAGTTCGTGTTTAATTTGTGTTTCCGGCGAGAATGGTGGTCAGGGTAAAAATATGACATGTCATAAACATCCTAACACTAACCATAAGTATAATTAGAATTAATGTGGTAGGCCTATACTATTTCTTGTGTTACAATGTGATTTACTCTGTTTACAGAGACAGTTACAAAGACTGGAATGATCCTTTTATGTGGGGAAATAACCTCTAAAGCAAATGTTGATTATCAGAGAGTTGTACGAGAAACCGTGAAGCACATCGGTTATGATGACTCTTCTAAAGGTGAGTAAAATTTGAAATTAACCTAGTTGTAATTGTATATCTTAACAACTCATAAAATATATTTTTATTTTGAAATGTATACTGCATTGCCCTGTAGTTCTCTATAATGAATTTGATGCACATTCCATATGAAATATATTAGGTGTGGATTATAACACAATATCTGGTTCTTAATGATGGTTATGTTTTTCATAGGGTAATCATACGGTAAGCTTGTTGGCACTTCTAATTTTATGGTGTGAATTGGTGTTGCATTAAAAATAATTTGAACCTGGCTTGGCCAGGAATTCTGCTTTACATTATATCCTACAATGTGGTAAGTTAAGAAAGGTATTTTCCATTCTGTAAAATATGTACTTGTGATTTCGAATCATGACTGAAAGTTACTTAGGAGTATACCGTAATAATTGTGCCTTTGTTTGAACTGGGGAAGTTAAGTTGGTCAGATACTGTCTGGCGGCAAGCTGAAGGCCGAGCTAGCGTTCCCCCACTACCTTACCATGTGCTTGCATTTACTGTCTAGTCCTTCCCCCACTATGCCACCAGCTCGGCCTTCCGCTCTCCGCTAAGACAGTACAAGGGTGCCCATATGATATTTTCTAGGGAGGGCTAAACAAGTGTGACACTGTAAGTTAGAAGAAATCTTCCTTAGTTGACTGTAGACTTATTTTCTTAAGATGAAGTTTGCATTGATTTCGAAACTGGTTAAATAAAAAAATTGTTGTACATCATAATATATGCGTTTTTGTTTGGACACACCACCACATTTACAACAAATTAATATCACCATCAGACAAGAAGGAAAAAAAATAAAATCGGGTAAACTGATATAACAAAGTGCCAGTATGCTTTTTTAATCAGTTATAATTGCAGTTATGATATACAGAAAATAAGTTTTTTTTTTAAATTAAATACATCTCAAGAGTTAAACTCCAGATCGATTCATTAAGCAGGGCTTACGGAAGAACAAAGGTCTAAAGTTTGATTCTTGACCTTAATTCATATTGGTATACACTGATATAATAAATTCTTAAAATATGTAAACATTTTACAAAATGCATTGACAATGAAATAGTACAGTAAGCCAATAAGAAGAGGATAGTTCCACCTAGCGGTAGGCAGTTTTGTTCTGAGTATAGGCTTATGCAATTTTAACGCAACGCAATAACTTTAAAGCTAGTTTCTGTTCGTGAAATAATATTTATAGGCTTATGTTATCATTCTTTAGGATTGATGTTGTAGGTCAATGGAAGACAATGAATTTCCAGTTTTTTTAAATGAAAAATATAATACTTATTTAAGCCCATTGACAAAATAGAACACAAGAATGGAATAGGCTCAATTTAACATAATTAATAATAATAAAAAAAAAATTTGCTTTAGGGTGGATTCGAATGTGATATCTCTTGATCTACTAGACAAGCACCTTACCCCTAGACCAAACCACACTGTAAATATTGAGTGTCCAATACCAGATAATACTATCTCGTCGTAGCTCACAGAAAAGAAAAATCACCGTATTTCGAAATTAGGCTATATTTCGAGCCTGCTAGTTTTCTTATGTTACATTATTTTATTATTTCATTCATTGGTACCATAATATTCTAGATATCCGAGTGATAAATGCTGATGTGGCCCTCGCTGCAGCAACGTAGCCTACCAACCTATGCAAATTCTCAGAGCTTAATGTTTTTATTTACCGTATTAAGAGGTCAGGAATTATTATTATTAAGATAGGGAAGTTCCTGAATACCTTTCAGAGTTTCATCCAGAAAAACCAATTAATAAAATAATGACGGGCCATCCTGCCCTGCATTCTAATCATTTGCGAGGAACAGAAGAAATTTGCCCTCATCAGTATGATATATATACAGACGGCTCCCGTTCCCTAGACACTTCAACTAATACTCCAAAAGTAGGAAGTGCGTTTGTAGTTTATACGACCTCTGATGAAATCTTTACGAAACAACTGAAGTTATCGTCCCAGTGTTCGATTTTTCTAGCAGAGTTAATAGCTATAAGAGAAGCTATTAAGTGGTGTAACAACAAAGGTAATAACATATGCATCAACAGTGATTCTAAATCAGCAATATGTGCCATAGATGACAAACACAATGTACACCCGATCGCTCATGAAATCCGCAGATTTTTAAGAGAGTTTCCTGGTCACATATGCATATCTTGGGTTCGTGGACATTCTGGGGATGAAGGGAATGAGAGAGCGGATGAATTAGCCAAACTGGCTGCAGATTCAAACCTTATTCCTTGTTACACCCTCTGCCCTATCTCGCATATAAAAAATGTAGTAAAGGCCCACATCATTGAAGAATGGAACGCCCAGTGGCAGAACAGCGAGAACGGAGCTGTAACAAGAAATTTATTTTTCCCATCTGTGCACGACAGATTGAAATGTAAACAACTGGTACCAAGTTATGTTACGACACAGTTTTATACAGGACATGGGAAATTCCAACAGTATCTTCACCGATTCCACATAGGTAACAATGCTGTCTGTAGATGTGGAGAAAGTGAACAATCAGTTAACCACATATTATTCTTCTGTCCGATCCACACATTAGAAAGATTTGCACTCATCTCTTACCTGAACCAACTGAACATTCAGTACACTATCCCCCTTCATAACATACTCTTTAATAAAGCAGGATACAAATTTTTCACATCTTTTGTTAATAGTATATATTCAAAAATATGACTTACATTCACTGCTTTCACTTTTATATTATTGTTATGCTTGTTATCTCCCACCCTATTTTCTTTCACATCACTTCTGTTTTAATGTATAGACTAATAATTTATGTTAATCATTATTATTGAATTTCTTTGAAGACAGTGCACAGATTAAGATTGTACAGTATATTGTAAACCTGTAAGTGTATCATATCTCTAACCCTAATATACCTTCGGGTGAAATAGGGTTTATTTCAATTTGGATATTCAATAAATAAATAAATAATCTGACATAGGCTGAAGTAAAATTCAATGCTTTAATTTAATTGTAATCAATTTTAGCAAAATAATTAGTCATTATACAACAGCATTTCATCTATAATCGAACATATGGGAACATTTGTTTTTCATGTAAATGGCAAATGAAGGAGGCTTTATAAGCTGTCATTCATTGAGGACGCTATAAGAAAGAACCGAGAATGTGATTTTGCATTTGAAGAAGGAGCCTTCTTTTTACCCTCCTTTACTAAAGAAGGTTTCAATAGGAATTGAAGGCTTGTTCCAGAATTCCGCGTTATTGACCTTAGTTACGGGACTCGCCTGCTGATTGGTTGGCCACGAGCCAATCAAAATGCTTCGAATTGAACAAAATATTAGAATAAATGTGTCTGTTAATTACTCTTTATTTCGGTACTGGTCAACCGATTAGGTCCAAATTCAATAGGCTTATTGCCATGATCGTTATAAATAAGTATATGAAGTTTCATGAAAATCCGATAAAGCGTATTTGAGTTACCACGCCTTTTCTTATATGATACCATAAAAGAGCACTAAATTGGGTATTATTCCGGTACCGGCTAACCGATTTGGTCCAATATCAACAGACGTCTTCCCATGGACATTATAAATAGGTATTCCAAGTTTCATGAAAATCCGATAAAGCGTATGTGAGTTATGGCGCCTTTAAAATAGACACTAAATTGGGTTTTACTCCGGTACCGGTGAACCGATTTGGTTCAATATCAATAGGGTTCTTCCCATTGACATTATAAATGTGTTTTCCAAGTTTCATGAAAATCCGAAAAAGCGTATTTGAGTTAGAGCGCAATCAGACACACGGACGGACGGACAGACATTTTTCGTCCCCCACACAATCTCATGAAGTACCATACTGGCACTTATACTTGGATTCAGGGTTGGAACATAGTGTTGGGAGATGCAAGACACTACAGTGTTGCTATTCAGGTCAATGCTACCCTCTGAAACTACTATACATAACAAATATATTCGCTTACCTTATGAAGGAAGGTGTTTCAGTCTGTGACATGTAGGCCTACGAAAACAAATCATAGCAGAGGGGCAGTACCAAGATCCATATCTTCTTCGTTTTCACTTTCTGAAGTGGTGTCTTCCTCGTCCAGATTTATGACTAACCTATCATGCGCAATTTCCAAAATTCCGTCTGCTTCCCACATTCGCTTCTCAACTGTTTCAGTATGGCGCACATAATTTTGCCTGTGTTCCTGAGTAACTTGTTTTAAGCTATTCTTCATGTGATCGAAGACATCAGCCAACAGAAAAGAACTGTTTATTCGTGCGACATTTCGTTTCACTTCACTCCACACGTACTCAATCGGATTAAGTCGCAGTGGTACAGGGGCAGCCTTAATACATCATGACCTGCAGTGCGCGCTATTTCGTCAATTCTGTATTTCTTCTGGTATTGTTTGCGAGCAGTAGAAAGGATTGTGCAGAGTTCCATCTTATTCATATCTGGCTCCCAAGAAATTTTTTTAGCGGTGAGCCAATCCTGAATTTCTTGCTTCTTATTTGCAGACGTTGGTACCTTTTCCAAGAGAGTGGAATGGACTGAAGCATTGTCCATTACGATGACTGAATTCGTTGCCACGTTTGGTAATAATTCCTCGGTGAACCACTTCTCATACATTGTTTCGTCTAGTTCACTGTGATAATCGTCATCCTTTTTTCCAAAGAAAATTAGATCAGCTCCCGATACGAAGCCATTTTCATTCCCAGCGTGCACAACAATAATACGGCCACCTTTTCCATAGGGCGTTTTATTCCCCACACTTAACCCTTTTCTGTGAGCATCGTCTGCAGAAACAACGGTGGTATCTTGCCAGCACTTTGTATTAGTATGGCCGGCATTTACCCAAGTTTCATCTGTGAAAATGATGTTCCTCCCCAATAGCCTGTAGTTTTTAATTTTTCTGAGATATTCATGTCTCATAGCCACAATGTCCTCCCTATCTATTAACAGAGTTTCGTTCACGCTTAAGAAACCTGAATCCCATTTCCAGAAGCAGTCGTCTGAATGTTGGCTTCGACATGTTTGGTAGAGTGGAATCTTCATTAACAATGGACACTAATTTGTTCAAAGTGGGCAGTTCGTTTTCTCTGTAAAGTTTGTGTACCTGTCTTCGTATTGCCGCTTGGGTGAAACTGTCGTATTTGTCTTCCCTTCTTTGTCTTAGGTCTGTAGGTCTTTTCTTGTTCGGTGTAGAAACCTTTCCTTTAGACTGAAATTGTTTTCTTGTTGAGAACACAGTCGTATAGCCCACAAGTGTAGCTTCGGAAGTTGACTTGGCTGATTCATGTACCGACTTCCCTTTCCCTCTAAAATATGCATATACATTTAGTATAATCTGCCTCTCTTTCGTAGTCAGTACTCTCTTTGTTTTACTTTTGTAGCGCGCAGGTGATTGTAACCCTTGCTCCATACTTGATAAGCTACTTATTTCTTACAATATATTAGATAATAAAATATAAGACGTAATAAAATATAAGATTAATTCAACAATTTCTACACACAAATAATGTACAATATACACAACCACACAGACACGCACACGAAGTAGAATGTACACAGTTTAGGATATTTCAAATCGCAGGATTTACAGCAAGAACACGTAAGTTAAGAACTGAAAGTGTCGAGCCCTGCAGTTCAACTAAATTCGAATATGAGGGTGCAGGGAGATGTTTTTAAAGTGTCTATAGTTCTTCACCACCCACAGTGACATGTTTACAATCTGGCAACTGATTGTCAGGTAGGTTGCGGCTGTGCACAGTCTTTGTCTACAGAATGAAAGGGAGTGAGTGAGACAGCGGTTTTGTATTGCAAGGTTGAGGAGCAGGTACATTTCTAACACTATGTTCCTACCCTGAATCCAGTAGCGGCTCGTGGCTCAAAACGAAAGTGTGCTGCAAATACTATTTCATACAGCAAACTTAAAATATTTTTAAAAATTATTAGTATGCCTATCTAAACTGCTCGTCTCTTAATCCGTCTCTGGGAACTCTCACGCGATTTTCTCTGCCCTAATTATTTTTTTGCTAATTTCTCTCGTCACGTCGAACGTTGTGTGAGTTGTGTGACGAGAGAAAATAGCAAAAATTAAAATAAAAAAAATAATAACAATAATAATAATAATGATAATAATATAAATAATAATAATAATTAGGGTAGGGAAAATCGCGTGAGAGTTCCCCGAAATGGAATAAGAGACGAGAAAATAGTATTTTTTAATGATCGAGGTAGAGGAAGTCGCTTTGTGTTCCCAGTGCGACAGAATACTTAATCGGGGTTGTGGAATCCGGGTTTTTCTGAATTTAACACATTCGAATTTGGCGGTGAAGATGAAAAGCATTGCTTACTCGCTACATCACGGTCCCCTACCGTCAGATGGTGGAAGATCTTCTCACATAACTAACAGCTCGAGACGTGAACCTCCCTCAGAATCCCACTCGGCTGCCTGCTAGCGCAGCCAATTTTGCAGGTTAAACTTCCATATACGCAAAGCAGCCAAGGTCGAGCATGACGTCACACCCTCCAAACGCTGCGCTGTTCATAAACTGCATTCACGAATACGGGAAAGATAATATTCACATTACCGACTTCCATTCTCCAACGTCAGCTAAGGAATTCTCGCGTGGACGCGCCAAGTTCAAAATCTACGCAAAAGAAAATATAATATTGCGTTTGAAAATAACATTATACGACGAGCAGAAAACAAGCTGTGTGCTGCAGCACTGCAGCACATAGGAGAAACCGCCACTGCCTGAATCCAAGTATAATAATTGTTATGTATAATGTAGGCTATGGGTTTGACACTAATATTTATCTGGAAAAGCAACTGGTAAATTTCTTTTCTTCTTGCCAAACAAGGTTTCCAACCTAGAACAAACATTATTAAGGACAATGATGGCACTATATTCCCAGCTCCAAATAATATTTTGAATAGGTGAAAGAATTTCTTGAATCAATTATTAAATGTACATGGAGATGTCCAAAGTATAGAAAGTGAATTAATCACGGCAGAGCCATGGTTTGCTGAACTGACTCTAACAGAAGTAGAAACAGCTATAGGTAAACTAAAAAACAAATCTCCAGACATTGACCAAATTCCAGCAGAATTAATTAAGGCAGGTGGTGATAGATTAAACTCAAGAGTTCCATGAACTCATTCTTACAAATTAGAGAAAGGAGGAATTGCCAAAGGAATGGAAAGAATCTATTATTATACCAATCCATAAAAATGGAGATAGGGCCAAATGCAATAACTATAGAGGAATTTCTCTCTTATCAACATCATACAAAATTTTTGTCTCTAACTTAATATAGGCCTACTTCTGTCAAGATTAACCCCATATGTGAACAAAATCTTTGGAGATCACCGATGTGGATTTAGGTGAAATAGATCATTGATCAAATATCTTGTATTTGCCAAATCTTGGAAAAAAGTGGAAGTATAAGAAGCTTGTTCACCAGCTATACATAGATTTTAAAGAAGTGTGTGATTCAGTTAGGCAAGACAAATTGTGCAATATCCTCATTGAGTTAGGGATACCAAAGAAGTTAGTTAAGGTGATCAAACTGTGTCTAAATGAAATGTATAGCAGTCAAGGTAGAAAAATTTACATCAGATAGGTTTGCCATTAGAAGCGGCTTGAAGCAAGGAGATGCTGTGTCACCTTTACTTTTTAATTTCGCTTTGGAATGTGCCATTAGAAAAGTTGCTAAGTGATGACAAAAACACAATTGAGAGAAATGCAGAAAGTCTTTTTGTTGAATGTTGGATTGGAAATTAATATAGAAAAAAACTAAATATATGGCCATGCAATAATGTAATTGTTGGAGTTATCAATTACTATGCCTATTTTTGGGTTTGTCAGAGGCACCACTGTAGCTTCCTCCTTGGAATCAGGTGCCATCATAACTTTCTCTTTGGGACATTACTTTCTCCTTGGGATAAAGACACCACCGAATATACCCGCCAGTAAGAAGCTTCTCCTGTACCACGAAAGTGTTGTGTGTTGTAAACTAGCCTTGCAAAAACAGTCAAAGCCTGTTATAGCGACTCTGAAGAGATCGCCAATAGGTTATGGGCCCAGGCAGTGCATACCACAATTAATCGTGACGAAAAAGAACGAGAGTGCGAGTGAAATTAAAGTTAAAACAATAGTGGGAACGCAGCAAGTCGGACGAACAGCCAAAACCAAAATGGCGCACGCGGCAACGACCATGCGACTAGAGACTTTATCGCGCGAAAATTACGATACATGGCGTATCCAAGCCGAGGCCCTGCTCGTAAAAAACGACATGTGGGGCTACGTTTCCGGCGAAATAAAAGAGCCCAAAGTGCAAGGGGAAGGTGCAGCTCTCGCGACCGCTGAAGCGGCATCCAAGCTATGGAAATCGAACGATCGGAAGGCGAAAGCGGATCTGATCCTGGCAATCAATCCGACAGAGCTCGCCCAGATCCGGGGCTGCAACACCTCGCGCGACGTTTGGCTCAAACTGGAGTCAGTGTACGCCTCAAGAGGACCCGCCCGGAAAGCGGCATTGTTGAAACGCCTCACACAACAAAAGATGCAAGAAGGCGACGACGTCACCAAACATCTCAGTGAGTTTTTCGACGCCGTGGACAAGCTGCAATCAATGGAGATTGACATAAACGGAGAACTCCTCTCGATCATGCTACTCTATAGCTTGCCCGCCAGCTTCGAAAATTTCCGCTGTGCCATCGAGTCTCGGGACAACCTGCCTGACGCGGAATCCCTGAAAGTGAAGATAATCGAGGAGCACAACGCGAGAGCCCAAAAGGGCGGAGATGACGCCAGCGCGGCCATGTTCGCCAGGAGCCGGTCACAGTCGAACAAGACGAAGGACCAACGTAAGAACAAAGGCGGCGCTAGTGGCGTGAAATATGGTGCAAGTGACAATTCCGGACGAAAAGACAAACAATCCGACTCAAAGCGTCGTTACAAGTGCGGTTACTGCCACAAACAGGGACACAAAGAAAGCGAGTGTTGGCATAAAAGGAACGCGAATTCAGGTAACGACAACCAGGAGAAGCCGAACGAGGCTCACTGTTGCTTCTTCACCGAAGCAGTGCGCGAACCGACCAGTGCGGACAATCTTTGGTGCCTAGACTCAGGTTGCACCTCACACTTGTGCTTTAACAAGCACGCATTTACCAACGCGAGTGACAAGTGCAGTAAACTGAAACTCGCGAACAACTCGGAAACACGAGTGAAAGGCAAAGGTGACGTACAAATCGTAGTCGCGGATGGCCACGACAACGTCGTCACGCTGAAAAACACGCTGTACGTCCCCGACCTTAGATCTAACCTCATGTCGATCGCGAAAATTGTTGACCGCGACCATGAGGTCACTTTCAAGAAATCGTGCGCGATCATCACGGACAAAACCGGCGAAGTTAAAGTCGTCGCGCATCGCGTCGGAGATCTTTTCTTTCTTCGCGAACGCGAACAACGCGCGCACGCCATCACGGAAACCGAGCAAGCGAGATCCAACGCAGAGGTGCTGCATACACGCTTGGGCCACTTAAACGCACGGGACATGTCACAGCTGATAAAAACCAAGCACGCGACAGGAATCAAACTAGAGGCCAAAATCGGAAACATCCGGTGCGAATCTTGCATCGCGGGGAAGATGTCCAGTACTCCATTTGGAACCCGCACAAGCTCTACTACGGAACTTCTCGAGTTAATTCACTCCGACGTCTGTGGACCCATGCGCACACCATCGCAGGGAGGAGCGCGGTACTTCATAACCTTCATCGATGACTACAGCAGAGTCTGCCTTGTCTATTTTCTCAAGACCAAGGGCGAAGCCGTCGAGAAATTCAAAGAGTTCAAAACCCTCGTCGAAAACCAGGTAGGACGGAGAATCAAGGCGTTCCAGTCCGACAATGGCAGAGAGTACGTCAACGAGAGGTTGAAGAGCCTACTGAAGGAATCGGGCATACATCATCGTCTGACTGTACCATACACACCCGAGCAGAACGGCGTTGCCGAGCGCAAAAATCGGACTCTGGTAGAGGCTGCTCGCTGTATGCAAATCGACGCTAAGCTGCCTCCGCAAATGTGGGCCGAGGCGATAGCCACGGCGAACTACGTGAAGAACCGCTGTCCGACGAAGGCGCTACCGGATGGGATCACACCTCACGAAAGGTGGACCGGAAACAAACCGGACTTATCTCACCTTCGTTCGTTCGGCGAGAGAGTCTACATCCTGGACAAAACGCCGGGAAAGGGGAAGTTTCAACCTCCCGGAAAACCCGGGATCTTCGTCGGCTATGCGGACCAGGCTAAGGCTTACCGCATTTTGCTCCCCGAGGATCGCAAGGTCAACATATCCAGGGACGTCAAGTTCCTAAACGAGTTCCACCCAGAGCCGACAAAAACCGAAGAGTCCCCTCCAAGCACGACAGGCGGAGCCACGTTGGACGATGGCCTCGCGTACATAGAGATGGTGATGGACCCAAGCGTCCTACACCTTCCTGACGAACCCGGAGCCCCAGCATACGATGACGAGGAAGAGATCCTTGAGCCGTTCCACGGTTTCGAGCCAGTCAACCAACCAGAGGAGGAACCCCAGGTCAGGCTGCCCTCAAAAAGGGGGCGCGGCAGACCCAAGACGGTGAAGACTGGCGCGAGAGGACGCCCCAGGAAAGTGTACCACGTGGTTCCTGAAGACGAGCCACTCGACTCGGACGCAGAGGAACTCTCCGCAGCTGTTCACAACCCCGTCGAGGGACATGTCGAAGGAGACGAACCGGAAGAGCTCGCCGGCGACCAGTGCGTCATGACAGCCATAGAGGTACCATTGAACGACGCCCTGGTAGGAGATGATCGGGAGGAATGGCTCGACGCCATCTACTCCGAGGCCAAATGCCTGGTGGCAAACGACACTTGGGAACTAGTCGACCGGCCTACCACTCACAAAGTGATCGGCTGCCGTACCGTCCTACGGAACAAGTACAATCCTGACGGAACACTGGATCGACGCAAAGCCCGAGTCGTAGCTCGTGGGTTCGCCCAGAGACCAGGCGTCGACTTCACAGACACCTTCGCCCCAGTGGCGCGCCTCGATTCGCTCCGACTCCTGATGGCGCTTGCCGTAAAGCGGGGACTTAAGGTCTACCAACTAGACATCACTACTGCATACCTCAACGGGGACATGGACACCCTCGTTTACATGGAGCAGCCGACCCTGTTGGAAGAAACCCTCGAGCGGATGATCCACTTCGAGACAGACAAGATGCTGGTCACCAAGGCCAGAAAGATGCTAAAAGAAGCCAGATCCGGTAACAAGGTCTGCAAGTTGCGCAAGGCCCTCTACGGGCTACGTCAAGCTGGTCGCCTGTGGCACGCTAAGCTTAGCAACACACTCAGGTCGATGGGTCTGAAATCGACGCATTCCGACCCCTGCATTTACGTCGATGACCGCAAGGGATGTGGCACGTACGTACTCATCTACGTCGACGACATAATCCTCGCCTCCCGTGACCCGAAGAGAGTCGACGAGATCAAACGAAGACTCTCTGCCGACTTCCAAGTCAAGGACCTCGGGAACATCAGGTTTTGCCTGGGGATTGAAGTCGAGCAGACCGAGGAACGGATCACTCTATGCCAGCAGGGATACATCCGCGAGGTGCTGGAGAAGTTCGGGATGGCCGACTGTAAAGACGTTAAATACCCCCTGGAGGCCGGTGCCAAGCTGGACTTCCCGACGGATGACGAAAAGGACGCCAACAAACTGTATCCCTACCGGGAACTGATTGGAGCCCTCATGTACATTGCCATTGGGACGCGCCCGGACATCGCTCATGCGGTGAACATGTTGAGCCAATTCAACGATCGACACGGCCACGCCCACTGGATTGCTGCCAAAAGAGTGCTGAAATATCTCCGGGGCACGATCAACAAAAGGTTGATATACACTCGAGACGACAAGGGGATCGTCGGATTCGCAGACGCCGATTGGGCGAACTGCGTGATCGACCGGAGGTCCTACACTGGATACTCCTTCATCCTGTCCGGAGCAGCCATCTCCTGGTGCTCGCGCAAGCAGAGGATGCCGGCCCAGTCGTCCACTGAAGCCGAGTACGTGAGCTCGTCAGAAGCGATCCGAGAGGCCATCTACCTCTCCAACTTCACCAAGGAGCTCAACGTCGACGAGTTGTCGAGCATCACAATCTTCAACGACAACCAATCGGCAGGGAAGCTGATCCACAATCCGGTGTTCCACGCCCGGACCAAACATGTGGACATAAAATACCACTTCGTCAGAGAGGCAATCAAACTCTACCCAATCGATGTAAAATTTCTGCCCACAGAAGAAATGACGGCAGACATCCTCACGAAACCTTTGTCGGGGACTAAACTCGAAAAATGTGTTCGTGGTCTAGGACTTAAATATCGCTGAACCTCTTCAGCAAACTCCACTTGCTTCATAGTTAAAACTCAGCCTCATTATGAACATTAAAAGCTTCACAAACAATTCACTTTCTGCATTTCAAAAATAGCCTTCAAATTGAGGGGAAGTGTTGGAGTTATCAATTACTATGCCTATTTTTGGGTTTGTCAGAGGCACCACTGTAGCTTCCTCCTTGGAATCAGGTGCCATCATAACTTTCTCTTTGGGACATTACTTTCTCCTTGGGATAAAGACACCACCGAATATACCCGCCAGTAAGAAGCTTCTCCTGTACCACGAAAGTGTTGTGTGTTGTAAACTAGCCTTGCAAAAACAGTCAAAGCCTGTTATAGCGACTCTGAAGAGATCGCCAATAGTAATAATGCGCTACAAAATATTAGAATAGCAGGCAAATTGTTCGAACAAGTGGAGAAATTCAAATAGCCTATCTGGGAGCAGTAATTACAGATACAAATAATTTTAAACTAGAAGTTATGTTAATGTTATAATAATGTTAAGGTAGAAGTGTAGACTCAAATCAGGAAATGCCAGTTTTTATGCAGTTCAGAAACTCTTATCTTCTAGTCTTTTGTCCAGAAATCTAAAAACAAAAATTTATAAGAAAATTATTCTGCCGGTTGTATTATAGGGTAAGGTGGTACATTTTCGAACATGGTACAATTCTGAACGGACTAAGATTTTTATCCATTTTGGGGTTTCAAATGTTAGCCAACCTCTTTTTAAAAATATAGCGTCCATACTGATTGTTTTGTTGATCTGTATCCGCGAGAATGATGTTCCGAGTTGTCTCATTCGGCCATAAAAAATTATTTTCCAACCGAAGGTAAGAACGCCATGCTTGAAAAATGGCACGTTATAAAATTGCTTATAATTCCACGTTGTGTTACTGGAATATATTTTTGAGGACCAATTTTTAACTCATACCAACAAATAGCGTAGTCTTTAATACGTAAGTCATTGGCACAACAATGGGCATTCGTGAGCGGAATTTCAACAATGTAGTAATTTACAAAAACTAGCTCGAGGTACAAATTCGAACAAATTTTAGGTACAATTTCGAACAGTACTTTAACCCGCGATTGCTTGCTTAAGACTTGCATGGAAAAGCTGTTTTGCTGTCACAGCATTCTGCATGTTTATTATTATTAACTGTGCAAGTCAAATATAAAAGGGTGGTATTCATATATCTCTCAACAGTGGTATTATTTCAACGAAGAGTTATAAACTAAGACTTCCTCTGTAATGTTATTTCATCTCAGCATTTATGCAATACACAATAGCATGCAGCTGTTAAGTATTTTTATTATTGCTCTTGATGTTATAACAGACCGTCTTAATGGTCTAGTGGTTCCTGACTACGGACCCTCAAGTCTGGGTTCGATCACCGGTACCTCCTCGGATTTTTCTGAGGTAGGGTGATCTGGAACGGGGTGCATTCAGCCTCTTGACACCAACAAAAGAGCTAATTCATAAAGAAGTAGCGGCTCCGGTTCAGTAAGCCATCAATAACTGTCGTAGGAGTCGGCATGCTGACCACATGCCCCAATCCGGCCATCTGCCTATTTAAAACGTGACACATCATTATTACGCTCATATTACTGATAAATAATAATAACAGAAAATAATATTTGGAAGAAAGCACTTTGTTCGTTGAAAATGCCACTGTTCGAAATAGTACCCACTGGTGTTTAGAATTGTACCTACTGCGGTACATTTTCGAACGATATTCTGGAAATGAAAGATCGATTGCCATGACCAATATTGCAGCTGTATGACTTTGATATTTTTGTGAAGGGTCAACTACATTGCCAACTTTGTGAATACAATACAGTTGAACTTGTCTTATGTTTATTGTGTTCATAAAATAAGAATATTTGTTAAGTGTTCGAAAATGTACCACCTTACCCTAAGGATTTGAGACATGGATGCTTACTCTTCTGGAAGAACATAATCTGTGTGTGTTCGAAAATAGGGTGCTTAGGAAAGAAAATATTTGGGCCTAAGAGAGATGAAAATGGGGATTGGAGAAAGCTGCATAACGATGAGCTTCGTAACCTGTACTCATCACCGGATATATAGTAAGAGTAATTAAATCACGGAGGATGAAATGGGCTGGACATGTTGCGTGCATGGGGGAGGAAAGACATATATAAAAAACATTGATTGGAGAACCGAAGGAAAAATACCACTTTGAAGACCTAGACGTAGTTGGGAGGACAATATTAGGATAGATTTAAGGAAGTCTGATTTGTGAGGGATGGTTGGATGGAGTTAGCATAGAATAGAGTTGAATGGTGGGCTCAGGTAAGCGAGGTAATGAACCTGTGGGTTCCATAAAGTAGATAATATTTCTTTAGCTCTCTTAGGAATTGTCTTTTCCCATTGACTAAGTGTTATTTTGTTATTGCAGTGAAGGCCGCTTAATATAATGGCGGATAATGTTATCACTTTTATGAAGTCCTGTATGGATTAATACTCATACATTTAAGAAATGCTGCTCATTGTGATCCAAGATTTGGTTCATGTTATCACATTTCCCTTTCAGCGGCTTTATTTGCAAGTACTTTACAGCATTCAAAATTCTGTTTTTAAGGTTTTCATTTCCAACTGTGTTTTAATGGAAGTAGCGGTACTGTTCTCAGGTCACAGGATGACCTGTTCAAGGGGATGGCATTTTAAGCAATAAAACATGTTTTACCCCTCAGTTTAGCTGTTGCTTTTGATTTGTGAAGGTCTCTGTGTTAACATGCAGTGTAAAATTAAAAGACTTGAACAGACAGGCCTTAGATGTTTTGCTAAGTGGTGTTCACCACAGGTCAGTAAACTTCCAAAAACACTAGGAATGAGAAATGTTGGTTAATGGACTTAAGGGAAAACAGAAACAAAAACTTTCTTATTGATTTTACAAATAGATGCTTACAGTATTATTGTATTATGAGTACTAGTTATTATAAGTAACTTAATACTTATTATTATATTTGTTTTATTTATTTATTTTTTGTCAGCTGCTTTTGGAGTATTAACGTTGTTCCTTGTTTGTGAGTCTTTCTTAATTTCACCCATGATTTCAGCTTTCTGAAATAGACAACATATTGCTGTTTGTTCACTTCTTGGATGCAGAGTGCTGTCACACTCTTCCCTTTACGTACTGCCATGGGCAAGATATATCATTCCAACTATGACTTGTATTGATGATGTTTTACATTCAACCCCGGTGTAGAGGTAAATCACTTCCGTAACATCTCTGGGATCTGTTATGGGTAGGTTCAGTGCAAGTCTGGAGTCTAGCACGCAGCTGACTCCCCGCCCCTTCCCCCAAACATTTCACTAACAAACAAGTTTCAGAGCTCAAGAGGCGCCTTTTTTAAATAGCAATGGTCACTCTACAATACTTGTTATTTCTCATACCGTATTTAATTTTTTGTCGTAACTGAAATAAAACTGTCGTCTTTGCTAGCTGTTGTTAAAATAGTTTTCACCTCTGTTTATGCTGTGAGCCTATCTATTCGTATTTCCGAAGTGCCAACAGCCAGCCACCTTTTACCGGTGTAAGGTGTTTTAAGCCGAAAATATGAAATATGAAAGAAAAAAAATCGTAAAATCATATACAATACTTACTAAATAATTTCATTAAATTTTCTTTAATAGTAATGCCCAGATAGTGCAGTGCTTCTTCTTAATAACTCAACATCAGCTTAAAAAATACCAAAAAACAATATTTTGTAAGGAAAAGATATTTTCGTACTTTCATCTTAAACATTTGGTATTTTAAATGCACATAACATGCATTATTATTGTAGATGTTAAATTTATTTAATTACAGCTTATACAACAATAAGGTACAACAAATTAAAATATCAATATTTTAAGGGGTAACCTATTCACGAAATAGCTTAAATGAAGATTGAATCATTGTTATAAACATGTTCTATTGAAACGAACACGTTAAAATTGTTTACACTCGATATTTGGAGTTCAATTTTCAAAATTTTGGGACCGAATTGCAAATTTGCATATTTCATCTCTACACACGTCAAAACCAAAAAGCTGATAGTTTACTATTTCTTTTATAAATAAAAGTTAAACATTATTTTACTTAATTTTGTTGAGTTTAAATCATAAACAATATGTTATAAATAGAGATAGGAATTTTTCGGTGTTTTCAAACCGAAGAAAGCGGTACTTTGAAATGTGAAATTCGGTGGTTTCAATTGAACTTTTTGGTACTTTCAAAACTATAGCAGATTCACGGGAAAGCATACCTTTTATGTGCTTAAACCATACAATCGAATTAACTTATACACATTTAAACCCAATCAACACACAATATTTACAAAAGACTAAATAATACACATTTAAACTCGATCAAGACACAATGTGTACAAGGCTAAGTAAAGTTTATCCTTCAAAGAACATCTCGCTAAAAAGTTTGTTCTCTTGTGACAAACGATTGCGCCTGTCACTCAATATGCTAGTGTTTGCAGAAAAAAATCTTTCGCAGTCTGCATATGCACATGGCATCCACGACGCCAAACTCCAAGGAGAACTAAATACGTCATACTAATACTAATCGAATCCTAATACCGTATTTATCCGAATATAAACCACCCCTGAATTTAAGCCTCACCTGTCTTTTTAACAGTAACGCAAAGGAAAAATCTGATGTGAACGTCACATAACTTCCTCTACCAAAAGAAAAATTAGCAGTATTCACATATCCTTGTACAGAATCGCAAGACACAATTTTACGCTAATTATGCTATAAATACCATATAACCCCTTCTTTGAATGCTGCAACTAAAAACGCAGGCTATGGGAAAAAAAATAATAAATAAAATAAAAAAAAAGTGACTGTAAACGTTTATTGAACTTCCCACCGTTAAGAATAATTTCCGAAATTTATAGAATATTTCTTTACTGTAAGCATGGCCAACAATACATCTTTCTCACTTCACGTACTTATGTAGAATAAGAGCCCGTGAATGTCCGCGTATTGAGTTGTTCACCAGACAAGACAGAGTATCTACTAACAGTGCGTAGTTTACAACCACCCTTCAGAGAATTTTTTTTTTTTTTAAAGTTTCAAATAAAAGTTTTAGCTCTTGGTATAAGCACTCCATGTACAAAATTTAAAGGAAATCGTTAGAGCCATTTTTGAGAAAATCGTGACAAACGAAAACTTCTTCGTGTAAAGTCCCCTTAAAAGTAAGGGAAAGTTGTCGCCACTCTTCAGCTCACATCTTCAGAAGGTAACTGACCCAAATACGAAATTTTGTTTTCATACGATTCTCAGTTTTGGAGATAGCTTGTCCACAGACTCCACACACACAGACAGACACACATACAGACATGTTTCCACAAACAGTATTTTTGGATTCAGGGGGCCTTGAAACGTGTATATAGGCCTATGTTAAAAACTCAACTTGGAATTTGGGGGTCGAAAACAATACTTCCTCTACCTATAGTACCTATGGTACGTGCAGAGGAAGTAAACATAATTAAATTAACCCCAAAGTGAAACAATAAATTGCCTCATATTCATAATATTAAAGTAACACATTTCTTAGCTGAAATAAGCCTGAAATAAGAAAAAAAAAAGTATCAGCTGACTTAAGTTAATACAATTAAATAAAACTGACGGAAAAGAAAACAGAAATCTGTACTTTACACTTCATATGACTTTCAGTGTTGAATTTCGTGCGATTTTTCTATTTTTCATAACCACTTTCAGTTACCAATATTCACATTCCCGTATGTTACAGCATTTTTTTTTACTTCTGAGCAACTCATATTACGCGCATAGTCTGTAATACCGCTATAAAAAATTACAAAATACGCAAAACATCACTTGCTTACGCATTTTACGCCTCTTCTCGATGTTTCAATTCAAATCGATTCATATACCGATAGTTCTAGCGATTCGAGATAATCGATAGGTGGCGGTGCTTGGAAGAGGGCAACCAGCTACGGTAGATCAACCAGCTTTTTCGTTATCGGCCTCTTTCTCGCAAAAAAGTAAAAATTTGTCCCAAAATTGCACTTTAAAGTAAAAATTCGTGCCAAAATCGCATTTTTATGCAAAATTCGCATCAATTCGCGAGTACAAAAAACATATTTCAGGGTACTGTTGTGTGTGTTGAAGCTCGTATCATTCCTAATACAGTTCTTAATAAAAATCGTTAAATTCGCGATCGCGAAAAATTCCTATCCCTAGTTATGAAGGGATAAATAGCTAATTGTTTTTAATTAACTATTCGTTTAGTTAATTTTACTATTGACAAGTCTAAGGACTTGGTTGAATATTTCAAAGCAATTGATTAAATATTGCTACGCAAGGAATAATTTAAAGTATTTATTCACATAATTTGAGCAGTTTTTAATACAGTTTAGGTCACCGAAAAAAAAAAAGTGCGTGCTTAAAATATGCGGACTTTTCGTTTCTCAGTTCTATAAACTAAAGTAGAAGCTATTCATCTCCTACAGTGGGATATTCCCCAGTTACCATACCTACTGTAAGTTTTTGCATTTTTAGAGAGTCTTTATGTTTTCTCCAATAACGCACTAAAATGCGAACTGTTCCGCAAAACATGCGTAACTTTTACTTTCTATTTTTGTACATCTAATTTGCACAACGTTGTGTAATTATTCTTCCTCCCTATCTTGAAATTTCAACACAAGTGCACTGTATTGTTAAGAAACAACTGTAATAGCATAGTGCCATCCCCTTCTTTTGTGAAGCAGGTAGAGCAGTTTTGCGAATCAACAATATCTATCATGGAATGCGAGAATTGACCTTTATGAAAGATAACAAGTCCCAAAATTCATACCACACAGTAAAAACATATGCGTAACATACCAAACTGTAAAAAATGTACATAAAAACGCAGAGGAAACATGAAGTTCTAAATGATTGTTTAAAAATTAGGGTGTGGAAATCATGCGGAACTAGGTTTTTTACAGTTAGCAGTTTTTTCTGTAATATAAAAGTCATTTATTGTTTTTCTGATTGCACACATATCAAATTCATCCAAGTCTGTAAATGGCCTTGGTCGATTTTTGTTCTTTTTTGGAGTTCTGAAGCTCTCTGAACTTTCAGCTTCAACATCCTGCATTTCTCTTTTTAATTTATTAAAATCTACTTCCTAAACTGCGGGGAAAAATTCAGTACAAAGGATCGAGATCTAGCCTACTAAAAGTGTTTTAAAACTTGGATTGCGGTGGAGTTTTTATTGAGTGGGAGCCATTTCACTTTAAGAACTCAATATTAACACTAGCTAACAAAGAAACTAACTAACTAATGAATTTCTAGTACTGTCTTAAAGCGAATAAAAATGGAACTAATTTAATGAAAACTTCATAATATAGGCTACACCGGACTGCATTGTTACACACTTCTTCACACGTAAGCACAGGTTTGTAACACTTCAGCAGACAAACCTAGACTGACTACTGAGCATCTGGCCCTGCACATCCCCCACCCTTCGCTGCACTGCTAGGATCGCTCACTGTTCAGCTAGAGAAACCCAGATATGTTACGAAAATGATTTACCTCTAACACCACCAGTTACACTGTAATATTAGTAACATGACTTATGTAGAACTTGCTCGGTGGTGAACCAAACAGTCATTCAACGCCCATGTAAGCAACTTTATTAGGAAGGCTGTTGGTGTCCTAAGGTAAAGTCTACTGTGCAGCCTGATTTTTCTGTATGATCAGAAAATGCCATGAAATTGCCAATGTAAATTGGACTGGAATCCTTTGTGCTCGATGTAAGTACTGTGTAACTATGTTAAGCTACAAACACCTTGTTGGGCATCTACTGACGTCTTGGGCATTGGCCTATTGTTTATGTGGTAGGTTCTTAATGATATTGTACTAACTGTATAAGCTTAGTTGTTACATAGAAGCTATAAAATTTATCCATTAAAAAGCAGAAGCACTAAATTGTTTTATTCATTAGTTGTGTTTACAATTAATTACAAATTATTTGTATTCACCACTTCACTGTCACTATACCCTGTCATTTTCAGTAACCTAGTTTGATTTTGGAGATTCCATTTTTAGTCACGTTAACAGGGACAAATGGCTGACTTACATGACTAGGAAAGATTCTATTTCTCCAGGATTTAGGTAGTATTAACTGAGGCCTGTTTTCTTTAATTACCACCCATAGATCTTTGATTTGGATTGCTAAATAATAGCATTGATCCAGGTTATGGCTTTTTGTTACTACCCTTAGGCTTTGATTACAACACATGCACTCTCCTATTGGCCATGGATGAGCAGTCTCCTGACATCGCCAACGGTGTTCATGTAAATAAAGAAGAAATGGATATTGGTGCAGGGGACCAGGTACACTTAACGTTTTCTTCTGTGGGACATTAAAGCATTGTATCACATGGGTCACTTTACACGGGAATGAATGCATCTGTTAGTACAAAGAACACAAAATGTATGTTCATTATTTTAAAAGTTTATTAAACAAAACAAAAAAAGTTTTGCATGATTGGTGCTTCATTTAAAAAGTTCTGAACTATTTGAAATTTATATTGCGATATACAGCCAGTGATATTTTTCCACTTTATAATTATTGTTCTCCAGTTTTAGGAAGTTAAAACATTTCTTCAAGGCTTAACACAATGTAAACCGAAGCATATCCCACTTTTATTTTTCCAGACTTGAACGAAGTTCATCTTATAATTTGGAAGTTTTTATCCTAATTGGTTGCAAATACGAGGGCTGTTCAATAAAGAATGATCATAATTTTTTTACGTTCCTAGTTTATCACGCTAAACGTTTTCCTTATGGTATGTGTTAGCTTGATGCGTCATTCTTCCCTACAGCAAAGCTAGAAGATATTATTAAATTTTTAGAGGGAAGACAATCAATATCAAAGGAAAGTGGACCCGGCGCTCCAGTTACTGCTCTGACAGAAGAAAACGTCAACACCGCTGCTGTCATAGTGAGAAAGGATCGACGAATAAGTTTAAGATCACTTTCTGAAATCTTGAAAATTTCACTGGGTGCCACTCACACGTTGGTGACAGAAAAATTGCACATGGCACGTGTTTGTGCGCGGTGGGTCCCAAGGCTGCTGACTCCTGAACAGAGCAGTAACTGGAGTGCCGGGTCCACCTTCTTTTGATATTGATTGTCTTCCTGCTTTAAAAATTTTATACCATCTTCTAGCTGTGCTGTAGGGAAAAACTAACATTGCATAGGCCTCATCTGAAGATTTTTTAGTCTAAAGCAGAATTTTAAAGCCGCATATTGCTCGTCGCACATCACCTCCATTGAAGCCGTAGGCGATATTGATAATGTCTGCACTTGCAGGCGTCTCACAGACAGGAATCTTGAGACATGACGTTGAAACTTACACCACGCGTGCATAACACATTAAGCTAACACATATCATAAGGAAAACGTTTAGCGTGATAAACTATGAACGTAAAAAAATTATGGTCATTCTTTATTGAACAGC
This sequence comes from Ectobius pallidus, assembly GCA_964059195.1. Taxonomy (NCBI): domain Eukaryota; kingdom Metazoa; phylum Arthropoda; class Insecta; order Blattodea; family Ectobiidae; genus Ectobius; species Ectobius pallidus. The sequence continues at coordinate 81,298,833 of CAXKWD010000001.1, forward strand.
CCTCGTACTTCACTATATGTAAATAATGAAAAATAAGAAAACTTAAATTGACATAGGCTAGTAGAATGTTGTGTAAAAGTAAAACAATAGTGCATGATGCAGTGGGGTATATAATATTCTCAAATGTTTGTAGTTTTCATTAAATTTCTTCCAAGAATATTGTATTTTCATGGGTTATATTTTTAATAGACAGGATTGACTATTACTAAGAAAACGTACTGTTGAAAATAAATCCTTTTTTCAATATCTTATATCTGATTAAGAAATTACAGAATGGTATAAATTCAGTGCACTAAATTATATTCATAAAGTTAAGGTATTTTGGTGGTTGACTTGCATGTCCATCTTTTGTTAAATTCCATAATGTATGTTGTATTTTTAACAAAATAAACCAAAAGGTGTATTCTGTAGACTATTGGTCATACCATTTCGAAGCTAATAACCAGCTCTGGTAGAAATTCATTGGGTGACTGCTGCTTTAATCTCTTGACAGTATTCATGTTGCGTACGGGTGGCCCACTATGATTTATAGTCCACATTTAACTGTAAGTTCTGGCGATTAACAGTTTCAGTAATTGTTGACCCACAATAGTAGGATTTCCATCCTCTTAGGGTTGGGCTAGCTACCAATCTCAAAATCATTCGTGAAAATTGCTCGTAGTTAGGGATCCTATTTTACAGAATGTTGAATTTCAATACAAAAGTTGGGTTTGTTTTGGTTACTTCACACAAAATGCATACATTTTCAGTTTTGTTTCGCATTAAAATCAAATACGGTAGATTTACAGGTCATGTGGTGAAAATATTGCATATTTCTGGGGAAAAAAATCCTCTTAGTTGTATATTTTAACAATTCTTACCAGTTGACTATTAACACTTGCCTGTAGTGTAGAACAAGCAGTGTAACACAATCTCCTTGGCCTACTTCTGTTGAGAGTGCATTGAGGAATTAAATTACTGAGCACCTAAACACAGCTATTCTTTTTTTTAAATGAAATATAAAATAAAATAACTGTCCTAAATTTAAATTGACATGGGATTATTTTAATTTTAATTGAAATACATCAGTCCTATAACCCTAATGTACTTAGGTAAATTACGGTTTATTACTGCTTTGGAAAAATAAAATTAAAAGTATCTAGTATATTTATTAGTTCTTAACATTTATATCACTGACATACGTGCAAATTCAAAATTTACTTATTTTATGGAATATTCATTGTGTTGTTGTGCACATGTTATATTTGTCCAACTTTCAATAAATATATCATACAAGTTCTCTTACCAGAAACTTTTCTGGAACTCTAGATTTCCCTTAAGAAGTAGAATTTCACTTTTAAAAAACCGCACTACCAGTAAAACAAGAATAGCCTATTCTGTATCTGGTACCCTATGATCCCCAGGTGGGGCGAAGGGGCCTCCAATGGAGGTTTCATTACCTATACTAATTTTGATATGCTTATTTTCCGAGAGAGGGTAGAGGGACAGGTGGTAAGCCCATCGCCTCGCAACCCCCCTCTGGAAACTAAGTATTTCTTGGACGTGAAAGGGCCGAGAAATTTTGTCCAGAGGCTCTAATTTAGGCTTGGAGTTCTTTTACGTGCCATAAATCTACGACACGGGACCCCCAGCTTAAAGTCCCACCCGGAGGACTCCGTGCCCAGGATTTTGACGTCCTGAAAAATCCATCGACCGCGGCCGCCTAGAAATGTTTGAAACAAAAATAAATCACTTATCAGTGGTAATAACCACAATTCGTTATATCAGTTATTCACGAAAACTAGGTACATCATGCAACCGTGGCAAAATAAACAGGCCCTAGGCCTAGAAATAAGAGGAATAAAAATGTTCGGATGTTCCATCCATGAATAACAAGGGATATTTTGACCTGACATTAGGCCCAGGGTTTTTTTACAGATCTGAGTATTGTACATGGAAAAGGCAGACTGCTGACAGTCTGCTAATAGTCTGCTAATAGTCTATTCATTATCTTCCAATAAGCACTGGTATACTAACTGTCGTAGTGTTTCAGCTTGGCATTTGACATCATGGGTTTATATCATGACCATGAATGGGTCATTCCACAACAAATCAACCAATGGTCCAAACATCACGTCATTAGATTGTTACGATTTTTTAATATGAGGTAGTATTAGCTGAGTAGGTACAAAATGTAGATTTTTACCTTTTTTGGACTTATAGTTTTTTAGATAAAATGTTTTGAAAAATTACATAATGACAGTTTTTAGGAACGTTTTGATATATTAAAAAGCATGTAACTCAAAAACGGTTGGTCCTAGAAAGCTCAAATTTGTACCATTCTTTTTAGAATTACAAGGGCTTTAATTTGACATGTAACTTGACTGTATCACATCACTGTATATTTCTTCCAAAAACTCAAAAAGTTTTTTTTATCAAAGACTTAAAATCGGAATTTTTAATTTTTATGAAAAAAATATATTTTATTCTAAACCTCTTTAGTAAGTTGTGTACAAATTTTCATGATGGCATTTTTCTTTTTTCATACTAAAATTAATTTTTATATGAATTGAGGCATATAGAAATTCTGGTAAATTCATTCATTGTTATTCTATTAAAAATTAATCATACAGTTGTAATTAAACTTACTCTAATACTAATTTACTTTTTTACATTAGGGCCTATACCCTAAAAGTTTGTTTGAAAAAAGTTAGGTCTATATAATAGGATGATGATGGTCCATATGGTAAAATAACAACTGGAACTAACAGGCCTTACTGAATCAGTGACATGTTTCTTTCCTCCTGTTGAAAATTGATATCTTATCTATTTTATTAAAAGACAGTTAAACTTACTTTAAATCATGGAACAATTTTCATTACACTCTAAATCAGTAGATGTGGTTTCTCTTCTTTGCCAAAACTTGTGTCGCTTTGGCCATCTCCTCCGCTGGAACTTGGTAGGTTCTACCTGTTGCTGTGGTTGGATTTAGTTTGCACAAAACATAGTTCATTGGCACTGCTAGGGTATCTGTTCTCCTAGGATATGTGAATGATGGTGATGGTCCTTTTGGATGAAGAAAGGAAACATGAATTTTCTTTTCAACATCATCTTTTGAGTCAACATGCACCAACCACCACTCTTTATCATAAGCACAAGCAACAAAACCCACAACATCTTCAAATGGAATGTCTTCATCACCATGGCTGATCTGTACTCTATGTGTTTCTGAATCATCAGAAAATGAGTATACTTTGGTTTTTACCCTATTTAGGTCTAGAGGAATGAAGGCATGAAATTTCTGGGTCCCCGAGATTGCCACAGCTTCTTCAAACCTTGATTTCAGAACTTTTTCTTCATCAGAATACTCTTCATTGGTTGTGTAGAAAAATGTGATGGATGGTAAATGTTGCACACCCCACTGAAAAAGCTGAAAAGGTGTTAAAATTTGATTTTCTAATGGATTTTGGAGGCTGGCTTTGGCGGCAAGCCTTTTGACTGTACCCCCTACTCCATCACAAACTCCCTTTCCATGTGATGTAGCATAAAAATGCCACTCAGCTTCAAGTCCATCAAAGTCCTGTTTGTGATAGCAGAGGTTCAGAAAATTCTTACGATTTTTGTATCGCGCAGCTGAACCGTCTGAAAAATAGTACAGCTTTTTCAAGTTTGGTAGATAATTTCTTAGATATAGCATTAATTTTTTCTGGAAAGCATGAATAAGAACAGTATTGTGTGCTAGGCAATCTGATATAAATACAAAGCTCCAGTTAACTAGCTCTTGTTTTCCTGTTTCTTGATTTCTTTCCTTGAAATATATTAGAAAAGGGTGCACAGTAGCCATAGAATTGTTCCAATGAAACCCTTGAGCCTCATCTTGTAGAACAAATGAATAATTTTCTGCAAAATCACAAGTTACTACAGCTTCATTTTCTTCCAATGAGGATTTTGTTTCAGAGAAGAAAAATGATTGTTGTTTTGCAATAAAATCATGTTTTTTAAGATTACTCAATTGACTGCAAAATTCTTGGACGAACTCATCAACTGGTTTTTTTAATGTTTCGAAATTACACATGTCTACTGTAATCCATTGTTTATAAGTAATGTTGTCAATCATTTCCTCCTCGAAACACTCGGTTAAAGCTTCCTTAAAGTCCTCAATTGTGGGACAATAGTCACATTCATTTAGGAAGCATGCTTGTAATGGTGGATTGCACATAACTTTAGCCATACATTCCTTGTAACTCGTTAGAGGACTGTCAGATCGAGGCAATGTTAGTTTATTTAATCTTCCTCCTGAAAACATGAGCTTCATATTCTGGTGCGCAGTGCACACACACAGATTGAGTGCCAGTGGCACCAGCAATAATGCAGTTCTTGGGCCTCAGTTGTGCAAACTTCGAAAAGCCAATTTTTAAATCAGGGAAATTTGATTTGAAAAGTTTGTAAATTTCACGCAAATTTCCCAAAATCTACCTTTTTTGAACATGGATTGGCTTTCCTTCGATATCCTTACCCATGGAGACATAATCTTTTTTCCCAGACATTTGGCTACTCACTTCATCATTATTATAAAATTCCTTTACCAAAACAGCTGTTTCGGGAGGTAGAGTTTTTCCATGTTTTGGGTCAGGAGTCGATAGTATTCCCTTTTCTTCAAGAAGTTCTTTTGCTTTCCTTGCCATATAGTTACTAATACCAAATTCACATAACATTCTTGCACATGACCAACGTTTAGGTAAAAAAATCTACAGGCCAGTTTTATTCTTAATTGAACAGTTATAATTAACGTTTCATATCATAAAATAATTAAATACGGTAGGCTAAAAGGGACTTATAAAAATTACACAATGACTGTAGTGAGAAAGAACTGCTGACTGAGGGGTTGCAAGTTTCAACAGGAGGAAAGAAACGTGTCACTGATTCAGTAAGGGTCATTCCATATTAAATCAACAAATGGGCGTTGCCTCACCATTTTTGATTTTGATGAAATTTGGTAGGTGATGTGTACCAGTCTTCTGAGCCCCAAAACAAATCTTGTTATACCTCTAAAAAATTTTACTCCTGAGATATAGGCATTTGTTTGGGACATGAACAAGCAAAAAATGTAATTTCAGACCCATTTTCTGAAAGCCGTAGAATTTCTATTTGAATCAGTAGGATGATCAAATAGGGCTCATTGGAAAGCTTAAAGAATGGACTTTCATTTGTGCATACTAAATTAGATTTAAGTTAAGTCTAAACAGACGTTTCTAGGGCTCTAATCTTCGTTCGTGAACTGTCGTTTTGCGTAACTTTAGACATTAAAAAAACAACGAAGGACTTGGAGTAACAGGCCAATTTTTTTTCCTGTTACACTTATGTATGAGGAGTATGTGTAGGAAAAAAACTGAGCTGTTACTGGTGGTCCTACACCCTGAAAAATTTGCTTAAACTTCGAAAAAAATGTAAATCGGGCTTTTTCTCGGTCCCAAAAAGTAATGTGGGACAGGTGATAAAAATCTGAAAATGCCAAGATGAGAAGCCCTTATAGTGTACTTTAAAATAAAAACAAAAACATTTTGTGACCCGAAGAGATAGAGGAGCTACAAGCCTTTGAAATATCAAGAAAACAACACTTGACCGCTACTGAAAATAGGCTAAGCAGATAGGATAATTACACAAAATTTAATTTAAATTTACATAAAATATAAAACATTTATTTACAAATGAGAATTTTCCTCAGTTATACAAATTTAGGATTTTTTGTAATTTTTCTAACAATTTTTCACATTTGACTTCTTTTTAAGCTACATTGATGGCAATTTCAATTACTGTATTTAGAAACCATTCTTATCCTGGTTTATTAGGTGTAGGTACTGCATTAAACTCTACTCTTCTATACAGTATATTGAATTATATGTTAACTGTTATGATAGGATAAGTTCTGGACACGCACTGTTCATTGGAGTCTGGTTGCTGACCAAGTCATGTTTGAATACGCATAGCTTCATATGATCCAGCCCCTCTGTTCATTGCTGTCCACTATCCACTTACTGAGCTGACTCACAGCAAGTAGGTTGTGTTTGTGCTTCATTATCTTTTGATTAGTTTATTTATTTTTTAAATTATTACTATTGTTATTTTGTGCTGAATACATGCTATTGAAATTGTTACCAGTATATTACTATGATTGAGTGTTCTTGTACTGTTGGCATCTTCAGAGGAGAGGTATCTAATAAATTATCTTACTCTAGGTCTTCAGTACTCAATACTATTTCCGAGTTCACTGAAGAACAAAAAAACATTATATTCAATTAGAAATGGTTGCGATGATATAAAATGTTTCACAAGGCTGAAATTTTGGACAGATACTTCCAAATCTTGTGTATGGTCTTGCTCTGCCCCTACAGTGTTCACTCAAAACCTATTAAAAATATCTCTCAGATAAATATCAATGACACTTTCCATGTGCAGTCCTGAGCTGAAATTAATCACAGGGAAGGTATTGTGCACAAAATGTTTAAAAAATTAAAAATCCAAAACAAGGCACAGAGACCGGTACTGACAGTGAAGATGAATGCCCAGACATTTATGAACCTGAAGCCATTCTTGTTGAAACAGTTAATGATGCTTGTTCAGTCCTTGGTATTTCTCCTGTTAAGGTGCAGAAGCTGTCAGTTGAAGCTAGACCCTCAGTGTTAACAAATAAAGTTAGTAAGATAGTCAAATCTATAACAGGAAAGTTAAGCAAGTCTTTTGATTTGAACATTTCAACTGATAATGAGGAATTTTCAATGAACATGCAGCCTGCCAGTTTAGCAAATGAGTACAAGCAACTAATTCACAAGCTTAAAGAAAAAAAATGAAAGTTGCTTCAACTACTAAAGAACATTGTAAGTTTAGCTCCTGTAGTAGTTGGGAGTATTAGTGTAGTTCAGAGTGAGTTTAATGTCAGCCAATACTTAGCCCGCCAGTCAAGAAATTTATGAAAAAGAACGGGATTTTGCAACAGAATAAGGAGAACAGGACTAGGAATAAACTTGATGAAGTTTCAGTCAAAACTGTACAAGACTTCTACGAAAAAGATGAGTACAGCAGAATGATGCCAAGGAAAAGGGACTGTGTATCTGTTAGAGGACCTAATGGAGAAAAAGGTTAACATACAGAAAAGGTTAATTTGATGTGACCTTAAAGAGCTTTAGGCAGCTTTTAGTGTAATGCATTACCTACATCCAAAAAACCAGGATAAGAATGGTTTCTAAATACAATAGTTGAAAATACAGTAGGCCTACTTGAAATTGCCATCAATGTAGCTTAAAAAGAAGTCAAATGTGAAAAATTGTTACAAAAATTACAAAAAATCAGAAATTTGTATGACTGAGGAAAATTCTCATTTGTAAATAAATTATTTATATTATATGTAAATTTAAATTAAATTTTGTGGTAATTATCCTATCTGCTTAGCCTATTTTCAGTAGCGGTCAAGTGTTGTTTTCTTGATATTTCAAAGGCTTGTAGCTCCTCTATCCCTTCGGGTCACAAAATGATTTTGTTTTTATTTTAAAGTACACTATAAGGGCTTCTCATCTTGGCATTTTCAGATTTTTATCACCTGTCCCACATTACTTTTTGGGACCGAGAAAAAGCCCGATTTACATTTTTTTCGAAGTTTAAGCAAATTTTTCAGGGTGAAGGACCACCAGTAACAGCTCAGTTTTTTTCCTACACATACTCCTCATACATAAGTGTAACAGGGAAAAAAATTGGCCTGTTACTCTAAGTCCTTTATTGTTTTTTAAATGCCTAAAGTTACGCAAAACGACAGTTCACGAACGAAGATTTGAGCCCTAGAAACGTCTGTTTAGACTTAACTTAAATCTAATTTAGTATGCACAAATGAAAGTCCATTCTTTAAGCTTTCCAATGAGCCCTATTTGATCATCCTACTGATTCAAATAGAAATTCTACGGCTTTCAGAAAATAGGTCTGAAATTACATTTTTTGCTTGTTCGTGTTCCAAACAAATGTCTATATCTCAGGAGTAAAATTTTTTAGAGGTATAACAAGATTTGCTTTGGGGTTCAGAAGACTGGTACACATCACCTACCAAATTTCATCAAAATCAAAAATGGTGCGGCAAGAAATTTTCTTAAAATTTGTTGATTTAATATGGAATGACCCGTAACTCTTGTTAGTTCCAGTTGTTATTTTACCATATGGACCATCTTCATTCTATTATATAGACCTAACTTTTATCAAATAAACTTTTAGGGTATAGGCCCTAATGTAAAAAAGTAAATTAGTATTAGAGTAAGCTTATTTACAACAGTATGATTCATTTTTAATAGAATAACAATGAATGAATTTACCAGAATTTCTATATGCCTCAATTCATATAAAAATTAATTTTAGTAAGAAACCAGAAAAATGCCATCATGAAAATTTGTACACAACTTTCTAAAGAGGTTTGGAATAAAATATATTTTTTTTTCATAAAAATTAAAAATTCCGATTTTAAGTTTTATATAAAAATAGTTTGTTGAGTTTTTGGAAGAAATATACAGTGATGTGATACAGTCAAGTTACATGTCAAATTAAAGCCCTTGTAATTCTGTAAGAATGGTACAAATTTTAGCTTTCTTGGACAAACCGTTTTTGAGTTACATGCTTTTTAATATCTCAAAACGTTCTTGAAAACTGTCATTCTGTAATTTTAAAAAAACGTATAACTCCAAAACGAAAGGTCGAAAAAAATTAAAACTTTGTACTTTTGGTCATAGTGATGAACAGAACACAATCACTGAATATGAGCCATTTTGAAAACCTCAAGGTTAAAAATTATATTTTTATTGGTTGATTTGATATGGAATGACCCGAATTCTGTATGGATTGAACTTGTATGCATGGTGATGGGTATGTAAGGAATCTTAGGGGGATAATGGAAGTCATAAGCGTATGACTTCTTGTAATGCATGGTCTTTCCTTGTTGCAAATACTGGAAATTCTCCGTAAAAGTACCATCCCATTAGCTTTTCCTATGTACTGCATATGGAAGGAACAAGGTTCTCAAAGTGAAACAGAATCTCTTGATTATATGCTTTCAACAAAATGTTACAATAATAAACAATGTTTCAGGAAAATTTCCAATGAAAGTTTCTGGAAAGCTTGTTGCATTTAGGTTGAGATACAGTAGACTCTCTCTAATCCGGCCACCCCGGGACCGAACCCTCAACCGGATTAAAAAATGGCCGGACCATCTGGCTGTCTTTTAAACATGTAAAGTATAACCTATTGAAGCAAAAATCAACTTTTAAGATGGTTTTGTCGATTTTTTGAAGCGTACTTACCCAAAAATTAAAATACAGCATTACAATTACAATTTCAAAATAAAAAGAAATCTGTTATTTTCTTCTGCTTTTTTAGTTGAACTGTTTTTTTGAAAGCATAATCTCGCCACTTCTTCATGAACATTACATCGATAGCTGATGCAGCAGCCTGTTGCTCGATATAGGTAGTCGTCAGTTCCAGTGCTGCCCTCCCTTCAGCATGAGTCAAAATTCCCTCGCCTTTTCCCGCTTCACTGCCACTTTCGTCGTCGTCCTCCCCTTCTTCCTGACGAAGGACTGCTTCGACTATTTCGTTGTCGTTCAAGATCTCATTAACTAGTTCATCATCTGTTTGTGAAATTCATCCAACAACGTCATCTTCAACAAGATTAGCTGAATTAGGTAGTTGTTGTAAATCCTTTAAAATGGACTGGTTATCATCAGGTTCAGTGACATGAAGATTTGAGTCTCTTGCTTTTGGGTTATCTTCTTTGCTCTTCTCGACGTGTTCTTCGACATCCGGCCACACCTTTCTCCAGGACTCAGTAAATGTAGATGATGGGATTTCATCATAGGTCTTAGCCGCTATGTAAATAACATCCTTAATGTTAATTGTCTTAAGGGTCTGAATGAGACCTGCACTGTCCTCACCGTCCATTTCATCCAGAATTTCAGAAAGAAGCTTCCTGCGGTACTTTCTTTTGAAACATTCAATGACGCCTTGGTCCATAGGTTGTGAGATTCTTGTGACATTAGGTGGCATATACAAAAGCTTGACGTCACTGTAACCTTCACATTCAAAATCTTCCGCGGGATGAGTAGGGGCATTATAAAACACGAGAAGTGCTTTTACCGGCAATTTCAAAGAGGTTAAATGTTCTTTTACCCTCGGAACGAATTGGGTCACGAACCACTCCTTAAACAAATATGACTCCATCCAGGCAGACTTTTGTGACCTGTAATACACTGGAAGGGAAGACATGTTTAAGTTCTTAAATGCTCTAGGTTTGGCAGACTTCCCAATCACGAATAGAGGCATCTTGTGTGTCCCTGTTGCATTTGAGCATAAAGCGACAGTAATCCTTTCTTTATTGACTTTAAAGCCTGATGCACACTTTTCTTGAGCAGTGGTGAAGGTTTTTTGAGGCAAAAGTCCCATCTCCTCGATATTATACACTTGTTCTGGGGTTAGTTTTTCATGATCAATGATATGCTTCAATTTTGCCGAAAAATCACTAGCTGCCGGTTGGTCTGCTGAGAGCTTCTTTCCACACACACTCCAAGGAAGTGTACTCCATGGCGTTTTTTTTCATCTCGTTAGCCACCCATCACTTGCCGAGAAGTTTCCTTTTTCCCCCAGTTTCGCATGAAGAATAAAATCGCCTTTTCTTTCAAAATGGGCCCATTTATTGGAGTCCCTCTTCTCCGCTCCTGCATGAACCACATCCATAATGAATCATCAACAAGTTCGTGCTTAGATTTTTTCAAGGTAGATCGAGTAGAACGGACCTTTTCAATTTGCGTACAAAAAGCCTCGTTCGATTTTCTGTTTTGCCGCCAGTCATTGACAGTACTTTTTCCTACATTAAACTCCCTACAAATACTTTGCACTGAATCACCCTTATCTAGACATTGTAAAATATTAAGTCTGTCTTGCATGTTTACAGTTGTATGTTTTTGTTTTTCACTCATTTTTGAGAACATTTTTGTAACTACACTAACAGACAAGACACACTATAAAAATTAAACTCACAGTAAGATATTAACAGCACAACAGTAAAATTCACGTCTGAAATGAATGCATTCGTCAAGTGAACTGGTGTGATTTGTTTACACTTAAGACTGAAAACTAAACAGACATATTTATTCAAGACGAAGGCTCCACGCAAGATTAAGTAACCTTTGACATCGGCTTCACAAAAGGATCAATAAACAGTGGCGAGTGCTGCCCAATAATCTATTTATATTACATCACATTCCTCACCATAAGAAGAATGTCATTCAGTAGTAGAATGTTTATTCTAGTCGATTACTGCCGTGAGAAACCCTTCCGCGCACAGATGACTCATTTCAAGAAGTCGGCCGGATCATCTGGCCGCCAAACCATCCGAGGCCGGACTAGAGGGAGTCAACTGTAATATTTTAAATAAATTCGGACCATCATAAGGGGATGTGGTTTACAATCTGCTATAGAATATATCAGTTGAAAAATCCTCCAATGTTGACCTTCCAGTGCATGTCATAGTGTCAAGCAAACCTTATGGTAACCCTCTGAATGGATTATTGAATTCATTCCTTAATTCACTATTCAGGTAGCGGTATGTTATTATTAGTTGGTAGGTTTGTTGTCCCCAATGAGAAGAAAGGAAGCAGAATATCTGTTCACTTAGTAAGTCTCAGTGTACTGGCACAAAGTCTGTCGATCTGTCTGGAACCCTATGGCCCCTATGTTGGGGCGAAGGGGCCTCCAGGTGGAGGTTTCTGTTACCTATATGAATTTTGTTATGCTTATTTTCTGAGAGAGGGCAGAGGGACAGGTGGTAAGCCCATGCCTCTCAACCCCCACTAAGGTATTACTTGGATGTGAAAGGGCCGAGAAATATTGTCCAGAGGCTCTAATTTAGGCTTGGAGTTCTTTTATGTGCCGTAGATCTAAAACACGGGCCCCCCAACTTAAAGACCCTCCCGGAGGACACCATGCCCAAGATTTTTATGTCCTGAAAAACCCATCGTCCATGGCCAGGTTGCCTCTTGTTACATGATTATTGTAGGCGCATGCCTCTTTCTGTTCACACCTGGTAGAAGTGCGCAGATGAAATGTCAGCTTTGGATTTAGGTGCCGTAGCTGCTGCTGCAGCTGTTGTTATTTTGCGACAAAGACGAAACCGTAAGAAGCGTGCAAATAATCCATTGTCGTTTCAACTTTAAAATAACAATTTGCTGACCAACGACAAAGGAACAATTTCAATCAACTTATTTTTGTATATAGGAAGTTAATTTAGTGGGTATTGAATAATTGTATCCTTAAGAAGGGTCCGTCGCCGTGGGTGAGTCGGTAGCGCGCCTGCCTTCCACTCCGGCGGCCCGGGTTCGATTCCCGGCCGGGTCGGGGATTTTTCAGTAGTGAAAAATCCCTTTCCCGGGTCCAGGACTGGGTAGGTTAAGTCTTAGGTTAAGATAATGCACATTGTGCGCGATTCCTTAAAAATTAAGAAGGGTAAATATCTCAATTGTTTATGCCAATATAAGTCGGTGCCAATATAAGGAATAGTTACTTGTTTATTTAAAAAAAAAAAACTAAAATAACTCTGTCAAAATTATGAGCATATTTGTCTCTTAGAAACTGCAAAGAATCGCTTCACGAACTCAATATTCCTTTCATTAGACCACTCCGCCATAATGAAAAATCAGAACAGAACCTTGGAAGACTCACGACTGTTGCACGTGTCTCCCCGTCTCAAATGGGGAGCTACTTGCACCTATGTGCACCGGCGCAAGTGGTCCGTGCGCACAGATTCCACACATGCCTCACCTTGCACCGTTGCATGCCACGGCTTGCATCTCCACGTGACAGGCTCATGCCTCTTGTGCGCATGAAGTGTTGCACAGGTGTGAACGCGGCTTTAGGTGTTGTAGTATAAAGAAGTTCAATTCATTGTTCATACTGGTGACTGTTCAGCCTATACCCATATTATATTTCTGTCTTGCTAATTATATTCCTGTCTTTATTAGCAAGATGGTTTTTTCAATATAATTAATACAGTATAATCAATATTTTAACAGGCCACTTGGCCTAGTAGCCGGTTTGAAGAGGAAGAAGAAAATTTGAAGATCACTGAAAGAGTTTTTCCATTGTGAACATTTTTGCTGATTTTATGTATACTATCTTTAATCTACTTCAGTTTTGTGTAAATTTAGTTTCCTGATAGATCAGGGAGTTTAAAGAGAGACATAGAAACAGTTCTTGACCTTGTTAGCACCAATTGGCATTTCCCACCCCCTTTCTCCTCCAAGAAATTTGTTCCATTCTGGGTCAGGATAGCACATGTTGCCTTTTTTGGCTCAGTCTTGAGTGCATAGTTGTACAGATATTATTTTTGCAATGTACCGAGAATGCATGGTGCATGGAAACAAGTTGTCTGCCAGAAATGGCTCTTGTATATAACCCCTCAATTCAAGCTCAAGGATTTCTCAATTAGGCCTACAGTTAGAATAATCACCTACCTTTGTCATAGAGGATGTTGAAAATATCTCCACCTACTTCCACACATTTCTGACGTTTTAAGAAAGTTTGCATTGACACACATTAATTCTTCTTGTGAAATTGCTGTAATTTCTCTTCTTATATTCTCTTGCAGTTCTTCGACTGTATGAGGGCTATTCTTGTACACTTTGAATTCCCCCAAAATAAAAATCACATTCGATAAGATCTGGAGATCTTGTTACCCATAACCCGTTACTAATTACCCATCTTCAAACACTTCTTCAATTATGGTCTACAATTTCCGGGCTGTTATGCCGTGGTCCTAGGTTTTTACGACCTGACGTTTTGCTCACGACTGCGGTGAGCATCCTCAGAGGCACTGCTGGAGCGACGTGCTTGTCTAGATGGCCGTTGACAGACTGAGCTCTGGTTCTGTGTTCCTCCCATATTTATACCCTGGGCACTGTTTGGCGTGCAGTTTTCTGTGAGGTCCGTCTTCCTCTTTCCATGGAAAGGTTGCACCGTGGTTTTTCTTAGTACCGGGAACCACAACTTATTTACTCTTAAAGCTTCTTCTTTGCGGTTGAAATTATTCTTTTGATGTTTCATAATCTCTATGGCTTCTCTGTACAGCCGCGGATAGTACTGTGGTGTGGTGGAAAGGACTTGGGTCTCCTTGTATAGAATTTCATGATCGCCATCCTCTAAAATAGCGTGTTCAGCCACAGCCAATTTTTCCGGTTGAAGTAGCCGGCAATATCTCTTGTGTTCTTGTAGACATGTGCTGATTTTTCGTTTGGTGGTCCCTATGTACACTAAGCCACAGCTACATGGAATTCTATACACTCCCTTTGCCGTAAGAGGGTCTCGGCTGTCCTTGGCAGATCTGAGGCTAGCTTGGAGCTTTTTGGTCGGCTTGAAGATGGTGTCTACTTTATATCGCTTCAGAATGTTTCCAATGCGATATAAAAGGATCTGTTATTCCTGTCGTGAGCGAAACGTCAGGTCGTAAAAACCTAGGACCACGGCATAACAGCCCGGAAATTGTAGACCATGATGACTCCGGCCGTGAAAGCTTACGTATGTTCATTACTTCTTCAATTAAATTTGCATTTTTCCAACAAGACACCGCTACAGCACACACTGCAGTTTGTCATTAGATTAATTGAAGAAGTGTTTGAAGATGGGTAATTCAGTAAGGGGTTATGGCCCGCACAATCTCCAGATCTTACTGTATGTGATTTTTATTTTTGAGGGAACTTAGAAAATAAAGTGTACAAGAATAACCCTCATAGTGTACAATTGAAGAACTGAAAGCGATCATAAGAAGAGATATTGCAACAATTTCACAAGAAGAATTAATGCAAATGAATGCATACTTAAAGATGTCAGATATGTGTGGTGGTAGACAGAGATAATTTTGAACATCTTCTGTGACAAAGGTAGGTAATTATTCTAACTGTAGGCCTAATTCAGATATCAGTGTACTTGAATTGAGGGGTTATGTACATGAGCCTTTACTGGCCAACAACTTGTTTCCAGGCTGCTGTGCATAATTATGTAGAGATGGGGAGATCTCGTGAGTTATGTTGACAGACCATCACAGTCTAGGCTATCCGGGTAGCGCCGCGTCGAGTGTTGAGAGGCCAATGTTTCCACAGCCATGTTGCTGTCTTCTTCAGGGCCAAAAGGTCACTGACTAAGCTGGGCATCGGGCTCCTATATATCTGTGTGATGTTGCAGAGCAGTAGCGGGCATCCGGCCAATCACAGAAGAGGCATCTGTTGGAGCTCTGGGATTGGTCGGTCGACACCAGCGGTTGTTCGGAGCTCCATTATCCCTATCTGCTGCATCATGGTGGTGTCGAAGAAGGAGTTCCCAGGCTTTCGGCAAGTCCAGGCCTTTATCCCCGTTGATGTTCTGGGGTCTTCTCGCTATTTCAATAGCTTCTTTCACCCTTCTCGGCCACCATCTTTCTTCTCTACTTATGAGGCGCGTGCCATCAAAAACGATAGCTCCTTATTCATTTTAGTTTATGCTTGGTTCCAATAGACTAGTTCTTGAAATTACTTTGTCTGTAGTATAAACACAATATATTCATTTTAAAGTAGCGTCATGTTTTGTATTTAGACGTTTCAACACAATGATTTACTAATCAGGATAAACACAATTTAGAATAAAAAACAAATACTGTTATAAGGCCTAGTAATAAAAAAATACTGATATATGGGCCTATACTCATATATTTTGTATTCGCCAAATCTTGGAGAAAAAGTGGTAATATAATAATTCTGTTCACCAGCTGTATATAGATTTTTAAAAAAACATAATTATGATTTAGTTAGGCGAGACAAATTGTACAATATCCTCATTGAGTTCGAGATACCAATGAAGTTAGACTGATCAAAATGTGTCTAAAACTTATAGCAGAGTCAAGGTAGGAAAATTTATATCAGATAGGTTTACCATTAGAAGCGGATTGAAGCAAGGAGATGCATTCACTATTGCCTTTACTTTTTAATTTCTCTTTGGAATATGCCATTAGGAAAATTCAGGAAAACAAGATAGGCCTAGAATTAAATGGCAGTCACCCAATTTTAGCTTACGCAGATGATGTTTGCTTGTTGGGCGATGACATAAACACAATCGATGCCTGCAAGAGTGTTGGATTGGAAATTAATACAGAAAAAACGAAATAAACTTATATGGTCAAAATAATGTGCTACAAAATATTAGAATAGCCGGTAAATCGTTTGAACAAGTGGAAAAATTCAAATACCTGGGAGCAATAATTATAGACACAAATAATATTAAGGCAGGAGTGTACTCAAATAAGGAAATGCTTGTTTTTATGCAGTTCTTTATCTTTATCTTCTCGTCTTCTGTCCAGAAATCTAAAAGTAAATATTTATAAGACTATTATTCTGCCGGTTGTATTATATGGATGCCAGACATGGCCACTTACTGGTCGGGAAAAACATAACCTGAGTGTTCAAAAACAGGGTGCTTAGGCAAATGTTTGGGCGCAAGAGGGATGAAAATGGGGACTGGAGAAAACTTCATAATGACGAGCTTCATGACCAGTACTCTTCACCTGATATAGTAAGGGTATTTAAATCACAGAGGATGAAATGGGCTGGACATGTTGCGCGCATGGGGGAGGAAATACATATCTCAATAATATTGACTTAGATCTGAAAGGCAGAGCCCACTTGAAATACCTTGTCGTAGGTAAGAGGACAGTATAAGACTTTTTTTTAAGGGAAGTAGGATTTGCGGGGGATGATTGGATGGAGTTAGCATAAAATAGGGTTGAAGCGGGCTCAGGTAAGCGTGGCAATGAACCTTTGGATTCCATAAAATACATGATATTCCTTTTAGCCTAGTCAAATGTTACATCGGAACTTACATTAAATGGAGTATTAATAATTTTTGGAGGGGAGTTTCGAACCATTACTGGGATCACAAATCCAGATTTGCAACCCTGAGAAACCTGTGCTCGCTGAATGGCGGTCGAAATAAACAGTTTTTCGGACTTTTTTAGGTTTTTTGACAATATCTCCTAAACTATGCATTTGTTGACAATAATATGTCTTAGCTTTTTTAAAGTAAATTAAATTTTCTAAAATATGAGATCAAAGTAGTTTTTGGAAGTTATACAGTTACCAAGATACGGCTTTTCAAAGATTCGCCTTTTTTCCAAAAAGTTAAAAAAAATTCCTTCATGTTTCGAACTGAATACCGACTAAAATCTCAGCATAAAGTGCAACAGAAAAACAAATTATTTATACTTTATTCTGTAAAGTATCATTTTACAACTTAACTGGTCGAAACAAAATCATTGTAATTTCACAATAAATAATGCAGTAAAAAGTTATTCCGCAATACACTATGCAATTGCCAAAAGGCTTAGACATTAACAAAACAAAAGTTGAGCTAAAGGTGTCACCTTTTATTTTACAATTATCAATATTAATTTAAGTTCTATATTAGGAAAATTGTAAACAAAATCCAATGAAAATTAGATCTACAGTGAAATTTTAATATAATCTTAATGAATAGAGGGAGAAAGTGTGATGACTCGGCCGCTCAGACAATGGTAGGTATAGGGAGCGCGGCGGTCCACCGAAACACTGGCAGCACCTTCGTTTGCGATTCAGTTTCTGAATGCGGCACCATGATAGTTTGGCACCTTATGATTAAACTCTCAATCTTTAATTAACCCTTGGTCCTATTTCTGTGGAATTTGTGCAGAAATAATCTACACACAATAGTCCTTCTGATGGTTAAAACAGAGCCTTGAAAAATCGGATATAATTGTTTTTATTTCATTTTATAAACATCACCAATTACACAAAATTCATGGAGGGTGAAGCGAAATTTGACTATGCGACAATTTTTTTCATTTTTGTGTCCCGTAAAATCTTTAAGCGAGAAAGTTTTAGTGAAATATTTGAATTTTATTATAAACGAAGTACCACCTTTATATCTTGAATGGTTTAATGCCACTCATACTCTGCTGCTAAAGGTAGTTTGTTGTATCGTTTACATTAAAAGACAACAATTATCCAGATTAATTGAGATGGGAGAAGATCCCATTATTAAGACAATTTACAACAATTTTAAATAATTTATTTCAGTGTTATGACATTAAAGGTGACCTTTAAATCTGCCGAACATTCATGCTTTAGCTATTTATAATTATTATTGTAATTTTATAAATTTCACATCCTGTTGTAAGATTTCCTTTGCCCTGTGTATTTAAATTTTTCATAAAAAAGAAAGCAAACTGTGCGTGAAGCCTTGAAATATTAAAATCATACATTGTTTACGATCATTTAAAATAATTATGAAAGAAAAAAAAAATACTATACTGGGAATCGATACAGAGACCCTTTGCACCACAGTGTAGCTTGGTACCACGAAGCTATCAAGGAATAATGGAAGCAGACGTGAATCGTGTATATACAAGTACGGCTCTGTTGGGTACAAGACCGGCTTATGACCCTGCCGTAAAGGGAAAAGATGGGAAAGGATGTTAGAAAGAATCTCTGGAGCTGGAGGACCAATTATTGCATTAAACAATAATAAAATGAGTAGAGCGAAGTGGACTTATAAATCTCAGGTGCTGGAACAGGGATCTTCGGATGTAATATTGGATCACAAACCTTTTCATGTAATAAACTATGTGACATTTATTCTCATAACATATAGGTAAAGACTGCACTTGAAATATTAATAAAACACTGAAACAAGATATATAATGAATTTGAGATAGGTGCACTTGCACTGAACAAAGGAATGTGCTTTGGCGCGAACTTGAAGACACTTGGCGATAATTTCTATAATTATGCCAGCAATATAATTTATATCTTAAAATGAGCGTAATGATAGCTGTATTAATTCTAATATGATTTCACTCTGAAATCTTTACTCTACTGAACTTTATAAACGAGCTATTGCGAACGCTTGGTTGCGCAACGTTGCCGCACTGAAACACGAACTTTTAGACTGATCTAAGAAGCCGATAACACTGAATTTACTGTAATTAGTGTAGATTAATTAATAACACAAGATAATACTTGTAAATGGAAGTATTATGTATTTATCCGCTAATTAATAGAAAACCTCTGTTCTATTGTCTGAATTAGGCGGGATACTAGACTGAGCTCCAGCACGTCTATCACGCGTGGAGGCTCGACGCTAACTAACGTTATAACATGACGCTGTGATGTCATGCTGCCTCTGCATCTGCACCTGTCGATGAAAGGGGATTCACAGAACTAGGAGGGCTTATACTAATATCAATGCGCTGAGAGGGAGAAATGCACTGAGCGGAACATTTGAATATACACTCATACTAGACATGTAGAAAAATGCTAGTAGAACCTATAGCTTGCGTGAACATACTCCGCGCCTTTGACGTATTTGAACATTTGAATATACACTCATACTAGACATGTAGAAAAATGCTAGTAGAACCTATAGCTTGCGTGAACATACTCCGCGCCTTTGACGTATAACGTCAATAAAAAACATAACAGGAATGCAAGCTATAATGGAAAGACACTTCTATATACACAAAACCATCACTGATTCTCATTGGATGTATACATGTGATATGTGTTGGAAAATATGACTTCTTACATATATTGCAAGAATATGATATTGAATAGAAAAGCACTGATTTCACTATTTACATTGAAGCACTGACTCTACACTAATTAGACTGGAACCACACGTAAGGTTGTGAAGGTCTAGGTGAATGATGGCTGGAATCCAAACTGTTGTTGTAACATCTATAAGTGAAGACTTCGACTTGTGCACAACAGCTGACTCAGGTACATGTAGTGTAGATCAGGTGGCTTGTTGAAACACAATCTGTAGAAACTTGTTGAAGAAATGCGTGATGATTTCTTTATATCATTCAGGGCGCAGCTGATGATCTTATATTACTAACATGGTATATTGACATAATGGAGAAAGACCATTGGATAAACATTAAGTGAGTTTTAACACAAACAGTGCTAAAGAATAGCTTTCTTACATATATCACAGTGTAACGGTTTGGCTATCTTTTCATAGTTCTTACAGACATAATAGCTCTCTAACTGGATATATGCAAATGATGCAAGTAAATAGCTTTTCACTATTTGGAAGATGAGATACACTGCTTGGTATTGTTTCTAGATGAGAACAGACACTGCGGAGTGTTGTTTCGCTCTGAAGACAGACACTGAGTGGTGTTTTTCGATGAATGCAGACACTGCGGAGTGTTGTTTCGCTCTGAAGACAGACACTGAGAAGTACTGTTTATCGATGAAGGCAGACACTGCGGAGTGTTGTTTCGCTCTGAAGACAGACACTGAGTGTTGCTTTTAGAATGCAAAGCTCGGTAGAAAGGATCTCCGTTACCCCTTGAATTTCCCCTGTCACTTATTTTAAATCTTTCTTGGCTGTTGAAAGATTTATTGTGAATGGACGTGTGCAAATGTTCGTTCCTGGTTTTGAAGGAAGCGAAGCTATTGCGAACTGGTGTGACCGCTGCACTGGGTCTGTTTGTCTCGAAGCGTTTGCTCTGCATGTGATGAGAGGCCTTGCTTGAGTTATTTCGAATTCTAATTTGTTTAGAATTGCTATGTAGTGAAGTACTCTGTTGACTTCGACTGATGTTAAAGCATGTTAGGGCGTATGCTTTGGACTGACCTTTCTTAGTTGTAAAGTGTAATAGCTTGCTGTGATTTGAGCCACACTTACAATAAGCCTGAAGAGAACACATTTGTACCTTGTGTTCAGAAGAGAAGCAGTTGAAACAAAGCTTCTTGGATCGCACGAAATTCCATCGTTGATGTATTCTTAATCTGCTAAATTTGTGGCACTTGTGTAAAGCGTGATTTAGTTTACACAGAGGACAAATTTGCTGATGTGTAGATTTGCTCGTGACAACGAAAGAATGCATTTCTGGCATTTCATCTGTCGTGGAGATCGAATCATCCTGGAGCGAAACCGTATTCATGTCACGATGCAGTAACTGACTGTGTACTGATTCTTCGCACTCACAGAATGATTTAAAGTTGCATTGGCGTACCTGATGATTCGATGAGAAACAGTTGACACAAAGGTGTTGTGACTTGATGAAATTCCATCGCTCATTGACTGGAATTTGCCTAAATTCATCACAATGGTACAATTTGTGATTTCGTTGACAATAGGTACAAGATAATCTGGTTGTACCTCCGTACGACTGTCGCGGCTCCTGGACAGTGTATTGTGGCGATCGCAGCTCAACCTTTCTTGCAGGTGATGGGCTGGACACGTTGTTGGAAGTTGCTAAAATCTCTTAAAGTATGTGCTTTAGATTCTAGAAACTGTATTAGATCTTGAAGAGAGGTAAAATGTTGCGAGTCAATTTTACTCTCGAATTCTTTGCGCGTGCTGTCTGTTAAGCTGTTTAACAGAAGCTGAGTTAATAGCACTTCTTGTAGCGGAACTTCTAGAGAGAGAGCTTCCACTGCGTTTAAATTGCTCTGAAAAGTGCTCAGAAGATTTCTCAGTTCTGTCACATTGTCTGCTCTCATTTCTGGCAATGATAACAGTTGTTGCACGTGTGATGTTGCTATTAATCGTTTATTATCATATCGATCACAAATTAATTTCCAGGCTACTGGGAAATTATCATTGGTAATGGGAAGATTTGCGACTAGCACTTTCGCTTCTTCTTGAAGAGCTGATACGAGGTAATGGAATTTCTGAATTGGATCTAGAGATTCATTGTTTACAATAAGACTGCTGAAGGTATCATGGAAATGCTTGAATTTTGTAACATCCCCATTGAAGACAGGTAGTTCTAGCACTGGTAGTGGGATATTTCTGCTCTGTTCACTGTTCACTGGACTTCCACTACGAAATGGCTGTTCATGATGACATATAAGAGCACTAAGTTTTGCTTTAATCTCCTTGTAGCAAGTTCTTGTGGCCTCTTTATGTTCAAAATGTGAATCTAATTCTGCTTCTGTTTCTACAATGGATTCAATTTGTGTTTGAATATCTACGTAACTGTTCCAGATTTCATTCAAACTGTCGAAATGCACTTTTAACATGAAAACATCTGTATCTTCATTAAGATCAGCACAAACCTTTTGAAGATAAGTGAGTTCTCGCTTGATTATTGCTCTTCTTTTAGTTAAAGCTTTTACCTGTTGTTCCATGTTTAATGGAAAACACTACTTGTAGAAATGGAATGTTGATGTCTTCGCTCTGAAGAATCTGTCTGCTGTTGTTTTGTCTTCGCTCTGAAGATCTTTCTGCTAATCACCACTAGTACTCACTGCACGTTGGATGATGTATGAATCTCACTGCACTCTGCAGCTTCACTGCTCGTAGGACTGGGGTCTTGTAGTTTCTGCTTGGAGTGACTTGGGCACTGCAACTTGAAGATACCAAGGCCAAGAATCGATGTTGCTGGAAATCTCCGAACCCGACGCGGAAGATACGAACACTGAATAGCTCGCGCTTGGAGTAATTCGAGAAGCGAAACCGTACATGTATGAGATGTCGAGATTTGTCCAAATTACATCCGGCCCGGAGGACCAAATGTTGGGTACAAGAGCGGCTTATGACCCTGCCGTAAAGGGAAAAGATGGGAAAGGATGTTAGAAAGAATCTCTGGAGCTGGAGGACCAATTATTGCATTAAACAATAATAAAATGAGTAGAGCGAAGTGGACTTATAAATCTCAGGTGCTGGAACAGGGATCTTCGGATGTAATATTGGATCACAAACCTTTTCATGTAATAAACTATGTGACATTTATTCTCATAACATATAGGTAAAGAATGCACTTGAAATATTAATAAAACACTGAAACAAGATATATAATGAATTTGAGATAGGTGCACTTGCACTGAACAAAGGAATGTGCTTTGGCGCGAACTTGAAGACACTTGGCGATAATTTCTATAATTATGCCAGCAATATAATTTATATCTTAAAATGAGCGTAATGATAGCTGTATTAATTCTAATATGATTTCACTCTGAAATCTTTACTCTACTGAACTTTATAAACGAGCTATTGCGAACGCTTGGTTGCGCAACGTTGCCGCACTGAAACACGAACTTTTAGACTGATCTAAGAAGCCGATAACACTGAATCTACTGTAATTAGTGTAGATTAATTAATAACACAAGATAATACTTGTAAATGGAAGTATTATGTATTTATCCGCTAATTAATAGAAAACCTCTGTTCTATTGTCTGAATTAGGCGGGATACTAGACTGAGCTCCAGCACGTCTATCACGCGTGGAGGCTCGACGCTAACTAACGTTATAACATGACGCTGTGATGTCATGCTGCCTCTGCATCTGCACCTGTCGATGAAAGGGGATTCACAGAACTAGGAGGGCTTATACTAATATCAATGCGCTGAGAGGGAGAAATGCACTGAGCGGAACATTTGAATATACACTCAAACTAGACATGTAGAAAAATGCTAGTAGAACCTATAGCTTGCGTGAACAGGCTCCTTTGCCTTTGCTTCGCATTTTGATTTTGTTGCTGTATGTCAACGAATTGTGTTCTCATCATGTTTTTATACTAATCCGTTCGGAATAACGGTATCTACACAGGCATATACCCATGCTATTTTTATGGAGTTGCTATGTTAGGAAAAGAAGAATATGTGAGAAAGGAAAATGGCTGCACTTGCAATCTTTTAGCTTGCAGACAGCAAGTTCTCCACAATACCGCCGGGGGCACGGGCAGTTCACGTTCGTTGCGCTGATTGGCTGGTTCCACAAATTATTTGCTGGAATTAGAACATGTCCTATATGCCGAAGCATTTGCCAAAAGGCGAATTTGATAGTTAGCAATACCAATTTGTTGAAAAGTGATAGTTGTGCAATGAATTTAATGAATAATTTGATCGTGGGCAACAGGCATAACAGTATAAGTGAGACAAAAAGAAAATATTATCATGGTTTCTTCATTTGAGATGTTCTGGGTTCAAATCTTGCAGCTGGCCAATTTGACTTTTGATGGGGTGTTAGTAAGTTTAATTTGTATACGGAAATTGATTTAAGGGCATTAATTGCTTATTCTTCTGTAGCGCTCACATAGGAATTGTTACGTGGATTGTTGACTTCAATATTTTGATGATTAAGTTTTTTTTAATGAATTTATTTATTTATTTATTTATTTTTTTTAATTTATGTAGCATGTTAAGTGAAGCTAAATGTAAATTAAAAAGAGATGATGATATTCTTTTGGCATGTGTTTGCTAACAAAACAAAAAACTTACTACACAGGATGGAATTAGTATGAAAATACTTACCTACATATCAATATTGTTATGCGGAAACCAGTTACTCTACTGAAATTGTCATAGTTGATATCAAACATGTAACCCACCAGTGATTTTACTTGATGAATGCTTATATTGAAAAATAAATTCAGCTCTGTAAGTGTTAAAGAACACAAATGGAAATAGGCTTGATGGTTGTAAGTGATGTAAACCTCTTTCTCTTTCCCTCGGTGACATAGTCTTATTTTGAATTTCCTCTTTTTTTTTTTTTTTCTTTCTTCTTTCTTTTTTTTTTAACTGCTTATTTTTGTTTGTAAAGTTGTTAGAAATCATACCAGTAAATACCTATGTGCCCTAACCCTTTCAGAGCTATATTAACGTAAGCATTCATCAACTGATATCTGCAGGTTTGTAAGTTTGAAATCAATTTAGAAAATTTTAATGGGATATATGATAGTTAGAGAATTCAAGTTTTTCAGCCTTACGCACTAGTATATAAAGTATTACTCTATTCGTTTAATAACTTATGTCTGCTTTTGTGAATTTTTTTGCCGGTGATACATATGTCAGTAGCAGTGAATAGGCTACAGTGTAGGGTACCATTCCCAAACTGTTAGCATTGAAACTCGATTCTGCACTTTTTCACCTATGAACTATGAAAGGCTCCACCAAACCTAGGTCATTGTAATAGGCTAAGTAGCAGTGAATAGGCTAAAGTGTAGGGTACCATTCCCAAACTGTTAGCATTGAAACTCGATTCTGCACTTTTTCACTTATGAACTATGAAAGGCTCCACCAAACGCGAGTAATTAATTACAGTAGAAAATTGGATGTAAGTTTCTTTAACTTCTTGCTAATTATACATAGTATATCTGCATAGTTCATATTATGGGTAACAGTTGAAAATCAACTTCTGGTGATAACCTGTAGCCACATGTAGACATTATTGCAGCTGGGTTTAGTTTCTCCAAATCTTATTTGAACATTTTCTGTATTCATACCTACTTAAACAAATTAAACACACTTATATTTAATCCAGTATCTAGCTTGTATAATCAAGCATTCAGCAGATTTTCATAAGGTCTCAGGAATTCCCCTGAACCCCTCCAAACTAGCTTTTAACATCAGAATTGCTTAGCTTGGTTGTAGTAAAAGTGTGTTTTATGGTTCAGTGAGAATTGCTTTATGTCTGTGAATAACACCCCCACTAAATTTAGTCTGAACATTGAAATACAAAAATACACATTAAGTGCAATTGAGAACTACAGGGCAATTCAGAATGATTTGTTTGTAATGGTTTTCATATATACATTAAATTTTATGCATGAGTATTGTGGTATATCATATTTTAAAGTATGGGTTTCTACTGAAGAAAGTCTATGTGCATTTGTTGGTGCATGATTTTTGTTTGACAATAGGTTTCGATTACAAGACCTGCACAGTACTGCTAAATTTGGACCAGCAGTCACCAAACATAGCAGCAGGTGTTCATCTAAATCGCAATGATGATGATGTTGGAGCTGGTGATCAGGTGACCTCTCTTTAATGCATCAAATAGCATGCACCTTAAAAGTTTTGCTTAGGCTACTATCTTTCCTCTTCACTGTGCTCTCATTTCAACCATGTTTCGTATATTGTTCTTGTACAATTCGTAGGTAATTAGTAGAAACGCTATTACAGCATGAATTTGGAGTAGTTCCTCTTACTATTATAACTTAGATAACTTGTTTCAAAGCTGTATATCTTCTTCATTAACATGGAATGCTATTTAGAATCTTTCTTAATCTTTTGTTGTGTAAATTTTTATGTAATCTGTGATTAAATTTTAAACAAAGCATAGAGTTGTGAAGTTTGTAAGTTAACTTTTCTACTTCTATTCATAATCTTCTGAAATCTGAATTGCATAGATTTCAGAGTCATTTTGCTGTTATGGGCTTGAAAAAGAATATGTGATCCCTGTAGTTATTTTAGTTATAGTGAATTCATTAATTTATTTCTGCTTTCTTAGTTATTATTTAATTTAAATTTCTAATTTTTATGTATTTATTAATTTTATGTTCTGGTATATTACACAAAAAAAGAAATGCCATGCTCTGTTTAGCACAGATCAGGGTGACTAGCGACTGGGAAAAGTCATGGATTTTTGTTTTTCTGGAGAAATCTTGGAAAAGTCAGGGAATTTTCAATAAAAACCTGGAATTTTTAAAAAATTTAAATTAGGAGTATAGTAACCGCGCTCAACTACCGTATTTTCCCGCTTAATAGATACATTTTCCCCACAATTTGTATAACAAAAAAACTAGGGTGCATCCTTAATGTGAGTTTTTTTTTTTTTTTTTTTTTTTTCCCCAAACACGTTTTAAAAGATGTGCCAGCTGAAGCTCGATAGCTTGAATATCGATATATCGGCGGCGATGAAGGTCCTGCTGTGACTAATTTATATATCGATTGTATCGTACATATAACAATCTATAGTTGCATCAACCACGTTGGTCTTGTACGCATGCGTATATTGTCAGTTTAAATTCACGTGACATGGCCTGGTGTGTCACTTGTGTGTCGTGTTATTTAATCCAGCCGTTATGAAGTGTGAAGACACTGCCGGAAAAATCTACCTATATAGATATATATATCTATATATATATATATCTATATATAGCCTATGTAGATGTCTTTACATGCTAGCAGCCGTAATTTTGGAGATATTTGAACAAAATTTTAATATGTTATTTCTAGGCCCAATAGTTCGGACAAGTTCGTTAATGAGCAAAATTGGCCCAAAGGGGTGTCAGGGGAGGAGGTTGAAATTTTGAAAAATGTATATCTCGGCCCCTATGAAGAAAAGTGGGAAACTTTGTTTGGATAAATTAGACTACTCCCTATGAAGTTCACAATGACACTAACGATTTGGGGGTGGGGGGATGGAAATTATAACTTTTTGAAACCACACGTTGTGGGGTATTGTTGAAAAGCTCTTGAAGAGTATTCTACAAATCAATAACTAGTTTCTCGATAGCTCTCATATAAGGCGAGATTTAAATGTTTGAAAACAATAACACTTATAAATAACCTCAGCCGAAAGGAATGTGTGAGGACTGACCAAGGCAATGGCGAATATAGAATATATTTTGGGGGGGGGCCCAGATTAATGTGATGTTAGGTTAAGTAATTTTAAGTTTACGCCCCATGATACTTTATATAAGTGTTTTCTGCTCATATTCAAAGGGTAATTTGCGCTCAAAGCCCCTTTTACTTTAGTGAGATCACGCTTCTTTATGGTTGACATTAAATCATAAAAAATATATGTAGGAGTATTTTTAAACAAACCAAATGGTTACAAAACAAAGTCCAGCTTTCTTGGTGCACTTGCAAACTTATCAAGAACCTCATCTTCACTAACTATAATGTCTCTGTGGATAGAAAGTAAAGCAAGTCCGTTAAGCCTACTTTCAGATGTGCTGTCCCTTAGGTAAGTCTTCAGTCTTCTCAGGCAGGAGAAAGTTCTCTCTACGGTTGCGACAGAAACAGGAAGAACTGCGAGTAATTTCAGAAGGGTATAAATGTTGGGGAAGAAAGTCTTGTCACAATTTTCTAGAGAACTTATAGCTGTTTTTGGAAGATTTGAAGGATTTTCCTGTCTCCACTTTTCTTTCCACAACATGAACTCACTTGGCACAATCTCTTTATGTGATAAATCTTCTTCGTAGAAACTAAAAGCAGCCTCCAATGAACCAAAATCTGTTATGATACACAACCGTGGAAGGATGTTTTGTAAGGATGCAACTGTTTCCTTGTGAGATTGAAAGCGTTCTTTCAGAGAGTTACAAAAATCGTCCAGGTATGGCACATAAACAGCTCGTCGATAGTATTCTTCTTCTGTGGTGTATGGGACGTTGCTACGTGCTGTTTGAAGGCGGCAAATCCTTTATGTCAAGTTTGGCAGCGAATGACTTTACTTGATTATACAAGGCTTTAAATGAGTCATCGGCATTTGCCCTCTTCTTCAACAGAAGGTGTAAGACATTCGTAACATTAGTCAAGGCCTGTGGAAGATCTACCTTTTTGTTTTGAAGCTGCTGAGATAAGCTATGCGTGAATGATAGCATCAGACTCAAAACAAAAAGATTAACAAGAAATGCAAATTGACTAATAGCACTACTTAGAGTGTGAGCCTTAGATGCTGAGTCACTTGTTTCCTCTTCTATTTTGCAAAGGGAGAGAAAGATTGGCTCCAAAATGTCAGTAAATAAAATGACTGAGTCGTGCCTTTCTACCCATTGGGTTTCGCACAGTGAAATAAGTTTCTTTTTCTTTTGTTCTGGACAGCATTCAGAAATCAATGATTTCAATATTTCTGTTCTTTTGGCTGACATATGAAAGAATCCACAGACTTCTTTTATGACACCCATACAGTTTCTTATAGAAGGTATTCTGCTCGCATCTGACAAACACAAATTTAGAGCGTGTGAAGAACAATGTGTATACAGGGCCAATGGTAGCTTTTCTCTGATGGAAGCTTGTACTCCTCTGAATTGCCCACTCATCGTGGCAGCGCCATCGTAACCTTGGCCTCTCACTTTGTTTAGGTCAAGCCCTAATGTTGACAAGGTCTCCAACATTGTGTCAGCCAAACCTGCTCCAGTGACGTCATAAACGGGGACGAATGTCAGAAAATCTTCTCTGATTTTGAAAGTTTGGGCCTCTTCTACATAACGTACACAGAGAGAAAACTGTTCAATTTGGCTAATGTCAGTGGTTTCATCTGCTAAAACAGAATTAAAAACGGACTTTCTGACATTTTCTACAATTTTTTATTGGATTAAGTGACCGAATGTGTTAATCAGTTCGTTTTGAATGAAAGAACTTGTGTACATCGTCTTCCCACCACTGGTCGTTAATTGATCTTTAAGAATATTATCTCCACTGTTGGCTCGGTATCTCAACAACAATCGAAAATTCCCATCATTTAGGTCCGGTTCTTCAGTGCTTATTCTTCCAGAGTCACGATGACCCTTTAGAGGTGTTTGCTGCCTCCCACAAAATCGTATTGTTTGTATTATAGGGATTAGCCGTTTTCTATTATTCTCAATGTCCAGTCTTCTTTGGGCATTTACTTGATTGATAACACTTTCAGCCTTCTTCTTAACTACAGCTGTTGTATTTTCAGCAATCAAAACAGATTTCTTATGATATGAAGTTTTCATGTTTGCTAAACATTTCCCTGGCCTTTTTTAAACTGGCAAAAGCCTGAGTAACTTGTGTACATCGTCTTCCCACCACTGGTCGTTAATTGATCTTTAGGAATATAATCTCCACTGTTGGCTCGGTATCTCAACAACGATCGAAAATTCCCATCATTTAGGTCCGGTTCTTCAGTGCTTATTCTTCCAGAGTCACGATGACCCTTTAGAGGTGTTTGCTGCCTCCCACAAAATCGTATTGTTTGTATTATAGGGATTAGCCGTTTTCTATTATTCTCAATGTCCAGTCTTCTTTGGGCATTTACTTGATTGATAACACTTTCAGCCTTCTTCTTAACTACAGCTGTTGTATTTTCAGCAATCAAAACAGATTTCTTATGATATGAAGTTTTCATGTTTGCTAAACATTTCCCTGGCCTTTTTTAAACTGGCAAAAGCCTGAGTAACCAACGCCCCTGCTGTTTGGTGATCTCCTTTCCCTACATTTTCGGTATGGGAAAATAACACACAGTACTTGCAAAAAGATCCAGATTTTTCCTCTGAATAAGCTAACCACGTAAGTTC
This sequence comes from Ectobius pallidus, assembly GCA_964059195.1. Taxonomy (NCBI): domain Eukaryota; kingdom Metazoa; phylum Arthropoda; class Insecta; order Blattodea; family Ectobiidae; genus Ectobius; species Ectobius pallidus. The sequence goes on from CAXKWD010000001.1 coordinate 81,328,892, forward strand.
TTCTAGCCACTTCATTTGAAAAGATCTAGTATGGTTTGAACTAGTAATGGAGGGAAATTTGTATCCAGGCTGAGGTTTCCAAACATTTTCTAACAAGAAAATTTTTCTTTCGTTTGTGAAACACTGAACGGAATTGTTTTGACAATAGTTTCCAATATCATATATATTTTTCTTTACTCGATTAGGCCTACAATCCTCCATAACCTGAACTACATTAATTGAGCTCGAAGTAGCGACATCACAGGTAGCAATTCTACCAACGCAGCCGACTTCAGCATTGTCACCGTCAAGCCTATTTGCACTTTGTCCTTTCTTAACACTGCAGACTCCAGGACTGTCACCAGCAGGCTTATTGACATTTGGTTTTTTGGCGAAAAAGTTTTGAATAGAACTTTACCTCTTCATTAAGATTGTGGTTCAACTTCAATATACTGATAAAGTATTTAAACATTAACTCTTAAATTAAAATACCACCATACCTCAGGACAACAGAGTTCGTACAAACGTAAACAACAAACAATGGCTGCCACTCAGATTGAACTGTTCTTCCCTCTTCTGGCTTCTACTGGCGACTGGTGTACTTCAGTTGTCCGCGCACGCACAGATGGCCAGACGGGTGTCCAAGTCGGACCGAATCAACCAGAACTGGTACGAACTTCACATCACTACCACCCCACTCCCCTCACCTATATAGGGAAGTATCACTGTCTGCCACAGCGATGCCTTCGCGCATCATTCATTAAATTAATTATATATTTAAAAAAACTTGATTAAGCAAACTTAGGTTACCTTTTTGGTACCAGACGGCCGCGAAACCGCTGAGGATGCGTTAAAGAATGCGAAACGGCCCTCCGGTACTTTTTTCTTCATATTCATTATTTCGGGGGGGGGGGGGGCCCTGGGCCCCTCCCCTATATACACCCCTGGACCAAGGATATAATTACCAATGTAATAGAGTTTGAAATATTAAAAATAATAGTTACACACCTTTAGAACAATAATGCAAGGCAAAATCAAAAATTAATAAAGTACACCGGTAATATTAATTTAAAACATAATAAAGAACTCTCTTTTTATAAAAAAGATTTCAGATTTATTTATATTTCATATGGTGCATTGCACACTTTGATATTGCTGTGATAAAATAATTCTCAGTAAAATGGAGTTTAATATGAAAAAATGAAAAAATGAAAAAAGTGTGTTGTCCTCAAGGAACATTGGGACTACAAGGTTAGTATTATTGTCTTGTGATATAAAACATTATTTCTTGCTTGTATTTATGAAACTAAAACTATACTAAACTCCGTGGCGCTACATCCTTCAAGGGATCTGCGTCATCTACCAAAGGCAGATGGCAGGATTGGGGGTCATGTGGTCAGCATGCCGACACCCACGGCCGTTAATGATGGTTGCCTTGACCGGAGCCGCTACTCCTCCATCAAGTAGCTGAAACATAATTGCAGAATACTCTCTTTTCATAAAAAACATATTTTAGTTCTTCTTATATCAATTTCTTCCGAAGGTTAAGCCCGGGTCATTCCATGCCAAATCATCACAATAAAGTGTAATTTCCAACCCGACCATCTCAGATTTACATGAAATTCGGTAAGAAGTTAAAATACATGAAGTTGTACACACACGCAAAATTTTACCCCTCAGTGATTTACGATATTCATACAGCAGGGTTGCAAACATGATAAAAATTGTAACATTTTCCCTTGCATGCTCTGCAAAAATAAATCATAACTTTACTTCTAATTGAGGTAAAACCTTCATGTTGGTCTCATTTTGAAGCTAAAGGTACATAGTTTCCATTAAAAATCGTTGCATTTCAAAATATTATTTTTTTCATTCCAAGGTCAAAAGGTGTAACCTTTGACCTTGAGTATCTAAGAAACTGTATCTTTAATTTTATTGAAGAAAAGATATGTTAGGCAGTTAAATGCATTCTATCTTTGGTACAAATTTCATTTTGGGATGGCTTTGGGAACAGGAGAAAAAAATTTCCCTATAATATAAAGCCACATCGCTCACTCACTCACTCACTCACTCACTCACTCACTCACTGACATTAATGTTTGCCCACTTCCAGATGAGCTAGAAACTTGAAATTTGGTACACATATAGCTTTCAGGCTGTAAACCACAGGAAAATTCCAAAAAGTTATGTTTTTTAATTTTTAGATATTTCACCCAATCGGTCAAGAGTAGAGCTGCAGCCGCCACGAGGCAGAAACCCACACAAATAAAAAAAATAAAAAAACTTTTTGGAATTTTCCTGTGGTTTACAGCCTAAACGCTATACGTGTACCAAATTTCAAGTTTCTAGCTCATCTGGAAGTGGGTAAACATTAATGTCAGTGAGCAGAGCCAAGCCCTTTTTCGGGAGTTTTTAGGGCTAAAAATAATTAAAATATTAACTTTTTGGAATTTTCCTGTGGTTTGCAGCCTAAAATTTAAAAAGCCTAAAAGCACAGTGTAAGTATTAATACAGTAAAGAAACTGTGTGTTAAAAGTCCTATGACAACATGTTGGCTGGACGACACTAGCGCTCCATGCGGAGATTTAGTAAAACTACAATCTCATCATATCAAATGACTTGGGAAAATACATAAACACATCGCAAAATATGTTATGTTAAAAGAGAAAAATACAGAATATTTTTATTTAATGCAAATCTAATTTTAAATTTAAGAAATAATAAAATCAGGTAAACTGATGTAACAAAGTGCCAGTATGTTTTTTTTTTTAATCAGTGATACACGCAATTATGATAGGCCCATGCATAAAAGTTACTTTTGTAATAGATGTCCGAGTTAACTCCAAAAACAAAATGTGCCGGCAATAATAATAATGATGCAATAGACCTACGATTCGCTGATATCTCTGTTTCAATTTAAAGCAGCCTTAAAGGTTATGAATGAATAAAAAGCATATGAAATCTATCTGTCAGGAATTACATTAGGTATATTGCTGCACAGGAACAAATAAAAAAAATACTCACAGTAAAATATAGCCTAATGTAAATATCGGTAGTCTACATACCCATAGAATACACATAATATCAATATTTAACGGCTAGTTGTTATAAATCGTTTATTTAAATTATTATTTAGCCACACTGACATCGTTATGAAGAAACAAATCAATCAAGGTTGCTAACAATATGAATAAACGATTGGCAATTTGTTAAGTTTTTTAATACATTGTGGGCCTTGAAAGAATATTGATTGCAAAATTAATATTGATATATTCGTTACTTCGGTACCGGTCAACCGATTTGGCCCTAATTCAATAGGCTTGTACCCAAGAACGTCATAAATTCGTATACCAAGTTTCAAGAAAATCCGATAAAGCGTATTTGAGTTATCCACGCCTTTGTGATATATTACCATAAAAAGGCACTAAATTGGGCATTATTCCGGTACCGTCCAACCGATCTGGTCCAATATCAATAGACTTCTTCCCACGGACATTATAAATTCGTATACCAAGTTTCATGAAAATCCGATAAAACATATTTGAGCTTTCGCGCCTTTAAAATATACACTAAATTGGGTTTTACTCCGGTACCGGTGAACCGATTCGGTCCAATATCAATAGGGTTCTTCCCATGGACATTATAAACGTGTATACCAAGTTTCATTAAAATTCGACAAAGTTTATTTGAGTTATCGCGCGTACAGACACACGGACAGACGGACAGACATTTTTCGTCCCCCACACAATCTCATAAAGTACCATACTGGCACTTAATAAAACAGATACTGTATTATATTCTAGTTAAGAAGAGGTAAACAATACCTAAATAGGCTACTGTTAAAGGACTGTATCTAGGCCTAGTATTTTTCCTTTAAAATCACTGCCCTTTAATATAATTTATAATTCAAATTATGATGTTAAATTGCCTACGTATTAATTACGTAAATTATATTATAGGTCTGTCACGTTGTTCATCCTGCACATCATTGTTGACAGTGTATTTTGATGCTTTGCCTTATGTGGCAATATAAGACTTCAATTTATTGTAGGTCTATGTAGCATCAATTACTGCAGGATGGACTCCATTAAACAAAACAACAAATTCTGGAGCATTTGGAATTGAAGACACCGTTTTAATTGCAGTTTTAATTAACGAGTTTTTATAGGAATTCATAAACTGTTTGTTTTCGGTGTGTGTCAAGCATAGACGGTAATTTTCACTCAAATATTTTACATATTTTGTTACTAGGTTTTCTTGTCTACCATTAATGACCTATTTTATACACCAGAAATCATTAAAACAGAATAAAATATAAAAATATTACATTAAAGTAACTTGAAACATAACCACACCAGAATCACGAGTAAGCCAGTAGGCCTACAATAAATATTACTTATTTTCGTTATTACCTTTCTGGATGTTTCAAGAAAGTGAAGAAATGCAATTCAGGATTTTGTCTTTTATTATTACTGAAATTTACAGCAGAATAATGTCCTTTCGAATATCACCTGTTCTAATAAATACAACACTCCTATTTATTTACATTCTTCCCGGAGTAGTTTCTGTAGTCTTGCTTTATGGCCGCTACGATCGCTAGTAAATGCACGCGCATGCTCGTCTGGCAGAAAAACGGACTGAGTTTCTGTACTGTATTAATACTTATACTGTGCTAAAAGTGTATCAAATTTCAAGTTTCTGGCTCATCTGGAAGTGATCAAACATTAATGTCAATGAGCCGAGCCTTTTTTCGGGGGGTTTTTAGTGCTAAAAATAAAAAAAATAACCTTTTTGGGATTTTTATGTGGTTTACAGCCTAAACGCTATACGTGTACCAAATTTCAAGTTTCTAGCTCATCTGAAAGTGGGCAAACATTAATGTCAGTGAGTGAGTGAGTGAGTCAGCCATGTGGCTTTATATTATAGGGAAATTTTTTTCTCCTATTCCCAAAGCCATCCCAAAATGAAGAAATTTGTACCAAAGATAGAATGCATTTAACTGCCTAACATATCTTTTCTTCAATAAAATTAAAGATACAGTTTCTTAGATACTCAAGATCAAAGGTTACACCTTTTGACCTTGGAATGAAAAAATAATATTTTGAAATGCAACTATTTTTAATGGAAACTATGTATCTTTGGCTTCAAAATGAGACCAACATGAAGGTTTTACCTCAATTAGAAGTAAAGTTATGATTTATTTTTGCAGAGCATGCAAGGGAAAATGTTACAATTTTTATCATGTTTGCAACCCTGCTGTATGAATATCGTAAATCACTGAGGGGTAAAATTTTGCGCGTGTGTACAACTTCATGTATTTTAACTTCTTACCGAATTTCATGTAAATCTGAGATGGTCGGGTTGGGAGCTGTGATGATTTGGCATGGAATGACCCGCCCTTCTTACGGCCGACTTACTCAAACAAAAATCTACTGGTTATGTAAAACGAAGTTTTTTTAGACATAGTAAGCTTATGAGTTGTAATAAAACCAGAAGTATTGACCAGTAGTTTCTTGGTTAAATCCACCATTAGCGTATTTAGGCCCCGTTACAGTGCTCTTTCCTCTTTTTTTTTTTTGCAGTTATTATTGCAGGTTTGTCATGCCAAGGCTAAAGAAGATGAGTTCTACGCAGCGACAGTAAATTAAACCAAAAGCACTTTGAAATCTACCTCAGCCTGTAGGCCTGCCTAAAGGGATTTTTTTGCAAATGCTCTGAGTTGAAGAACGATTTTCGTTGGACCGTTATAAACCAGCCAGCGGTTCCATCGCCTCCCAAGACCTATGGATGCGACTGAACATGCGCTGGAAAGGAGACGTGTTTAAGAACGCTTGCAATGTAATGCGCATTTTCTCCGACTAGTTTAAACCCTCTCCCTTTACTATTTATGGTCAGGGAATATTCTTCAACAGGGAAAAGTCAGGGAATTTTCTAAAGTCACTTTGCTAGTCACCTTGTAGATATAATTGATCTTTGGTAAAAAGTATGTATATGAACATTGAATTGTTACAACTGAACTATCACAGAATTACAGCGATGTAGGATTATTTAAACAGATGATGCTGTGCAAAAGTTTTGTCCATGGACTAGTATGTCTGCAGATAATAGGTCCAAATGATATTTGGTCCGTGCAACAGTTTTGTCAGTAAGTTATCCCATCCACAGACTTTTCACCCAGTTTTTGGCATTATACTGGTTTACTGTACTGTATATGTAACTCCATGAATGGCAAGCTTTTGATTTTAATAGTTGATTTCTGAGCAGATGTGCTGTTTACTTGTATATTTACAAATCTGTGATTGCATAGTTACCGGTTATTACTGTACTCTCTAGGATGATTTAATACAGTATTTAAGGAAACTTCAATTGCGAAGAGATGCATTATACAGAAAATCTATATTAAGCAAGAATTGATCCTTGGTTTTAGCTTGATATTCTGATGTTGAGACCTTCCAGGTTCCCATGAACATACCCAGTCTGGTTCCAAAATTGTATATTAGAAATAGCAATTTTTTCCTTTCTTATTCATCCTGTTTGAATATTGAGAAATTCCTGCAACCAATTATAGGTATAGAACTGAACATACATACACTATAAGTAGGCTATATTTTTGGTACTGTGAGGCTGTTAGTTGGTACTGATACATCACAATGACAAATTTAATTTAAATCAAGAAGTTAATAAGACTAATGTTTCAATGTAATTTGACTGTGTGTCAGAATGGTCAACTTGACTTAACTGTGTTCGTTGACATCTTGCATGTTATTAGCATGAAAGCTGCTGTGCTATTTAGGCCATTCTTCTCAAAGTATAATTGGTTGCTTGTTATTTATGCTTGGCTTTTGGTCCTTCTGATATTAATAATAATAATAATAATAATGACTATTGATGCATGAAATTTTAATAATTGAGTTGTATGTAAAATTGATTTACAGCTGCCCTCTAAATTTCATTACAGTGAAATCTCAGTATTACATAAACCAGTAAACCATCTGATTCTGATTAAATTTAATTTTGAAAAGTATGTTTGTACACAAATAGAGTGCAACTCACTTTGTATTGCGTGACTGTATGGGTTGCCTGCCATTCAGCACAATCTGTAGATTTCTTGACTCAGGTTTATTACAGTATGTGTGCAATTTCCTTGACTCACTGGGTGGTATGCATAAAATCGTAGTCATTGCTTTTACTATACCTGTAGGAAAAGGTAGAAGGAAAGGCATAAACTTCATATTGTAATCATAAACATAATTCTTCTGCTACAGAGTGAATGCTAGTGTACCGTAGGTTTTACATTTTGATAATAATCAATTTTGTGCTCTTTGGGCATTTCTGTTACTATTCATGACTACCCGAATGCTGAACATGATTGTGATTGTGACTGTGACGAGACAGCGTTAACCGTAAATTTCATTATTTTTTCATCTAGTTCTAAATTCCTTATCACAAAGCCTGTCTTAAGTCGTGCCTTCTCTAGCTAAGCAAAAGGTTTCTTGTAAGTACAAATGATTGCGTTTATGAATATCCGAAAAAGGAAAGTCTACAAACATTTCGTTCGTTCGTTCCCATTATAAAAGCAAAGTTGCCCTTGAAACAATGCTCTAGTGAACCCCTATTTCTTCACCTATTCCATTCTGAAATCCTAAGTATGTCCCGTATCTCAATGAAGTCCTCATTTTTTTTGGTTTGGAGTGAGTTTGTTGCTGCTCCTAGTCTTTTGCCATTATAACCTATAAAATAATCACTCAACCGTTCAATGCTTTCTCCCTCAAATCTATAAAGTTTCTTATAAACAGTAACTGATGGTGCTGTACTACACTTTATGCATACATTTCATAGTTTATTCTAAGGCTTGAAGAAAAATCTCATCGTGATCAACACTACAATTTTTTGCTAGGAGGAAAAGCTTTTCCTAAGGTTTTTATACATACTAATCTCCACATTGCCTTAGAGAAGTGTGGTAAAAGTATCTACCACCATTTTATGCATACCACCCATTTCCTCATGGTTCAGTGTTCAATGCAGCTGTCTTACTCCATGGTTAAATATTCATAATGTGAGTGTGTGTACCATACATACAAAAAAAAAAAACATATTTTAGAAAAAACAATGGCCGTCCCAATCCTAATGTATGGATCTGAAACATGGACATTAACACAATCAGCTAAAAGAAAAATAGAGACAGCAGAAATGAGATTTTTAAGAGCAACAGCTGGAATTTCTCTAAGAGAACATAAGAGAAATGAAGAGATTAGGAAGAAACTGAATATATTTAACCTGAATGAAAAACTAATAAATAATTAAGTTAAATGGTTAGAGTGGCAAAACAGATGACCAACTATCAACCAACAGGATATAGAAATGTAGGACGACCTCGACTCTGAAGGATAACTTCAACAATAAATACTAAGGGGAAGGGAAACAGGCCAATAGGCTCATATCTTGAAGATGATGATGATGATATTTTAGAAATACAGTACCGGTAAATGGAGCAACTTAAAAAAAGCATTCACACATAAGTTAGGTCCATTATTGCAGAAGAATTAGTGCACATGCATGATAATTTCTTAAGATGATTTGAATTATTGCGCTGCAGTCTACTCTCTTTCCTACGACACTTCTCTACCTAACTTGGAGGGAAGTAAGAAAGGAGCAGACCATAATCAATTGATATAACAACAAAATTCCGCACATTACAAATGCCTACACATTACGATCAGTCCTCTAGGAAAGGAATTTTTCACAGGACTGACACTGAAAGGAAAACTAACCAAACTTCTAAACAAAAGCAATCTATTCTGGCTTTGGTAGAAAACAAAACTGTAATATTCACACATGAGAGACACATTAAATTGGAGTAAAATCTCCTTAATGTGCTTAATCTACAAAATAAACCCCAACTGTTGAATAAGTATGATGCCCCCTCGAAAATGGTATAACTCCCCACTCAAAGATATTTCTACACAAAAAATGGCTTGCTCACTGAGCCTTGAAACAGGCAGGAAGGGAATGCATGTACTCGTAGATAAAGAGAGAATGAGTTGGGGAAACAAACTGGCATCTGCAGTCATTACTTGCTATAAGATATGCATTAAATCCTGCAGTGCACATCCATGGAGAACATCTTTAGCCACTAGAATTTGAAACACCATTAATTGAAATAAAGTTCTAGGTATCACAAAAACTTCACAGATAACTTGACACAGCAAAGTGATGTAGAACAAAAAACTACTTATCCGACCAATTTCCTACACTCAAATAGGGAAAATGAAAATACATCCTACAGAAAAAACCTTTTATCCACTTGCACAAATGAGCATGTTTAGCAAAGAAAACTGATTTAACACTAAAAAGGATCAATAATGCAATTCACTTCCCGAAACATGTCTTTGCACAGTCAAGCATTATGGTTGAATCTCCAGTCCCAATACCAAAAATCAAAACATTGTGGGCCCATAAAAGCTCAGTACGATGGAGAAAACTTAATATTGTGACCTCAAGACACAGCAATAAGCCCATTGTTACGCCTAGGAACCAGCCATAACCAAAATCCAATTAAAAAGAGAGGAAGAAGAAAATCATACTAGCCTACATACCTATTGAAATATCCTGTTGAATTCAAATGTACTGTGATTGAAAAGCAAGACTGACCACTCTTGCACTAGAATAATCACAACACATGTATCAGAGAAAATGGCTAGCACTTCCAGCAACTACTGTGAGTACAAAAACTTGTTAATTTGTAGCACTATAATTAAATTCTGCAAAGACAAAGTTTCACAGTCACTAGATCTGGAATACACTTTAATAGAATGCAACAAATATCCCGTCATTGCATAAGAAGACAGACTAAAAAGTAGCATGTAAGTACTTGTAAGTCTTGAGAGGGGATTTGAAATGTATAGTTGAACCTGTTCATTATACCATAATGAATAGAGGAGAAAGTGTGACGACTGAGGTAGTTCACTGGTTCTGCTGCTAGGTAGCAGTTACTCTGTTTGAGATTCGCGGGAGCAAGATTACTATGGGCGGTATAGGAAAAATTGCAAAAGCTCTTAAACAAAATAATACATTAATCCAGTTCAAAATTACTCACCTTATCTAAAATTAGTTGTTAAATACTTTTCCTATTTTCGGGCTGCTTTACACGTCTTGGAAGATCTCATCTCCATAAATAAATAATAAATAACTGAACCGTTATGCAGGGCCAGAGATGTGCTGTGGCCGTGTGTAACAGTAATTTCTCAGATTGCAAGAAGCTTGACCGTAACATTTCGTTCACATCTTTCCAAAAATCAAAGGTGTTCACAAGCAATGAACAATTATATAATCTCTATATATATAAAAGGCTTTGTCCTGACTGACTGAATGAATGAATGACTGACTGACTGAATGACAGGAATCAACGTACAGCCTAAACTATAACAGGTAGAGACTTGGAATTTTGACAGTACCTTTGTTTCATAATGTAGGTGCTCACTAAGAAAGGATTTTGAAAAATTCTGATTCTAAATGCCAAAAATTAAATGTTTTTGAAAATACTTAATCCCTTTTTACATAGAATTATCCATTCCAAATCACAGAATATATTGTTGCCAAATGGTATCAGGTGGACTTGGAAAAAGCAAATGAAATGCACTTTTGACAAATAAGAGAAGTTATCAAAATAATTCATGTTATAAATAAATATTACAGAATGAAATCCACTAAAATAATGGAATCACATAACTTTCTCTACCCTGGACATAGAGAAAACAAAACGAGGTATGGTAATGTGTATATTATTATATTATATCGCAGGTTTTTGGAGAGAAAAGTATTAAAGTGATAATGCTTTCTGTTTAATTTCATCTCCAAAACGGCTTTATGGTAACATAAGAGTGGGAAATTTCCCGCCTCGATATTACAATTTTATGTTACAGGAATTTCTGTTTCTTCTTATTTAAACCTCTACCAGGCTTGCTGTGCACTGTACAAGCGATGGGATGCAAAATTCTAGATCCTCTATGAGCCATAAAAAATTATATCAAGCGTTTTCTGAGGGAATAGTTTGAGTGTAATAGTTTGAGTGTAATAAGTCGTTCTTCCTATTTCAAATTATAAATGCCTATATAAGGACCTAGAATTTAAAATTGAAAATCCTTCATAAGCTAATTTCCAATTACAAAATACAAAACCCGGGCAACGCCGGGTCTTTTAAGCTAGTATAGGTATAAAACAGCTAAGGGATGAATTATTGATCTAATATTATGTTGCCTAGAAAATAGGCAGAGAGTATATTAGTATAATTTGATGAAAATTTGTTAAAGAATGTATATTTGTATAGAAATAACACCGTATAATTAGGGTAGACAACAGCCAAGGGATATTTTTATAAATTAATATCAATATTACATTGTGTAGAATATTATAGAGTACTAATTTGTATTAATATTGTATTAGTAGTAATATTATTTATATTAATATTAATTTTCTCCTGGCTATATGGGGTAAGATATCTAGGTGAAACACGGTCAAAAGTGTAGATCCGTATACAAATTATGTGACAGAGATAATATAAAAACTAGGGAATGGTTTGTGATTGCAGGGCAGAGAATATTTCATAAGCAGCACTACAAAAAGGGGATGCAGGATCTTTAAAATTGGTGTCTCAATATCCCATAAGGACACTCATACACAAAAATTGTTTTGCAATGCATTCTACATATATCACACAATATTTCAAAGCATTTTCCCTGATTTTTTCATTAAAAAAATAAAATCCTCTTGCCTTAACTACAGCCCGCTATTTGCTCTTAAAAAAAAACTAAACTAAACTCCGTGGCGCTACATCCCTGGAAGGACTTGGCCTACCACCCGACCGCTGCGTCATCTCCCGTAGGCAGATGGCAGGATTGGGGGGCATGTGGTCAGCATGCCGACACCCACGGCCATTAATGGTGGTTCTCTGGACCGGAGCCGCTACTTCTCTATCAAGTAGCTCCTCAATTTTGAATCACGAGGCTGAGTGCACCCCTACCAGACCTCCCTACCTCAGAAAAATCCGAGGAGGTACCGGGAATCGAACCCGGGCCGACGGATCTATAGTCAGCGACGCTAACCACAAGACCACGCCGGCGGACTATTTGCTCTTAAACCCTCGGCAATTCCCCACACGCTGTAACTTATGTATGTTTTATGTTGTTAAATTATGTTATGAAAAAAGCGTAACAAGATATTAAATTAATAAGGCATTTGCTATGATAATTAGACAAAAATTACTAACATAAATGAAAATAAAATATAATAAATAATCCAACAAATGTCTAAGTAAAAGTAGTGCAGATTTACGAAGTTAGATATAAAGGTGGTACTCGATTTATAATAAGATTCAAATATTTCACTAAAACTCGCACGCTTGAATCATTTTCTGGACACAAAAATTAATTGTCGCATAGTCAAATTTCCTTCACCCTCGACATTTCACGATCGTCCCATATCATTCAGACAGCTGTAGCGCCCGGAGTAATTACCTCTCAATTACTCGTAAACCATTCAAGATATAAAGGTGGTACTTCGTTTATAATAAAATTTAAATATTTCACTAAAACTTTCTCGCTTAAAGATTTTACGGGACACAAAAATAAAAAAAATTGTCTCATAGTCAAATTTCGCTTCACCCTCCATGAATTTTGTGTAATTGGTGATGTTTATAAAATGAAATAAAAACATTTATATCCGATTTTTTAAGGCTCTGTTTTAACCATCAGAAGGACTATTGTGTGTAGATTATTTCTGCACAAATTCCACAGAAATAGGACCAAGGGTTAATTAAAGATTGCGAGTTGATCATAAGGTGCCAAACTATCATAGTGCCGCATTCAGAAACTGAATCGCAAACGAAGGTGCTGCCAGTGTTTCGGTGGACCGCCGCGCTCCCTATACCTAACATTGTCTGAGCGGCTGAGTCATCACACTTTCTCCCTCTATTCATTATGATTATACTAAAATTTCACTGTAGATCTAATTTTCATTGGATTTTGTTTACAATTTTCCTAATATAGAACTTAAATTAATATTGATAACTGTAAAATAAAAGGTGACACCTTTAGCTCAACTTTTGTTTTGTTAATGTCTAAGCCTTTTGGCAATTGCATAGTGTATTGCGGAATAACTTTTTACTGCATTATTTATTGTGAAATTACAATGATTTTGTTTCGACCAGTTAAGTTGTAAAATGATACTTTACAGAATAAAGTATAAATAATTTGTTTTTCTGTTGTACTTTATGCTGAGATTTTACTGTATTTAAAATTTTCAAGATTTTCTGACCATTCAAGCACACATGATCATGATTTTATGTGCTCATGAATGCAGAAATCTTCAAGTTTCAGCCAGATGCCTTGTGAAGTCTGAAGGTACAAATCTGAGACACTAGAACTTTTTAGCCTATGAACATAATGGACATACTTTACCCCGCTTTAAGGGGCAGACATGTAATTTTTTTGAGAATATGCATATATTTCCATGTAATTTTTTCCACTAAAAAAAATGCATCCTGACACTTCAGGGACGGGAGTGTAAGGCCTCAGAATTGTGGTTTCATTACTGAAAACTAATTTAGTTATGCTTATTTTTTCTGTAGAGCACGAAAACCATTGCCTCCATGAAAAAAAAAATTGCATATAAATTTTATAAAATCACTTGGATATTCCTTAAGCAAATATGTTATTGTTCCCCACCCCCTTGCAAATTCTGGTAACTATATATTTGCTAACCTCCACACTTCAGAAACATTCCCTTCCAAGTTTACTGAAATCCCTGTAGCAGGATTTGATCCTTCATGGACTCTTTGAATTAACGAGTTCATTAACGCAGGAATGAAGTATAGTGGTCCAGTTTATCGTACTATTAGTCATCTGATGTTAATGTAATATACTTTCTTGCCATGTTGTAGGGCCTGATGTTTGGATATGCCACAGATGAGACAGAAGAGTGCATGCCATTAACTGTAGTCCTAGCACACAAGTTAAATCAACGCATTGCCGAACTCAGGCGAAGTGGAGAATTTTGGTGGGCTCGTCCAGACTCCAAAACACAGGTATTTTATTTCTTTGCCATAAGGATTCACAATGAAAATCACACAATTCACTTCAACTTAGTCAATACAAATTGGAAATAAATGTGACTAATTGAAAAGTTCTCTGCTATAACAAGAAAAGTCAACTTAAGCCTTGGTTTTGTGTGTGCCCAAATAAATTAATTGAAAATACACTTACCCTGTTAAATACCGGTAGTCCCATATGGTGCAGCTAGTGGATTCCAGCTGCTTTTTTACATGCCTAGATGAGTCCACAATGAGATATTGGTGTAACCTTTAACCCTTAAAGCCAGTTTGACATGTTAAGCACACAGGGGATGTGTTCTATTGCTGGGAAGATAAGAAATTCCAGGAATGCATTGAATAAGCCAGACTCTTAACTCAAATATTTCAGTCATGAATGGACCCGTTTTGAAACTGATTGCACAAGGATAAATCTATACCCAAAACAAGCTAAGAAACCTTGAAGTAAACAAAAACCAGTATGTCTATCTCTCTTAAATCATACGATCAATGTGCTAGAGTGAAACAGATGTACTGGTTTTTGTTTATTTCAGGTTTCCTTCTTAAAACGGTCAGACTTCAGATCTCAATTCTTGAATGGAAATATTTTTTGTGTTACCAACTGTAAATTTCAGGAGGGGAAACAGTTTGTAGTAGAGAAGAAATTCTCTGTTAAGTCTGCTAACCAGTTATTCAAGACTCCAACTAATTACTTCACTTTTCAGTGGATATGGGAGGGCAGTTCCACAGACAAGATTGGCCTTCCCCAAATGTTCATCCTAACTCATCTTACAAAGAGACATTTCATAGGGGGAAAAAGCGGAAACCATAAAAGCAGAGTGTGAAGTTTCATAATTCATAAATTTCCATTATTATGACTACTCAGGTAATGTCTCTTGTTACTCTCAGCTTGGGGTGTGCCATGGTGTAGTGGTTAAGGCACTGCGCTACAAACCTGCTGGTCGCGGGTTCGATTCCCGATGAGTTCGTTGCGAGCGATTTTTCAATTGGTCTAATCCTTCTGGTGCACTGTGGCCCTGGGGTTGACTCATCCTCTAATGAGTACCAGGAGTATTTCTGGGGGTAAAATAACGGCCGGTGCATAGGGCTGACAAACTTGTCACCTTCATGTGCTGTATGTTACAATCTGGGAGCCTTAACCTCCTGGAAACCCTGCAGGTCTCCATGGCCCATACAGGGATTGCTTTACCTTTACTCTCAGCTTAAGTCAAACTTCCTGCTGCTTATATTTTAGTTTATTACAGGAAATTTTGATTTTGTTGTAAGTTCATAATGAATTGTGTCTGCAAGGATGTTGTAAAGAAACATTACTTGAAAATTGAATTGTTGTTGTGGGTTTTCTTAATAGACAGTTTTGATGAATTAAAAAGATTCAATTGAATTTATATTCTTTCAACTTAACAAAAAAAAGGAGTTGAAAAGAGCTTAGAACTTATGGAGCAGACTATGATAGTGCCAGAGTGCACCATTGAGCTCAACGGAGTGCACTTGGTATGTTGATCCTAAATTTTATCCTCTTTGGCTTTCTCAGTGAGCTGTTCATTTTGGTGTGAGTGTTGATCTACCTGTCCATGAGAAAATAATAATGTGTCATCGTGACCTTTGTATTTGTTTCACATCACGAGGAAATGAACGAAAATATTGTTTGAAAATGGGTTAATTTGTCCAAATAAAGCAATATTGTTGCCTGAATTCATATAAAACCTGGAATTATGTTTACTTTTTGCAATATTATGCAAAATTCATGTTATTATATGAAATACGCTTTGATTCAAGATTCAGAAGGGCTGTTTTTGGTATTATAGACACCAAGATGGCGCCGAGTAGTAAGGTGCCAAAATGTGGTACCTGCGATAAAACTGTCTCAAAAAATTTGAATGCATTAAGATGTGATATAAATTGCCGGGAGTGGAACCACAGTAGTTGTGAAGGAGTTGGAGATGATGAATATGAATTCTTAAAGAAGTTAAATAAGAAAATTTTCTACTTATGTAACAAGTGTTGTCAAGCAGGATTTACCGGCACTAAAGTAGCCATGACGCCGACTGACATAGAGGCTGTTCCAATGACATGTGAAAACAATAGCAATGGAAATATGCCTCCTAAACAAATCAAGATTCTAGCTGACCAAGTAATAAGTGTAATAAATAACCAAAACGAACTCATGTTAAAGGTAAAAGAACTTACATGTGAGAATGACAAGCCAAGAAGAAGCCATTAGTGATATGAGATATCTTACTAAGACAGGGTGTCCACTGGTCGTGAAAATCCGGGAATTTCGTATGGTCGGGAAAAGTCAATGAATTTGTTAATATATCCGGGAAAATTCAAAAAAATTGTGGCCCACATAAAACAGGTGAAAATGAACACAATTTTTAGGTAGATTTCAAAGAAAAATGTACCTATTGAGATTGTTACCATGTCATGAATTTAGAAAAATTCTTTCATATCTTTACGTTTCATGCCTCCCTAAGTACGAAACCACCGCCCATTCAATTTTTTTTTTGTATATTTATATATATATATATATAGGTCTATTTGTATATATCTTTACATGCTAGCGGCCGTAATTTTGAAGATATTTGAACCAAATTTTATTGTTATTTCTAGGCCCAATAGTTCGGACAAGTTCGTTAATAAGCAAAATTGGGGAGGGGGTTTAAATTTTGAAAAATATATATCTTGGCCCCTATGAAGTATAGAGGGAAACTTCGTTGGACTAAATTAGAGTACTCCCTATGGAATTCACAATGACACTAACGATTTGGGGGTACAAGTGGGGGTGGGGGGATGGAAATTAGAACTTTTTGAAATCACACGTTGTGGGGTATTGTTGAAAAGCTCTTGAAGAGTATTCTACAAATCAATAACTAGTTTCTCGATAGCTCTCATATAAGGCGAGATTTGAATGTTTGAATAACAGTAACACTTAAAAATATACCTCTGCCTGAAGGTCTGCCGAAAGAAATGTGTGAGGATCGATTAAGGATAAAATTACCAATGTAATAGAGTTTGAAATATTAAAAATAATAGTTACACACCTTTAGTACAATAATGCATGGCAAAAACAAAAATAAATAATAAAATATAATATCAATTTAAAACATAATAAACAGCTCTCTTTTTATAAAAAATATTTCGGATTTATTTATATTTCATATGGTGCATTGTACACTTTGATATTGCTGTGATAAAATAATTCTCAGTAAAAATGAGTTTAATATGAAAGTTACGGCACAATGAAAAAAGAGTGTTGTCCTCAAAGAACATTGGGACTGCTGTTCAATTAAGTTGATACCTTGAGTTTGATAGAGTTATCACAGTCATGGCTCTCTTTAAGAATTATTATAATATCATTAATTTTGTCTTGTTTAGCGGCTTTGCTAGTTTCATTCATTGCTGATCTTGCGCACGGCCTCCCAGAATATTATATCCTTTTCTTGTTGTCAAAACAAACTATTGTTGACTCTTCCTCTTTACTGAATTCAGTTCGACATTTATTTTCAATTGCTATTTTTTATTATTTAGATTAAGCAATAATTATGAATATATTTTATTTATCCTCTCATCATATGACTGTCAGATTGCTTTTCAATCTACGTCTTTTCTTTTAAGAATATCATTGCTGAGTCATGTTTTCTTCACTAATGGGAGTGCGTTTTTAAGCATTGTTGAATAGCGCTAAATAAGCAACTATTAATGTTTTGTTCAGCTCACAATAGCTGACTATTTAATGCTACTATCAAGGATAGTAAAGAAGAAGAGTGCTGCGCAGCAACAATAAATTAAACCAAAAGCCTGTAGGCCTGGTAAAGGGATTTTTTTTATCTTCTGCCAGCTTCCAAAAAATCTCAGCTGCTCTTGATGATAAACTTCTCCTGCCAAAAATTGTTTTCTTATCTTTAGCAGAAGACTTTCAACCATTTCTAAAAGAGTTACAAGCTGACACTCCAGTGGCACCTTTCCTACATGGTGACCTCCTGAAAATTGTAAAGAAGTGTATGGAAAGAGTTGTGAAAGACGACATTCTAAAAAGGATTTGTCTTCAAGACATCAACCTGAACAAAATTGAAAATTTAAGAGCCGAAGATGTTGACCTTGGTTATGGCACTAGGTCTCCATTAAGAAAGTGCCATGGACTTAAGGATTTAGACGTGTTAATGTTTCGAAGGGAGTGCAGAGACACTGAAGTAGCCTACCCCTTAACTCAGGGTTTGTCTTTTATGAGTCCTTCCAGACAAAATTGTCTTCACTCCAGAAGAGGCTGTTTCACAGATGGTATCGACAATGGATATTTTGATTCAGTCGAGTTTGATTACTCCCTCTATTGCTCAGATCATGAGTTTAGGGATCTTATTTCAAAGGAAACTGCAGCAGTTGAGTTCAAATTTTACTCTAAAAACACAAGGTTGGACAAATTTTGGATGAAAACGCTTGATAGTTATGAAACTCCTAGTTTAATGAAAGTAGTTTCTTTATTACTTCCAATTTCACATGGAAATGCTTCAGTGAACAGTGACTTCTCAGTGAACAGTGACATTTTGGTTGAAAATCTGAAAGAAGAATCCATAGTTGCTCAGCGCGTGGTATATGATGCAGTTAGTTACTCAAGAAGGAGGTTTAGAGCATCTTTCCATCAATAAAGACATAATTCTCTCTATGAGAAATGCCAATGCAAGATACAAAGAAGCACTTAAAGTAATAAGTTGAAACGTACAGAAGAAGACAAGGCGAAAGCATAAAAAAAGAAATCAAATTTTCTGGCCAGAGAACTAGAAGAGAAGAAAAGAAAATTACTCTTAGAGTCTGAAAAAGCTGCAGCTGCTCTAGATGAACAAATTAAGTTGGTGAAGAAAAAATAAGTGGTATCAAAAAGACTTCTAGACAATATTAATAGGCCTATATGAAGGTATATTCAATTTATTTTACTGTTCCTTACTTTTGTATCTGTTAAAGCCTAAGTAATTATTGTTTGCAATTACTTTTGTTACTAAAAGTTTTTCTTATTTAAAGTATGTATAATCCTATAATGTTTTCTTACACGGTTATTAGAAAGTGCTTCATAATCACATTTTGGTCGGGAATTTCTGAAATGATCAATGAAAATCAGGGAATAAGTCGGGAATTTCTTCAGCATTACTTGCTGGACACCCTGTAAGAAGTGAAAAGGATACCTTGTTTTCATCTAAGGTAAAAAACTCTATGGATAATAGAAAAGTGGTAAACATCCAGAAAGAATTTTGCAAGTGCTCAGCGAAAGTCAAACAAGCTGCAATGACCTAAGAAGGGATTGCATTATAGGTGCGGATTTGACCCTAGTAGTGCCTCCTGACACAGAACTACAGAAGTCAATAAACGATTCCCGTGAACGACTGGAACGAAGTAGACAAGATCAGATACTAGAAGAGCAATCTTCGAGGTTAATATCGGCAAGTGAAGATGATTTTACTGTTGTAAAAAGTAGGCGAAGAAGGTGTAGTGAGTGTAGTCAACAGAATAAATCTCAGCCCCAAATGAACCTAAGTGAACTTAGAAAGGAGCAGTGTATAACTGGTGTCTCATTGGACCAACACAATCTAAACATTATAAACAAAAAAGTCTTCTTGTTCATATCCCGATTCAGCCCAGATACGGAGACTGAGGACATAAAAGACTTTATGAATAATCGCAAGCAAACCAATTATGTGGTAGAAAAAGTTACGTCGAAATATCCTGACTCATATGCATCCTTCAAAGTGGGTGTACTCTATGGTATCTTTGTGGATGTCTTTAACAAGGACTTCTGGCCTAGTAATGTACTTGTAACTGGGTTTAGACAAGGTTCAAAGTCTGGCCATTTAAACTTGAAACAACAGTTGATAAAGGACGCCACCTAGATATAGGCCTAAATCGATGAAAAAATGGTACCTCCTGTGAACTCTGCAAATTTAATATTCTATATTGCAATGCTCAGTGCCTAAAAAATAAGGTTATGGAACTCAACATGATTCTACATGAAAGGTATTTCTCCATTGTGTGTATCAGTGAGCACTGGTGCCATGAAGACAACATAGACTTATACAAAATTGATAGCTACACTTTGGGCAGCTATTTCTGTCGGGTAAACATGGGACATGGGGGTGTGTGTCTTTTTGTTCCCAACTCGGTCGGTGTTCAGTGGGAGAAAATTAATCTCTCCAGTTTTTGTGTTGAAAAACACTTCGAAATATGTGGTATAAAAATACACAGTATAAAGTTAGTTATCTTGTCAATATATAGAACACCGGATTCTAGCCTGGAACTCTTCTTAAATAACATAGAAGCTGCCTTAGTTCAGGTCACTAAATATAACTATTAAGTAATAGGGTGTGCGGATCTGAACATAGAAGCTAATGGCGCTGGATCTAATACTATACACCTTCATGATACACTGAGGTCTCTGGGCTGCTACTTGCAGGTGAAGGACCCTACATGGGGCACTGCGTGCATAGATAATGTACTCAGGAACCTACCTCCGGACTCAATTGAGACTGAGGTCTTGGATATAATGTTCTCAGACCATAAACTAATTCACTCAACAGTTATAATACCAAATAACAATATAGGCCTAATAACCGAGATAACTGCCAGTCTCAAAGCACCATTGCACAGTGGTCCAGAATTCAAATCTAGAGGGAAAAAATTATTTCTCGCACATAAGTAACTTTTTTTATTTGTTTCATTGTTTTTCTTCTGTAAAGTTGATATAGAAATTATATTAAACCATGAAACAAAATTATAATATAAACTGCGAAATTAAAAATATTTTTTAAAAATTTTAAATGCACAAAATAGCAAAGAGTTTTCATTACATTTTACAAGAGGTACATACCTATAAATTTGTATCTTCGTCCTCTATGTCACCTGCATCATCACTTTCTTCTGCGTCTACTTCATCATCATCATCATCATCACTATTACCACCTTCTTCTTCATCTACTTTCTGCTGCTTTTCATATTGCTGCTCATCTTTCTCCCTACTCGACTTGCTTCCTGGTACTTTAGGTTCTTGAAGTAGCTCGCATACTTCTTGTGATAAGGGTCCACTATTGTTCTGTCTAAACGAGGAATAATGAGAGATTATGGGATCAGAACTGACAAGAAGCAGATTCAAGGTATCTTCCATATTTTCCTTTCGTGAAAATTTACTGTGATGTCCTTCGCAAAGTTTTCTTAAGAGCTTATGCCATGCTTCTTGCGCTTTTTCAGAAAGCATACCAATTGGTAAGATGGTTGATTCAATATCAGTATGTTGTATACAAAATAAAAATTATTTTAAAAATATAACCCGTGCACCATGAGTTAGGACTTTATGAACACTGCAGGCATATAATACCACGGGTACAGACTCACCTAGAATTTTGTTGTGTCTGTAGCATATTTATCAAATTTGTCAATACTTACTTGAAAACCACTGGAAATTACATGCAAAATTACTGAGAATCGATGAATTAGTTCTTCCTCGATCCCGGTGAAGGTACGCGTAGCAGACAATGGATTTCTGAAAAAGCGTCGAGGCGTATTTCGATCGCTAGAATTTCCACTTTGGAAATTTGGCTTTGGCTTGTCGACTATCAAACCCATTTTCTTGCGGAATTGTGTTACTATTACTTCCTTCCTTTCATTTACTCTTTCTTCATTTCCTTTATCTTGTCATTTCTTTACATCTAGTCGGTATGAATTGTGAAGCAGACATTCAAAGAATTCTTTTTACTTTTATCCAGCGATTTTCAAAATTTGACCTAAAAATAGCCATAGTTGCTCCTAATAATCTAGATAAATCGTTGGGATGCTCCTTTAATCCTAACTTATCAAATGCCTAATTGAACAATGAGTTTGTAGAACCTTTCGTCTGACACGGTAATTCATAAAGTTCCATACGTGTCACCACTGGCTGTGTTTGCCGGTTACCCCTCGAAATACAAATGCGATTTAAAAAAAAAAACGGATCATTTGCGACAAACTATTCTTTTTGTATTTAAACCAAATCCTTTTCTTTACATGTTGACATATATTTAATAGTGCCATCTCGAACATATTTTTTTAAAACCCTTCTGCAATACTAGAAAATAAAAAATTTCCCCTACCTAGACACATCCATATAAATATGGCATCAGTAATTTCTTATGTAGCATTATTTTAATAAATATTATATAAATCGCAAGTGCATACCTTTAGATGTGGATTCCATTTGGCAGAACAACAAAATAGCATTTCACAACTCACCCAATGACTTCACACTTCTGACGTCGCCCAACTTGTTATAAGACTGATGCCTCTACCCTTAGCAACCCACAACTTTCAAGAGCTGCAGTTGCATATCCTTTTACAGCAGAGTTGATAAAGGCTGAGTTTAGTAAAGACGGGTTGTCTGGGATGAAGATCCAGCAAAAATAAAAAGTTTTACAAGTAAGAATTTTTAGTTTTTTCCCCTCTAGATTTCAATTCTGGACCACTGTGCATTGGTAAGGTCCTTTACTGATGCAAAAATTGAAGAATTTATAGAAACTTTGGAGAGCATGGACTGGGTTGAGATCCTGAACAAATATAACGTCAACGCTGAAGAGATGTTCAATGCCTTTTTTTCAGCTTTCGCATCTTCGATGGAAGTTTTCTTTTCAATTAAAAAAAGCAAAATTATCAAGTCTTCTAAGACAATCCCGGCTGCAGGGAATTGGTATTCTCCAGAATTAAGACATCTGAAGGATCGCCTAATGGCAGCCCATAATATAGCTTCTAACTCAAACAATCCTAGAGACCAGGAACTCTACTTACATCTAAGAAGTGACTACAAAAAGGCTTTGACCGAGGCCAGACTTGTGGCCAACAGTAGATTCATTGAAAGAGCAGCTAACCCCAATAAGGCAGCATGGCAGCTAATAAAAAATACAACAGAACCAGCTGTGACTGCAAGTGAAACGCCCGATGCCGAAACCTTCAAGGAGTATTTCTCGACAATTGTCCACGACATCCGTCAAAAAATTCCTTCCTCTCACTTAAATGCAGTAAGGTGCGTGCAGAATCAGCACCGTGGTGAGGTTCAATTTCACTGGAGTGAAGTTAGTAGTGAAACTGTTGAATGCTGTGAAAAAAAAAAAGAAGCCGAGAAAAACTAAAGATATTTACCATATTTCTAATTACCTGATAAAGAAAGTTATATTTGCTACATTGATACATTTAACAATGTGTATCAATGTGTGTGTACTGGAAGGTATCTTCCCACAGTGTCTGAAGCTAGCCAAGCTTATACCCATTTACAAGAAAGGTAACAGAAGTGAGACTGCAAGTTACAGGCCGATATCTATGGTCCCCATTTTCTCGAAGATATTCGAGGCAATTTTTAAGGACCAAATAAGTTTATTCTTTGAGTCCAATAATTTGTTCTTTGAACACCAGTATGGTTTTAGGCCTAGACTGTCTACGACCGATGCTGTTGAAGGCCTTGTTTCTTCCATTATCGATGGCTTTGAGAAGGGTGAGACTACATCTGCTATACTCTGTGATTTAATCAAGGC
Organism: Ectobius pallidus; assembly: GCA_964059195.1. Lineage (NCBI taxonomy): Eukaryota > Metazoa > Arthropoda > Insecta > Blattodea > Ectobiidae > Ectobius > Ectobius pallidus. The sequence continues at coordinate 81,352,508 of CAXKWD010000001.1, forward strand.
CTTCGACTGTGTTGACAGAGAGATCCTTGTAAAAAAACTTATGTACTATGGGATTACTGGTAATGAACTGAAATTTCTAGACTCATTCCTTTCTTAGCGACAATTAAAGGTCTTCCTTAATGATGAGGCCTCTTCCTTCAGTGTGATAGAATATGGGGCTTCACAGGGATCGGTATTGGGTCCGTTCCTGTTTTTATTTGTGATCAACGACTTGAATGCAAATGTCGCATCTAACACACTTAAAGTTTGTCGATGATGTTACTTTCTTTGCGCGGGATCTCTCACTAGAAAATCTTTATTTACTTATGAGTAGGGTTCGGATGTTGATGACCTAAAAAATTAGAAAATATGACAGTAAATATGCCCTTAAACATGAGTAAATATGACCCAAAAAACCTAAATATGACATAATAAAATAATGTATTTTCAAAAAGTAAATGTTCCAATTTAATTTTTTTTATAAATAACTTACACTAAATTCTTAAATCACATGAATTCAGGCAAATAACTTTTTAACCAATTTTGTGATTTACAGTTTTACTTATAATGAACTTCTATTTTTAACGAATTTTCTCCTGTTTGCTCGCTTCATCAGCTCCAAATACTCCTAATATGTTATAGACATTGCGTGTCGCTATAAAATATGAACAATTGCATTAATTTTAAAATGTAAGTTAGCTATTAATTTGGCAGATCATTAAATTAAATAAATTTCAAACTTAACTCGACCATATACTAGTATATACACCGTATAATGGTGCCCCTTTACTGAATTTATAACTGAAATATCACCTTAAATTACAAATATGACTAAAATATGACCAAGACCACAAAAATGACGAAAATATGACTTTATATACAAAATATAAACGGTCTGATTAGGATAACAAGCGTGCAATTCGTGTTTAATTTGTGTTTGCGGTGATGACGGAGGTCAGAATAAAAATATGACATGCCATAAACATCCAAACCCTACTTATGAGTAAAGTCTTTGAAGATGCCACAGCTTAGTACAGTGCTAATCAGCTTCTCCTAAATGTTGAGAAAACCCAAACAATACAATTTACACTTAAACGGGAGTTTGCTCGTGAAGATGACTTTGCTGTTAAGCTGTTGGGTATACACCTAGACCCTAAGTTAAATTGGGAAGCCCATATAAATTTTCTGTGTAAGAAATTATCAAAAATGGTGTACTTAATAAGACATTTAAAGACTTGCTTACCTCCATATTACCTAAAAACTGTCTACTTTGCACTATTTCATAATGTCATGCAATATGGAATCTTGTTCTGGGGCAATGCCCGGTAGAGTCTTACTTCTACAAAAAAAAAGTGCTTCGGTTTATTACATTTTCAAATGAGAAGAGAGAAGATTTTGACTGTAATTAACATGTATATCTGTGAATGCCTAGTGTATGCCAAAAGTAAGCTAAACTGCCTATCTATAAATAATAAAGTGCATCCTTACAATACTAGAAACAACCATCTGATCCACCAACAATTCAATAGACTAAATCTATAACTAATTAGAGATTGACTAACACACTTACCAATTATTGCAGGCAAAGGACCTGCGAAACGCATACTACCAAAATAATTGGTAAGTGTTTTAGTCAAACTCTGATTAGTTACATGTAGAGTTGATGATTTGTGGTGAATAAAAACTCAGGATTTCGTCAAATAAAATGCAAAATTTCTAAATATATTTCTCTTGAATTTAGTCATAAAAATCGTAAAAAAAAAAACACTTGAAAATCAGCTTTTAAATCTAACTGCATTTTTTTCCGTACACTGATAATATATAGGCTATCAAGCAACATCCAGGAGTAATATGACAATGTCTTTAATTCATATGAAATAAAAATAAAACATCTTACCTGATTTACTTGAGGTGCTTGTAAAGGGTGCGGCAAAACATCCTCCCTATTTTAAATTTCAAATAAAAAACACATGGATCGAAATAAAGAAACTGTTTTAATATTAATGGTATCTACACAGTGGGAGTTTAGGGTTTTCAGTATAATATATTAGTTCACCTCACTGCGAAGAGTCAATAGACCTTAATCCTGTCTCCGTGCTCTTATAGCCAGATTCACCATATCAGTTGTGTCAACGTGATTATGAAAATCGTGTGAGATCATGTGCAAACATCCTTGAAGCTGTACCAGAAGATGCTGTGGTCCTTTTTAGCAATGATCACATTTTCACTTATCTGGATGTGTTAATAAACAAAATTTCCGTTATTGGAGTGGACAGAACCCTCGTGAACTTCATGAAAAACCTCTGCATAGCGACGTGTTACTGTATGGTGCGCAGTTGGATAAGTCGGAATAATTGATCTTTACTTTTTTGAAGAGGATGGTGCTACTGTGACAGTAATCTCTGAAAGATACACTCACATGATCAACACTTTTTTTTAACCAATTCTTAATGCACTGCTGACTGAACAGGTATGGTTTCAGAAGGATGGAGCCACCGCTCACACAGCTCGGATTTCTCTCCAAGTGCTGAGACAGATGTTTCCCGGGCGCTTAATTTCTGTACATGGCGACATATCCTGGCCAGCCCGATCACCAGACCTTACACCCTGCGATTATTTTCTGTGAGGATATCTTAAGGGTGAGGTGTTTAAACATCGGCCGAGGACTTTGCCAGCCCTAAGAAATGCAATATTGGAAGAGATTGGTCTTATTCCTCAAGAAATGTTGGTTAGAACGATGGAGAATTTCCGAAGTCGCATTCAACAATGCATTGATAGTGAAGGACACCACTTGAGTGACTCATTGTTCAAAACATGAAACTTCCCACTGTGTAGAATCATTCATGTTAATACAGCTTCTTTATTTTGATCCATGTGTTTTTTAGTTGAACTTTAAAATAGGGAGGATGTTTTGCCGCACCCTGTATTTTAGTTTAAAATTAAATAAACTCCTTACTTTACATTGTGGTTACGGCAGTTAAAAAAATGCACAAATTCATCCTAAAATATTTTATTCATCAACATGTAGAACTTAAAAAATAGAAGTACGAATAAAGTTAAAATAATCACTCTTCGTCATCATCACCATCATTGATGGAAAACAATCTATTGTTTCTCCCTGACATTGATGTTTTTGAAGTGACTTCTTTAGCCACGGTAGGGGTAAATCGAGATCTTGCGTTACATTAAAAATCATCACGAAATTAGTGTTACGCTCAAAATCATCACAAAATTAGTGAGGTGTGATGGAACGGTCTGCACAGAAAACAATCAACTCAATTATTAAATTTAAATTTATAATAAAGAAATCGAAAAACCAAAATTTAAAAAATCTAAAAATCCAAAATTAAAAATTAAAAATCCAAAAATTAAAAAACTTTAAAGATTCAAAATTTAAAAAAATCCAAAGTTCCAAAATTAAAAAATGCAAATTTAAAATTAAAAAAAATTAAAAAATCGAAAATTAAAAAATGCAAAATTCCAAAATTAAAAAAATGTAAAGATCAAAAATTTAAAAAATCCAAAATCCAAAATTAAAAAAGACCAACAACCCAATATTTAAAAGTTCTACAGTCCAAAATTGAAAAAATCCAATTATCCAAAATTGAAAAAATCCAAAAATTAAAACAAGTTTCACTTCTGTCGCGTGGCGTTCCACGCACACTTTTTTTGTAATATTTACAGTTTTTTGCATTAATTTTCATGAATATACATACTGAGTCGGACATTCAGGACGTATTGACAAAATTTCCAAAAACATCGATAGTTTTCATGGAAATATTTCAGTTTATTTATGAATGTTGCCTAATTTTCTGAAACCATGCATTTTTTATTTAAATATACATCGATAGTGAATATTGATGTTTTAACAACCGATGTTCATCCCTACTTCCGTCTCTTTCACGCAGGATTCGGCGGGAAGCATGACGTTACAGGTTGTAGCCTCCAACACCCACTTCGTTAAACGCGAGATTGTTGAAATAAGTAACTTACAGGTTGTTCTAATTCATTATTAAATTTTTATTATTATTCTGCTATTATATAAAGACTGGAAGAATAGATCGGTCGTTTGTTTACTTGTTTCGGCCGTGAATTACGCCACCGACATCTTGGTGCCAGAAACTCCTTCCTCCACCCTCTTCCTTCTTCAGTTGACCTTGACATCTTCGCGTTTTTATCAACGGCTCACATTTTTAATTAAAATACTTTCCGTGGATTAAAAAAAATACAATATATTCAAATATGAGTTAATTTAAAGTAGAACTTTTACATTTGCCCGTATTTCGCGTAAAAATGGGATAAAACATTAAAAACCGGGTATTTTGCAAAAAGTTTCACATTTCGCGAAACTTCGCGAATGAATAAACACATATTTTGAATAAAAAAACACGAGAAACGAATTTATTACAGTAATTTGAACTTCTATTACTAATTTTGTGTTTTGGGGATTAACGAAATGTGACTATCCCTAGTTATATGATTTCACTTCACTGTGTGAGTTCCACCAGCAATAATTTGCATTTGTGATATAGGCTAAATCTAACTCAGCAGTCCTTTAGGGCATAGGAATATCATTGTTTAATAGACTGCCAAGGACAGCTCACACTGTGAGCGTGGATAAATTTAAGAGCTGTCTTCTTGATTGGATGGTGGACAGACCCATTTATAAGATTGAGGAATTTATTAACCTCTATGTAAGCTCCATGAAATTTTAATGTTCTAAATTCAAAAGTGGAGTTTTTATCATAGTTTTAGTAGTTGACGTGTTCTTATAGCTTGTATGGTCTTCAGATCTAAATAAATAAATCAATCAATCAATCAATATAATGAAATGGCGCAAATATTTGTTGAATTGAGAACAATTTGCATTATCACATCTTGTGAATTCCACGGATCTTTATGTGTTGGTTTTCTGGTTGCCAAGTGGAGTTGTGTAGTGATATCTGCTGTAAGACTTTCCACAAACTGAAAACTACATTTTTTTACATCAGAGCCAATCCATAGTGACGGGTGTGACATTTGGACAGATTTCATTACACTTATTTCTTTCTACCTCTGAACCATATTGCAGGAATGTCATCAAAGTTTTTTGTGTTAACATACCAACCCATTGGAAGTACAAAATATGATCTAATGTTTTTTTCAAGGCTGTATGCTTGAGCTGGAAAATATATTGTGCATGTGACGGGTGTGACCATAATTGGACAAAGGTTTTTTCTTATGTAGGTTTAATTGAAATTTCTGTGAATTGATTAGCTTCACTATATTTGTTTTATTTTTTCAAGTAAGAGGACTGATAAACATACTGAAATGCATAATTAGATTTTACAAACATATTTATATAGTTATTGAAAATTTACTTTATCAGTGTGACGGGTGTGACGTGACGGGTGTGACATGTCGGATGGGACAACATAAACTTATAACAGAGACTTAAACTAAACTAAACTCCGTCCCTGGAGGGACTTGGCCTACCACCCGACCGCTGCATCATCTACCATAGGCAGATGGTAGGATTGGGGGGCATGTGGTCAGCATGCTGACACCCACGGTCATTAATGGTGGTTTTCATGACCGGAGACGCTACTTCTCTATCAAGTAGCTCCTCAATTTGAATCACGAGGCTGAATGTATCCCCACCAGACCTCCCTACCTCAGAAAAATTCGAGGTGGTACCGGGGATCGAACCCGGGCCGATGGATCTGTAATCTGCAACGCTAACCACACTTTGCACCTTCTGCCTCTGTACCATTTTGCTTGAATTTCATGAAAGTTTTTTGTGATAATATACCAGTCCTGGGGAATCCCAGCACATGATCTCAGCATAAAAAAGAATTCCCTTGTTAGTCTTTTTTCCACTCTGTCCATATTTTTAACAGGCTTGTGTAAAGTTGTGAAGTGAAATGTTGATCCGGTACTAGTTAGGCAGTTTTCGCTGTCCTCTATTCTAAAATCCTGGACTACTTGGAAGCCTGAGCTCTTCACAAACTTTTACTGAATTGATGTGGATCTGGTTATTCTTGTCACCAGGACATTTTTGTTGTCTCTCATACAAAAATAATATTGTGTAGCTATATTTAGATTGGCTGATTGTATTTCTATCTGTTCTCCTTCATTTGTTTCCATGTAGGCCTACTCATTTCATCAGCTGTTAGAGGTACTGTCTGTCTGAATTTCTTAGCAGTTCTAAGATACACAGTTACCAGTACAGAAATCAGGCACAAAATTAATTAGGCTATCACTCTAACTTCTTTATTGGGGTACAATGTCATGCTGCTGGTTGAGGCACTGTGCTACAAACCTGAAGGGCACAGGTTCAATTCCTGATGAGGTTTTTGAGATTTTTCAATTGGCCTAATTCTTCTGTTGGCACTATGGCCCTGAGGTCAACTCATCTTCTAACAGAAATGGGTACCAGAAGCAATTCTGGGGTAAAGGCAGCCAGTGCATAAGACTGACAACCTTACTACCTTCATGTGCTAAAAGTCTAAAATTGTTGGAGGTTTAACGTTTCAATCCTAAAAGCCTTCATGGCCTCTATAGGGATCACTAGATCTTTACCTCACTTCTTTACCACCATTAAAACATTTGTGACATTTCCACCGGTCATCCGTGTCATCCATAGCCAAAGCTGGTAGATCGTAGTTTCTTTGTCTTGCAAACTACGAAGTTCTGTTCTGTACCACGGAAGTCCAAGAGCCATTTAAAAGATAGTAATAATGAAAACATATGATTTATTCAACATCTGCATGAAATGATCACTATACAAAAGCTGCAAAAGGCATTTTCCATAAGTGTCACACCCGTCACGCAACATATGTCACACCCGTCACGCAACATGTGTCACACCCGTCACATCAAAATTAAGCCAAAATAGTAGGCATTTCAAAATTATATTTTAGGTGTGTCTTCTGTATTGAAATATCTTAACTTTTACCAAGTTTCCATTTTATACAATGATTACTTGGCTTTCTACCCAAACTATTACATGTTTTTTGTGACGGGTGTGACAAGGGTACCTTAAAAATTGATTTGATGAATATCTTCACTGAAACTCATCTTAAAAATTTGTTTTATGATGACAAAATCTTCACTTATTTGTGCTTTAGTGGGTGAAATTAAAAATTGCAGCAAATCTCTGATTCCATGAGTATAATGCAGTACTAGCCAACATGTTAAATTATAAATTTCAGTCAACAAAAAAAATACACATTTCAGCAGTTGTTATTATATAGATACCTTTAATTTAATAGAATTGTGAATCTATTTTCAAATTCTACAGTCTTTTACCTTTACTTTGATATATAACATGTCTATGTCACGTAAAAAAAAGATGTAACCACCTTTGTCCACATTCACATGGATTGGCTCATCATTTAAAAGGCAAAATTTGTGTTGAAGCTGCACTTTCCATTTAAATACTGGCACATGGTAAACTCATATGAGGCTCTGTGTCTCATAGCAACAGAGGCATAGAGAACCTTGTTTAACAGTCTGTTCGCTGTAATAATAGAAGCATCAGACAATTTGATTATGATTACTGTGATATGAATATGGTTACATTTATTTAACACATATGACATCATGTATAATGAAAGCAACACCGATGCTTTAATTTTTCAATATCAGCGAAGCTTGCCTATTCAAACTGTGTAGTATTCACCTGAATAAACAAGAAATAAATGCATTGAGCACTAAGAATTATAATTTGGGTACTTCTAACTCACGTTTTAGAATATAAAGCACATGTGATTAAATTTATTTCATAGCAGATACATAAAAAATAAAAGATTGAAAACAGTAGACAATCAACAACTGGCTGGGTGAAGGAGGAAATACTTTGCCATCAAAGTTTTTGATGAATTTTAAGTTAAAGAGTTGAAATGCAGGGAATATGTTGCAAAATATTACTACTAAAACATCTCAGTAAATTTTATTGCATACTGCTTTGGTTGTTTAGTCATTAGATATGCTAGAAATTCATGTGTTCTGGTTGTCAGTGTTAATTAGTTCAACTTAAGTATATGTTTTGCTTAATTTAAGTATTTTTCTTAAATTTTCCACATTTATGCTGTTAATTGTGTTTAAAGTACTTAAGAACAAGGTAAATTGAATAAGCACATTCATTGCAAAATACATCAAATACACAAAAAATTGAAGTCTGCTGAAAATGTAAACCATTGTTGTGCAAAAAGAAAAAAAAAGTGGGGGGGTATTGCAAATACGGCATAATGATTTTTATTATTGCTTAATCCCAGAAAATTGATATATCAACTTATTTTTAACAGGTGACATGCGAGTACTACATGTCTCATGGAGCTTGCATGCCTCTGCGTGTTCACACAGTGGTGGTGTCAGTGCAACATTCTGAGAAGATTGATCTTAAAGATCTCAGGCAAGAAGTCATGACAAAGGTGGTTAGAGTAGTTATACCAGAAAAGTATTTGGATGACAAAACAACCTTCCACATCAACCCCTGTGGATTGTTTGTTGTGGGAGGACCTATGGTAAGTAATAAGCTAAGTATAAAAGTTACTGGCCCAATTGTTATATATCCTCGATGCATCTCAATATGTACCAACGCCAGCCTAAGAAGGGAACCTGATGTAAACAAATAAAAGTGCACGAAGTACTGGACTGAAATTGTAACTACGCCATGGGCGGAGTGAGCGCACGTGTTCTGAACGAACAGAGCGGCTTAATTCTTACAAACGTTTAGTTATAAGTTTGGAAAAATAATTTGGTGCCTTGGAAAATAGAACATAACTTTATTTAATACGTTTCCTGTTGATGAGTATAATTTTATAATTAAATAGGCCTACTAAAGTAGTAATATAAACAGTATGAAAATATAGAACGGCAATAAAAATTAGAAGTTACTTTATTATTGAGGTCATGAAAGTGGTTCAGTCCCATCCATTTCCACCTCCACCTCGTCTTCGGTGCTCCTACTGTCGAAAGGATTGATTTCAAAGAGGTCAACAATGGCATCGCACATACTGTCCTGATTTCCAGAATTTCTCCTCCTCTATTACATGTTTAATACATTGTTGCCATTTATCAGCTGTTATTTCTGTTATTGCCCTCTCTACCATGACCTTGACATCTTTGAGTTTGAAAGACCTATTATTACGTGCAACATATCCCTTTATCTGGCTCCTCACAAGCTTGATGGATTTAGAAAGCAATGATAGGGAGGGAGTCTTAACACTGTTTAACCCGACCTTTCTGCCATTTTATCAACAACATATTTGTCATATTGTTTGTTAATGTTTGATTTCTTAATTTCATGAATAAGTTCATCTTTAACCATGTTTCTTTCATATGGCAAATTCTTAGCGTCCATTCACTCGAAAATGTCAGCCTTAAGCCACAATTTAGTAGGGACACGATCAGATTTAACACTGTGATACAGCTCATTGTCCATAACAAACATACCATTGGGTTGAAGCTTGGTTAAAATTCTTTGAAACCATTCCTGGAAAACTTCACATTTTATCTCCTCATGATAGTCAGTGGTTTTCTTTGATTCGAACAGGAGACAATCCCCCTCCAGAAACCCATCATCACTTCCAGTATGTAACAAAATTAATCTTTTGCCCTTCAGTGTTGGATCCTTTAGTCCGATACTGAGTCCTGACAGAAGTGCGTGCTTTTTCGACTCTACAGTTTTATCTCTTCACACTTTCGAAGTAGTATGATCTTCGTTGACCCACGTTTTAGGACCTTGCTGTCTTACATTGCGTATTTCCCTAAGATAGTCTCTTCTCCAAAGTAATATGTACTCGTGGTCAGTAATTAAGTTCTTCCTGTTCCTCTTCATGTACTCGAGAACCCAATCTCCTTCAATAGGGTACTAAAACTTGATCTTTTAAGGTCATGTAAGTCTGTATCACTATTAACAACCACTAGCACTTTCCCAATTTTATAGCTTTTTCACTGCTTTTCAATATTTTTCCTTTAGGGTGTTTCACAAATATATTCTGATTATTCATAATTATTATCTTCAACTGTACTATAATAGACTATTTGAAAACAAGCGAGCGATAGCTATATGCAGCAAGAAAAGACTGATCAACTGAATTAACTTATAACATAATGGCGCATGTGCACATCTCAATTCATTATTCATTATTAATATAAAACAATTTATTTTTGTAATTTGACATGGAACTGTGTTTTAATCCGTGGCCAATGCACAGCTCCGCCAGCTGGCAGTACACGTGCTATTTGTTTTGATCAGGTTCCCTTCTAAGGCTGGCATTGGTATAGGTCAGCAAAATGTGTTACTTCTACACTACAGGCAAGTTTTAATAGTCAACCGGTAAGAATTGTGAAAATCTTCACACAAAAAAATGCCCTTAAAATTGTCTTGATGACAAGTTTTTGCAGAAATATGCCAAATTTTAACGTTACTAACTGTAAAATAGGATTCCAACTTATCTTTATATGCCTGTAGCAATAATACAGTCTCGGTGCTGGCCTTGGTTGAATGAGATACAAATGTGAAATTGAATTACACTTACGTAATCACTAAAAACTCAGACATTTAAATGGGAACTAATACCAACAAGGCACCTATTATTATCTTTAAATATTTCGGTACTGTGCATCTTGCCATGAACAGGCCTATATCAAAACCTCGCGTCTATATTTAAAAGTACATTGGTTTTGTATTTAAACTATTGAGGTTAGTATTTAATCTGGCAGAGTTAAGGACTTAAGGCCTTCTCTTACACTCCACCAGACAGAAAAAAGGAAGGCCTTCTCATAACTCAACCAGACAGAAAAAAGGAACAAACAAATACATTAACATAGTTCAATAAGTAGTAAGAATACATTAATTATATACATATGCAGAGTAGATAACTGAGTCTATGTTACATTAAATAAAACTATTTTAGTAAAGTGTGTTACACTGGAAAAAGAAATAACTTAACTTAGACCTACAATATACAAGAAACAATAAAACGCAAATGCTTTATACCTAAAAAAAAAATTAGCGTTTTTGGAGAGATATTCGTTTAGCCTATAGCTCTTTTCTAGTCTCCTGGCGCCTGTCCTACATGCCGTCCGGGGAAGTGGAGAGCGGGGAATACACCTCTGACCAATCACACAACCGATCACCTAGCGGTGGCTCTGAGAGTTACTCAGTAGCGAGATGAATTTTTCACGTTCACTTCGCTCTCTCAGTTGCTGCGTTGCCAGTTAGTTTTGTTGCTTACAGTGTGTTCAATACAGTACAGCATTATAAAAAGAGCTTATTTCACCTTTTAGGATTATCGTTATTTTGAATAGTTATCTCGTGTTTTATTATCTAAACGTAGTGTATTTTATTATTTATAGTGTATAGTGTATCATATTGTATATATTGTGTACATTGTATATATTGTATCGTGTTGTATATACTGTAATATTGTAGTGTAACAATCTTTCAATGGTGAACAAGAATTCTGTAGTCCGTAGTCAAGCCAGAAAGATTATCAATAATGTGCATGATTATTTTCAAAGGGAAGCAGAAAATAATGCCCCCTTAACAAATGTACATAAAGTGCAACAGAGAGTGTCGGAAGCTTGCCAAGTCAGTAGGCGAACTGTCCAACGAATCGTGAAGGAAAGCAAAGACAGTCTTGAATCGTCGGGCTCCGTGACATTTGAATCGCCGCGCAAAAAAATTAAAAGGAGAAATGTAATTAAGACAATCGACGGGTTCGACAAAGATGTCATAAGAAGAACTATTCTTAGTTATTATGTGAAGGGTGAATATCCAACTCTGAACAAACTACGCATTGATTTGGAGGAAAAAATAAATTTTCAATGGGGAGTTTCTTCGTTGTGGATAATATTGAAATCGATGGGTTTTAAATATAAGAAGAGCAACGTTGGGAGACGGTTTCTGATGGAAAGAGCCGATATCGTTACTTCTAGGGTAACTTTTTTGCGCAAAATGCAAAATCTTAGAAAAAAGGATCCTTCGCCCCATATATTTTATTTGGACGAAACATATATTCACCAAAATTACGCACCCACGAAAATCTGGCAAGATAATGATGATGCAGGGGGCTTAAAAATTCCCGTAGGAAAAGGTGGTCGAATTATTGTCTGCCATGTAGGATCCAGCCACACAGGTTTTCTCCAGGAATGTAAGTTAAATTAGTTTTCAGACCAAAATCAAAACCGACATCTGACGATTACCATACTGATATGAACTCTGTGGTGTTTAAAGAATGGTTTATGAAGTTTGTAGATACACTGGATTAGAAGAATATTAGCAATGCAGTTATAGTAATGGACAATGCCAGCTACCATTCGGTTCAGTTAGAAAGAATACAGACGACAAACTCCCGCAAAGCTGATATTATTACATGGCTATCAGATAAGAATATTCCACATGACACCACTCTTACCAGACCCGAACTGTTGTCCATCGTGAAGGAATATAAGCCTAAGGCAAAGTCGTATGAAATAGATACCCTTGCTGACAACAGGGGTCACACCATTGTTCGGCTGCCGCCTTATCACTGTCAGTACAACCCCATTGAACTTATTTGGGGAAAAGTTAAAAGCGCTGTGGGGAAAAGGAATAAAATATTTAAATTAGCAGACGTCCAGGTTTTAATGGAAGAGGAGCTGGACAAAGTCACAAAAGAAGATTGGATGGCTTGCGTGTCACATGCGGAAAGAATTCAAGATGAAGATTACGCAAGAGATGTGGTGTTGGATACAGCAATGGACCAGATCATCATAGATCTTCGTGACGACAGCCACAGTGAGGAGTCAAGTGACGACGAAATTTCTCAAGACTGTCTTGATGGCGATGACGAGTGTTTTGCCGCGGATATTTGAGTAAGGTAAGGTAAATCTTGTTTTGTCAGATGCTTCTAATAATTTGCTGTAATTGTTTGTTGTGGTTTCGTCATTTAACAAATTTTGTGTAGTGCTAAGATTTTTAACAGTCTCCATTCTGCCAAAATATTTGTACCTAATAGTCTATGCCTGTAAATCTTTAGACATAGTTATAACTATTCCACTTAAGCACACATAGCATTTCATCGAACTGGGCGCGGTACGAAGCCAGAGAGCTTGGAAACAACCAGTTTTTAACCGACAATATTCTTTGTTATTAAATGTTGGCTTTTCGGACTTAATATGCTTTTATAAATATAATAGTTTGCTTCCACACCAACGATAACGGCAAATTTCATATTTTTACAATATAAATTGCATTCGGAATTACTGTACAAGGCATGCAAAATGCATAACTACAGCCGAGATTTCTATGTAATTACACAAATTTTTCACTTTTGTGGTGCACCACAACAACAGCTAAAAGCACCTTTTAAATGGGTTTTCACAGAATTATTCCAGAAACTGTATAAGCCTTTGACAAGACCACATCACCGCACAATGACAGGTTTTACTGACCGTCTCAACTCTAAAGGCAAGCGTCATTGATCCTCCTGTGATCCTCAGAAAAGATTCCTTTCTTAGAATTTACCCTCATTACATGTGACATTGAAAGTTCGTTTCCACCTATAAGAACACTATTTCAGACAGACGTCAATGTCCCTAATTAGCATCAAATTTTAAAACAGTGAGATATAGGCCTATTTAGATTATTTTCCTTGCTTTTACCTCTCTCCATTGTAGGTTCATTTATGCGACCCATGCCGCCCGGGCCTTATAGTGCTGCAACCTTCGGGAGAGAATTAGAGTTTGGATCACAAACACATTCATACTTTTCTGACAAGACAAGGACTTGGAGGGCCTCCCCGGATGAGTGATCAACCCAACAACACGAACACATAGGACGAGAGACACAATTCACACACACATGCACTTCGAACAAGGCGAGGATAGGAAAAAGATGATAATGACGGTCAGATGATACCCGGGGACCACAAAGTCTTCAAGTTACCCGACGTTTGTCTCACGGGTGAGGAAAACCCTTGGAAAAACCCCACATAGGTAACTTGTCCCGACCAGGATTCGAACCCGGGCCCGCTACGCCACAAAGGTGGATCTGAATAATTTTGTTTACACAAAATTGTGAATTGGTGAAAAGTTTGGGATCTTTTCTGTATTCGTCACATTTTTAAGGCTTCTTTTCCACATCACAATATTCGAAATGTTTGTAATGCCCATGATTTAGGTAGAGAAATTTGTCAATGTAGGCCTACTGTATTTTTTAAGAATGGATTTCTCATACCTGTGGAAATACACACGTAAATACACTGTTTTATCCTATTCTTGTAAATTGACGGCTGTAACATGTGATTTATAAATTTCAAATATAATTATTCTGGCTAGAGACATCTCATAATTCTTTTCCTAGCGGTAATATGTTGAATTGTAAATTTGTTTACGTTCATTGCTTCATTTGTTAGGCAACAATTCATTCTCGTTTCTCGATATTAACATCATGTCTGTGTTGAGATAATATAACATGGATACTTAACAAATAACCACAACATTCGGTACTTTAAATGTTACCGTACGGATGGATGCACCGTCAAATGAATAGATGACAATAGAGAGGTTGAGAGAATGTTTATTTTTTCTATGCTATGCTACTACAGAAATTGTAGTATATAAGTTTGTATAACTTGTTATAGCTTCGATAACTTATATGCCGGACATGTGCAACCCTTAAATGACTATGCAAAACGTCGGTTACCTAACTGTGCCATTAAATGAACGAATATATATACACTGGTAGGCCAATTAATTACAATTAATCTAATGAATAAACCTCATAATTATGAATTTCTATAGGCCTATTTCATGGATTTTGATTTTAAACGCACCGCCACTTGCAACGGCAACATTGTAGAAGTATCGTCTGTCTCTTTCTTTCACTGTCTTCTCACAGCGCTCCGGATTGGTTTGTTTGCCGCTCCCCGGACGGCATATAGGACAGGCGCCACGAGACTAGAAAAGAGCTCTAGTTTTAAATGTTGACAGCGTACAACAGACCCTGATGCTGGAGGGAAGAAGATTCCAGGAACGTACAGAAGTTACAGTAAAAGACCAGGAGTATATGGATGTTCTATGGATAGGTATTGAAAGCAGAGAGTCATGTTGTGATGTTTGGTATTTAGTGAGTGGTTTGAAGATAAATACTGAATACGATTAGCCAGGTAATGGGGAGTTGAGGTTTGGAGGATTTTAAAAAGAAGATAGATCGCCTTTCACAGACATGGAGCCAAGATAATCTTAAAAGGGACGGTGTGACATCCTCAGCTAGTCAGATATTACACACAAAGCGAATGCATGCATTATGCGTGCGCTGCAACTTGAGGGCAAGGCTTTCACTAAGGTCACATAAAACATCACAATAAACAAAATGATTCATTACAAGTCTTTCAATTAGGGACATCCTCAAAGAAAATGGTAAACAGAACTTCAGACGTTGCAAATAATGGATTGTGGCAAATACTTTCTTGCACACTTGTGTTACCTGAGTGACCCATTTAAGATTTTGAGCCAGATGAAGCCCTAAGTTCTTTACGGAAGAGCTGTAAGGGACTGGCTTATTGTTAATCATAACTTGCAGATTCATATTATCTAATTTTGAGAGTAATCTCTCATGGCCTATAATAATGGCCTGGGATTTATCTGGGTTTAATTTGAGACCAAATTTATTACACCAATTAGATACAGCATTGAGATCGTCATTAATTGAGTCAGACCGTCATGCAATGTTTCGGGTCTAGTATGAATGTAAATCTGCATATCATCTGCATAAAGGTGATGTCTACTGTGTTGGAGTACTGTTGAAATGTCATTAATATTTAATGAAAATAGTAGAGGGCCGAGAACTGATCCCTGGGGGTACTCCTCTCTTCATGGAATCCCAGGAAGACGACCTGCAAGTATACACATTATTTAATTCATGAAGGAAGTTTACACAGTGAAGTTATTAAATATGTAAGCATATGAGTGGAGACTTAATACACTGAACTTCACTAAATTTGTACTAACCTGGACCGGTTTCGGGATTATAACTTTACCCCATTCCAGGAAGTTCATAGGACGTCCGCAGGAGGGTGCCCATACAACACAAACATCAGTCGGAGTACGTTGAAATTGGGGTAAAATTATAATTCCGAAACCGGTCCAGGTTAGTACAAATTTAGTGAAATACACATTGTTGGCGATCGGGAAGATAAGAATCAAACCAGCGGATGCAGCTTTCAGACAACTGTATAGAACGGAGTTTGGAGATAAGTATGTCATTGTCTACAGAGTCGAACTCCTTGCTGAAATATAGGAGAGTTAACACAGTTATTTCACTTCTGTCAATGGCTTCGCATATGTCTTCAGTGACATTAAGCAGTGCAGATGCAGTGCTATGTCCACTTCTAAATCTGGATTGATAAGGGTCAAGAATTTGTATTCGTTGAGGTAGTCAGTCATTTGTTTATGTACAATCCGTTCCAGTGCCTTTGAGACAGTAGGTAATATGCTGATAGGTCGGTAATCACTTGGGAGGATGGGTGTGTCATTTTTAGGGATTGGTTGTACAATTGCTTGCTTCCATAGTTGGGGTAAGTTGATGTCATTAGAGAAGCATTGAAAATACGTGTTAATGTGTCAATGTCGATAATTTTATGAATGAAGGTTATGCTAATATTGTCACTTCCTTGTGCTTTAGATTTGATACGATTCAGGGCCTTCTTTACATCGATGGGAGTTACATACTTAAAGAATAGCTTTTCTCTTATTGTCACGTCAATATTTTGTAATTCATAAATCGTATCTAGTTTGCTTTGGTCATCAATCATCACAGTCTGGAAAGACATAAGATTTTCATTAAGTTCGTCTAGGTGAATGGTTTTGAGGCTTTCCCACAAGTCAGAAGTCTTGGGACTGTTATCTATGAGACCGTGAGTGTGTCATATTTTAGCGTTCCTTATAGTCTGTGTGATTCTATTTCTTAAATATTTATATGTTCTTAAGTTGTCTGCATTTTTATCACGTCTTTATTTTCGGTAAGCATTGTCTTTAAATAATGTAGTATATGGTCGGTTGTTTAAACTCGAACTTCACTTACTTGTTTCTTTTCAAGAATCATGATTTCAATCAGCCTCCTGATCATCCTCAGCTTGGTCGGACACAAGCTGAGGATGATCAGGAGGCTGATTGAAATCATGATTCTTGAAAAGAAAAAAGTAAGTGAAGAGTGAGTTTAAACAACCGACCATATACTACATTATTTATAGTACCACTTCACTGTAAAAAATCCCACGGAATATATTATAAACATTGTCTTGTTCTATCCCACGTAATATATTATTGTCTTGTTCATTCATGAGCTTTCTAATGTCTTCATTCATCCATGGAGCTTGGGGGTCTAGTCATGCATTTTGTTTTTACTGGTGAAATTTTGTCGTACAGTTTTATTACCAAGTTATTAAACAATTCAATTTTTTCGTCTACAGTCCTTTGCTCCTATATTTCTTGCCAGGGTAAAAGTAAAGCTTCTTTAAGTTAGCTTTGTTTACATTTTTCAGATCACGATAAATAACAAGTCTTGGATTGATTTTGGGGCATTGTAAGGAATAAACAGCATAAATTAGGTCGTGATGGGATAGTCCAGGCACGGGTATTTGTTCATGATTATTTGTAGCAGTTATGTCGAGTAACGTATCCGAAATGTCAGGGTGATTCGTAATACAACTAGAGCCTGCTCTAGTGGAAGAATAGTCATATTACAGGAATGAAACATGTCTTGTAATTGTTTTGTGTCAGGAGAATCTATAGTAAGTAGGTTCGTGTTCATGTCTCCAGTAACGATCACATGCTGGTATCTTGGGAGCTGTTCTAACAGTGGGGTTTCTAGATCACTTAGGTAACCAATTTTAGGTGCTTTGTAAACAACACATTTAAGACATTTCTGCATAGGTCTGAAATGGAAGGGTAATCAAAAGCTGTTGGTAGTGAGAAGGACATGTACCTTGAAAAGCTTGTTTTCAATTATGTTTTGATAGTATTTGCTACTCTTGAAAGTCGTATGATGTAAATAATATCTGAGTGAACAGCTTTCTGCAGTGATACAATGTTGTTTATGAGGGGTCTGTTAACAAACCCGGCATCTCCATTTTGAAGAAAGATAGAGATGCTAACTTCTAATGAAAGATTAATGCATTTCCTGCTACATATTTAGTGTATGTGTTGTGTTACTAATCCAACTTCCCACATAAGATAGGAACTTAGATTTACAACACATATATTAAATATGTACCAGAAATGCGTTAAACTTTAATTAGAAGTTAGCTTCTCCATCTTTCTTCAAAATGGAGATACTGGGTATGCTAATAGACCCCTCATATGTAATACTAAGCTATCGTATATAGTCTAATTGATATGCTTTTTCCTAGAGTGATGCAGGCCTGACAGGGCGAAAGATCATAGTTGACACATATGGAGGTTGGGGCGCCCATGGTGGTGGAGCTTTTTCTGGAAAAGACTTCACAAAAGTAGATCGTTCAGCTGCATATGCTGCTCGTTGGGTTGCCAAGTCCCTGGTGAAGTCAGGTCTTTGCAGGAGATGCCTTGTTCAGGTAATTATGTTGAATTAACCTTTCCTATGCTATTGACTGACAATTGTCACTCCAGAAATTGCATACAGACTAAGATATAAGCTTAAGATATTAGTGCTTTATCTTAAAAATGAAGACAATTATCCACATATTAAAATTGTCATTAATGGAAACCAGCTGTTCCGTTAAAACTTCCCTAGTTGTATCAAACTTATAACCCACTAGAGATTTTACTTGCTATGTACAGTTATTCTGTAGAACTTCACAGATAATGAAAAGGGTGTGTTCAGAAAGCAAGTTCAGTGATGTTTAAATAGTATTTGCTACTCTTGAAAGTGGTATGATGTAAAATGAAGTCTGAGGAAATAGCTTTCTGGATTGCCTGGTAAAACATTGATGCGGTTCCTCCTTCCTCAGTTGTTGGGCGCCTTGCATAAACCGGATGGTTTGTGCTAAATTTATATTTGTGTGAAGAATTTGAAATCCGCTCCGGCTAGGCCTATCGGGTCTGAACAGTCGACTAATTCTCAGGGGCTGAGAGTGAAGATAACTTAGATATTATTTATTGTTAAAATAATATCAGCAGAATCAGTTGTAGGAGCTATTTATTACAAATACTTGAAATGTCGGAAGTAATGTTCAACAATACAGAGATTTGTACAATATTACTTATTGGCAGATAAACTCTGATAGATCCGCTAAATAGTTATAATGGCTCGCTGGATATAATATGGAAATCAATTTCCAGATGATTAAACTTGAGTAAAGTAATTGGTATCTAAACCAAAAATTGTATAAATGGATTTAAATACTTTGGCTGTTGTGAAAAAACAGAATTTTATTAGTACGAGAAATTATCGTTTCTGAAAAATTCCTAAGTGTAATTAATTGTCGTCGCTGAAAATTTTTAAGTCAATAAATTGATGTCGCGGAAATTTTCTAAGTATAATAAATTCTGCCTAGCCCAATAGTAGTAGAGACGATGCCGCCGCTACACTAAATAGGTGTGTGCCCGACTCGGAGCCACAACACTCTGTGTCTTGCAATATTCTTCATAGACTCGATGAGAAATTATGATCATCCCCACCACTAATTCTCATTGGTTGATTGACGGTCACCTGACATTTAACTAACTTTAAGCTCGCGATTTTACTTTCCAAACCGCGAAATATATTAACTATAAAAATCCTTTACTCTACTGGGTTTACCCACAGTGATAGTCCTTCGTTAAATTCTACAGATAAGATCTGCCTGCTTGCCATTATAACCGTAAAGCTGTTAGAAGTGAACCTTAAGAACAAAAGGCTTATTCCTAGAATAGCACAGTGTACCAGTTTTGTATAGACGCGGGCATTAGGGTCTCTACCTGCCTGCTTGTACATTGTTTCATGATATCTATGGGTTGGAATTCCCAACTCATTAAGCTACATACTTTCACTGCATGCTATTCTTAAAGTACTATAAATTAACCAAAGTTAATTTATTCTTTAATAAAATTATTATCAATAAAATGAATACCTTTACTGTAACTTTTATGCTAAGACAAATCTTTTGATACCAAACACCAGATATAAATTCTCAATCATTATTATTATATGTAAATGAAAACTGAAATTATATTAATTAACAATTATGCTAACTATAATTTTGAATATTATGCTAGGCTGCCTGGACCGCCTTACATGCCCCAGTAGGTTTTGACAATAATCTTCATAACATATGATAGACTTATGGGCAAAATATACTGAATCTCTCCAAAAAGTGTAACATACAAGCTTATTGTCTGGCAACTTTTTTTCATATTAATTTATCTTCTGGCCGGAGACTTCGCCTTAAATGTCCTTCCACATTTACAGAGTAACTATCCTACTAACATTCATACGTCATACTTCTTCAAATGATGTACATGCTGCATTGTGAATTTTATCACACGAAAAATTCTTCTTCCCATCTTCATGATTTTTACTGACGAAATTTTCGTTACACTGAAGGTGTCGGAACTCTAGACCACATAATAAAAGATTAACATACTTTCACTGATAAACATGTATTCAAGGCTGCGGAAATGCCGCCCGCGAAGTTCTTGATACAGCAAAATTTACATAAAAGAAATATACTGAACCACCATATCTCCAAGACCGGGACAAGGTCGCGCCCACCATTCTTGATAAATAAACACACTAGATTTTTAGAATTATATCGAAATATAGTGGTCTCAAGACCGGGACAAGGTCGCTCCCACCGTTCTTGATAAATAAAAAGCACACTGTATATACACATAACAAATCATACACATATAATTACCCTTTTACATACATCATTCCATATTTATACCCTACATGTGGAAGTTATAACCCAGCATCCCTGTAGCTTATTTCCTCGCGATTGACATATAACAAAATTATTATGCCTACACGGTTCCAACTCAGTATACTGCTTTTTACTCTGCTCTTACGTAGGGTTTTATAAATGAGAGATTGAACCTCCCTACAATCCTATCTTTCTTAGGGTCATATGCCCCCACAGTTATGCCATTAAATACCTGGGTCACCTGATATGGTCCATCGTACAACATATTCATCCTGGCATATTCCTTCTTTAGCGCACTGGACAGGTTCTTTCTTCTAATCATAATTTCTTCCCCCACCTGCAGTACCCAGACATTTTGTGCCTTTTTGCATTTATTTTCCTCTTTGCCTGTTTGCGAACTTTTTCAATGACCCGCGCGCAGATCTCTTCCATGGTTTCGCCATTCTGATCGTAGTCTAGCACTTCAGCCATCCCTTTCACGAGTTCTTTAGGTTCCTCTCCCGTCATTAACATGAATGGCTCTGTACCGATTATTGGGTTCACTGAGTGATTTAGGATATCCTCTATTTTCTGACAGTACGGTACCCACGAATTGTGTCTTTTGTGGCACAGCGCTCTCAAGTATAGGCCTACATTTCGAAGTTCTCTCTCACTTCTATTTCCCTCGGGATGGTATTTAGACACTTTATAGACTTTCACTCCCATCCCATTCAGCTTCCTCTAAAACCTTTCATTTGCGAAGGGGGCTCCATTATCTGAAATCAGATTTTTGACTGGGCCGTACGCCAGCAAATAATGCTCTACCAATTTTCTTATGCACTGACTACTATCTGCTTTTGCCACAGGGTAAAGTTTTACGAAGTGAGTGAAGACGTCCACAACTATAAAAATGTATTTCATGCCAAACCTCCCTGTAGGAATCGGTCCATGATAATCAATAGCAACAAGGTCTCCTTTTTCCTCCCTAATTATTGGTAACGGTGGCCTATCAAACTTTTTGTTCAGTGGTTTTACTCTCTGACACAGGTCACAACTACTAATAAATTTCCGGACTTTCCGCCCCAAGTTCTTTATATAGGCCCTCGCTGAAATATATAGCATTACTCTCTCAGTCCCACTGTGGCCTAAATCGGTGTGAACAGTCTTTATTGTATTGGTCTCTCTTTCCTTTGGCACATAGATCAGCCATTTCTTAACATCCTGCCCACACAGTTTGTAAATTATGTCATCCCTGCATGTATATTTGAGTTTCGCCTTATTTGCGTCATCTCCTATAGGCCTATCTAGCTCATTTCTCACCAGTGTTATTTCCGGATCCTGCCTCTGCAATTCCACAATATTCTGAAACATGACACTAAGTGATGGCTCCCTAATTATTTGTACTGGCATTACTTCAATAGGCCTACCAGAGGACTGCTGTCCCTCTGGTATATCATTCTTCATTCTTGAGATAAAATCGCACGGTACGTTCTCTCGCCCGGGAATATGTCTTATTTCAATGTCATATTGACTGAGCTCATGTATTACCCTGCTTATTTTGCTGTTACTGAGTCTACATTTATTAATAAACGTCAGACTAACATGATCCGTATAAACTATTACATGTCTATTGAAAATATATCTACTGAACTTCGTAAGGGCAAAATACACCCCTAAGATTTCCAGCAACGTAACCGAACCACGGGATTCTAATTCACTGAGTGCCCTGGACGCTACTGCAATAATATGCCTAGAGCCATTTTCATGCTCCTGCATTAGTACACTTCCTATGGCATTCATTGAGGAGTCAGAAAATATAATATACTGTGCGTCTTCCCTAGGCCTTTCCAATAGGATAGATTCCTGAAAAGCTTTCTTAATGTTGTGAAAAGCTAAATCTTCCTCCTCTCCCCATCTAAATCTCTTTGTTTTGCTGCTTAATAGCTTTCTGATAGGAGTGACTAGCTCGGCATACCCAGGAATGAAACGGGCCTGATAATTGAAGATGCCTAGGATTTTCCTAACTTGCTTCACACTGGTAGGCCTAGGAATACTCTTTATTGCCTCTATCCTGTCCAGGTCGGCCGATACACCATTTTCAGATATGATATAGCCTAGGAACTTCACTTCTTTTCTTATAAGTGATATCTTATTCGGGTTGACCGGCATTCCGTGCCTTTGAAAAGTTCCCAACACATAATCTAGTTGTTTTAGATGCTCCTCAAAAGTAGTCGTATTAATAAAAAAATCGTCAACGAATGACGTCACACAAGACCCCTGTCCATCAGGAAACATATTCTTTAACGCCCTCAACAGAGCACTACCGGAAGTCTTTACCCTGAAAGCGCATCTACAGAACTCATACGTTACCCCACAGTGATTGAAAGCACAGTATTTTCTGTCCTGCTCTCTAAGCCCAATTTGCCAGAAGCTTGACGTAAGATCAATGCTACTGAAAAATTTTGATTCGCCCATTTTAGCTACCAAATCATCTACCAGTTCGGCTCGAAATTGATCCGGTTCAATATACATATTTGTGTGTCTAGAGTCGAGGGTAAGACGCAACTTCCCATGAGCTTTTTGTACCCAGCATATCGGGTTCAGGTATTTCGAGTCCGATACCCTAATAATCTGATTATCCAGCATTGATTTTATTAATTTATCCGCCTCCTCCCGCATCGCTATAGGCACTGGCCTGCTCTTGTATCGTCGTTCAGGAATCTACTCCTTTAGCTTAAATCCATGTTGGTAGGATAAACAAAACCCCGGCTTAATATCAAATACTAACTTGTTCTTATACAACATCTCATATAAACTTTTCTTCTGACTATTAGTGAGCATCTCTATCTCATCAATCTTTTTCCTAAGGATCGACTCGATGTCTAATACTTCTTCTTCAACAGGCCTACTTTGACTGATTTCAGCTAGACTAGCGTGTACCGATTCGCAGATCATTCTGCCTTCCTCTTCATCTGAATATCTAATGTATGTGTTACTTCCTTCTTCATCTATAATCAACTCGCAATCTCCGGTTCCCAGTGACTTGCCAACATTTTCGTCGTGACTAATTTCATATCCATCCTCATCACAAAAAACTAGCGCCTTATTACTTTCGATAGGCCTATATTCGTGAATATTGTCACTTTCCAGCACTTGTACAGATTCTACGATGAAAGGTTCTTGTAACATACCATCTACATTATGACTTCCCTCATTACCGACAACAGCATTATTTTCATATAAAAATGGTACATGTAGTCTATCTTTATTTTCATCCTCAATTTCAATGAAATTTCTCTCAAAATCTATCGTGGCTCCCAGATCGGTCATCGAGTCGCATCCCAATATCAACTTGTGAGCTAGGTGTTTTACCGTCAGAAAATATAAGTCATATTGTACTCCCTCCATATTTACAGCCAGCATGCATTGATGCTCTATCTTGTATGAACGGGCGCTAATTGCGGTACGGCAATAGAGCCCTTGTACTTTCAATTCCTGAACTCGTATCTTAGCAGCTTAATGTGACACATAAAATTTTTCATCAATTAATGAAAAACTACACCCTGTATCTACAAGCATTTCAACCTCAAACTGACTAATTTTTACTTTAATTTTGGGCGGATATGTGGGTTGTGTGACTTCATTATTATCAACAATCATCATGCTTTCTTTTTCTATTAAATTATTTTCATCTTTGGGTCTATCCGGTAGTTGTACTGCGGCAGTCTGTGTGACGACATCTCGACCCCATAATGTGTCATCTAACAGTTTAAATCTTCGCTATTAGTTGTCGGCCGTTCGCGCGTGCCATGACCCGTGCCATTGTAACGGTTCCCACGCGTGTCATGCTCCTCGCCTCCTGAGGAATTTCTCACGGCGCTGACCTCATTTCTACTAAGTTCAATGTCACTTTCTCGATTACTTCTCGGAACTCTAGGATTCGTATCTCCGCTAGCATATTGACGTGGTACTTCTCCGTGGAAATCTATGTTATTCACTTGGGCGTTTTGAGGTCTGTTCGCCCGGTCATTATTTCTCCAATTTTGATTTCCAGAGCCCCTTTGACTTTGATGATTCTGATGTCCCTGGTTCGAGTCCGGATTCCTGTTTGAATTTTCCTGACCCCATCTGTCTCTATTGTTATGAGACCCACCTCTCATGTCTTGATTCCTATTTGAGTTATCGTTCCCTTGTTGCCTATACTCTTCTGAATTTGACTCTCTTTTAATTCCTATTTCAAAGCTAGATAATAATTCCAGCGCCTGGCCATAAGTCTGAGGCCGGGATACAATCAATAAGTTACAAATATCCGGGGCAAAGTGCCTCACTGTAAGCTGAATTACTTCATTTGATGGCATCATCGGGTCTAATAATCTCGCTAGGCCTACAATTCTTAAAAAGTACTTGGAGAGCGTTGCATTTCCCTTAGCGGAATACTTCCCGTTGTACACTTCATTCCGGGCTAGTGTTCTTTCAGCCTCTCCCCAATATCTAGCCAGGAACATTTGTTTAAACTCCTCATAATTGCAGTTTTGTGGTACAGTGAGCTCAAACCATTCTTTTACATCCCCCTTAAGAGTCCTTCCAAGTATTAGCATTTTATACTGGGCCGGAACTTGCCTTAATTCATAATACACCTCTAATTCCTTCAAGAAGCTTTGTGGGCTAACATTCCCATCATTAAAAATAGGCATCGATACTTCATTTCCTATTAAGCTCCAAATATTTACCCTATTCTCGCTAGCTACAGTCTGCTGGGGTTTACCGTCTCATTTATTGTCGTGTTGGGTTCGGTTATCACACTGGGAGGCCTGCGTGTATTTCCCATGCCATTACATAAGCTATCGCTATAATTAACAGCGTAATTATTTACCAAAGGCATTGTCCCATTATGATTTCCGGTTCCATCACCTAAATGCCCTACAGGCCTAAGACTTTCTACTTCTTTAGCCAATGAACTGACTTCTTTAGAAATTTTTCCTACTTTTTCGGCAATTACATTTTCAAGTATTATTACCTTGTCATTTATTTCTGTTGTAGTTTTGTTTGATTCTAATATTTTATTAGCCAGCTCGCTAGTTCTTTTATCAATACCGTCTACCCTGTCCTTTACCTCCACAATTTTATTCCCTAATCCTGTCTGCACTTTACCTATTTGAGCCTCAGTGTCCTTTTTCAGATTTCTTTCTGTCTTGCGGATTTCCTCCCCTACTGTTTTCATTTCACAAACTAACCTTTCTTCACTTTTCTTCTTCTGAATTTCTATTGTTTTATCAATAGCATCGAATTGAATATTTACTTCTGACCTAATTTCCCGTTTGCTTTCTGAAATTTCCTGCCTCATAGCCCTCTCACTATCTGAAATTTGACTACTAACTTCCCCTCTAATTCCATTAATAATCTCAGATTGAGCTTCTTTCACAGCATTTATTTCTCGTTACAATTCATTTATATGTATTTTGTTTTCTTGTATAGATTTATCTATCCTATTTCCTAGTTCTCTAGTTTCCTGCCTAGCTTCTTTGTTGGATTTTTCTAGTTTTTCAGTTTCCTTCCTAGCTTCCTCCCTACCTTCTTTCATATAGGCTATCAGATAAGCAATAGTATTTGTATAGATTGTCTGTTCCGACACGCTAGGCCTATTTTCACCTATCATACTTATTTCATTCTGCTGGTTTTGTGATAAATTATTCTCCTGGCTTTTGCTACCTAACTGATCTACATTATTCCCTTGTAGTCCTACCTCATTGGCTTGCCCTGCACTCTCTTCAGCTACCACATTTGTTCCATCATAATTATCAATTATTCTATTTCTCTCATCCCTAGTTACTGTGTCTTGCCCCTCTCCAAACTCATTCGTGTCGTTATCACAAATATTCCCAGAGTTCAATGAATCCATCTCGGAAATAATTTTCCCACTCCTAAGCCACATACAAAAAAATAATCAAAGTACTGGTACACTGTCTATGATTTATCTTACCTTTTGTTTTACGTCGCTCAACATATCACACAAATACCCTTTACAATTTGAATTTATATTTATGCCTGATTGACTTCTAAATTAATTATTTATTAATTGTTGAAGTTAATTTTACTGAGTTTCAGATGTGATTTAAATCATTCAATCTTAATCTTAATTGCAAGATCCAGTTTTTATTTCAAGCAAAGAAAAACAACAGGCTTTTAATTGTTCAAAAAAAATTATTATTTTCTGAAACTCTATATTAATTTCTTATCTGTGTTTTGATGAATTTCTGTTGCTGGCTTCTGCGGTGTTTCCCACGGTGAGTTCTAGGATTGTTGTACCACGTATTCTTGAGGTCCAGCGTAGCCTTTACGGTTGAAGCTCTCTGATGTTCTGCGCTGCCTTCCTCTCGTTCAGGGCGATGATTTTTAAAGATGACTTCTTTGAAGTTCAGCTTTCCTCGTGCCACACAGTTGGGTCAGCCATATGATGCGGTTCCTCCTTCCTCAGTTGTTGGGCGCTGGTTTGTGCTAAATTTATATTTGTGTGAAGAATTTGAAATCCGCTCCGGCTAGGCCTATCGGGTCCGAACAGTAGACTAATTCTCAGGGGCTGAGAGTGAAGATAACTTAGATATTATTTATTATTAAAATAATATCAGCAGAATCAGTTGTAGGAGCTATTTATTACAAATACTTGAAATGTCGGAAGTGTTGTTGTTTACTAATGCTCAGGAACTTGGATTTCCTCCATTCTCCTTCGGGCGTTCCAATAGTAATGTGTGAGCTGGGTTGGTAGATCAGCATCAATCTTCTTGATTGCCGGGCAAGTCAGTAGGTGTTCTCCATTCATTATTGAAGCTGGATCGTTGCACAGGGTACATTGTGGTGAAGGATTGTGGTTGATTCTATGAAGATGTGAAGCTAAGCAGTCATGACCTGTAGTTATGCGGAAAAGAGCAACTGTTTGTCTTCTGGGTAGATCAGGAATGGCTGATTTATTCCTCAGTAAGGAATTCCATGACTTCTTGTGGCTGTCTTTTTCATTTTTCTCTTTACATATTTGATTAATCTTATATTGGGTCCAGATCTTAGCATTGTTAAAAGGTATGCTACAATATGGAGTCTGTTTAATGTTTGTTCCTTTCTTTGCAAGGAAGTCAGCAGCTTCATTTCCCATAATTTGACAGTGGGCAGGTATCCATTGAAATGCAATGTCTTTTTTGAGACTTTGAAGTATTCTTGTTGTTGTATGTATTTCTCTTACTTTTTTGCTTTCTGGGTATGGTGATGCAATTGCTTGCAATACAGTCTTTGAGTCCGTGAGGATTACCACTTTGTTAAATTTAGTTATATGGTTTAAAAGTTGCTGGAGAGCTGTGCTTATTGCTTGTACTCTCCATCATAGTGTGTTGACAAGGGTCCGAGTGATATGTAGAATTTGAAAATGTCACTATAGATTCCTGGCGCCGGCATTGCTGTGTTTGTCCAGTAACGACCCATCTGTATATATATGTACCCATTCTGGATTTGGGTAGCGTGTATGTATAGTTTCTAGAGCTAACAGTTTCAGTGTATTTAAGTTCATATCCTGTTTAGCAGCAATGTGTTCTATTAGGTTGTCTTCACATTTGATATCTGGTAGTAAGCAGGGATGAGCAGGGTGTAGAAGATTCTCTATATTATCAGAAGTATCCAATTTGTATTTTATCTTTAATTTTCTGATTTCCTGAAGGAATCCAGACTGGGTTTTTAGTTTACGGTCTTCATGCTTGTACGATCTCCAGTAATCCTCATTAGGAAGTCTCCGCAATTTCTCATAAAGATTAATACTCTGTTTTTCTATCTGTACTTGTAGAGGGATGTTGTTTGTTACTATCTGCATTGCTGTGATGGGCGTGGACCTCACTCCGCCTGTTATTAGTCTTAGGACTTGGTTTTGAACCCTTTCTAACTGTGTCATTTTCTCTGGTATTGCAGTTATAAGTGATTCACTACCATACAAAAGAGTTGGTTTTATATATGTCTTGTAAGTCGTATTCAGTGTTTTCATGGATGATCCCCATTTACTTCCAGCCAATCTTTTTAACACTGTTTACCTCTGCTGAGCCTTCTCTGTTGTATGTTTAATATGTTCTCGCCAAGAGAGCTTGGAATCCATAGTTACGCCTAAGTAAGTATAGGCTTCAGTTTTTTCAATTTTATCATTATTAATTTTAATCTGAATTTCAGGTTCAGTATGGCAAAGTGTAAAGACCTGGTATTTTGTCTTAGACATATTGATTTTCATTTCATTTTCTGAGCACCAATTGGAGAGTTCAGCTAAGGCAGCATTCATTTTGAGAGATAGATCATTGTTTCTCTTATGTGGTGCTGATGTCCAAATTATTAGATCATCAGCAAATAGTGCACACTTAATATTGCTGATTTTGGTTAGTTTTGGTGGTAGATCATTTATCATTATATTGAAAAGAGTAGGGCTGGAAATCGATCCTTGTGGAAGTCCTATGTGTGTCTGTCTATAGTTTGAGAGACAATTTTGAAATTTCGTGGCACAAAATCTTTGTATTAAAAAGTTATAAAACCATTTCAGTAAGTTATTGTGTATTCCAAGGTCAACCATTTTCTCCAATAATTTCAATCTAGGTACACTATCATAAGCTCCTTTAAAATCAACAAAGACAGCTAGTACTGTTTGTTTCTTATCCAAACAGTCTTTGATTTCTTGGCTTACTCGAACAACTTGTTGAGAGGTAGAGTGATTTTTACAAAATCCTGCTTGTTCTTGCTTTAGTAGATTTTTAGTTTCTAGGTACCATGTTAATCGATTACATACCATTCTTTCCATTAATTTTGCCAGAATGCTAGTAAGTGAAATAGCACGATAACTTCCCATGTCCTCAGGTGGTTTATTTGGTTTAAGAATAGGTACTATAATGGCTTTTCGCCATAGTGCTGGTATTGATGTTTCCCATATATAGTTGTCGGAAGTAATGTTCAACAATACAGAGATTTGTACAATATTACTTATTGGCAGATCCGCAAAATAGTTATAATGGCTCGCTGAATATAATATGGAAATCAATTTCCAGATGATTAAACTTGAGTAAAGTAATTGGTATCTAAACCAAAAATTGTATAAATGGATTTAAATACTTTGGCTGTTGTGAAAAAACAGAATTTTATTAGTACGAGAAATTATCGTTTCTGAAAAATTCCTAAGTGTAATTAATTGTCGTCGCTGAAAATTTCTAAGTCAATAAATTGATGTCGCGGAAATTTTCTAAGTATAATAAATTCTGCCTAGCCCAATAGTAGTAGAGACGATGCCGCCGCTACACTAAATAGGTGTGTGCCCGACTCGGAGCCACAACACTCTGGGTCATTCCATGTCAAATCAACCAACAGTCTAAACCTTGACCTCTCAGATTTGTGTGATTTTTTTTCCAGGTATTGTACTCCCCAAAACTAGTTTAAATCTAAAATTTCAAATTTTTCTGACTTTTGGTTTGTGAGTTACAAGGGTTGAAAAATCCAAAAAACTATGGTTTTCTATCGCTTTAAGATTATTATAAAATGCTATAGCTCAAAAACTACACCACCTAGAGAGCTCAAACTTGCACCATTTTTTTCCTCAGAAAATTCCCTTTAATGTGATGTATCACATGGCTATGTTTCTTAATTTTTTAAATGTTAAAAAAGTTTCCAAAAAACTTTTTTTGAAATTTCCAAAATACGTACCCTCGGATTTTTTTGGAAAAATTATATGTGTTGTCCACTCTAATTGACTACATGCATGCAAAATTTCAAGATGGGATCTCAACGGGTTCTTGTTTAAAAGAATATTTGACTACGAGATTACATGCCAATGAGGTGTACAGCGGACTATTTCTAGGCTGACTCTGTAAAAGTCTTCTACAATTCTGACAACATTAGTAGAATGATGCCAGGGAAAAAAATTGTGTGACCATAAGAAATAAAGATGGAAAGATCCAGGTACAAAAGAAACTAGTGTTGGCAAATTTGCAAGAAATATACCAATTATTTAAGGAAAAATTCCCAGCAAACAAAATTGGTTTTTCAAAGTTTTGTGACCTGAGGCCGAAGAACTGTATCCTGGCTGGAAAAAGTGGCACACATACTGTCTGTGTGTGTACCTTACACCAAAACATTATGCTAATGATGTACGGTGCAAAAATGCAAAATTTTGTATTGGATGGGGATGACACTGCTTTGAAATCTTATCACTCCTATCTGGTCAAGATGATGTGCAATCCACCATCTCAACATTGTTTTATGAATGTTTGTAAAGAATGAACTGGTGTTCCTAGACTTCAAGAATTATTGAATACAAAGTTCATTGTTTTATGAATGTTTGTAAAGAATGAACTGGTGTTCCTAGACTTCAAGAATTATTGAATACAAAGTTCAATGAAAAAGTGGGTAACTGTAGATAGGTATGTGATGGAAGCTGTAGTAAAACGTAGCGATGACTTTATTGATGAGTTTTTGGACACACTAACAAAGTTCAAAACTCATTCATTTATAGCAAGTCAGCAGAAAGAATACTAAAGCAAAATCAAGGAAAATTTAACTGAAGGCCATGTAGTAGTAAATTGTGATTTTGCAGAAAACTACTCTTTCGCCGTACAAGCCAAAATACAATCATTCCACTGGACTACCAGCCAAGCTACACTGCATCCTTTCATCATATATTACAAATGGGAGGGGAAACATACAGTCGCTTTCTATGTACTCCAGAAAAAAACTGCTAGAAATCTTAAAGCAAACCTTGCCTTTTTCACTTAAAAAGATCACTTACTTTTCTGATGGGAGCACTGCCCAGTATAAGAATAAGAATAACTTCCTTTATTTTATGCTTGCATAAAACAGATTTTGAAGTTGAGGCCGAGTGGGAGTTCTTTGCAACATCCCATGGCAAGAGAGCATGTGATGGTCTTGGCGGGACTGTTAAGTGGCTAGCTTTTAGCCAGCTTACAAAGCCCATATGACCAACACATTTTAACACCCAAAGAACTTTATGAATTTGCCTTGGAAAATATAAAAAAAATTGACTTTGAATATTGCACAACAGAAGACTACGAAGAGACTAAAGAATGATTGGAAAATATAAAAAAACATTGACTTTGAATATTGCACAACAGAAGACTTACGAAGAGACTAAAGAATGATTACTTTCTCGGCTCAGTCAAATCAAAAGCGATTGTGGGAACACAAAAGTTTCACTCATATAAACCCCACACAGAGAGTCAAATTACTGTCAAGCCTTGCCATTTGAGCCTTGATGAATCTCTTGAATGTGTGACAACAGAGAATCAAATAACACCATCAGATTTGGAATAGCATGTGATGACTCTTGGTGGCTGGGATGCATTGAAGAAAAATACAATGGTAGGCCTATGTACTGAATAAATTTTTTACACCCAAAAGGTCCAACCAAGGGATTTATTAAATGTCCCAGGAAACACTCTTTTGCAAACAGTGGATCCAACTACAGCAACGGGAAGAATATACACTCTTTAAATTGTGTTACCCTCAGTGAAAACTTTTAAAGTTTTAAATACCTATTATTCTAAGAAATACAGTTCTATCCAAGCAAATATCAACAAGTTAAACTTTTTCACAAGGTGAAACAACTTTTACGCATTTCTTTTATTTGGGACTCTTTATAAATTATTAGGCTACAAATAATACTGGAAAACCAATCAAAATATAATCTCTACCATTTATTACTATATGAGTTGATAATACTAGGAGTTTTGAGTGATTCAAGATGTGTGACTGTTCAAAATTTCACTATTAGCATGTTGTATATAAATTAAAATTTATTCTTCGTTCTTATGTATAACTTAGTTACAGGTATCATGAAAATTAAATTAAAAACAACACTACATATCATTTAATTAACAAACAATAAGAGGGAAATGTTACATATGAATGCTAGGTTTCGTAGAATTAGCCTATGTACCTTAGTATTCATAGCCTAGAAATAGTCCACTATACACCTCACTAGCATGTATTCTGGTAGTAAAATATTTTTAAAAATAAGAACCCGTTGAGATCCCATCTTGAAATTTTGCATGCATGTAGTCAATTAGTGTGGACAACACATATAATTTTTCCAAACAAATCCGAGGGTACGTATTTTGGAAATTTCAAAAAAAGTTTTTTGGAAACTTTTTTAACATTTAAAAAATTAAGAAACATAGCTGTGTGAGACATCAAATGAAAGGGAATTTTCAAAGGAAAAAAATGGTGCAAGTTTGAGCTCTCTAGGTGGTATAGTTTTGGAGCTATAGCATTTTATAATAATCTTAAAGCAATAGAAAACCGTGGTTTTTTGGATTTTTAAACCCTTGTAACTCACAAACCAAAAGTCAAAAAAATTTGAAATTTGAAATTTAAACTAGATTTGGGGGGTACAATACCTGAGAAAAAAATCATACAAATCTGAGAGGTCAAGGTTCAAATCTCATAGTAGAATTGGTTGATTTGACATGGAATGACCCCTCTGTGTCTTGCAATATTCTTCATAGACTCGATGAGAAATTATGATCATCCCCACCACTAATTCTCATTGGTTGATTGACGGTCACCTGACATTTAACTAACTTTAAGTTTGCGATTTTACTTTCCAAACCGCGAAATATATTAACTATAAAAATCCTTTACTCTACTGGGTTTACCCACAGTGATAGTCCTTCGTTAAATTCTACAGATAAGATCTGCCTGCTTTTGCCATTATAACCGTAAAGCTGTTAGAAGTGAACCTTAAGAACAAAAGGCTTATTCCTAGAATAGCACAGTGTACCAGTTTTGTATAGAGGCGGGCATTAGGGTCTCTACCTGCCTGCTTGTACATTGTTTCATGATATCTATGGGTTGGAATTCCCAACTCATTAATCTACATACTTTCACTGCATGCTATTCTTAAAGTACTATAAATTAACCAAAGTTAATTTATTCTTTAATAAAATTATTATCAATAAAATGAATACCTTTACTGTAACTTTTATGCTAAGACGAATCTTTTGATACCAAACACCAGATATAAATTCTCATTCCTTATTATTATTATATGTAAATGAAATCAACTGAAATTATATTAATTAACAATTATGCTAATATAATTTTGAATATTATGCTAGGCTGCCTGGACCGCCTTAACATTACTGGTGTTATATTCATAGTCTTATGGTAAATATAGATACAGTAAAACCTTTGTTTACAGAAATAAAGGGGCTAACCCTATTTCAGATAAGAAAAATTTTGGTGATAAATGTATATTGAAATCTCATTAAGGTGTTTTTCTGTGGAACGAAAAAATAAATTTCATAAATTGGACGGATATCATTACATCTGCAATTACAATGCAGTGAAGATGCTTCTAATTTTGAAAATCATTTTCTGTTTACGTAGGGTTTTAAGTTAACCTAAACTTCTGCTAAATTAATTACTCATTTCAGTCTTATGACACTGAAGAGATTTGGGATAATCGCATACAGGTCACATTCCTTGCTGATGATTTCTTCATGGATTTTCTTTTCCTTGATTATGATCTAGTACAAAATTAGGCTTCTGGTATGGATTTCTTGTTAGTAGTACATTCACACTCTCAATACAGATATTGGTAATCTTCTATGTGTTCAGTGTTGACATATAATGTGGTGGCTAAGTTATCTCATGTAGAACCAAACAAAGGGGAAGGGAAACCATCGCGTGCAGGAGCTTCCATAAACTCTTTAGATGAGAAGACGACGATGTTGCTTCACAGAGCTGCGTGAGAAAACCAAGTAGATACAGTGAGACTACTTGTGTGTACAGGAGCGAAGATAGACATCAGGAATAAAGATGGTTATGCTGCATTCAGACTAGCAGAATACAATAGCAAGCGCAAAGTCACTGGGCTTGTGTAAAAGTGTCTCTTTAGCGATGAATCACACTCTCAAATCAAATAGTCAATATGTTGATAACGAATCGCTTTGATACATAATTAGTAGAGCTTGTGGAACACATTGTTCACAATAAATACTTGAATAAATGAATGATGCGTAGAACTCGTCACCATGTTTACAAACTAACCTTCAAAGGCGAAGACAGTTGTTTATTGTCATGATGCGATGTGTAGAACTTGTATGTATGTGTGATACGCATAGAACTTATCACTGTGTTTTCAAACTAACCTTCAAAGGCGAAGGGAGTTGTTTATTGTCACAATGCAATGCGTAGAACTTGTATGTACGTGTGACTAGGATATTCCTTTATATCGCAGTAGTCAAGATGTACACCATAGAAGAGCATCTGCATGAAGAAGAATGATTTCTACTCAGAGTTTCAAATTAATCTTTCTTAGCGAAGACATTCGTTTATTGTCGTGAGGCGTAGGTATCGTGGAACTCATTGTCTACAATAAAAACTTTAATGTATGAATGATGGGTAAGATATTCACTTGTATATCGATAGCCAAAAAACACGCGCCATGACTGCAGCGTGTGTGTGACAAGAATGGTGCCTTTACATGAAGCAGAAGGAAGTAGAGGAGTCAAGAGACTATATAGAAATGAATGAAGACTACTAAGAAATATATCCCAGATACTAGACATAATCTAATAAATCAAACACATAATGTTTCATGACATATAAACTATCAATTATGTGAATAAAGCAGCAACTTGAGTCATGTTATGACCAAAGAGAATAAAAAAAACTGGAAGTTATAGCCAACAATACAGCACTAGATCTCAAGTTTGGCTGAATAATGTCAAATAATAATAAAATGAAAACTAATTGACAATATTCACTAATTACAAACAATAAGTCTATTACGAGGGAAATTACGAATAACTTTAAATAGTGCTTCAACTAACATAGGATTGCACATGGAAAGAAAATATTGTATCTTTTAACACAGAATAAAGATCTTAATACTAATATTAATTGAAAGTATTAAAGGAACAAGGAAAACAATGCAATAGGCCACTAGCCCTAAACCTATTTACTAATGAATATAAGGACATTCGACAACTAACGTTCATTGCTGTTAAGTTGTCAACAATTCATAAGCCGCAACTTGAGTCATGTTATGACCAAAGAGAATATATTTCAAAGTATAAAACTGCGAGATTGAACAGGAAAAGAAATCTAATTTGATTCTAAATGAAAAAATTTAATTGAGATAATGTATTTCATTGCATAAACAAATTACAGCCTTGTACAATGGAATCAGTGTAAATCACTTCGAACTTGAAACCTGCGTTGTAGGAAAATCTCTTCTGTACAGGTGGCAATGTTTAAAATTTTACAATTGAACTGATTTCTCATGAAATACTGAAAATACCTTTACACCCTCTGACCGCCAATTCAGCATAAGATTAGTGTACAGGACAAGGCTGTTAAGAGGTCATGCCCTTCATTTAAACCTCCCAGTGGAGACAACTCCTTTCGTATAAAAGAACTCAACATTACTTTCTTTTCGCATTGTACACCTGGCTTCCAGCTACCCTCATTTTACGGTTGTGGCAAGTGCAGTGATGTACAGTCTGTGCCACCTTGTTTTCCGGCAATATTTTATTTTAATTTTTTTAGTGTACTTTGGACCATTAGATGCACCCAACTCTCATAGCTCTGTTTTCAAGGTAAAAAAGTGCGTCTTATGGTCCGTAAAATACGGTAAACACAATTTATAGCAGGCAACCTGAAACTATACTAATCCTTATACAGGTATATGAATTCAGAAAAGGAAGTAAATAGTTAAAAAGTAGGAGAGTTGGACCAAATCTTCCATAGTGTTGACAGTTTTCAGAGGAGACCTGCTGTATTTGCTAGTCATTATTAGCGATTTTTGATAATTTTTAAATTATTTATACTCAAGAAATGTCGAGATTGTAATTAAATTGTGCAGAGGAAAATGCTCGTGAAAACATGTAAAGGCAATACACAAACAAAAGAAACCGTGCGGTACGTCATTTGTGCAACGCTGCACTCTTTCGCCTGGAAGTGTGTGTGTATGTAAAGGCAGAAGAAAAACAAACAAAACTCTCCAAGAGCAGATCAACTCCTCTGTTCTGAACTTTAAACAATACCGCACGCTCTTAGCTGGCTTGTCGAAAATTTCGACACTCCACGCGCCGTTCTTTTGAGAGAGAATTCGCACGTGTTTGGCATTTACACGAACAATCTTCCGCGCGTACTCTTTTGTTGACACTCTATCATGCGAGGAAGAACGTGTTGCATTTTGGGCTGCATTTTTTCACCGTGCGTGATTGCCTGGAAGCTCTTTCCCCCAATACTGCCCGTACGCTCCCAGGAATGTGGTAAAGAACTTGTGTGTGGGGCTTGCAATTGACTCTTGAGACTGTCTTGGGAAGCATACCAAGGTGAAAGCCAGAGTTTGATTCCCGCTCAATATAGATTTTCCCCAATGAAATTTAATAAGTGAAATTTGTTTCATAAATGGAGTGCATATTGTAACTTCTAATTTTAAAATAGTTACTTGTTTCTGTTAAATCTGCTAACAGAGGTTTTACTGAAGTATTTCAGGATAGGTGCTCAACAGTTTGAATTGTCATTCTCTGCTTAAATATTACTTTCTCTGAGGAAGGAATTTTGAACTTTCATAATGTAAAATATTCATCTGAAGGAGTATTCTATAAACTCCAGATGTATTCCTCATGTAAACATTGTACAATTATGTTTCAGGTCTCGTATGCCATTGGTGTAGCTGAACCTCTATCTATTACATTGTTTGACTATGGAACTTCACAGAAGACCCAGAAAGAACTACTTCAGATTGTTAAAAGTAACTTCGATCTCCGACCTGGCAGGATTGTCAAGTGAGTGTTTTTACAGAGAATAATTTTTTTTTATGCTCTCAGGTCTTAAATTCATGTCCACAGTCTTGCCTCTTTTGCTGTTGCTTGTGGAATCTGATAAATGGAAGCTGGAAAAGGAAGAAATAATATTCTAAGATGTGCTTAGGTCACAGAGTTTGATAGGAATTCTTATTTAAGAAAATGTTAGAAAAAAATTCTCAACACCAAGGTTTGGTTTGGTTTGCTAAATTTCACTACCAGTCAAAAGTCTGTCCCCCCATGGATTGACCTAATGGTCCTGCACTACACTTTATCCCACCATAATGAAGAATACAAAGAAATTAATCCCCAGTGAAATAAACTGCCTAATTTTCATAATAATGATGTGAAAACTTCTTAATGCCCTCTATTCCTAAGCAAAGTATTTCCTGAATTATAACAAAATAATTAAATAGAAACCCTTAATAATTAAGGATGTAGCTATATGCTTTCACAAACATCTCTGTTCAGATTTCTGAGGTTGAAACTCATGCCCATGATTAGCTCCCATATTTAAAATAAATAAATAAATAAATGAATGCAAATGCCTATCTTGTGGGTTTATATTTGCATATATCTGACTAGTTTCTTACCTTTTGTGTGGTAATTTAAAGACCCACATACTGTTTTTTTTTAAATGTCTTAGGGCCGATTCTATAAACATCTCTGATGGGAGATCACTTATGATCTAATTTCAGAAAATGATCTGAGTTCAGACTCGAGTCGTATCGTATAACACAGATCTAAGATCAACTAATCGAAGTTCAATTTTGATCCTAGTTTGTACATGAGCGCTTGGCAACATCTCAGAAACAGCTGAGTATAGTGAGACGAGAGCATTGTTACTCTGTTTCCTTCATGTTCAGACTGTGTGCTGTGCGAAAGGAAGGAAAAATAAAGGATCGTTCCCTTAATTTTTACAAGGAGAACAAGGATGTCCTGATTGAAATTGTCTTGGAAAAAATGCGCTGAAAAAATGTTCTGGCAATATAAATCGGCTCAACATTTTCACTGCTATTGACATATAAATGCTTCATCTCAAGAATTGTATAAAATCGGAGATGTAACATTAATAGAGTAATGGTTTGTGTAAAACGTGAGGTGTTTTGTTATCTGTTACAGTATGTTTGTCGTTGATGAAAACCAGGTATTCTACTAAAATTTTCCCTATCGATTTTAAACTTAAAAGCCCACTGAAGTGTTTACCTGATGGCGGCCTTATTATAATGAAAAATCTCAGCTCAGAAAGAGTTAATAGGTCACATAAAAAAGAAAACGAAAAAAGCATTATTTGCTCCAGACAAAGTAAAACACAAAGGGAGTCTGACGAAATTCATCATTTTTATCATCACGAGATATCTGAAAATTGGAATGAGTTGATAATAACGTAAGCAATTTATAGAGGTTATATTGTAGAGTTATGTTACACTACACTATAAGGAGCCTAACATAGCCTGTATACACACAACTGTAGTATAGCTAGAATTGTATGAAGTTGTCTTTTGTGCATTTTCTTGATATTTATTGTAACCATGCACATAATATTATGTTTATAATGAGCTGATATTGTGTCTAAAATAAGAAAACAACTCCTTGAACTGAGATCGAGTTTGATTGGAGAAATTTCTCTAGTCAAAATTGATCCTAGTATGCAAATTGATCTCAGATTAGCGTTTATACATCAGAAATTTACGATTTCAGCATGAACTGACAAGGAACCCTTCACTACCCTCATCGAAACATGCCTCAATATTTTTACTGGTCATCTAGATGCTGTAAGAAGTCCACGCTCCAAAAATTAGCTGCTGGTTTCAACTGCAAGTACCCTAAATCAAACCTGGAAAATGTCGGGTTGAAGCAGTGCAGTGGGAGAAGTTGGACAACCCTTATCTGCAGTTTGAAGTTCCGGATGCGCGGAGACGATTGACGGTCGAAAACAAAACAGAGTGACTGGTATTGATGCAGTGATTAAAGCACAAGTTCATTCTGCACCATGCACAGCAAATAATCGCGTCGTTATCACATTCTTCTTAACATGTTTTCACATTTGTCTGTAGACAGAATTTGATCGCTGAGTTGTATATTTGAAGGTAGGTTAAAAGCTTGATCCTTTCATTTGCGAATCCAAGCCCATGTAAACAAATGCATGTGATCTGAACAATATAGTTCGGTACTACATTTGATTTTTATATAATTAAAAACTCATAATATGGGACGAAAATTATTAAGATAACAATATTAACTTATTACAAATGTTTCAGCGTATTGCGAAACGTGGCATTCGTAATATAATCCTTCAGTTTGCAAGTTTGTTGTGAATAATTAGGTGATAACACGTGAAAGTTCGAAGGCTTGCTCTGATATGTTTCTGATTTGAGAATTACGCCACTGCCGGAGAACTCCGCTTAATGTACGTAGGCCTAATTATTTCACAGTAATATTCTGTATATATTCTGTACATATCATTATTCATTTAGCACTAAATTTCAGCTCTAACAACGAAATAAGCAAATACACATGTCTTTGTTTTTAACGCATATGACAGCTGAAAGTAGCCCTCGCGGATATTTATTATGGAAGGAAACACGGCCTACTAGAAATATTTCGTTGCCCGCGGGAAGGAGATGATTGACGTAGGCTAACAGTTGACGAATCAAATACAGATAAGGGCGGAATGATACCAGTGCAATGTTTACATGGACTTCCATTCTGAAAATGAATGGATGACGTAATACTCCCGCCAGTCAGGGTTGTCCAGTTCCATCTCTAGATTACCATGTTATATTCCCTATACGTTCCAAGATATTTGCAAAGCATTTTAGGGTACTTGCAGTTGAAACCAGCAGCTAATTTTTGGAGCGTGGACTTCTTACAGCATCTAGATGCCCCAGTGAAAATATTGAGGCATGTTTCGATATGAGGTAGTGAAGGGTTCCTTGTGAGATCAGTTTAGTCTCTGATCAGAGATCAAACTGTTTTGGAAAGTGACTGTATATACCCCAATAATATCCACACCCAAATTTTTCAAAAGGAAATTTGGGGGGGGGGGAAATCTATAGGCCTCTTAATATAAAATTATTTTGTTAGGTTTATTCTTAATTTAACAGTTATAATTAACTTTACATATAATAAAAGAATTAAATATGGCAGGCTAAAATGTAATTATAAAAATAACATGGTAACAGCTAGCCGGAAATCTCAGTCTTAAGCCGCATATACATTTGCGCTCCTCTCGCGTTCTGCTCCAACACACGAACAATACATGCCCCAATGTGAAATCAAAAATCCTTTGTGTTCATCGAAAACCCCAACAGTAGACAGTTCGCGGTGAATAGTCTGCGTGTTGACATGCAAACACCTCAAATGCCGTACCTATCTGCACTCCGCGTATCGATGTGGCTTTATATGTGCTGCGTCACTTTTAACAACAACACACTCCTGCTGTTCAGCGGGAATCACATGCGATGACGTACGCCCAACTGTAATTTTGATTTATTTTTCAGTGAGTAATAAAATAATTAGCCAATTTTTGTTTACATTTACATATCATAGTGCATTGCACACAAATAAGTATCATGTGTCTTCTAAACAAGTAGACTCAAATGGGACAATCGGGTTCAAAAAGGGAGTTTTCAGGGCACAAGGACAAAATGTTTTGCTACAATACATAGACCTATTTCTTCACAAACTTAAGTGCAATATTTGTTTAAAAAAATACATGACGCATTTTTTTTACTATGGCTTTAATTTGGTAAATCATATAAGTTGCAGTCACTGTCAAAATTAGAGGTAGTGTGTAGAAGCTTTTGTGAACATTTTCGTACATTTATTGCATTAAAAATATTATTTTGGAACTACATATTTTGTGATTATTACATATTTCCCTGATATTTACTACATTTTTATGTACATATTTTGCACTTTGATATTACATAAAAATCCGGGCCCTAGTCATATGTATGATATTGATATGTAAATTAGTCGTGACCACTATATTGATCATATGCTATCGATTGGTAACTGGCACATCTTTCAATTCCACCAACAGTATATTGCGATACAAGTGCCGTAAGCGATGCATACAGATCGAGTAAAGAGTTTGAAAAAACGAGGCGCTCGTGCCGAGTTTTTTCAATTTTCCGAGATCCGTTATGCGCTTACGGCACAAGTATTGCATGCTATTTTTTGCATGATGATTATTTATATTAATTGAGATATTACCTAAAAATATTATGTATATACATTATTGAAGATAGATGTTTATTTCAGAAAGTGATTCGCATGTGTTTGTTGTTACGGGAACCGAATATTTGTCCTGGGGGGGCCTTGTCCATAAAGGCTTGTATTATGATGTGCCGTAAGTAAATTCTTACCGCACGGGAACTCTTACCGCACATAGCAACAAGATTGCGTGCGGGAATGTCACCTTACGATCCACGGGAACAATATTCGTAAGTACCACTAATTAGTTAAGTCGTGCAAAAAGAAAATTTTCCTCTCATAAAGGACACACCCTAGTTATTTGTTATAGAAATCTGGGGGAAAAGTGCATCTATAGTATCACTTCTAATTAGTCATTAGATGCACTCTCATTATGTACAACCATATTCAAACCACACTTTTTTTAAAGAGCCTGTTGGAAATCTATTTCCATGGTATTTCAGTTTCTGTTAACTGATGCATGGTAATCTCACGAAGAATCTTCATGCTGTATTGCATAATCTTTTTTCTTGTTTTGTAGGGAGTTGAATTTACGAAATCCTATCTACCAGCAAACCAGTACTTACGGCCACTTTGGAAGAGACATATTCCCTTGGGAGCAGCCTAAGAAACTGGTCGATTGATGAAAGGGGAAGACGGTCGTACTCTAAAAGCTTCTAGCAGTTGAACAATTCCTCCCTGATCTTCCTTTTAAATGCCCCACCTAACTTCTTATCATACGTACATCTCTATTCTCTTAATTTTAGTGTTGAATTGTGAATATACTGACAGAATAGAATGTATATGTTGTCATTAGGGGAAAAAAACACAGCAGTATAAGTATCACAAAATAATACTAAGCAAGATGTGAGATGATGAAGTCTCCATGATTTGTTTAGGTATTCTGAACCTTAGCTTATCAGTTCATGGTTATACCACGCTGCACAAGTGAAGCCTGTCATAAAATAGCTTTGTAGAAATCTACCTTAAATGTGCTTTCCCCAGCCACCTTTGAATATTCAACATGAATATGTGTGAACTCCTTATCATTGTGTATGCAGTAGTGAAGCAATGAGCGTTTTGGGGACTCTGTATCAAATTAAGCGGCGTGGTATATGCCTTGATAAGGAGATACTGTATTCCCCCAGTGTGAATGAATTGGACACAGGGGGATTCGTCGACAGAGGGGAAGGCAAAGGCCAGCTTTAGACAGATCACAGTGAAAGGCTTTTTAAGGAGCCTTTACTGCAAATGTGTGTGGCCCCAGAAAGCGCCTTTCCCACTAGAGTTTTTTCTCTGAGTGGTAAAACTCCACACATTTTGTGTTGTGTTTACGAAAAAGAATCTATTGGAAAAGAGCATTTCCGAAAACACTCCGATCTGTCAAAACCCTGGGAAAACGTAGCAGTTACGACTTTTTTATACTTCTCTCATCTCACGCATTTATCAAGTAGATCTAGATATAGGAAAATGTTTGTGTGATGATATGTTAGTGTTTTGGTGTGATATTCTTAAGTTTCTGATGCAGAAGCTTAAATTATTTGTTTTTATTATACGTTTTTTGAGAGTCTGCTACGACTTTGTCTTCCTTTTCTAGGAATTTATTGTTCTTAATGAATTGTGCTTTATTTCATACAAATACATGTGAAATAAACATGAATAAAAGATGTAAAGCCATTTTGTGTATGGCGTCTTAAAAGCTGTTTTGTTTCATTGAATCCTGGATTGAAATACAGTAGAGAAATCCTACATATGTGTAAAGTGTGGGCATTTTTTTCATTCGTTTTAATATTTTCGTAGGTTGTATCAGTATATTCTGCTTTCTATTTATGCATGTTGACAAATCAAGGATCTTTAAAGCATTAATGGCCAGAAGAATTCTGAATGTTTTTTGTGATTTTCTAATATATTATCTATTGATGTTTTTAATTGATGAATATTTTTTTTAATTCTCCTATATTTAGTCCCATTTTATTAACATAATGATGTTTCATTCTCTGGGAAATAGGGGTAAAATTGCACATTAACTTTCTTCTAAGTATTAATAATTGAATTGATCCCATGGAATGTACTATAAAATCCTGCTACATATGCTATTTTTGCACTGTCGCTCTTCACAAAGGTGATTGTTTTGACCAGCCACTCACCTGTCCGACAGCAATGTGTTATTAGCTTATATTGCATGCTTCAACTGCATATTGGTCATATCATGTGTTTAGAATGTTTGCATGAACCAGTAGTCTATTGTAACAATTCATTTGCTTGTTTCTATTGTTTGATGTCTCCTTTCTGAAAAATTTAAACAATTATAATATCCAGTTTCCTAGCGGTGATGAGTTATGGAAAATAAACTACCGTATTTTAAGGACCATAAGACGTACTTTTTTTACCTTGAAAACAGAGCCTTAAAAGTTGGGTGTGTCTAATGGTCCGAAGTACAAAAAAATTATATATTTATATATATTGCTGGAAAACCATAGTTATAAATAAGGTGTTGTAAATAATAATATAGTTACAAATTGTGGCACAGACTGTAAATCAGTGCACTTGTCACAATCGTAAAATGAGGGTAACTGGAAGCCAGGTATACAATGTGAACAGAAAAGAATGTTGGGTTTTTCATACAAAAGGAGATATCTCTGTGGGGTGGTAAAAACGAAGGCAATGACATCTAAACAGCCTTGTCCCATTACACTTATCGTATGGTGAATTGAGAGTTAGAGGGTTTAAAAG
Organism: Ectobius pallidus; assembly: GCA_964059195.1. NCBI lineage: Eukaryota > Metazoa > Arthropoda > Insecta > Blattodea > Ectobiidae > Ectobius > Ectobius pallidus. The sequence continues at coordinate 81,397,089 of CAXKWD010000001.1, forward strand.
AATTTTCAGTCTTTTATGAGAAATCAATTAAGTTGTTAAAATTTATGTGTTTCCACCTGTACAGAAGAGATTTTCGTACAATGCAAATTTTATGTTAGAAGTGATTTACAGTGATTCCATTGTACAAGGCTATAATTTGCTTATGTAATGGAGTATAGGCCAACTATTCCCTTTAAATTCCCATCCTAAAATTAAGGTGCGTCTTATGGTCCGTAAAATATGGTAAGTCCTACAAATCTGGCGTTTGCCTTTGCGAATGAAGAAAATATGAAAAATCCAAGTCAATTTGGGCGGCCACGAGTTTTGATTTGAACCCATGACCTCTTTCATATTAGCCTGTACCACCTCGCTGTAATTGGTTTTGGTGTGTTCATTATGACTGAGCTAAACTGACTGCATTTCACAACAGTTAGTAGTTTATAGTTCTCTCGTTATTATGAGCAACAAAATATTCATATTTTAATTAACATGTATGTTCTGAAATTCACATTTAAGTCGTACTTATTTTGTTTTTATCTTGATACCTATTAATTGTGTAAAGAAATGTTAACAAAAAATATTCATTTTAATTTTCTCTAAGACTTTACTGTGGTAGGTTTTCACATATCGTCTACTGTAATTGAGGTAATCTTGAAAAAATGGAAACAAGTAAAGTACCCCTTAAGTAATTTTTGCAGAAAAGCTGATATAGCCTTTTACGAGCCATAGATATGAGTTTCCAATTTTAAATTTTTATTAAAATCTGAGCTAGTTTTTCGAAAATGAAATTAAAAAATATTCATGAAAAGTCCCCTTAATATTTCAGTTATAAAGCTCAATTTCTGGGTGGTTCAAAAAAATCCTTAATTAAAAAAAATGAAGTACAATGAACCGTTGACCCGCTGTGCTTGTCCACAAACAGACATTCCAAAAACACTTTTTTCAGTTTCTGGGCATCGTGAAACATGTTTTCCCAGTGTTATTTTGATTTTTTGTCACAGTCACAATAGCCTACTTGCTCTATACAAGGTACCGGTATATGTGAGAAAGGAAAAAAAAAAAAAAAATTCTTCTAATCTAATATATAAAATCGAAAGTGTGTGGATATGTGGGTATGTATGTATGTACCCTATACATATCTACATTTCTTTACCAATTTACACGACATTTTGCACACATGCCCAATTAAGCCTGGGAAGTAAGGCGGTCTACGCTCGACATGGAAAATATAATTTTCTCACTTCACATTTTGATGTAGAATAAGTGGTCGTATTGCAGGGACAGCTTAAGAGTTTGCCAATGAGTATGCTATATCAGCAGTCGGTAAAAAATCCAATCCACTGATAGGCTATGTTATTCATAGCTATAGGTTTTGTATTAGTTAAGAAATGGGGATGTTTATCATAGACCCTAAGCATCTGAAAGAAGACAAAATGGGACGGAACATTTTCAGTCCTATGTCCCAGGTTTTTGGGGAGGAAAGTATGAAAGTGTTATCTTTTTTTTATTTCAGCCCCGAACCGGTTGTATAACATGAGAGTGATAAATAAAATTTTCCATCAAGACAATACAATCTTATGTAACCGGTATTTCTGTTTCTTCTTATTTCAACCCCTATCAGGAATGGTATGTAGAAGCAACGGAATGCAAGATTCGACATCCTCTATGAGCCATGAAAAAGCTATATCTAGCGTTTTCTGAGGGAACGGTTTGAGTGTGATAAGTTGTTCTTCCTCATTTCAAATTTTACATACATATTATATAAGGACCTAGAGTTTCAAAATCGAAAGTCCTCCATAAGTTAATTTCAAAGTGCGATGCCAGGCCTTTTCAGCTAGTACTATATAAAATTTAATTTGGAAAATTAAGTGGAGGGAAAGGAAAATAGACATTAAATCCATGTCTGGGATATTAATACAAGTAAGAATCAGCTTGAAAAATTTTATGTCATAACCGGGATTTGAACACGGATCTTCAGCTTAACGCGCTGATGCTCTACCATTGAGCTACCATGACAACATGCCAGTACAACATCAAATTCCTCAACTGATTCAGAATACAAGGCAGACCACGGGAGGTTTCTCCGTTGAGAACACACATTCAATGGTGTCCTACATTTGTAGGTACTTTGAAGCCAAGTTATTATTTATATACTATTAATTAAGTGGAGGGAAAGGAAAATAGACATTAAATCCATGTCTGGGATATTAATACAAGTAAGAATCAGCTTGAAAAATGTTATGTCATAACCGGGATTTGAACACGGATCTTCAGCTTAACGCGCTGATGCTCTACCATTGAGCTACCATGACAACATGCCAGTACAACATCAAATTCCTCAACTGATTCAGAATACAAGGCAGACCACGGGAGGTTTCTCCGTTGAGAACACACATCCAATGGTGTCCTACATTTGTAGGTACTTTGAAGCCAAGTTATTATTTATATACTATTAATTAAGTGGAGGGAAAGGAAAATAGACATTAAATCCATGTCTGGGATATTAATACAAGTAAGAATCAGCTTGAAAAATGTTATGTCATAACCGGGATTTGAACACGGATCTTCAGCTTAACGCGCTGATGCTCTACCATTGAGCTACCATGACAACATGCCAGTACAACATCAAATTCCTCAACTGATTCAGAATACAAGGCAGACCACGAGAGGTTTTTCCGTTGAGAACACACATCCAATGGTGTCCTACATTTGTAGGTACTTTGAAGCCAAGTTATTATTTATATACTATTAATTAAGTGGAGGGAAAGGAAAATAGACATTAAATCCATGTCTGGGATATTGATACAAGTAAGAATCAGCTTGAAAAATGTTATGTCATAACCGGGATTTGAACACGGATCTTCAGCTTAACGCGCTGATGCTCTACCATTGAGCTACCATGACAACATGCCAGTACAACATCAAATTCCTCAACTGATTCAGAATACAAGGCAGACCACGGGAGGTTTCTCCGTTGAGAACACACATCCAATGGTGTCCTACATTTGTAGGTACTTTGAAGCCAAGTTATTATTTATATACTATTAATTAAGTGGAGGGAAAGGAAAATAGACATTAAATCCATGTCTGGGATATTAATACAAGTAAGAATCAGCTTGAAAAATGTTATGTCATAACCGGGATTTGAACACGGATCTTCAGCTTAACGCGCTGATGCTCTACCATTGAGCTACCATGACAACATGCCAGTACAACATCAAATTCCTCAACTGATTCAGAATACAAGGCAGACCACGGGAGGTTTCTCCGTTGAGAACACACATCCAATGGTGTCCTACATTTGTAGGTACTTTGAAGCCAAGTTATTATTTATATACTATTAATTAAGTGGAGGGAAAGGAAAATAGACATTAAATCCATGTCTGGGATATTAATACAAGTAAGAATCAGCTTGAAAAATGTTATGTCATAACCGGGATTTGAACACGGATCTTCAGCTTAACGCGCTGATGCTCTACCATTGAGCTACCATGACAACATGCCAGTACAACATCAAATTCCTCAACTGATTCAGAATACAAGGCAGACCACGGGAGGTTTCTCCGTTGAGAACACACATCCAATGGTGTCCTACATTTGTAGGTACTTTGAAGCCAAGTTATTATTTATATACTATTAATTAAGTTGTCTGCCTTGTATTCTGAATCAGTTGAGGAATTTGATGTTGTACTGGCATGTTGTCATGGTAGAGCATCAGCGCGTTAAGCTGAAGATCCGTGTTCAAATCCCGGTTATGACATAACATTTTTCAAGCTGATTCTTACTTGTATTAATATCCCAGACATGGATTTAATGTCTATTTTCCTTTCCCTCCACTTAATTAATAGTATATAAATAATAACTTGGCTTCAAAGTACCTACAAATGTAGGACACCATTGGATGTGTGTTCTCAACGGAGAAACCTCCCGTGGTCTGCCTTGTATTCTGAATCAGTTGAGGAATTTGATGTTGTACTGGCATGTTGTCATGGTAGCTCAATGGTAGAGCATCAGCGCGTTAAGCTGAAGATCCGTGTTCAAATCCGGGTTATGACATAAAAATTTTTCAAGCTGATTCTTACTTGTTTTAATTTGGAAATTGCAAAGTGTGCCGTGAAAGGGTATGAGGGTGACTGCTACTGCCATATAAATGCATCACTTTAAAATAATGTTTGAAGCTGAGATATGTGTGTGTAAAAGTAATAGAGTAATACTTTATGTAAAAAGGTATATGTACACCCAAGAAACAATCCTGAAAAAATCATTTTTTGGAAACTACATATTTGGATAGTTATTTTCTCTTGAATTTCATATGTGAATTTTCAAATTCTGGCTACTATTTCCTTAGAGCCCTTTTTCTAAGAAGCTTCATTTTGCCATCTATCAAATTTCAGTATTTTTACTCTTCCTTCTCTACTAGAGGTTCTCATATTGACCATTAGTTGTCACTAATGCAGTGGCGTAGCAAGCTTACGTGGTACCCGGTGCGGAAATTTTTTGTCACCCTCCCCCCCATTTAAATTATGAAATGATGGAACAGTTCCAAGTGTTATTTTTTATAGTCAAAAATAATTCCACGAGAGTTTAAGAGTGTATCGATAGATGCAGCTGCGGGAATTTATCTTATGTAGGCCTAACTCGTAAACTCAATGGATTATACAAAATTCATAATAATTCTTTGTTATATAAAAACAAAACTACGCTCCGAAATCATGGCATACTATGAATCAACCATCCATAAAGCGATTCCAGTTTTCATCTTGTTGCCATGTAACTAGTGCTACCAATGGTGCAAATAAGACATAGTTAACATAATTTTTTAGGAGTAAGGAAAGATATACATATCAAGCACATTATGCTGTACTTTGTACTGTTAAACGACAATAAATGCTATTTTTATTATTATTAATCTAAAGTACGTTATAGACAGAAATTGTTTTCGTGAGTGACATTCACGAATGTGGGTGTTACCATAATATAAAGAGAACATCTTTTGTTTCACACATTTCTAGGCCAAAATGCACTCCCGAAATTGTGCAAAGTTTTATTTTCGGAGTGATTTTTTATATTTTGCTTTCCAAGCGAAATTTCGAATTTTGGAAAGATGAATTTTGATACAGTCCACCACTGTGGCTCAGGAGATGCGTTCGCTCCTCGCACGCAGTGGGCCCGGGTTCGATTCCTGGTCGGGACAAGTTACCTAGGTGGGGTTTTTTTCTGGGGTTTTTCCTCACCTGTGAGACAAATGTCGGGTAACTTTAGGCCCTTGTGGTCCCCAGATATCATCTGGCCGTCATTATCATCTTCATCCCATCCTCGCCTCGTTTGGAATGAGTGTGAATGGTGTGTCTCGTCCTATGTGTTCGTGTTGTCTCGGAGGTGGCCCCGGCATTGGGCTGATTATTCATCCGTGGAGGCCCTCCATGTCCTTGTCTGGTCAAAAAAGTATGTATGTGATCCAAAGATAATCCCTCTCCCGACAGGTTGCGGCCTTGTAAGGCTTGGGTCGCTTGAATCCTAAAAGGGAGATGTAAAACTTCGAAGAAAGAAAGAAAGAATTTTGATAAAAGGACAAAATTTTGTATCTATGTCAGGTAGGCTACCTTTCAAGATGTGAACCGAAAAATGGAGACAAGTTTTCCTTATTTTTACATCCAAAACGTTTTCTCGAAAACGGCTCTAACGATTTTCTTTAAAATTTGCACGTGGGTTGCATATACTAAGAGCTAAAACTTTTATTTGAAGGGTACGAAATAATTCTCTGAAGGTAGTTATAAGCCACCCACTCTGAATACGCGTTCTTTGCAATACGGCCTCTTGCAACGGAAAATCGTACGAAAACAAAATTTTGTGTTTGGGTTAGGTACGTTTTGGGGATGTGACACGAAGATTGGCGACAACTTTTTCTTATTTTTAAGGGGAGGCTAACTTTTATTTGGGCAGAGGAAGTTAGGTGAATTATACATTTTTTTTATACGTTGATCCGAATAAATTTCATATACAAGTAATGTGACTATTTTACGGAAGTGTATTATTAATAATCTATTCTTAAATATGCGCACATCCCAGTTCAAAATCTAGATTGCCGAAGACTTCGGAGTCAACTCATATTCGAAGTTTATTTTCGTCAAAGTCATGACTGCCGCAGCGGGTAGAATTGGTTGCGGCTTGAGTGATATAAAATATCACCGATTGTTGAAGTCTCATTTAAATTAATAGTCCAGTCATTTGGTGCTCAAAAAGGGGGTTACCTGGAAAGTTTTCCGGGAGTTTTGAAAATTGGTGATTTTATAGATTTCGACGTGCTTTTTTCGAATTTTCACATTGCTACCTCGTATCTTTGCCGCTCGCGCCGCCATATTGGAAAAATGGCGCGCAAAAACAGTTTTTTCACAATATCTCCTTTACGACTCATTTTATAATGAAAATAGTTATGTAATAAATTAAACTAGAGAAAATTTCCTATTATTTATGTCGTAACGATTTTTTTTGTAAAATGGATAGTTTCAGCGTACGAGCGCCGCAAAGTCTACTCCGACACGCGTTTTGGCCAAAGCCATGGAAGATGCGGATACGCTAATAACAATCAATACGGCAGTCAACACTTCATCTACATTTGATTCCGTAATAGTTGTCGGCAAAGATGTGGATCATCTTATTCTTTTGACGTCTCTATCTACGCATTCAGACACACACACACATATATATATTCTCAAACCAGGAAAAGGGAAAATTTCGCAACGAATATATTCAACAAAAAGTATCGTAGATAAAACAGCCACAGATAACATAATATTATTTCTGCACACCTTCAGTGGCTGTGATACAACATCAGCACTCTTTAAACAAAGAAAAATAAAATGTGCTAATGTATTAAAAAAAATTAAACGAGCTTGTCCAGGTATTCAAAAACCAAAATGCAGATCCAAAGATCATTGCTGAGCTTCCTCCTTGCATTGTATGGTTACAGTGCCGTGAAAAGTGTGTCGTTAAACAGCTATAGATATACATGCTTCTCAAAATCAGTATATGAAAATATATTTAATATTGCATCGCTGCCACCGACGGAAGCAGTAGCACGACAACATTCGTTCCAAACCTATCACCAGGTTCAGCAGTGGTATGGAGTTGAATATATTCGTTGCGAAATTTTTCCTATTCCTGGTTTGAGATTATATAGGCTATGTTTGAACGCATAGATAGAGCCGTCAAATGAATAAGAAGATCTACATCTTCGCCGACAACTATTACGGAATCAAATGTAGATGAAATCCTGATTGCCGTATTGATTATATCAGCCTAGAAAAAATACGAAAATTTCTGTGGTAAAAACGAAAATAGGTGTGTTTGATTAAATTTGCTGTGCTAAATTCGAAAATGCATTTCGTTTTTCTCTATCACATCTGGTTAATTGACATTTGTGAAAAATATTATTTTGACATTTTGTATAGTAAAATAACTGTATGCAGCTTTGATGCTGGATTTGAAACTTTTTCCTTTGCGGTAAGAGGTGATCTTAACCAATTTTGGGTCATTGAACATGAATCCGTTGACCGTTTCTACGTAACACGTCATGTTTGCTTACATGATAAAAAATACTTAAAAATTAGGATAATTTTGATAATATTTTTCGGGGAAAAATCAAATAATATTTTCAAACAGTCCAAGACGTACACATTCCAGTATTTTTTGTGAGTGCAGGCCAAATAAATTTATTGCCAAATCATCTGATTCCGTACAAATGCTCAGTGACAGTGAACTTTTGGGAATTTTTACATTGGTTATGAGCTAAAATCTATAAAATATATTTTAGTTGAGCAAATGGTATCTTATTTATCTTATTACATCGATCGAGCTGAACGGTTTTGAACATGTATTTTAATAAATCGAAAATCTATAAGTTTGCCAAATTTCAATTTTCTAGCTCATCTGGAAGTGAATAAACATCAATGTTAGTAAGTGGAAGATTAGATTGTCATAGATGTGAATGATGTCACGGCTATCCAGCAAGTTTTTCTATAATTATGGGGCAGCTAGAAACACCAAATTTAGCACGCTTATGACTGTTGTATGTGCCCAAATTCCTACCAAATTGTATGATTCTATCTTTCATACCATGTGTGCCAATATTACATAATGTGAGAAAAATATACAGAATTTATTTAAAATAAAAAATCTAACTCAATCTAAGGGATAACCGATGGAGATACGTCAAAAAGTCATAAGACCAAACCTGTAGATCTCTAAAAATCCGTTACTGCTTCTGCAATAGGTTTTTTGTTATACGACTTACCGTTTAGCTATATAAGCCCCCCAAAAAAGTCTACACAGACCTTAAAATTGCGTCTGCCATAACAGCAAACACGAAAACTAGATGTGAAACAACAAAAATAATGTCATTTTTGAAATCAGGAGACCTTATTTAGTTAAAATCGCTCATTAAATGATGCAGGTAGTGGCGTATCCGCATCTTCCGTGGCTTTGGCCAAAACGCGTGTTGGAGTAGACTTCGCGGCGCTCGTACGCTGAAACTATTCACTTTACAAAAACTTCGTTACTACATAAACTATAGGAAATTTTCTCTAGTTTAATTTATTACATAACTATTTTCATCATGAAATGAGTCGGAAAGGAGATATTGTGAAAAAACTGTTTTTGGGCGCCATTTTTCCAATATGGCGGCGCGAGCGGCAAAGATACGAGGTAGCAAAGTGAAAATTCGAAAAGAGCACGTCGAAATCTATAAAATTACAAATTTTCAAAACTCCCGGAAAACTTTCCAGGTAAAACTACCAAATGACTGGACTATAATAAAACTGCAGAGACAAGCATCGGCAGGAATAAATCCCCCTCCCCCTAACCATAATAGTACTGTTTGTATCAACACAGCGTCCAATTCAGCCGCGTTTTATTACCTTTGTTGACTACATTTAAAACTAAAAGAAGTTTCAAACGTCTATTGACTTGTAGAAAGTTGTTAAGCTTATTTAATTGTTTTAAATAATATTGTTATTTTCTTTAAATTCCCTTGAGCGGTTTTTTACTTACAAAGACATATATTTTTTATTTTGTCACCCCCTCGGGTGATGGCACCCGGGGCGGCCCGCACCCCCCGCACCCCCCTTCCTACGCCACTGCACTAATGCACTAGTAAGTAAGAGGAGCCATGCTGGAGTTAGAATGAACTGTTTGCACTTTGTATTTTCTTGTTTGTCCCAACATGTTTTACACACGTTCCGATACAAGTTTTGTTTTTTTCTAATTTTCCCATAAGTAGGAAATCGCTTGGTATTAAATTGTTTCAAACATCACAATTCTTCTATAATCAACATAATGAAGGTGATTTTGGTTCATTACACATATGCTTGATGTATATCACATATGCTTGATATCGAGAAATTTCTTATGTATGAATATTCTACTGTGCTGTAGATTTTTGTTTATAATGATGTGAACAAAATATATTTTCAGTTTATATAAAATAAGTATAAAAAAGAACTAAATTTCAGGCACTAGAGAATTATTCTATCTAAAACATAGTGAAAATTTTGTGTTTCTACCTGTCATAGTTTTTAAGTAATCTGTTTCAAGTTCATAGTCAACATTTTCAAGAAAACAATTTTTATAAACAAAATTACAAAACATTTTTCTTGTAAAATGTCTTAATATACAACTGTATAGTATATATAAAAAGTTGAGCGTCGTAATGTTTAAAAATCAAATTTTCATACCTAAAGGTGTGTTTGTGTAAGCTAGCTATTTTTTTCATTGATTTCAAACTTAGAACCCACTGATGGTTTATCGTAATGATTGCTTATAATAAATCCACCTAAATTCAGCTCTGAAAGGGTTAAATGTAGGAAACTAGTAAAATAGCAATATTGGTATTATAGGTGATACAGATTGAACCAGGAGTGGTCAAGTTCATCCATGGATACAGGGAAAATCCTGATTCTGATCCAGAAAAATGAAGATTGTCTAATGAACTTCCAACATCGCTTTGAAGAATGACCCGATTAAGTTCATAAAATGTCCACAAGAGTACTAGCAGTTGGTGTATGCTGAGGATAAGGAAAGTGACGTCTAAACATGTCCAGGCAATATGAAATGATACTACACTGACAGGCAAAAAAGAAACTGATCGCTTAAAGAAATTAAAAAAAAAATTAGTTTCAATAAAAATTATGTAGTAGGCCTAGTGCTTGAAATAAAATTACTGCAATTGTATATGTTTTTAAAATTAAAATTTAATTACACATTTCACACTTAATTCCCCATGTTGCCTCTTGCACCATGGTGAATGGTGAGCCTAAGGTTGCAGCGGCATAACAGAGCCTGTCATCAATTAGAGCAACAGCTTTGGCAAAGTCTTCAGGACTGAGAGGCATAATTTCAACTAAACTTACTGACAGAATCACTTCGATGCAAAGGGAGACAGTTTCTTTTCAGTTTGGAAGGAAATGACGCAATACAACAATGAAACACCAAGCAATATATGTATGACAAGCTAGTGCACATAATCAGATTGGAATCACCCTATTGCGATGTTTTTTTTTTGTTTTGTTTGGTGATGAAGTGAAGATATGAAGAAAGCAGATATGCTGTATCTATCCTCACCGACAACAATGTATACACATCCAATCAAAATTATGTTTAATGTTAAAAGTACAACAAATTTTACAGTGATCGGTTTTTTTTGCCTGTCAGTGTAGTTGTCCATTCTGCTATTTAAATTACATTAGTGATTTGGTGATGGGGAGGGCAACATTGTTGAACATAATAAAGTATGAGAATATTACAGGAGAAAAATTCCTCCGACACTGGAACTTGAACCCAGGACCTTTGGCTATTCGTGCCAATGCTCTACTAACTGAGCTAAGCCGGAGTTCAATTCTCAGCGCCAAATGGAACCTCTCTCCTATGACTGATTGTCCTTAATTTTCTACCTCACTGACAGACAATTTATGTCATATGCAGTACTGTGAGGCACACTAATATTGGTGATTTTTGTGACTTTTGGCTTAGCTCAGTTGGTAGAGCATTGGCGCAAATAGCCAAAGGTCCTGGGTTCAAGTCCCAGTGTAGGAGGAATTTTTCTCATGTAACAGAGACAACAATCTGTGGTTCATGAATACTTATATATATCCATCATAAAGGTAGTTCCTCACTAAATTCTTTTGGAATAGTTTAATCTTATGAATAAACCTCCCAGGTTGCTAGTTCTTTTTGACCATGGACACATTTTTATCAGTTCTAGATCTCTATTGACTTCATAACCTGCAATGCAAATAGTGGGCTGCTATTATCGATTTGTAGTGTTCTGAGTATTGAATGATCCTTTTAGTTTTGACTTCTAGTGCCCTCTTACTTTTCCCCGTGTACACACAATTGTTACACCTTAAATTATTTGATGTCACATTTTATTTCTGGAGTTCTAAATTCAAATATTTGAGCAAGATTTTTCAAGGAGAATCTATTTACGGGTGCTGTAGTGATGCCACTTATGGAGTGCAGGTAATGAAATTGTTTGAGATCCAGAACTGGTAAAAATGTCCATGATCACAAAGAACTTCCAGCCTGGAAGGAAATTTTTATTCATAAGGTGAAGAACCAACTTGTGACTCTTAATATCTGGACTGATAATGACATCTTAAAATCTGTTCAGTATCCACAGATAGTGCCATGGCAGTTGAAAATGGAAGTGATGATTTCCAAGTCGACGGCAAAGAAGCTATACCATAAATGGCCAGTGTTAATTTTAACTCCCTATATGATTATTATGTTTAGGTAAGTCCTTCAAAATAGTGAGAACTATCATAGTCCTACAAGTTATAAAAAGAAACCTGTGCAGAATGTAGCTACACTTGCTGTAGCAATCATTGCGTCATTTCGGGCATGTTTCTTTCTAACTTGTAGGACTACAAATATTAATCTCATATTATCAGAAAGTCTTGTTTGAAAGCAATAGTCACATAAAGTAGTAATAGGCTATTATGATATAATCAATATGGAGTTATCTTTCCAAGGTGACTACAATTTTTTTTTTTTTTTTTTGTTAAATAACAGCGATAAGCACAAAGATGCATAAAAAATCAGTATCAAGCAAATTACATCTGCAAAATCAGTTGGGTTCCACAAAATGTGTAAATAAGTAAGAAATACCTCCCTCCAGGATGGATATTGAAAAATGTATGTATGAGTGATTCAAAATCATAAAGTGTTAGTGTTTTCAATTTGATTTTCATTCTCTTCATAGCATACTGTCCTTTCATTCTGTGTCTACAGTAGTCTAGTGAGAATAAAGTTAGGAACTAGGTCAGCTGTTGGAATCACTCTTTTGGACCAAGATAAAGTCCTTCCACTTTCTTTTTATACTTAAAACCTGGCAGTGTTACAATAAATATGAAAAATTTAATAAATAATTCAGTAAAATTCAACTTTTGTTTTATTAAAATGCAATTGTTACTAAAGCATCTAAATAGATTCCACATTGTACAAAATGCATATAAAACAGTCACAACTAAAGCACAGTTCTCTCCATATTCCTGAAATGGGAAGAAAATTCAGAACAATTTTTGGACTAATTAAGATGAAAAATAATAGTTCTAGAAGTTAGAAACTTGGATAAGTTGCATAAAATATCTTTATATAGGTATGTACAACTAAAGAGGTAGAAAGGAGATCTGTCTGCATCATAGAAATGGGTGGAGAAGCTCAACAGTTTTAGAAATAATATCTTTACCATACTTTTTGGTTTAAGAAATAAATAGTAGTAAATCAGTGCTTTAGTTGTGGAAAAATATTTGGGGGGGGGGGGGAGTAACTTTTACCATGATGCAGAGGATAATAAGAATTCTGGGGGCATTTTGACATAAACAGTCAATTCTATTCTGGCAGAATAGTTTTCGTAAATTAACTTATATGGAAATTTAATTTTAAAAAATTAAATACTTCATATATTTGGGCGACCCAAGTCCAGAATCCTCCCCCTCCCACAACTAAAGCAATTTTATGAACTCTCCCTAATTACACTAGTTATTGAAAGTCATAAGTCACCACTGCACTACTAGTCCAGTAGAATTAAAATCCAAATCGGAAATAATTGCTACTAAAGGTTTTATTGTTTTAATGGCTTCATTTGTTGCCCAATATGACTATCCTAGGTTTTCCCCCTCGGCGGAGTTGTGCTAAAGTGGTGGGGGGTAAAAATGTGGCCCCCAAAGGGGTAGTTTTTCGGTTTTACAGTTATATTTCCTAAAGGACTCACGATATCGAAAACATGGTGGTATTAAAAGTTGTAGGGCATTACATTCTGCATTGAATGAGACTAGACACATATTATTTGGACAACCCGTTCCCATAATACTGCTCATCAAATTTGGACAAGTTTTACATATTTATGAAAAATTTTCGTTTTAAGTTCTGCTTTTTGGTAATATCATCTAACTTAACCCATCTATCAATAAAGTGGTCCATACAAAAGTAATAAAGGAATAAATTCTGCGTTCGATGACATTAAAAGTGAATTTGTTGGACCACCCGTTTCCGTAAACTTCTACATTTAGTCCAGTAGTATAAAACCAAAAAATTAGACGAATCGGAAATAATTGCTACAAAAGGTTTTATTGTTTTAATGACTTTATTTGTTGCCCAATATGACTATCCTAGGTTCCCCCCCCCCCCGGCGGAGTTGTGCTTAAGTGGTGGGGGTAAAAATGTGACCCCAAAAGGGGTAGTTTTTCGGTTTTACGGTTATATCTCGTAAAAGACTCACGATATCGAAAACACGGTGGTATTAAAAGTTGTAGGGCATTACATTCTGCATTGATTGATACTAAACACATATTTTTGGACAACCCATTCCCATACTACTGCTCATCAAATTTGGACAAACTTTACATATTTATAAAAAACTAGTGGACCCGTGCTGCTCTGCAGCACTTCTGAAAGAAGAAGAAGAAAATGTCTAGCCCCCATCAATTTTTTTTTTTGTTAACTAAAAATATCTCTAAAAAAATTAAGAAAAGAAGAAGAAATTCTTGCACCTCCAACACAATTTTTACTTCCTCTGCCCGTACCATAGGTACTATAGGTAGAGGAAGTATTGTTTTCGACCCCAAAATTCGAAGTTGAGTTTTTAGCATATATACACGTTTCAAGGCCCCCTGAATCCAAAAATACTATTTTTGGAAACATGTCTGTGTGTCTGTCTGTGAACACTCTAGCTCCAAAACGGAAAATCGTATGAAAACAAAATTTCGTATTTGGGTCAGGTACCTTCTGAAGATGTGAGGATAAGATTGACGACTATTTTCTCTTATTTTTAAGGGGGCTTTACATGAAGAAATTTTCGTTTTTCGCGATTTTCTCGAAAACGGCTCTAACGATTTTCTTTAAATTTTGCACAAGTGTAGCTTATAGTGAGAGCTAAAACTTTTATATTAAACTTTTTTTCGAAAAAAATTCTCTGAAGGCTGTTACAAGACACCTACTGTTCACCCACTGTTTGTAAAAAGTTTGTGTGTGGTGAACAATTGAATACACACTAGTAGTTTAGTTATAGACCGCGTATAAACTAAAATGGCCGCCGACCGACGCCGCCCCCGACGCCTGAGTTGTGCCCTTTGTACCGGCGACGCCATGACGTCATGGGTATCATATGAAAGCGCGCGTTGTGCCCTTTCGTCCTGTGTTAGTCCCAACCCGCCCCAAAACCCCGTTAAAGAGTTAGGCCCGAAAACAAAACCGACGCCGCCCCCTCGACGCCCACTTAGGTCCTTTGCTCCATGATGTCATGGGAATTTTTCAAACATAGGGATACGCTCTTATGCGTTATGGTATTCCCTGGTTCATACCTACGGCCGCCCCCCCTACGCATACTTAGGTCCTTTGCTCTATGACGTAGGTTATTCTGCAAATACGTTCTAAGAAAAACGTTCATATCTTATTACCAAATATACCATGTGTATAGAGTTACTGTAACAACCACTATACATAACATCATGACTAAGAAGAATTCCTTTCAACAGCTTATCTCTCTAGCGAAACAACAAAAACACGGAAGTGTAGCTTTTGGAATGCATCCCTTGGCTTGTTTAGAGATAACAATCTTTTTTCTAGGGAGAATGAGTTTTGAGGGTGTGATGTCATTAGTGTAAGTGCTTCTGCTATGTGTATAAATACATGTTTCTGTACAGTCCAAAGTTATGTTAAGAGTGACCTCTTAGTGTGTGTGCGAGCGAAGACTCATCCATCTGATCCTGCTGTAAGTAATCATATTTTCGTTTATTTACTAATAATTAAGTGACAGTTTATTGTTTTTTTTTAAATGATTGCGCTGGGCTTTTATAGTGACAGATTATAAAAAAAAACAAATGCTAATATTTGTTCATTGTGTTAATTTTACTTAAGCCGTATTCATCACTCAGTGTTATTAACAACTGACAACATATGCCGTATGTTTTGCCAACGTTTATTACCTGACTAGGGATTTATAATGACATCATGAACACTGAAAGTAAAAATAAAATGCCAATCTTTGTTCATTGTTTAAGTTTCACATAGGCTGACAGTTTATTAAAAAAAAAAATATATATTGTGCTAGGATTTTATAATAAAAAAAACAAGTGCTAATATTTGTTCATTGTGTTAATTTCACTTAAGTCGTATTCATCAACCCAGTGTTATTAACAACAATATTTCCCGACACTTTTAGCCCCTCTTTATTATTTGACTCAAGGATTTTATAATAACAGTTCAGTACAAAATGTTTGTGGTTCAGAGCTATGAAAATTGTAAGTAAAAATAAAAGCTAATATTTGTTCGTTGTGTGCGTTTCACTTAGGCCTTTACAAAGAATACCTGTATTAAGTAAACAGAGTCGAATTGAATCTCACCTTTTTTTTTTTTTTTTTATAGTTCATATAATATGCATACCATATGTTTATAACTGTATTATAAGTAGCTGCAAGGTTTCTATGACATGAGATATTCTCCCCTTTGCATTCTTACCCAACTAACTTTAAAATCCTATTCCAATCATCCTGGTGAAAATGGAACGGTTTGTAGGATGCATGCATATATCCTATTTTAATGTCATAGAAAGCCTCCACCTAATTATATGGATAGTTTGATTTAAAGAAGTTTCGGTGTCACAACAAAACAAAACAAAATCTAAATTGTGCCTTCTTAGTCTTGATGGATGCAAACATATTTATTATACAGTTGAAGTCTATAATAGCAACCACATTACGTTCAATTGATACACTTGCTATATTACACCGTAAACTATTCTTGTGTGCTCCTAGGATTTTATAGTGACAGTTTATTTAAACAAAAAAAAACAAATGCTAATATTGGTTCATTGTGCTAGTTTCGATGCGTATTGATGACAACATTAACACTTTTTTTTGTGCCGAATGTCTCAAATCTGGGAGCCTCAACCTCCTGGCACCTTCAGTGCCTCCATGCCCTGTAATAAGGAACACTTTTTACTAGGTCTATATAATAAATTAAATCCTGACATAGGAGCAGGATTGTGTGAGAGGAAAGGAATACATTATTTAAATAATAATACGATACAAAGTGAATCTGATTTTTTTATTATTATTAATATTATTACAATGTGACTTAGTTATATATATATATATATATATATATATATATATATATATATATATATATATTTACCAGAAGTGTTTTCTAATACTTCAAAACTTAACAACAACATTTATTACATTTGTCCTTTATGTATTTATTTATACAAAAAAGCTACACATGTTGTCATTCATCAGCCATGTTTGTAAAGCTATTACATTCCTATACGAACACATTCCATAGGGGAAACTATGATATTCACAAGTTATGTTAGTTTTAGGAAGACATCTTAAGCTTGGACATTCATAGTTCGTAAGATCCATGATTTGAACATCTTTTGAAACTATAGTTTGTAAAAAACGTCTTTTTTCTATGCCTTTTACAAATACATACACACAGTTTCCTAAATCATTTTGTATTATACAAGACAACTGATCGTACTTCTCAACACCAAACTCGTAGTGGAGACCATGATAAAAATGTTCAAGAAAATGCTTAGTACCCCCATCCACAATACAGTCTTTTGGTGATTCAAATAACAGGTGAAGCACAGGAAAGGCAGTAGTAGTAGTAAGATCAACTGAAGCATATTCTTTCAGTATAAAGTTTTTTGTACTCTGTTCATAATAGCCTTGCAAATCAACTATGCGACAGTCCCTGATGAAAGCAAAACAATAATTAATTACGTATAGTTATATGGTTTAGGAAACATTACATTTCTCTTTTGATAGTACCTTCAATACATTCATTACCCCAGAAGAAGAATTATTTAATATCTGTAGTGTATATGGGAATGAATTAAACATTACAATATCCATATGTTCAGTAGCTCAACACAAACACTTGCGAAGTAATAAACATTCATAGCAATAGTTATTTGGTTTAGGAAACATTACATTCCTCTTTTGATAATACCTTCAATACATTCATTACCCAGAAGAAGAATTATTTAATATCTGTAGTGTATATGGGAATGAATTAAACATTACAATATCCATATGTTCAGTAGCTCAACACAAACACTTGCGAAGTAATAAACATTCATAGCAACAGTATCATTAGAGGGAGAAACATGTACCTAGGCATTAACGAAGGATAGGTTATATGCCTTCGAATTGGGGAAAGTTCCTTTATAAAGCAGATCAACCCTGGTTTCACCACTGTTTATTCCACAGATCTCTGTTTCGCTAAACACATCGGTATACTTTTTGGGTAAGAATACCGATAACAGATCTATACTTTCGCTCTTACGAATATGTAATAACACGCAACGGCCATATCTTGTTTCCTTTATGGCCGCATAAACAATATTGTAAGGCACGTTCTCTACGAGCTCTGACATTCCTACACACCTTGGTAAAGACGATGCTGAGTTAAATTTCGCAACTAGAGAGCTCATCTGTAAAAAAAAACAAGAACGAAGTCTGATTAACTACTTTATTTATATTAATAATAAAAGTACCACACAAAGCTGAAAGATTATATCATAAAATAGTGTAGATGTAGTCTTACCTTATAAGTTTTTTAAGTAGAAGAAGAAGATGACTGAACAACTGTAGATCCGCTTACACACTTAACATGAGCCCGTAAATACATGTCTTTTATACAAAACTCTCCGAGCAACAGTATGACGTAGTAACAGAGACCTTGAGAGCACATTCCTAAGTTAAGATAAGAATCCGTAAATACATGCTTTCTAAATAACGTTTCGATGATGTAGTAAGTAAGTAGACAGATAACGCAAACATAGCAAATACATTACGACACAGGAAAATTCCTATGTGATACAATCCATTTCTTGCGAGAGAGTGTCATTAGTGTAAGTGGTTGAGTTATCTGTATAGATACATGTTTACCCACATTCCTAAGTTAAGATAAGAATCCGTAAATACATGCTTTCTAAATAACTTTTCGATGATGTAGTAAGTAAGTAGATAGATAACGCAAACATAGCAAATACATTACGACACAGGAAAATTCCTATGTGATACAATCTATTTCTTGCGAGAGAGTGTCATTAGTGTAAGTGGTTGAGTTATCTGTATAGATACATGTTTCTGCACATTCCTAAGTTAAGATAAGAATCCGCAAATACATGCTTTCTAAATAACTTTTCGATGATGTAGTAAGTAACTAGACAGATAACGCAAACATAGCAAATACATTACGACACAGGAAAATTCCAAAGCTTCATACTTTCTAAAATAACATTTCGAAAGCTAGTATAAATAGACACATCTTACTTTTCACTTCTCAGTGTACTACAACGCTTCCTACATTTAAGGTGAGTGTTAGTGTGCTTTTAATTACCATACATTTATATGTTAATTATACTGTTACATTCATGTGTTGTATTTTTCCATTACAGATTCAGTCATATTTGAGTGTAGCAAAAATAATAATAATAATAATGTCAGCCCCTATCTATATTATTTCCTCTGATTCTGAGAGCGAAACGGATAGTGTTACACTATCTGAATCAAGGCCGGAAATTTATACAGTCTCTAGTTCTGATTCAGATGATGGAATAGAGACCGTGACGCTGTCAGACTCGGAGGACGACGCAGTTGAATCTAATGATGAGCTAGCTGCAAGCGAGGAAGAGTTGGACATGATGTCTGACAATGAGGGGGAGGGTACTTCTTCGAATTCGGAGAATCGACCCTCCCCATTGTTTACAGTTGTCGAGAGTACTCGTAAAGAGTACAAAAGGTTCAACTCTGCCGGCTTGCAGCTAGTGGTCCGACTCAAAGAACCAGCTGAAAATGCAGGACCCAACCCCTTTGAGACGGCTCTTAAAGCCGTTATAGACCATGCCCTAGTCGATACGAGAGACCATGGCATGGTAGGGATCTCGATTTTCAATGAGGAAAACGAGATCGATAAGCCGATTGGTATCTCCTTTAGGCGTAAAGATCAGATCAGTGTAGATGTGATTTCAGGCGTCGTAAGTAAAGTATGCCAGTCGAACGCCCGTTTCAATGCCACCGACCGTTTGCGTTTGGTTCTGGACATTGTCCGTATGCCGAACGGAAACGGAGGACGCGGCGACGGTATACCTATGAAGGGGCGTACGACCGGTGTACTTGCCCATTTGAAGAGAAGTGTAGTCTTCGTACAGGCAATCGTGAACTGTTTAGCATTTGCAATAATCATCGCTATTGCTAGAGTAAGCGATCGACAAAAATATACTTCATTCCTTAAGAACAATATGACAAGCAAAAAACTCAAGGCAGAAGTGGACGATCTGATCAGAAACTCTGGTGTCGATCTCTCGCGAGGTGGAGGTATCCCTGAGCTGGAGAAGATTCAGGCCCATATTAAGGATAGATATAGACTTGTAGTTTACAGCGGCTTTAATCTCGATTCTGTACTGTACGACGGCGGTAATGTGGGGAAAGAAATACTTTATTTACTCTACGACAGAGACAGCCTCCATTACCATACCATAACAAACTTGACTGCTGCAATGGCTAAACGATTCGTTTGTCCAGGTTGTCTTAAAGGCTTCGCTAAAGGTGCGCAACATTCCTGTGATTACGTCTGCTTCTGTTGCCGTACGGTACCTCCTTGCGATTCTAGCAAGGACTTGGTGCGTTGCGATGTTTGCCTGAGAAAATTCCGCGGACAGGCATGTTTCGAAAATCATAAGCGTACCAAAATTGAGGGGCGCTCTGTATGCATGGCTCTGCAGAATTGCGAAAACTGCGGCAAGTTTAAAGCATATCGGCAGAAGCATGAATGCTTCAAAATTTTTTGTAATATTTGTAATAAATTTCAAGCAGAGACAGGACATGAATGTTACATGGCACCGCTGAAAGAGACTAAACGTTCAAACAAGGTATTGTATGTGATATTCGACATAGAAACAACACAGAATACCCGTATCAAAGACAATACCTTTCTTCACGTCCCCAATCTGATTTGTGCACAACAGTTTTGTTCTCTTTGCGAGACGTCGCAAGACGAAGAGTGCGCCAGATGCGGGCAACGCAGTCATTCTTTCTGGGAAGATCCCGTCCGTGGATTCATGGACTATCTGAGAATGGATAGAGCGTTCGATAGGATCATTGTTATTGCTCACAATGCTCGAGCGTTCGATCTCCAATTCATTCTCGACTACGCTATTAGGCAACAGTGGACTCCCGACTTGATTATGTCTGGATGCAAGATCCTTTGCATGAAGATGCACCATCTAACTTTTCTAGACAGTCTGAACTTCATTCCGCTGCCTCTGCGTAGTTTCCCTCAGACCTTTGACCTAAAAGACGCTGTTAAGGGCTACTTTCCACATTTGTGGAATACGGCACAGAACCTCAACAGTATTCTCCCACATCACCCGAACCAAGATCTTTACGGGCCGGACACCATGTCTGTGAAAGATAGAGAAGTTTTCAAGACTTGGTTCGAGACCGTTAAAGATCTGCCGTTCAATACCCGTGTAGAACTGGAGAGGTATTGCCAGGCCGATGTTACTGTACTGAGAGAAGCCTGCACTCTCTTTAAAAATCTGTTCAAACAAATTGCCAATATAGATATTTTCCTAGAGTCTATCACTATTGCATCGGCCTGTAACAGAATATTTAGACAGCTATTCCTTAAACCTGAGACCATTGGCATTGCTCCCTCCTGTGGCTATAGAAAGGCAGACAGGCATTCTAAAAAGTCGTTGATGTGGCTTATCCACGAAGCCAAGGAGAGGAATGTATTTATACGTCATGCAGGTAACGGACGCGAGGTACGGCTTTCCGAACTTCCCCAATGGAAGGTGGACGGTTTCTGTGATGAAACAGGAGAGGTTTTCGAATTTCTCGGCTGTTATTATCATGGTTGTCTCTGTCAACCAAACCGAGATGTACCTATGATGGATTCTTCAGAATCCCATGCCGAGAGGTACGAGAACACCATGGGCCGACTGGACAAGATCCGATCAAAGGGTTATGTTGTCAATGTGATGTGGGAATGCAAGTTCGATGTTATTCTCGAACAGTTCCCCGCACTGAGAGACGACCCCTTGGTCTGTGATGTCCCGTTGGTCCTCAGGGACTCTGTCTACGGAGGACGTACAGAAGCCATGCGGCTTTATCGTAAGGCGGATGAGACGAAAGAAGAGAAAATCCTATACAGCGATATAATGTCCCTATACCCATCCGTCTGTAAGTACAACAAGTTTCCTATCGGTCACCCCACTGTTCACGTTAGTGACCAGTGTACAGATATAGATTCAATGATGAAGAAAGAAGGCCTCATTAAATGCACTGTCCTACCACCGCAAGGGCTCTACCATCCCGTTTTACCTTTCAGGTGGAATGGTAGGCTCTTGTTTCCCCTTTGCCGCGCCTGTGTTATGACTGTCGAACAAGGTAGCTGCAAACATGCGAAAGAGGAAGAGAGAGTGCTCACTGGTACATGGGTAGTTGATGAAGTGAGACTAGCTGTAAATAAGGGCTATAGGGTGTTGGCAATCCACGAATTTCTCGAATACGATGTCACGCAATACTCGCGTGAAACTCGTGAGGGAGGGTTATTCGTGGATTACATCAACCTTTTCCTCCAGATTAAGACAGAATCCAGCGGATACCCTGCTTGGGTGAAAACAGAGGCCCAGAAACAAGAATATATCGATTTGTTTTACGAACACGAAGGTGTTAAGTTAGACCCCAAACAAATCGTGAAGAACGCTGGAAAAAGGACCATTAGTAAGCTTTGTTTGAATTCCTTCTGGGGAAAGCTCGTCCAGAGGTCTAACCTGGGTAAAACAAAGCTTATTACAGAGCCTAAAGAGCTGTATAGGTTCCTCACGACACCCGGAATTGAAATTCAGAGACTACTTTTTGCAAATGATGAAGTCGTGTGGATTAATTGGATCCCTATAGAGGAGGAACAGGATTCTCTTCCTCATACTAGTGTCGTTCACGGTGCTTATGTGACAACGGGAGGTAGAATAAACCTCTACGGCTACCTGGACAAGCTAGATCGTCGAGCCATCTACTGTGACACGGACAGTGTGATTTATACACAGACGCCTGACGACGCTAAAAGGTACACTGTGCCTTTAGGTGACTATTTAGGCGACATGACCAGCGAACTCACAGACTACGGGGAGGACGCGTACATTTCGGAGTTTGCAAGCGGGGGTCCTAAGAACTATGGTTTTAGGGTTACCGTTCCTTCCATCAGCACCGCCGATACCTCTGTGTGTAAAATCAGAGGTATTACTCTTAATTATAAAACGTTGCAGGATGTCAACTTCGACGCCATTAAAACCATGGTTTTAAATGGTGATCCTGCAGCAACTATCTCTGTGAGGACAGAGAGGAAAATTAAGAGAAAGCCTGGCCCACAGATCGTGTCTGAAGCCGAGAATAAGATATACCGACTCTGTTTTCGAAAAAGACGCAGAGTTAGCGGAGGGTTCGATTCCCTCCCGTTCGGGTATAAATAGAAACGAGATGAGAGCACCATCTCAGTATGGACTCGTCGTCGTCTCTGGAGTGTGCGTCAATTAGAAAATTATTGGATTTTAGAACGCTTATTCAACACACAGGTGAAGAGTTGGAGGTGTTGTCCCCTGAACTTTTAACGGCATGCGGAGCCGAGAGCATATATTTAGTGTATCATAAATTACCTGAAAGTGTGCAACGTAACGATCTTGTAAAAAAGTGTCTTAGATGCTTTAAACATTACCCTGATTCTCCTTACGATTGCTTGGATGGACCCTCACCTATGATTAAACATTGTTATGGTTGTAATAAAATTTGACCATCCCTTTTCTTTGATTGTATCAGGTCCGTCATTCTCAGGGAAGACAACTTTCTGTGTAAAACTTATTAATAATTTACACCAATTGTGTAACGTGAGCAAATACGAAAGTATTCTGTGGTACTTTAGTGAAAGTAACGCTGTCCCTCCCCAGACAAAATTCAATACTACCGTGACATACCACGAAGGTCTTCCTGACTTTAAACAAGAACAATGTACTAAACCCAGACTCGTTATTCTAGACGACTTACTGGACAAAGCGTATTCGACAGAAGTGAGTTCTATATTTACAAAAGGTTGCCATCATAGAAACATTTCGGTTATTCTCATAACACAAAACCTGTTCCATCAGTCTGCTCACAGCAGAGACATCTCTTTGAACACAAAGTATATGGTTTTGTTTAGAAACCTGAGAGATAAAAATCAAATTACTTTTCTAGCAAGACAAGTGTATCCTGAAGATTGGAGGTCTTTCTATAAAGCTTTCCAAGACGCAACAAGAAAACCTCACGGTTATTTACTAATAGACTTTTGTCAAAGAACAAACGATTTACTTAGATTTAGAACTAAAATATTTCCCTCGGAGGTTACAAAGGTTTACGTCCCTGTAAAGGATGAAAAGGATAAAATCCAATTACCATATGTTACAAGTTCTTAAAAAGGCAACTCCCAAGGTACGAAACGTTATTCTAAAAAGTGCAAACAAAAACCTGATACTTGCTATTATAGACTGTGTTCTTAATGTTTTGAACGGTCAGTGTAAATTATCTTCGTGTTCTAAACGTAAGCTGTTTAAACATAAACATTCCTTAAGACATCTTCTAGATAGGAACGTATCCTTGTCTGAGAAAAAGAAAACTTTGGTACAGAAAAGAGGATTTTTAATTCCTCTCTTGTCCTCCGTGTTATCCGTCTTGGGATCTTTAACATAATGTTACAGAAAATGTTTCTGGTTAGTGCTAAAGAGTACAAGCGTTTAAAACGTTGTGTCGAGGGTTCAAACCCGGCAGTTGATGTTACGGATCCGTACAAAGAGTTGGCTAAAATACGCGAGAGTGAGGATCCTATATTCAAGAGAAAACAGAACAGAATACTTGAACAGGAAGTAGCTGAATCGAGGAAAAGAGTTAGAGATTTATCACCCGAGAAAAAACCCATCTCCGAGGACGAAGCTAAACGTAACGTTATAGGTGATGTAGCAGGTAAATATTTATCGGCTTATGTAACATCGCCAAAGATTGTAGACACACAGTTTGGAATCTATAAAAAGAAAGAGACGGGAGAGTACATGATAGGTAATTTTAAAATTCAATTGTCAAACAATAGTTTGATCATTAACGGTATAAAATACGATGCGAGTGCAGGTTTATGGGAGTTGCTTACTAGGAAGAAGGTGGATATGAATCTTGTTACGCAGGAAGACCTGGACACGTACAAAGACATTTTAACTAGGACCGAAGGACATAAGAGCGATATTAAAACCGCTAGAACAGTTAAATACAAACAAGTCATTGCAAAATTGTTTCCAACGAGAGAGCTTAGGTGGAGTACCTATAAACAACGGAGATGATGAAGGAAACATTACACAAGTTGTATTACGATCCCGAAGCAGCAACGGGATTTTCCACTGTTAGTAAACTTTCACAAGCTTCTAGCATTACAGATAAAAATATCGAGCAATGGTTAGTTGAGCAGGATGTTTACTCCTTACATAAACCAATCAGGAGAAAGTTTCCTAGGAATCCGTATTCTGTAAATAACCTTTACGACGTGTTTGAACTTGATCTAGCCGATGTACAGAGTATTGCAAAACATAATGACAACGCAAGATATTTACTTGTTGTTATCGATGTGTTTTCCAAATACGTATGGGTTGTACCTTTAAAATCTAAAAGAGGTAAGGATGTGACAGACGGATTTAAACAGGTGTTGGAGAAGTCCGCTAGGAATCCTGTCGCTGTAAGAACCGATAGGGGTAAAGAATTTCTAAACAAATCTTTTCAAGACTTGTTAAGGAAAGAGAATATCGAGTTTCAAGTGTGTAGGAATCCCGATGTTAAATGTTCCGTCGTGGAAAGGTTTAATAGGACCCTAAAAACTAAAATGTACAAATATTTTACTTTCAAGAACAGTTACAAGTATCTCGACGTGTTGGATAAGTTTGTGAAGGGATATAACGATAGCGTACACAATACAACAGGAATGGCCCCTAATATGGTTAGCGATAAAGATGTTTTGAAAATATGGCGACGTATGGCAAAGAAACAGATTCGTGTGAAACCGAGACCTGTAAAGTTTTCGGTAGGGCAAACGGTAAGAATAGGTAGAGAGAAAATGAAATTCGCTAAAGGTTTCGAGCAAAACTATTCTACAGAAATATTCAGAATCGTCAAGGTCATTAAACATTCTCCTCAATCTGTATATGAACTAGAAGATCTCAAGGGCAGTCCTATTTTCGGACAGTTTTACAGTTATGAGCTCACACCAGTAACTATTGGGAAAGACACTGTTTACAAGATAGATAAAATTCTACGCAGTCGTAAAGTAAGGGGTAGTACCGAACATCTCGTTCGCTGGAGAGGTTACGGTCCTGAGTTTGATTCCTGGGTTAAAGCTAAGGATTTAGCGTAATGGGAGAAGAATTTTACGTTACTTTCCTGAGCGATGCATCGTACAAATCATTTCCTAGTAACACCCTTGCTAGTTTCCAGGTGCAGTTGGCACAGAGCATAAAGCTGGAGAGGAATCATTGGGATGTGGGCTTGTGCGAAATTAGTTACTCTCAAGGGAATGTATCGGAAACGAAAGCTTCGACACCAAATGAAACATCGGAATCGAAATCTGTGAAAACAAATCTAAATAGGAAAGAACTTGTTTTTATATACTGTAATATAATAAAACCGCAACTTGTAGGAGATGCGTACGTTAAATGTCTTAGAATTATTCAGTTTCCTTTAAATACAGCAACTCATGTCTTTCCTGAAGTTTATTATGTTCCTGTCGAATCTTCCGAATTTCAGGTGATAGGTATAGAAATGACAACAAAACTAGGAGAACTAGCTAACATAACGGATAGCACTAAACCTACGATGCTCGTTTTACATTTTAAAAAGAGAAGGCAGATGGTGTTATGAATTAGTTTGCGATGGACCACCTTACAGCATACTACGTGAATCAGTCGGGAGGGCGTCTAGGCAATGTTGGTCCATTCTACAACGGCAGCCCCTATGTTCAACAAGGTA
Source organism: Ectobius pallidus (assembly GCA_964059195.1). Lineage (NCBI taxonomy): Eukaryota > Metazoa > Arthropoda > Insecta > Blattodea > Ectobiidae > Ectobius > Ectobius pallidus. The sequence goes on from CAXKWD010000001.1 coordinate 81,423,668, forward strand.
GTGGAATAGGTAGTTTCTTGGGAGGATTATTTAGAATGATAAAACCAATTCTCTTTTCGGGTGCTAAAGCGGTAGGTCGTGAAACTCTTTCGGCAGGAGCAAATATTTTAACCGATATAGCTAGTAGAAAGGAAGGTGATAAGGTAAAAGATATTATTGCTAATAGAGTAAACGAATCAACTCAGAAACTCGTGAATAAAATGAAGGGTAGGGGTAGAAAGAGAAAGAGGGCGTCTCCTAAGATGCGAGATATATTTAGCGATGTAAAGAGGAGAAAGTAGTCAGTCGTGTAAAGATGTTTGCCGTGACAAAGTCAGAGTTCGACCTTTTCGAGAGGAGCCCTATTCAAACATCGGTGGTGGGAAATGTTACTACATTATGCAAAGCCATTACTCCGGTGGAACAGAGCGTTCTCGAATTCGTGGTTGCTGCAGACAGCGAACATTATACAGATTTAAATGTACAACTCATGGTGGAGGGAAAATTCGTTAAAAGCGACGGGGCAGATATAGGTGATGGGGATATGGTTACAGGAGTAAACAACTTGCTTCATTCACTTTTCAGTCATCTCAGCGTTTCCTTGAACGGGACATCAATCACCCCTTCGGAGGACTTGTACAATTACAGGTCTTACCTTGAAACATTGTTTGCATACGGTGAGGATGCTTCTAAAACTCATCTGACAAACGGTTTCTGGTATGCCGATAAAGCTATCGAAGGTTTGACAGAACCTAAAGAATTGGCGGCATTAAACGGAACGTTGGGACCTAATGTTAAAAACGACGGTTGGACCGAAAGGTACAACAAGTCTAAGAATTCTAAAGTATTAGTCATGATAGGTAAACTACACGGTGATATTTTCAATCTGTCTAAACTTTTACTGCCTGGAGTAAACATGCATATAAGACTTACGAAAGAAAAGAGAGAGTTTTATCTCTTGGGTGAAAACGACAATTCAAAAGTCTTCTTTAAGTTTCTCGATGCAGGTCTGTACGTGAGGAAAATTAAAGCTTCGCCCAGCATTCTACTAGCACACATCAAAACTCTAGAGAAAGGTCATAATGCTCACTATCCTATCACAAGAGTGGATTTGAAAACATTTACGTTTAGTTCAGGAGCAAGCTCCATTTCTATAGATAATGCATACATTGGTACTCTACCTAAGCGTCTTCTCTTCTCCATGGTGAAAAATTCTTCTTTCTCCGGCACAGTGGAGTCCAATCCCTACGAGTTTCGACATTTTGCTTTGAGTTCTTTTGCTTTGTACGTTAATGGACAACAGATTCCATCAGAAGGATTACACATTTCCACAGATCATGAGAAGACTACTACTCTAGCTTACGATACACTTTTTAAAGGTTCGGGGATCCATCATAGCAATAGCGGGATGCTAATCACTCACGACATGTATATAAATGGGTATTTCACACTGATGTATGATCTTACGCCTGATGTTTCGGCATCGCATGGTCATAGAAGTTTGCCCTGTAGTGGAAACATTAGAATAGAAGCAAAGTTCGATAAGGCTTTAGAACAAGCCATCACTTGTATCCTCTACTCCGAATACGATAACTCTATCGAGATCACTAAAGATAGAAGAGTGATTACAGATTTTTAGAATAATGAATAGTAAGCAAATAAACTATGCTTTACGTCACGTAGAAACATTCGGTGGGGTTTACCCTAGCGATATGTTACCATCTGTTGTAACGCATAAACCTAAGATTTATGTCATTAACTTTGATCCTCATTCTTCACCTGGTTCTCATTGGGTTGCCGTGCTTTTCAAAAATCAGAATTTTGCCTATTACTTTGATTCTTTTGGCCTACCACCCATCATTCCCGGGATAACAAAATTTATAAAACAAAACTCTATACAATGGCTGTACAACACTCAAAGACTCCAGGGACCGACAACGGCAGTATGTGGACATTATGCCTGTTTGTTCACATACTTCATGAATAATGGATGGACGATGCAGGAGTATGTAAACATGTTTACTACGTCTCCAGACATAGAGGTCGTCCGCATCTTCCACAAATTCCTTGGAACTCTCTGTGGAACGAGGAAGGTTGGAGGTCAGAGATGTTTTCCAGGACATGTGCATTGTAAGTATTTATCTACATGGATTTATTGTTACCTTAGAAAAGTAGGTTGCGCTCAAGTTAAAACTTTTACTTTCTGATTTCAGAACGAAAAGATATAAAACAGCTCGATTTCATCGGACTAGCTCAGTTTCGTTGCAGTGTCTGGAACGAGAGGTCCTCCTAGTTCTATCGTGATGTCTTCATCATCAGAGACTGCTACTACTAGCAAGAGCAAAACCAGCAAATGTAAAAAGGTATGTATATTCATTACTCATATGCTTGTATTGTATTGTTTGTTTGTTTATTTGATTGTTTTGTTTTCAGGTTTCATCATCAGGCCCTGTATAAAATTAGATTTCTTACGGGTATTGTTTTATGTGTTTCAGGTTTCGTCATCAGGATCTGTAAAGAAACAGAAGAAGATGATGATCGACAAGGTTGTGAAGGAAGCTGTGTCGGCAACACTCCCAAGAGTTGCTCCTACAGTGCTAGCCCGCAGAACCTACTTCCTCAACAACAGAAAGGACCGATACATCAGTTTTGGATTCTACTCCATTGTGAATTACACTGGATGTGCGGAGATTGGAACTTCTAAAGGTGCTTGTGTTATTTTGTCGCCCTACCTCCTCTCTTCGTTCTTGTTACATTTACCTAAAATGTGTGAAAATATGTGTTATTCTAAACCTTATCTGTTTAAAGAAGACTCTTTCAAATTACAGACACGTAAAGACTTGAAAGAATGTGTGATGCAATACGATAGTGCTCGTATTGTATTACGTAATGATGACATTACTTACCTCGTTATGAATTCTATCATAATAAATGACATTATGAATAAGTTTGTACTATTGCAAAGCGAAGTGTTTAACTATATAAACAACAAACAAAGTGTTCCTACAAGTTGTGAAATTCTGTCTTTATTAGACATGGTTACCGATGAAATAAATCATCCAACTCTATTACTCTGAAGCCATTTGTATATACACTTTATTTCATAGGAGCATGACAACCTTATTGACAATAATAATAATAATAATAATAATAATAATAATAATAATAATAATAATAATGATAAGGTTGTGACGTTCTGAAATGAAACTATAACCTTAACCATTTCCTATTCCTGACATAGTCATTTTCACTTATTCGATAGTAATAGTAACAGTGTTCATCTGGAAGAAGAAAGGATGCTGAAAGGAAGAAGAATTGATTATGTAAGTATAAACCTATTTTATCTTTTCATAACTAGGGGAGAGGTGGGAAATAATATGGTATTCATGCGTCCTTGCGCCATGTTGTACTATCTAGCCATAAGGCCTAAGGGTAACAGGGAATAAACGAGGGACAATACATATGTTATCATTACGATGTAACTAAATGATCTGGATAACATAGGAACGTGTTTCTTAGACCGTATTTGCATAATAACCTACGTCATGGAGCAAAGGACCTAAGTATGCGTAGGGGGGCGGCCGTAGGTATGAACCAGGGAATACCATAACGCATAAGAGCGTATCCCTATGTTTGAAAAATTCCCATGACATCATAGAGCAAAGGACCTAAGTGGGCGTCGGGGGGGGGCGGCGTCGGTTTTGTTTTGGGGCCTAACTCTTTAAAGGGGCGTGGGGGCGGGTTGGGACTAGCATAGGACGAAAGGGCACATCGAGCGCTTTCATACGATACCCATGACGTCATGGCGTCGCCGGTACAAAGGGCACAACTCAGGCGTCGGGGGCGGCGTCGGTCGGCGGCCATTTTAGTTTATACGCGGTCTATAACTACTCACACTCTTTCACGGCCTCTTATCTATATTAGTAAAAGGAAGTGTCTGTCCACGATGCCCAGCGAAATCTACTCAACGCAGAGATCTGAAATTTTATACATAGGCGGACCTCGAAGCCGGATTTTTAATTTTCGTTTTCGTTCGTGAGTTATGAGCAGGCTTTAAAACTTAGTGCCCGAACCCACAGAGGGAGTTGATTCCGGTTACCAATAACCTGAGTATAGGGGGTGGAGAGTGATTGCGTAGGCTGGATAGTAGTACCGAAAAGTGAATTCGCTCGTAATACGGTCAAATACTCTCAATAAGTAATACCGTCCACTCCCTGTCTTTTTCCGGGACACGCTACTACTAGCGCCGCCAGTGAGCAGGAATGGGCAGTTACTCGTCAGCTGATATAGTTAACGTTTGTCTGTTATGTTTTGTGTACGAAAATATAATATAAATTCTAGTAAAACAGGGTGCCCACGGGGGGGTGGGTTAAGACGCAGACTGCGTCATTGAAATTTCTTGGGGGGGGGGGGAATATTATCGTGTTATGAATTTTCTGGCCGGGGGTTGAAAATTGTTGCAAAATTAGAGTTTTATATGTTAAAAATAAAAACGGTCAAGTTCTATAACTTCAAAAGGTCTCTTTTAATTCTTTATAAAGATAAAGATGAAGAATTTTGACAGCTATGGGCGCCCATACCCGGGGGGGGGGCGCAAGGAAAAAAAATGTATATTATTAATTATTATAGTCAGGTGTTTTTCTTTTAATACAATTATTTGAATTGCAGAAGTTTTACCAAATCGACAACATGGAAGCAGAATCCACAGTGGATTAGGAAAGGGGGGTTCAGACCCCCAAGAGTCAAAACCTAAAATTCTATATTTGTATTTAAAAAATATATTTATTTAATTAAACAAGATTCGTTGGTGTGTCAAATATGATATAGCAGTTATTTTCTTTTCATAACATAATGAGTAGGCCTATTATGTCCACTGTTCCATGTGCTATTTAACTTTTCTTATAAATAGTAATAAGTATTATAATTTAGGTAACAATTTCATGTTTAAGTTGCCATGTCTTAGAGTATAGTAAACAAATTTGCTAACTAGTTTTTCAGTGCTAAAATAGCTTAAAATATGATTTTCATTAGTTCAACATTTAAAAATTTCCCGGGGGTGGACACCCGACTTAGGTAACATTTTCTTGTTTACATTGGCATGTCTTAGAGTATGGTAAACAAATTTCCTAACTAGTTTTTTAGTGCTAAAATAGCGTAAAATGTGATTTTCATTAATTCAATATTTAAAAAATTTCCGGGGCTGGACCCCCCCCACCTAGGTAATGATTTCTTATGTACATTGAAATGTCTTAGAGTATGGTAAACAAATTTCATAACTAGTTTTCAGTGCTAAAATAGCGTAAAATGTGATTTTCATTAGTTCAATATTTAAAAATTTCCCGGGGTGGACATCCGACTTAGGTAACATTTTCTTGTTTACATTGGCATGTCTTAGAGTATGGTAAAAAAATTTCTTAACTAGGTTTTTAGTTCATTCTAGTGTCCGACTTTAGCGTCAGAAGTTTACTACTTGGTAAAATAAAGTGCGTTAAGAAAGTGTTTTTATTCAAATAGTTTTTTAGTGCTAAAATAGCGTAAAATGTGATTTTCATTAGTTCAATATATAAACATTTTCTGGGATGGACCCCCGACCCCTTTTTTGGGGGGTATTCCAACCCCCCCGGCACTTCCGACCCTCCCCGCAATTATTTTCTGGCTACTTATTATATTATTAATATAAAATACAAAGTGGCCCAAGAAGTTAAAGCGACAAAAAATAAATTAATTAAACAAATTGCCCCCCCCTAGAAAATATCATATGGGCGCCTTTGTCGACAGGCAATTGGGTGGGGGGTGAGCAATGAAGTTTTGGGGAGTGGGCACCCCTGAGTAAAATAATAAATACAACATAGGCCTAAAGAAAATGTTCGGTTATGTAGGTGGCATGATATGTGCCGTCTATGGTTGTAATAATTATTTTGAGAGTGAAATAAGTAAAATCGTTAATTAGAGTGTGTACAAGACTGATTCATACAGATGTTCATTGGCTTACCAACCGAATTGTTTTACATGTAAAAATTTCAAATAAAAAAAAAAGTATATATTGTACAAAGTATCTTGCAAATCGTATGAATTAAAATTTAAAGCTGATTATCACGAAAATGTATTAAAGTGAAACAATTAGTTTTGATACTTATTAAAAAAAAGTGTGTGTGGAACGCCATGCGGCAGAAGTGGAACTTTTTTTTATTTTTTCAATTTTGGATTAGTGGATTTTTCAAATTTTGGATTGTTGGACTTTTTAATATTGGGTTTTTGGACTCTTTAGATTTTGGATTTTTTAAATTTCTGATCTTTTAATTCTTTAATTTTGGATTTTTAAATTTCTTTACATTTTGGATCATTGAATTTTTTTAGTTTTGTATTTTTTAATTTTTTATATTTTATTTTGGATTTTTTAATTTCAATATTTTAGAATTTTAGAATTTTGGATAGTTATGTTTTAAATTTTGGATATTAAGATTTTTTAATTTTTTATTTTTTAAATTTTGGACTTATTAATTTTGGTTCTTTGAATTTTTTTATTTTGAAATTTTAGATTATTTAAATGTTGGATCTTTGATTTTTTATTTTTGGAAAATTTTAATTTTGGATTTTTTAACTTTTTAAATTTTGGATTTTTTATTTTTTGGACTTTTTCAGTTTTGGATAAGCCTAATCATTGAGTTGATTGTTTTTTGTGCAGTCCGTTCCGTCACACCTCACTAATTTCGTGACGATTTTGAGGGTTACACAAGCTCTCGATTTACCCCTACCGCGGCTAAAGAAGTTTTATTTAAAAAATTAGCGTTATCGTCATTTAATTAAGTTAGTTTAGCGGTAGTGTAAATTATGTTATTTCCCGACCTAATTCCTGCATTATCAAGCACAAAAATAAGTTACTGTGTCATCAGGACTTTGAAAAACAAATTTATTTCTGCAGTTATATAGGTTCATTAAGTAGCTTCTGAGACTGCTGCCCATTCCTACTCAACAGATGGCACCTCTGTGCTAGTGGACATTTTGAACAAAGGGAATAGAGTAGAGTGGGCGGTATTCTTATTGAGAGTATTTGATACGGTGCCTCTCAAATTGGTCAACAGAGTACCTTGTCATTGTGCGTGTTTAAATTTATAATACGTGTTCGGCATGCCGAAAGTAAAGTGTTCTAATACGCAAACATATATTGAAACATTTGGGAGGGACTATTATACACAAACAGGAGAAAGTATTGTTTTGCATGCTTGTAATGTGAGTTCAGATAATGAGAAGTTATTTTGTGGTCTTCCTATATCTGTATTGCGGTTTGTTTACTATCACGTGAACTATGGTAGCTAGGGCATACGCCGAGCAAAGTCTGTACAGTACGGTTGCTGTTAACATATTCGATCGGGCACTGAGTTTTAAAGCCTGGTTATGAGTGAAAAATGAGCAAAAAACGTGCATTTTTTGCGTTTTCGAAGCATCAGTTTCAGTAATAGATTTCAATATCAAATCACTTACAGTTGGCTTTGGCTATTTTTGTCATTATACCTCATACCTTGGAAATAAAAGCAACGCGATCGCTTGATTTTGTTAGTCCATCCTAGACGATTCATTTGTTTAGACAGAGTGTCAAGGCCCACAGACATATGACATATTCAACCTACACGGAAGAAGGATAATCAACCCTAAATATGGTCAAACATTGTTCGATTTGAACGAAACTCACTATACAGCGGTTTTCTGGGCCAAGGCACTCGAATCTGAGGTCGCTTTTACCAGGGGACGCTACCTAATCGTGGAATGCACTCCACGTGATTTATGTGTTAATAAATATAATGATTTAACTACTATGCTCTTAATTTGTAGTTTTTAATTTTTGAAATAATTATCGCGAGGGAAGCCGCGGGCACATGCTATCTTATAATAATAAAAGGACGTGTTTTTCTGTCTGTCCGCGATGCCCATCGAAATCTATTGAACGTAGAGATCTGAAATTTTAAAGATAGATGGACTGAAAGGTGGGCGAATGCACCTCGAAGCCGAATTTTTAATTTTAGCTTTCGTTCGCAAGTTATGAGTGAAAAACTGGCAGAAAATGTGATTTAGCGCTGTCGAAGCATCAGATTTCAGTAATACATTTCAATGTCAAATCAATTGCAGTTGGCTTTGGCTATTTTTGTCATACCGTGGAAATAAAAGCATCGCGATCGCTTGAATGTTGTAAGCCCACGCTGGTCGATTCATTTGTTTAGAATGTCAAGGCCCGTAGACATATGAAATTTTCAACCTACACGGAAGAGGGATAATCAACATAGACCTAAATGTGGTTAAACATCGTTCGATTTGGACGAAACTCACTATACAGGGATTTTCTGGGCCAAGGAACTCGAATCTGAGAACGCTTTTACCAGGCGACGCTATCTAATCGTGGTATGTAATTCCTGAGATATCGCCTCTCAAAGTTACAGAATTTCTGTATCTTGAAGATGGTGGTAGTTGGGTGATTTCCAATGCCCGATAATATATCTGTGCTTGAATACCATTCGTTTAAAAAAATGAAGCAAATTGGCCAAGAATTTTCTAATTCATTTAATACGGTAATAGAGATGTGTAAACATAGTACTATAGCACTCCATTGTACTAGTCTTGTGCTTAGTAAATTTGGATTTCACGAGGGCTTTGGAAAATAGGTCAAATCGCAATTTATCTAAAGTATCTCCTGCCCTACCTCCGTAGAGGGTTGTTAAAAATTGTAGGCCAGCTTCGGCAATAGCTTCAGCTTGAGTGTCATGTTCGAAGAAAGGTTTTATTTCTTCGAGAAGACATATTTTCGACCAACAGCTTGACCACCTTCTTCTTGCCCTGCCTGAAGAGTGCCGAAGTTGTGTCACATCCACTTATGGCGTGAAGAAATATGAGTGGCCTTCTGATGATGTCTGCCAGTTCGAAGCTGTTGGGACCAAATACTTTTGTTGGGGTCGTTCCTCTTCCAGGTTTAAAAAAATATATTTTTGCTGATGGTGTGGCTAGGGCATTTAGCATGATGAGGAGGTCTGTATCTTCACCAACTACCACAACCTTCTCATGATCCTGTGATACCTCAAGAGCCGTGGCAACAATCAGGTGGTCTGCGTCTTCATCAGCTTGCTTGACTGAGAAGCCTTCACCTTCAAGTCTTTCAGTAAGTAAGCTAATAAGACATGCTTTATTTCTGTCGTTGGAAAGGAATTGCTCCTGAGTCATGGTCACCACCATTAACTCGGTAAAGATGACCTCAGGAGTAGTATGTCTTTTGCTTCGGCGGAGGCGCTCAGCAGATTTAATGCTCTTGGTTGGCAGGTCTTCTGGGTAGCCATCGAACACCACACTTGTCGCACTTCGGTTGTAGTGTCTTTTTAAGTAGTCAGCGTATCTGGTTAGGATTAAGTGGAATGTTTCACCATTCTTCCACACAACCCGGTGGAGGAGAAATCCACCATCGATAACAAAAGCTGCTCCTTCCAGGTTTACCTCATTCAGTGGTGTGAAGAAGTCATATAACACTGACTTGGGAGTCTTCCTCATTCCAACTGCATCGAACAGAGAGAGGGGATAGGGTGCCAGAATTCTTTAAGCTGTTCGTCGGATTTCTTGAGGAGTGCTGTCCGATGGAATATGGTTTCAGGGTTCACTGGTACATTCTCCCCATGAATGGTAACTTTACACTTGAATCCTTGTATATTCATTACTCTATTTGTTCGGACGCTGGGAAGTTAAGGGTTACATAACAATCAATGTGAGTTGATCAAACTTTAGTATAACTTAGAACTTTACGGAAACGGATGGTCCGATAAATTCACTTTTAATCTCATCGAACGCAGAATTTATTCCTTTATTACTTTTGTATGGACCACTTTATTGATAGATGGGTTAAGTTAGATGATATTACCAAAAAGCAGAACTTAAAACGTAATTTTTTCATAAATATGTAAAATTTGTCCAACTTTGATGAGCAGTGTTATGGGAACGGGTTGTCCAAATAATATGCGTTTAGTCTCATTCAATGCAGAATGTAATGCCCTACAACTTTTCATACCACCATGTTTTCGATATCGTGAGTCCTTTAGGAGATATAACCGTAAAACCGAAAAACTACCCCTTTGGGGGCCACATTTTACCCCCACCACTTTAGCACAACTCCGCCGAGGGGGAAAACCTAGGATAGTCATATTGGGCAACAAATGAAGGCATTAAAACAATAAAACCTTTAGTAGCAATTATTTCCGATTCGTTTAATTTTTTAGTTTTACGCTACTGGACTATACTGTGAATGTAAGATATTGTGTGAGGAAGAAATAAGTAATCAGTGAAAAACAAAATTACATAACATTGAGTGGGGCCATTGCAGATAGTACCACATTTCTGTTCAAATTGAACCAATGTTGCTCTCTACAAAGATCAGAAAAGCCTGAAATATGGTTTCAACAAATTTTCTGATAAATCCCATAGATTGCACAGTTATCAGGATGTTTGATCTTGCCCCAAGCATTTTCAGATTTTCCAGGCAGCAAGTCAGTGATGATAAGCATCTGAGTATATAGGTGGAACGTGGCATGTAGAAAGCAATTACAGTTCAATCATGATTCTGAAATCTCATCAACAGATAAAGATTTGGATTTTGATTTGCATGTGGACTGGCATTGTTTTGTACTAAATGCATGTTGACTTAATTGGTTAGGTTATGATTCATTTTAGTTTTCATCACCGCCGTCTCGAGAATTACACTGCCTGTCCTATGCTTTATTTTAACATGGAGTTTAGAGAATTGCTCAATTGCCTAAATTCTCCAGTAGAGGCGACACAGTTCACACCCAGATTGCAGCAATCACCGCCACCTATACAACCGCCGTCTCGAGAACATACGAGTAATAGAGTCTAGAAGGCAGTGCCCTATACATTACCGTATTGCTTCTATGCGTTTGCTGCGTCAAAATAAGCATTAAACAGACACAGAAACTTGTGTTATTTGTTTAGAACATAATATTATTCCAGTATATGACACTTACCTTGAAATGGAATTTTGGAGCGATAATTAAAATAAATATAAATTAATTAGACGTATTGATAGTAAATTTTATAATTATTATTTTAAAAAAATTTTATTCAAGCAATTAAGTGCCGGTACCTAGAATAATACAAGTTTAAACATTCAGTTTATGTTATATTACGAGACGGCGGTGACAGCACTACATAATCAACAATGTCGTAGCAAAAAACAAGAAGCAATCTGGGTGTGAAAGGTGCTGCCATCTGTAATGTCGTAGAGGTACGCAAAATTAGCCGTATAGGACAGGCAGTGTATACACGAGTAATACAGTTTAGAAGGCAGTGGTTTTCATATAGGCCTACCAATATGAAACTAATAAGCAACTATGCCTGAACTTAAATTTTATGTATAGATTCCTACTATTTTCAAATTCAAATAAATGCTTGCTATATTATGAACATTCTGCAGTTAACCAAAATTGATGCAGTTGGCTAATACCAAACATAGGCTTTTTAAAAAAACAAGCGTGTTTTATACGTATTATAACGGTACTATCACAGTATAAGTATTAATACAGTACAGAAACTCAGTCCGTTTTTCTGCCAGACGAGCATGCGCGCGCATTTACTAGCGATCGTAGCGGCCATAAAGTAAGACTACAGAAACTACTCCGAGAAGTATGTAAATAAATAGGAGTGTTGTATTTATTAGAACACGCGATATTCGAAAGGACCTTATTATTCTGCCGTAAATTTCAGACAAAATCCTGAATTGCATTTCTTAACTTTCTTGAAACATACAGAAAGGTAAGAACGAAAATAAGTAATATTTATTGTAGGCCTACTGGCTTACTCGTGATTCTGGTGCGGTTATGTTTCAAGTTACTTTAACGTAATATTTTTATATTTTATTCTGTTGTAATGATTTCTGGTGTATAAAATAGGTCATTAATGGTCGACAAGAAAACCTAGTAACAAAATATGTAAAATATTTGAGTGAAAATTACCGTCTATGCTTGACACACGCCGAAAACAGACAGTTTATGAATTCCTATAAAAACTCGTTAATTAAAACTGCTGTACTGACGGTGTCTTCAATTCCAAATGCTCCAGAATTTTTTGTTTTGTTTAATGGAGTCCATCCTGCAGTAATTGATGCTACATAGACCTACAGTAAATTGAAGTCGTATATTGCCATATAAGGCAAAGAATCAAAATACACTGTCAACATTGACGTGCAGGATGAACAACGTGACAGACCTATAATATAATTTACGTAATTAATACGTAGGCTATTTAATATCATAATTTGAATTATAAATTGTATTAAAGGGCAATGATTTTAAAGGAAAAGTACTAGGCCTAGATACAGTCCTTAACAGTAGCCTATTTAGGTAACTAGAATATAATACAGTATCTGTTTTATTATTTCTTAAATTTAAAATTAGATTTGCATTTCATAAAAATATTCTGTATTTTTCTCTTTTAACATAACATATTTTGCGATGTGTTTATGTATTTTCCCAAGTCATTTGATATGATGAGAATGTAGTTTGACTTAATCTCCGCATGGAGAGCTAGTGTCGCCCAGCCAACATGTTGTCATAGGACTTTTAACACACATCTTAACCGCCACTTTTTCTAAAATTGACTTTTTAACATGAAAAATCCCTTTAGGCAGGCCTACAGGCGGAGGTAGATTTCGAAGTGCTTTTGGTTTAATTTATTGTCGCTGCATAGCACTCTTTTTCTTTAGCCTTGGCATGGTAAACCTGCAGTAATAAGAACTGAATTCGGTAAAGAGGAAGAGCCTACAATCATTTGTTTTGACAACAAGAATAGGATATAATATTCTGGGAGGCCGTGCGCAAGATCAACAATGAATAAAATTAGCAAAGCCGCTAAACAAGACAAAATTATGATATTATAATAATTCTTTTAAGTGTTATTATTTTCAAACATTAAAATCTCGCGTCATATGAGAGCTATCAAGAAACTATTTATTGATTTGTAGAGTACTCATCAGGAGCTTTTCAACGATACCCCACAAGACGTGGTTTCAAAAGTTTCGAATTTTCATCCCCCAACCCCACCCCCACCCTCACTCGAACCCCCGAATTGTTGATGTCACTGTGAACTCCATAGGGAGTACTCTAATTTATTCAAACAAAGTTTCCTTCTATACTTCATAGGGGCCGAGATATAAATGTTTTAAAATTTCAACCCACTCCCCCGACCACCCCCTTGGGCCAATTTTGCCCATTAACGAACTTATCCGAACTATTGGGCCTAGAAATAACATAATAAAATTTGGTTCAAATATCTTCAAAATTACGGCCGCTATCGTGTAAAGATATATATATAAATATCACAAATTTTTTTTTTGAACGGGCGGTGGTTTCGTACTTAGGGGAGCATGAAACGTAAAGATATGAAAGAATTTTTCGAAAATCATAAAGTGGTATCCATTGCAATAGGTAGATTTTTCTTCGAAAATCTACCTAATAGAAAGAGGCAACTGAGTTTTACGTCCTGGCAAAAGATCTTGCACGAACTCCTTCTGTGGCGGGAGAAAAATGCTGGTGTATTTTATCTTAAGAACCAAATAATTATTTTAATGCCCGGCAAAACAGCTTAAAGAACGAGTTGTCCCCGCATTTTTATCGTAAGTGCCAGCCCAAAGTGGCGCATAAGATAAAATGTTTGGCTCTTAAGATAATTCTTTCGGGACTAATTCTGAACGTTGGCGCTTAAGATAATTTATTATTTTTATAATTAATGCTAATAGGGTGCTTAAAATCCCCTTGTTTCTGTCAAAATCAAGTCCCCACACCGCCAGCTGCGCAGACGGCGTGAAATGGCTCCAAATAGAAGAGGTCGCTCGCCGCCATCTTTTTGGCAAGAAATCATTTAGCAGACGACATACAGCTGTTAAACGTAATAGGAAACATAAACCCAAAGACGTTCTATCATAAACCAACTAGTATTTAATCTCATAAATAACGAAAAAATTAATAAAACATGAGTTGAGAGTAATATTATTATAAATAAATGTAAGAACTAAGCGTAATTACCTGCATTTATCGCATGTAGACGCAATAACAAGATCATAGGCCTATCTTGACATTCCCAGTAGTTTGTCAGTAATTTTCGTGAATAATATAAATTGCGTAGAGAACTTTGGACATAGCCATTCGGATTCATGAAATATGTGTTGATTAAGTGAATGAATGCAATTATAATTAAATAAAATGTAAAGAAATTAAATTAAAACCATATAATCTAATGCTCACCTATTGATTCATAGGCCTAAATAGAATTGATTTAGAGAGGTGATGTCGGACTATTTTCTTGTTCAATCTGAAACAATATAGGCCTATTAATATAACTTATTAATTAAAAATAATAGTCCTGACCATACGATCCAGTGCTCACCTATTGGTTCATAGGCCTAAATAAAATTGATTTAGGGAGGTGATGTCGGACTGTTTTCTTGTTCAATCTGAAATAATATATTAATTTATTAACTAAAAATAATAATCCTGAATATTCATAGGCCTATAGATAGTATTATAACAATGTTGAGTATGGATCCATTGAGATTTGGCAGTTTGTACTAGGCTATACAAGCAAACATATGCTATAAATTGCCAGTTGTTTGATATCTTTAAATAGACATATAATAGCATTTTAAAAGGCCGGTAAAATCCCAACTAAGGAGATCATTTTTTTAGAACCGAGATTCTCTTCATAAAACACTTAAATCACACGAATTTTGTTATAGATAGATGTGTGGAGAGGAGATGTTGTCTTGCCGAATGATTTGGTCCATCCCACCCGCCCTAATTGATACACTTTCTTTTATATCACGATCTAGCGAAAACTCTCTTCTTCTCCACCATTTTTCTGTCCTCGTCCTCCTGATTGGACGTTGGAGGTGTGACGTCATATTGCTAAACAGTGGATGAACAGTGTGACAAACCCACAAGCCACTAGCTGCTCGTAAAAAATGGTGGTTGTGCTATTCAGTATATTGCTCCTTAACTAACATATACGTTCCTAACCTAACAAAACATCGGAGGTATTCAGTATATTGCTCCTTAACTAACATAAACGTTCCTAACCTAACAAAACATCGGAAGTATTCAGTATATTGCTCCTTAACTAACATAAACGTTCCTAACCTAACAGTTGGTAACCGTGTATCGGTCATAAACAAAAGAATCACACAGTCCGTGGAAATGTGAAGATCGCGTGAAATGGTCTCCTTAGTTGGGATTACGCCTAAAAGGCCTATTACTGAAAGTATAACCGTGGTTACATTTGTAAGATGAGGAGGAAAATTAAACACAGAAGGAACTGCATCTGGTTTAAGATGCTTGTTGCCATTAGACTTCCAGAAACGACCTGAGCAGAATCTGTTGGGTTAAATTTCTCACGTCTTACAGCCAATAACCATTTCTTTAACAGTTCAGGATTTTGAAGAGGAAACCTAACATTATATTTTTCTGTTATTCCTAAGGACACATGGAACCCCAAACATTCCCTTACCAAATAAAAAAATTACAAACTGTTTCAATATTTTATAATAATCTCTGTCATTTTATGGAAAGTCATTAGTCATTGAAATATCAAATTTAAAATTATTGTTCACAACCTGTAGAATATAGTCCTATAATAGTACATCCCTTTGAAAAAAATAAAGTTTTGTTCCATTCCAAAATACAACGCCGCACCTAACCTATAATTATATTACTTACTAGTGAAAATAAATCCCGAATCCTTCTTACGATGATTAGTGCAGTTGTATGCAGCACAAGAATGTCCCATACTTTTAGTAATCCCAGGAACACTATAAAGCACACGGAAAGAATGAAACACAAAGCATAAAAATATAAATTCTAAGCAACCCACGTGTCCTACGATATTGGAATGTATCCGCATTATAACTCACTACACTTCATGTAATTATGAAATAGCACATGATAACAAAATAAACGCAAAAGCTGTAATTCTAAGCTTACATTTCGTTACTTTAATATACAACAAGTCTCTCTGTTTACATTCAGTAGTATGTCAGAAGGTTGACACATCCCCAAAAGATGGCGGATGCGCGAGTTGTTCAATTTTAGCCATTTCTGCGTCGCACATTGTAAGTCTAGGTATATATAGAACGTCTTTGGTCAAAATCAATCATATTAAGAATCAGTAATAATACTATACAGTAAATTAGGGTTATTTCTAAATATAACATTGACAGTGTGACGTAACAATGGTTTGGTTAGCTTTGCGGACCTCGCGCGCCTTCTGCATTCCATTTAGCATTATTTTTTAGTCGTGTGCGAGAAATTGACAGCTGCAGTTCATTTTGTTCCTGTATGTGATATTGTATTGCTTATTTGATTGAACATTACGTATTGTGCAAGGAAGAATGAACTTCAGTAGAGGAAGGCTACTAGTTTCTTTGTGTAGTGATGAAACGATAGAAGATAATGCAACCCGTACCAGTCTGCAGACATCTAATACACAAGGTGACTATTCGCTTACTTATTTCTTTAAACATGCATAGTTTTAATTCGATCCGAACTATGATAGGTCTACACTTAATTTTAAAAGTCTAATCATTTGAAACGGACCTCCGGCATGGTCTCGTGGTTAGAGTAGCTGGCTATATAGGCTATCCGCAGGGCCGGGTTATATCCCCAGTACCTCCTCGGATGTTTCTGAGTTATTGAGGTCTTGAACGGGGTGCACTCAGTCTCGTGGTACAAACTGAGGGGCTACTTGATTGAGAACTAGAAGTTCCTGTCACCATTATTAACGGCCGTGGGTGACCACATACCCCCAATCCTGTCATCTACCACAGGGGTCATCTATCGGATTGTAGGCCTAGTCCCTCCAGGGATGTAGTGCTTCGGAGTAAATAGTAAGTAATAGATTTGAAACAAATGTAATTCATTTTGGTTCACTCGCGTTTTTTTCTTCTCTTTTTAGGCGAGCTAGATGGTACAAATTCTGAAGGAATGGCAGATATGGTCAAACCAAATAATTTTAATGATAATAATAGTTCCACAAGCATTAGTGCTGCATCTAGCATCCCTTTCATTAAGCTTGTGGATTATGATTCTTCAGAAGAATCTGCTACATTCTCACCAAGAAAGAATTCGTGTAACATTAATTCTGGGGAACCGAGGTTTATTGATTACACTTCGGAGGAGGATCCATTTTTAGACTCCGGGGAATCATGGAAGCCAGAAGAGGCCATACTGGATGAATCCTCTTCAAGTGAAGAAGATCTAGATAGCAATGTGGTTGGTAAGGGAGGGCTCAGGAAAAAGAAAAAAGAAACTTCTAGACGAGTTAGGGCAAAAATCGATAGCTCTTCTGGATATAGCCGAAAAGTAAAAGCCGTCCATTGTGCTGTTAATAATTTTCCCAATATGTGTCACTTGAGGTTTACAGAAGATGAGCGAATAATGATTCATGAGGAATACTGGGGTTTGGGAAACAAACGGCGACAAAGAGACTGGCTTCTGTCTTGTATTAAAATCAAAAGTGTTGCCAGGAGTAGGAAACAGAACAGTAAACGCCATAAAACCTACGAGTATGTAATTCTCTTCAACGGTGTGTAAATAAATGTGTCAGCAATTTCTTCTAGCTACGCTAGATATTTCTCAAATGACTATTCGATATACACGAGACCATGCAAATGATTTGAAAATCGCCAAACCTGATGGCAGAGGCCGACATTCTCCAAAAAATAAAACTAAGGAGGAAGATGTTTGAAATTGTATCTCAATTCATACAAATGTTGCCAGCAGTACCATCGCACTATTGTAGAAATCAGTCGAGTAAAAAAATATCTCCCAACATGACTAAGGAATGTGGCGTACCTTTACAAGATTTGCAAGAAGCATTGCAATTCTCTTTCCCCCAGAAGGACACCTGTTAGCCTAAAAGTATTTCGTGGCATTTTCAAAACAAAATTTAACATAGGCTTTCATTTACCGAAGAAAGACAAGTGTTCCCAATGTGAAATGTTCAAAAACAAAGAGACAAGTTCCATTTCTGAAGAGGAACACGGACTACAAGACGTACATATCAAAGAAACAGATATGGTTAAAGACATTTTCTTGAAAAACCAGGAAAAGTCTAAAAGGGAATCAGAATTTGTTTGTGCTAGTTTCGACTTGCAAAAAGTATTGAACACTCCCCATGGCGACAGTATGTTGTTATACTATTCTCGCAAAGTGTACAATGAAACAGTGTACGAGAGTGGAAGCAGGAATGCTTTTTGTTATACTGTATATGGAGACAGTCTGTTGGTCTGAGAGGAAGCAATGAAATATGTACAATTATTTACAGATATTTGAAAATGGTAGATGAGAGGAAAGACGCCAGGGAAATATCTCTATATGCAGATAGTTGTACTGGTCAAAATAAGAACCGAGCAATGCTAAGCATGTTGTATTATTTTATACAGAAATCGGAATATATACAGTCCATAAAGATTAGTTTCTTCATTCCTGGGCATACGAGGGTTGGTCAATAAGTAAGGTCTCCAACACACTAGCCCAAGGTGGCAACGTCGGATGAGGGAATTGGCGCCACTGCCGTGTCCCGTTATCTCCCCTCTTTCAAACGAGCCATTGCTGCAGCCTCTGAACCTTTTAAAATAGTATCCTAACTACAGCTGTTTGAAATGGAACTCCCGATTTCCGTCCCCGCCAAGTGCGGCCTCCGCGAAGTCATACGGTTTCTTACTGAAAAGAAAAGTTCCGTCGATTGAAATTCACAGAACGCTTTGCGAAGTTTATGGAGAGGGATGTATGGACATAAAAATGTGCGTAAATGGGTTCGTGAGTTTAAACAGGGCCGGACAAATATTCAAGATGAAGAGCGAAGTGGAGAGGAACAATAGCCGTCACAGATGAGATGCAGGCAAAAGTTGATGCATTGGTGTGACAAGATCGACGCGTCACTACTCGTGAACTTTGTTTATTGCTTCTTGATATTTCTAAACGTTCCATACAGGATGTTCTGTAAATTTCAATCGGCGGAACTTTTTTTGCAGTAAGAAACCGTATGACTTGGCGGAGGCCGCACTTGGCGGGGACGGAAATTGGGAGATCCATTTCAAACGGCTGTAGTTATGATACTAAAAGGTTCAGAGGCTGCAGCAATGGCTCGTTTGAAAGAGGGGAGATAACGGGACACGACAGTGGCGCCAATTCTCTCGTCCGACGTTGCCAGCTTGGGTTAGAGTGTTGGAGACCTTACTTATTGACCAACCCTCGTACATATATGCCTGTCGATTCTGTACATGCAACAATCGAGCACTTCTTAAAGAATAGGACAGTATGGGCTCCTTCTGAATGGTCAACCTTAATAAGAAATGTGCGAAGTTCACCAAGGAACTATGAAGTTATAGAAATGGCTCATAGCGACTTCCTTGATTGGAAAGACTGTTCCTTAAAATTCATCCCTTCAAATGAAAGAACAGTGAAAGGAAATCCACTAAAAATTATGGACATCAAAACAGCTTTGGTTAAGAAAGGGACACATAACATTAAATTAAACTATTCCTATCAAACTGCTGAAGAAGATTACATTGACCTTGCCAATAGAAGGAGGGCGAGTATGGTAGAAATGAATTTGAACCCAGCTTAACAAAGTCCCTTACCAATTTCACCATTACTCTACAAGGACTTGAAACATCTATGCTCTAAAGGTACTATACCAAATAAATATCATGGATAACTCCTTTCATTGACCACCAAACACTCAGTTAGAGACTGTTTGCCAGAAACTGATGAGGACGAAAAAGAAATTTAAATAGAATTGTGATTAACTTAGTTCCGTATTCTAATTATATTCTTAACATACTGCATTCTATTTACAAGTTATATGTATTTTATAATTTTTTGCAACGAAAAACTTTTCATTAACCACAATTGAAGAATGTTAGCCAGTAACCGATGAGGAGGATAAATAAGTAACTTTAAATTGAATTTTGATTAATTTTTCTTTCAAACATAGTAATGTACTTTATTTCTTAATATTGTCTGTATTTTGTAGCTTCTTGTTTTAATGTTTTAGAATTTTTTTTTATTATTATAAGTTCAATCACATAAATGTGCATAGGCTAGTTATGTGAACACTATCATTAAAAACATACTCATTAGATATTAATACGTTACTAAGTCTTATTTTATCCCAGAAACTTAAAATTCCCTACCAAACATCCAAGGCTATTGAAACTCATGTAAATATTTCACTAAGTTGGAAAATAATACCCTTAAGAGTACTCCAGCAGAACATCTTAAGTACTAGCCTGAAGAAAACGATGCCCACCAGAACATCTCAAGTAACTGTAAGGTAACTTACACCAACAATGTGGTTACCGGCAAAACAACTTAAGAACCTTTTCGGCAAGTAATAATCAGTTTCAAGAAACAACGCTGATGTATATGTAACTGTGCTCCTCCCAGCTGCATACTGACAAAATTTTATTCAGTTTGGCTTAATTAATATTAAGCAAAACGTTTTTTGCTCCTCCTGAAAAAAAAATGTAAATAGCGCTTAAGATGTTCTGCCTTTCACCCATCGATATGTGATTTGCCAATTCCATTTAGGTATAAGTCTATACCTATACCTCCATTTATTATATAACACATCAATAAATCTTACTGAAAACCAGTTTTGTTCTACACATGATTTGAGAATTTGATCAAATCTTCAAATTGTTATTCCTCAAAAAGATGGTTGCCTATCTCCCAGTCCCCTGAAATAAATAACTATGTACAGCAGCCTGTACTTAATACTGCCTAAATAGAGTGGTGGCCGGTGACAAAAACATTGTGTGTGCTATAGTATGAACATGCAAAAAATAAAATGTCACATGTCATTCACCTATTTCGAAAAATGATGTCCATGCAATTCCATGTGTTCCATGTGTGTCCAAATTCGAAACGAAATCTATCAGTCCTAAGAAGATGCAAGGATTTTCAGATTGTTCGGTTTCGTCGTGACCTCTCAAAGCAAGTTCAAAAGCCCCACAGGACTTAATGCAATCAATAATTTTTTAAAGTATGTACCTTTTTTTTTCCACTTGTTGGTGTGTTTCAATTTTTCGTCGTGATATGTACCTGGCTTAACTGTGCTCCAGTATTCACACTTCCTAGAGAACTAATATTTAATACATTATGCATGTGCCAAATGTTATCTTTATGCTGCTTTGTCAACGTACTTCAAGGTGTCCTAAATCCGTTAATCCCGTTGTACTCCAGGAATCGGAATCACCAAGCAAGGAAAAGAGAAGAGAGCATTCCTAATTTCACAACCTCATATCCAACTGTTTTCATATACCGCCCTTTTCGCTTTTTGAATCATAATCAACTCGGGTGTTGACCTTCCTAATTGTTTTATCTCGATTTTTTCTTACTCCTAGAAAATAGATAAGTTATTAAACTATCTACTGTATTCATTCTTCACATTCACAGCAATAATTCTGAACATGAACACACACGCACCACGAAATATACTTAGTACTTGTTCCACTGTCGGTTCTGTCTGTCGCACTTTGCACAGAAACAGAATGCAGTTTGAGAATTAAGAGGGTGTCTGGTCACAATGTCCTGTCCCCCAGACATAAGATTGTACTAACTTACTCTTCGTCAGGCGCTTTAAATTCACTTTCCTCGGCGCTAAAAATTAATCCTTATACAGCAATTAAATAATATTTTTTTACAATAATTATGAGTAGTTTTCAGCATTCAGTTTCTTCTTTCCTAAGTAATTGTTAAAGTTTTCGCAATTCAACTCCACTGTATAATCTATGGAGGAAAATTTATCTTGGGCGGGAATGGGACCTGGATTTTAGCTTTGCGCGTATTTATGTATTTACATCATTAATATGTATTTATGTATTTATATGTACTCATTGAATTCAGCAAACAAATGTATGAGGCTAATATTAAGTATATATTTAGTTCTCAAAGCTAAGCTGTCTCATATTTTCATAAAATTTAATGTCAAGCCACGGATTTGAACTCTATTAAAACTGCACGTCAAGAAAAGCCGCCATCAATAAGATGTGTTAACAAGGACTGTCCCTATAGACTTGCAAAACAGCCTTCAAAATATCCACCCCCAACCATACCAAACAAGAGGTCGTCTACCCTCCACCCCGAACCAGCCAGTTTCTTGTGCGGCATGTAGCATACCTATAGGGGGCCGGGTTCTATCCCACGAATAGCTCCAACGAGGCAGTTTCCATGCTAACAGCGACAAATTTACACTTCGCCTCAGGGCACTTTCCACGCTTTCGTCATCAAGGAAAGCAGCGCTACTGGGGGACAGAGCACGCTGCAGTATAATGCTTAGCAACTCACGCTGATCGCCCGACGTTGTGATGGATATCGCATATTGTATAGCGGTTGAAAATCTAAGATGATCGAAATTTTATAAAAGTATTTTTAACAGAATTTTGGTAATATTTGTTTAAGTAATCAACAATATTTTATTTAACGAAATGAACAGTGTGCTATAGCACAGTAGCACATTAACACCGGCCGCCCCTGCCTAAATATTATTTTGGTTTCTTTGCACTTGAGAAATTCTAGTAATGTTTTTCTTGAGGCTTTAGTTTCACTAAGAGTTCACTCTTCTCCCAGACTTTCTTGGCGAGGCCCCTGTCCTTTGCTGCACTTGATGGTTCAGAGAGCTGTGAGGAAAACAATATTGAAGAACATTATGAATACATAATTTTTAATTGACCATACCTTACAAAATACAACAGCACAATTGAAAAGCTGTACAACCTCTGTAGTACTGTAGGCCTACATAGTTATTCTTGGTACCTTATCAGCACTATCCCTAGTGCTGACTGCTGAAACAAGGTTGAGCCACACAGTTAAAGTTTCCAACATAAGTTTAAAAAACCTAAAACACACTGGCTTTATAAGCTGCAGCAGATGGAATTGGTCTATATTTGCTGTTACACATGTCTCACACTTACTTGAATGTTCATTATTATTCACATGCATTAGTAGATGTAGATATCTCGTTCTGTAGATCCTATGTTGAGCGAGGCTCAAGGATGTAGAACACATCAGATCAGAATATACATGCATGTTATAACAACAATATACAAAACTGTAAGCTGCCAGACTTATTCAAGATGTACCGGTAGGCCTAACTATTCATTCTAATTGTAGGTGCAAATTTTATTACATCTCTATTATATTTGTCCTGACTGGCTTAATGACTGGCTGCAAGAGAATCAACATAGAGCCTAAACTATAATAGGTAGAGACTTGGAATTTTGACAGTACCTTCCTTTCATAATGTAAGTGCTCACTAAGAAAGGATTTTTAAAAATTTTGATTTTAAATGCCAATAATCAAGTGTTTTAGAAAAGAGAATATAATACCTTTTGCACAGAATTATCAAATCCAAATCACATTCCATGTACAGTTCACATGACAACAGTTTATTGTTGGCAGTGGTCACAGGTAGGTTTGGCAATAAATGAAATGGGACCAATCAATAAAAAGAATAAAATATTGCATACACTGATGCTTGACTTAGTGGAGCATCAGTGTATGCAATATTTTATTCATTTTATTGATTTAGTATATTACTTTGTTTTTATTTATTTTAATGAAATGGGACTTTGACAAATTAATGAAGCTATCAATATAATTAATTTAGAAATAAATATTCAAGAATGAAATCCACGAAAATAATGCACAGTTTTTTGCAGTCACATAGCTTCCTCTACCCTGGACATAGAGAATACCATACAAGGTATGGTAATATGTACATTATTATATGTTTATATCCCAGGTTTTTGGGAGTATGAAAGTGATATTGAATTTATTTTTAATTTCATCCCCGAAACAGTTGTATGGTAAATATGAGAGTGAGAAATAAAATATTCCGCAAATACAATACAATTTTATGTTCCAGAATTTCTGTTTCTTCTTATTTCAACTCCTACCAGGCTTGGTGTGTAGAAGCGATGGGATGCAAAATTTTACATCCTCTAGAGCCATAAAAAGCTATATCAAGCGTTTTCTGAGCGAATAGTTTGAATGTGATAAGTCGTTCTTCTTCATTTCAAATTCTAAATACCTACCTATAATTTGAAAAACAAAACCCTTCATAAGTTAATTTCCAATTACAAATACAAAACCCAGGTGACGCCGGGCCTTTTAAACTAGTCATCTATAACTGACTCGTTTTTGCAACAGAGTTCTCAATCGATATTAGGGCTAACACTAGGGCTAATTGATATTAGGCCTGACCAATGAGATTGCCCTGTCTTCTCTTGCTCATCAGGACTTACATTATCACAGTAGACCTATGATACTCCCTGATGTGATTATTTCTAACCTGTTTTTTATTGAATCCATTGTTTAAAAATGTTTCGTTTTGTTTAATAGACAACTATTTTATCACTGAAATCAAGACTCATAACTGGTCTGGTAAAAAATAAATAAATAAAATTTTGGGGTCTGTGTTCAAAGTGGGGCTGGGACGGACCACCCCTTCTGCCCCTGCCTTGGTCCGCCACTGTCTGTAGAATCTTGTTTATTATGGCTCATACCGGTATCTGAGTTTCTACACAAGTTGTTCCATGTGGTTATATGGAACCTATCTTGCATACCAACACAATCTTCTGTCACACTGGTCCTTTATGCACAGGCTGAGCAATTTTTTATTCATACACCAATGCTACTGAAAACTGGCCATCTGGTATATGGTTAATTTTCCTTGTGCAAATTACATTAATGGATTCCAGGTAAAATGGCAGTTAGGTTAGGAATAGTGATATTAGTGTTAGTGACACGAAGAGCCAGGTTTGTAGCAGTTAGGTTAGAAATATTGATATCAGTGACATGTAGAGCTAGATTGGTTGACAACCTTGTTTCTGGATTACATGACCCAAGACTCCCTCCCCTCCCGAGACTGAGCAAACGATTCTCTTGAATAATTATTATTAACTTCATAGCACCATTTTATATGAATTTTGTGTGAACTTCTTAGCAATTTTACCGGTATACCGGTATATAGAATATTCCTGCAATAGGAAGGTGCTTATAACTTATATGGATCCTACAGGTTTTGAAAAACAAGAAAACATCAAATTTGGCAATTTTTCATAAAGAAAAAAGACCCAGATATGAGCTCAGTGGCGGCATCTGATCAGTGGCGGCTATTCAGGGGAAGTAGGTGAAGTAGCACTTCACCAGTATTTTTCCTTTACAATACGTATTTTTAAAGTTTATTTTCCATATCACGAATGTTGGTTTTTACTATAAATGTATCTGTATTTTTGAATTGCCCGCCACGTCACCACCTGGTGTCAAAGCTAGGAGACACTGAGATCCTGCAAGTGCTTCAAGTGGCCGTGGTGAAGCGGAACTGGTTAGCATTCCCTCCTGAACCACTCATAGTGAGGATGACAAGCAGCAGTTTTCTCGCTTATCCCACATCCCCATACCGACGCGAACAGACTACCCATGAAGCCGTCCCTCATGTTCAGGCATTTTCTTCGCCAGTA
This sequence comes from Ectobius pallidus, assembly GCA_964059195.1. NCBI lineage: Eukaryota > Metazoa > Arthropoda > Insecta > Blattodea > Ectobiidae > Ectobius > Ectobius pallidus. Next base: position 81,449,205 of record CAXKWD010000001.1, read on the forward strand.
CCTCACACTGTCAGCTCGGAGAAACAGGTGGGCACGTTTGCACTTTAATACAGGGTTCATAAAGCACATATATTATCCATCACAGCCTTGATGTTAATACGTTGAACACTACAAATATAATTAATAATTACACTGTAATTGTTCTTCTAATCCCAAACCATTTGCCAGTTTATACTCCGAAGAGAACGTGCATCATGAGTCATGACGTTTCATTCCTACAATGCATACTTTTTCATAGGTATTCATACGAAGTTGAAGTATCCAGTAACGAGCTGAAGTTTATCAGATAAAATTGCATCTTTCCGACCCTCGCAAGCATATTAACTTACAAGATAAACAACAGTCATTGGTCGATTGCTAAAGATTATTAGTCAATACCAAGTCCGCATCGCATGAATGGAATATTCTGAATAATCTGATTAGGAGAATAATAATTACGATAAACATAGATAGATTCGCGGCGGAGAAGCAGGATCGAATTTATCTCATGAAACTCATAATCCCGAGTGGGATTTATTAAGAGTACCGGTATTCCACGAATAAAATGTATCAGATTTTATAAATAATAACTACATTCTTACCCGCATTGTTTAACATCAAATCATCATTGTACCAGCTGCCAGATCACGATGTAGGCCTACTAAATGAAGAATAAAAATTTTTGCCAGATACTAATCTGACAAGTATCTTGTTTAGCGAATATTTCAATTCAGAAAGAACTTCTACTCCAGCTAGAAGAAAAGCAGCCATTCTATGATGATATTACCGACAAGTTTGCAGCCTTAAACGGCTACAGAAGGATTGTTTTGGTATACAAGACATAGGTGAATTCCGTTATTAACATAAGCATGTGGCATTTTTTTCTCTTCACCTAATTTTCCGGCCACGAGCCGCCACTGCATCTGATCATGTTGCAATGATGAACAATGACCAGTTTTTAATGTAAAGAATATTTAGATTTTTAATTACTTTATACTATTAAACTACTTTGAAATCGTCTTTTTGATAGGTTCTTATTAACCGAAAACATGCTTCACATGATATTTTACAATTTTAAATCATTTAAATGTGTAAATTCGGGTTGGTCGTCACAATGCATTCATAACGACTTTTTTCCTCATTCTGCAGGCGAGTAGTGTGTGCTAGCCATGTGCGAGATGCTTGACTGCATAGTAAATTTCCCGTGCTTTCGGGGTTTTGGTGTTACATGGCAGCTTGCTATGACAAGGTGTGATTCTTGTCTTCACCGCTGAAGTGCTCAGAAGCACGCGAGCTTCTCTACGCGTCGGCTGCTCTCTGCTAGCAAGATTTCCCTTCACCAAGAGCGCAAGCTATGAAGTCCTTTACAGAGATGCCAATTGCCAATGTAATCACTTTGTGGCAAGATCTATATTGCTAATTTCACCATTCTATTAGACACTAAACTGAACTCCATGAGTCTACATCTCTGGAGGAATCTGTGTCATCTATCATAGGCAGATAGCAGGATTGGGGGCATGTGGCCAGCATGCTGATACACATGGCTGTTATTGATGGTTTCCATGACCAGAGCCACTACTTCTCAATCAAGTAGCTCTTCAATTTGTATCACGAGGCGCTCTAGGTTAGAGACCTCCCTATATCAGAAAAATTCTGGTATGTACCAGGGATCGAACCCAACCTGTGGATCCATGGCCAGCGACGCTAACCACGAGACCATGCACTCACTTCCAGATGAGCTAGAAACTTGAAATTTACCACACTTACAGCTCTTAGCCTTTAAACAATTGTAAAATTCCAATTTTATGCCCCTCAAAAAACCTTCAAAATGGCGGGTGAAGCTTTAACGTCGCTGCAGACCTTTCTTTTGGAAGCTTATAGAAGGTAAACGGTAAGTTGTATCATAAAAGTAATTGTCTTTTCAGTAACGGATTTTGAGAGATCTACAAGTTTGCTTTCATGTCTTTTTGTTGTATCTCCATCGGTTATGCCTAAGACAGAGTTTGATATTTTTATTTTAACTAAATTGTGTACATTTTCTACACATTATGTAATTTTTTACAACTTATTGAACAGCTAGAGTCATAAAATGGAATATTGGCACATCCAACTTTCATAAGTATGCCAAATTTGGTGATTCTAGCTGCCCTACATACAAGTATGGAAAAACTTAACTGTTTAGCCTAATGTCATTCACATCTAGCACAGTTTAAATCACCCATTCACTGACATTAATGTTACGAACTTCTCCATGAGCTAAAAACTTGACTTTTGGCAGCCTTATAGCATTTAGCCTATAATCGACAGGAAAATTACAAAAAGTTCAAAATCTTAACTTTTTACCCCCCCCCCCCAAAAAAAAAAAATTGAAAGTACTCACTGGCATTACCACTTCCAGATGAGCTACAAACCTGAAATTTGACAGACTTGTAGCTTTTAACATGTAACCGGCGAGAAAATTCCAAAACATTAAGAATTTTAAATTTTTACCCCAGAATAGTCTTAAAGTCATTCTGCATTTTTTTTAAAGGTTTAGTATGGCTAAACAGTAATTATGGACTACGGTAGCTTAAATACAAAGACTTCTTTATGAACTGACACTGCATTGAAGATAAAGTTTTTTATGAAAACCACACTAGGGAGTTTGGAGGCAGGCCCCTGAACAAACAAAGCGAGTATTTATATATTATCAGCATGTATTTGTATGTAATTAATTCCTGTACAGTAGTGCAACACCCTGTACTGTATGAGCTGTATGAACTCACCACCACTGTATGAGATATATAGGCTCTGTAGGATCAAACAGAGTTCAGGCAGCTAGTATTGGGCTACTGCTAATTATGCGGCCAGCTAGGTTTGCCAAATACCTAAATAAATTACGCTGTTCTAAATAAAAGACTGAGTTTGAAAGTAGGACAATACAGTAACTACAAGAGAAGAAATAGGTGCAACAATAAAGGTTAAAAACAGGAAAATGGAGGGAGGTAAAATCCAATTGGAAAATTGATGTGAATTTATTCTTTGAATTACTCTTTGAATCGTACTATTACAGTACCGGTAGTAAACGTACATCATAAATGGTAAATTAAATTAAATACCATAACATAGAAAAGCAAAGTGATAATTACTTACAGTAAAATTTAATATTTAGCCAGGCTACATCATGCAAGTCAGGAAGAGCCAAGTATTTAAATGTTTCATTGAATAAACTAGATACAGTAAGATAGCTTACTGTGGGAAGAAAATCTAGTTACCCAATGAAAATCCTTCAGTATCTATGTTACACAGTTGAAGAGTCCCCCGAAACAATGTTGTATATAACTTTTCAACTGAAAAAAAACGTGCTATACCAATTTATACAGTTTAATTCTCCCTATTTTGTGGTAATTGTATTTTTCCGTACTTTATATTATATATGAGGGGCATTGGCGCCTTCAGAAAATATCATTTTTGCTTTACAAGGAGCAGAATCCATTCTCCACGAAATAATGTTATTTATCAGTTCGGTATCAAAACGTTGTATACCAAAACACTAATATTTAATATCACATTAATCAAATTAATACAAGAATATATAACACGTATAACAACTAGTTGTATTTGAGAAGACATTTGGCATTTTCCATCACTAAACAATATCATAATTATCCTTCTTGAAACATCCTTTAGGATTGCAAACACGCCCATAAAACAAGATAATATTAATAAATAATAATAATAATAATAATAATAATAATAATAAAATCAGTTAAACTGATATAACAAAGTGCCAGTATGTTTTTGTTGAATCAATTATAATTGCAATTATGATATGCAGAAAATAAGTTTTCTAATCAGATTAAAATCGACCAGCGTCAGCAGAACTACAGATTTGTGATACCTTGACAATCGCGCACTCACATAAAAATTAAAAATAAAAATAAAAATATTCCATGTCAAATCGGCCGGCTCCGGGATTTGATACGGGGACCTCCAGAATACGAGTCCAATACGATGCCATTTGGCCAACTAAGCAAGTTTGATGGTGTCGTTTCATAGGCATAAGTGAAGGAATAGTGTTAACTGTCAAATTATACCAGTAGACAAAAATTAAAAAAACATGTGACCTTTAATTAGTCGTTACTCTGGTACCGGTCAACCGATTAGGTCCAAAATTAATAGGCTACTTGCCATGGACGTTATAAATGCGTATACCAAGTTTCATGAAAATCCGATAAAGCATATTTGAGTGATGGGACCTTTTGTTATATAATACAATAAAAATGCACTGAATTGGGCATTATTCCGGTACCGGCCAACCGATTTGGTCCAATATCAACAGACGTCTTCCTATGGACATTATAAATGTGTATGCCAAGTTTCATGAAAATCCGATAAAGCGTATTTGAGTTATGGCGCTTTTAAATAAAAACACTAAATTGGGTTTGATGCCGATACCTGTGAACCGATTTGGTTCAATAACAATAGGGTTCTTCCCATGGGCATTATAAATGAGTATACCAAGTTTCATGAAAATCCGATAACGCGTATTTGAGTTATTTCACGTACCTACAGACACACGGACGGACAGACAGACAGACGGACAGACATTTTTCGTCCGACCACACACAATCTCATAAAGTACCATACTGGCACTTAATAATGTTGATTATGTTTAAACACGTCTATCTAGCAATATGTGAACAGAAGACACAATCAAGGAAGCAAAGAAAGATGGAATATAACCTATATTGATTTTAAATTAATTGTTTCTGACTTTTGTTTCGTAGTCATAGTAGTAGTCACAGTTACATAAATAGAAACACAGTCACGTACAAGCAGATCCATAAAGAAACAGGGAAAAGTCCTTTACAGGGAAAAATAAGATATAAAACCAGTGGCGGCCTCTGATCATGTTGCAGTGTTGCACAACGACCAGTTTTTAATGTAAAGAATATTTAATCTAATTTAATTTAATTTAATATATATGATATAGTACAACCCCAAAGAGCAAAGCTCATTGGAGGGGTGACATAAATACATTGGTTATACTTTTTTTTATTATAGTACTGCATATGCCTACTATTAAACTACTTCGAAATCGTCTTTGTGATAGGTTCTTATCGACTGAAAACATGCTACACCTGATATTTGACAATTTTATTTATTTATTATTTATTTAATATACAATTTATTTTAGCCCTATTTCACCATAAGGTACATTAGGGCTATAGTTTTATGTCAATTGCAATTTATAATGTACCTGTTATCTTGTATACTAGAGTAGCCTGTTTTGCTAAATTTTAAATAAAATTATCGTAAACTCTTAAATATAAAACATATGAAATAGTGGAATTCTCTACAACAACAATCCTTGCTAAAAATGTTTAAGAGTGGTTTATCATATTTAACACCACAATAGTTTAAGTGTCCTGTTAAAGAAAATCTTTTCCTTTCAAAGAGTGGGCAATCAAAAAGAAGATGTTCTACGGTCTGGTTTTCTTTACAAATACATAAATAACCATTCTCCCTTATAATATTAAAACCTTTCAAAGTAAGAGCCAAAAATTCCATGACCTGACAAGAATTGGGTTAATACAAATTCAGGTTCAATTTTGCTTTGAAGTCGGGATTCAATATTTGGAAAAAATAATTATTCTGTAACTGTTCCTTTAACACTAGATAGCCACTGATTGTTCCACCTAGTCTTAATGTGATCCCACATCTTTCTTCGTGCATAAGAGTAAGGACAAAGAGAGTAGCTATAATTTAGACTCGAAACTGCGGCTGATTTGGCAGCAGCATAAGCTCTCTCGTTACCGGCCTCTCACCCATGTTAAGCAAATATATCGTGTGTATGATAGTAAAACATTCCTAATTTCCACTGCCATCGGATTTAGATTATTTCTATTATTTATACACTTCAGTGCCGTCTGGGAATCACTATATAAACAGCAGCTAGAATCATAAAGTTTGGCCCAAATTATAGCCTCTTTAATTGCGAATAATTCGGCTTGTACTATTGAGCATTCTGGTGAAAGTCGATTCATCTGTGAGTGGATTTCCTGGCCATTTAGGAAGGATATGAAGGCACATCCAACTTGATCTGGTTTTCCTTCTTTAGATATTTTAGATCCGTCAGTGAAGATTTGGAGCTCATGATGTCTAAAACAACTGTTGAAATTTACAAAGTCGGGGACTGCAGATGGGTGTCCAGTTGTTGTAAAATTAGCTGGTTTCTCAATTTGTAGCTGCAGAGTTGGATCATCATAAGTATATCCCTTCCGGAGTAGTGTTAGTTCTGCCTTGGCTATACCAGTTATATATAAAGGTTCAATGCCTGCGATAACCAAAGCTGCTTCAGTTGATGTGGTTCTGTACATGGGCGTCCGCAGAAATTTTGTCAAGGTGGGGCCAATGAACGAATTACTGCCACCACCACCATCACTATGCTACTACAAGCACTTTATTAGTTATTATTGTTATAATATTATTATTATTATTATTATTATTGCTATTATTATTACTATTCACATTTTATCCATTATTATTACTATTGTTATTGCTATTATTGTATAATCAACATCCTTCATTTACTGTAGCTGGACTATGGCCATGGATACAAAGAAAACAACTGATGTATACACTCACATGACATTTCATACACCTTACAATTTCATATGTACTATTCATATAAAATATAAAATGAGGCATTTACTTGCCATATCTTCATTATAATAAAATGTTTGGGTATAAATGGTTTCAAGTTTAGGGGAAGTAAGTATTCGTACAAGCTAATATCTAGTCAGCTGTTACAGTTCCTTTTCATCCAAATAACGCAAACATATAACAGTATTTGGGGACTTAAACTTCACTTCACATTTAGTTGCTTATAGTCATTTAATTTATAGATTTATGTGTAATCAATTTCCAGGGAGGGGCAGCGGCACTACATTGTCCCCCCTTCTGAACGGCCATGGTTCTGTATGCCTTGGTAATTCGCAGAACAAAGCCTCGCTGTATTCGTGCCAAAATGTTTTGAACCCAACGTTTTGTAAAATAGTTTCTAAAGACAGAAGCACAATATAATACTGAAGGTTCAATTACTCCTCTGTAGATGATCTTCAAAACACTAGAACTTAATCCCCATGTAGGTCGAGAAGCAAAGGATAGTCGATTCAGTAAGGTATTCGATTTTGCCATTATGAATTGAAAATGTTGTCTAAAAGTGAGTTTTTTTATCAAGGATAACGCCTAGATATGTGATCTGGTCTAGTACTTGAATGTACTCTTGATTCATTTTTATGATAGGGGGAGCAAGTTGGCGCCTCTTCGTGGTCATCATAGCTGTTGTCTTTTGTGGATTAAACTGGAGTTTATTTTTACATCCCCATTTGTATAGTAAATCTAATGTGGAATTAGTGATTGAGGTCAATATTTGTGTTGTTTTTGCTGTACACATTAGTAAAGCATCATCAGCATAAGCAAATAGCTGACATCCTTCAGAAAGTGTTTCTTCAAGCATATTGTCGTACAGAATATTCCAGAAGGTTGGACTGCAGACGGAACCTTGTGGACAACCCTTGGTGATATTCTTCGTGACAGTGGCATTGTTAATTTGTAGTTGAATCTTTCGTCCACTAAAATAGCTCTGTGTTAGAATGTATAAATTACGAGGACACTTCTTCCTTTCTAACTGATGCAAAATTTTCGGCCACCATGCATTATCAAAGGCCCCGGTGATGTCTAAAGAAACTATTATTCCTATTCCTTTACAGTCAAAAACATTTTGTGCTCATTTTGTAACCGCTAATACAGCATCTTCTGTTGATTTCCCTGGGGGTAAAGCCAAATTGTTATTGTGTAGTAAGTTGTTTTTATACAGGTGGTATCTGAGTCTATCATTCAAGAGTTTTTCTAAGATCTTTCCCATAACAGGTAAATTGCCTCATTTGACAATTTTAAATCATTGTATATTGCTAATTTCATCTCTCTATTAGACACTAAACTAAACTCCCTGGCTCTACATCCCAAGAGGGACTAGGCCTACTATCCGACATCCTACTTCTCAATCAAGTATCTCCTCAATTTGTATCAGGAGGCTGAGTACACCCCATTCCAGACCTCCCTACTTCAGAAAAATTCGATTAAGTACCGGGGAACGAACCCAACCTAATGTTTACCCACTTACCCATGAGCTAGAAACTTGAAATTTGGCAGCTTTTAGCCTACAACCGATGGAAAATTCCAAAAAGTTCAAAATTTTATTTTTTTACCCTCCAAAAAGAAACTTTGAAAAATTTTACAGGCATGAATGTTGACCCACTTCCACATGAGCTAGAAATCTGAAATTTGACAGACTTATAGCTTTTAGCGTGTAACCAACGAGAAAATTCCAGGATGTTCTAAATTTAAAATGTTTACCCCAGAAAAATCTTAAAGTCGTTCCGCAGATTTTTTACAGGTTTAGTATGGCTAAGTAGTTATTATGGGCTACGGCAGTCTAAATACAATGAATGTATCTTCGATAAAGTGTCAGTTAAAAAAAAAATTCTTAGAACCACACAGAGAGGCAGAGCCCCGAACGAGCAAAGCAGGTTATGTATTTAATTCCTAGGTGGATCCATGTGGAATTTGTGGTGGACAAAATGGGATCGGGGCAGGTTTTCTCGGGTTACTTCTGTTTCCCCTGCCACATATTCCAACAGAGCTCCATTCATCATACTATGGCCATTGGTTGCAATAAAGGAATTATAATTCCCATAAAATAGTGCAACACCCTGTTCCTACACCCACGATCCGCCACTGTATAAAACGCTTATACCATTGTGATTGACATACAACACTGTTTCCCGACTTACTCATTGGGATGCAATTTTCCATCAACCTGCCTTCCTCTAGACCAGTGTTTTTCAACCTTTTTCATGATACGACCCCCCCTAGTATCAAAAAATATTTCGCGACCCCCCAACCCCTTTTTCCATGTATGTCAAAAATATGTAACACTTACAACAATTTTAGTCGTTTGCGTTATTTGCGCCATCTGTTGGTAACACTAGGAACTAGTGCAGGTTCCGGATGTTAGCAACAGATGGCGCTGGTAGTCCACGAAAGATCCACAAGTTTCGAGACGTTTCTTTACGCTTCGAGATAATTCTCGCTAGAATGCGCTGGCCTATAAATACGGCGGTCAACCGCGGCCATGACAGTTTGATGCAAGACAGCGAAGGAAGTCGAATCAGAAGCAATCCCGATAGGTGAAAACGATTCAGAAGTGTAAATTCGGTGTTATGTGAACTGTAAGGTGCCTTGGAGTTGGAGTAATTATAGACTGATTTGTGAGCGTAAGTCACGCGTGGTCATGTCTGCTGTTTAGTTGTTTGAAGAGCGCGAACCACTTGTTTTACGGTACGTATTTATTTGAGTTGTTATAATTGAAAATGGATAAATTCCTGAAAAGATCATCAGAACCATCAACGTTTAGCGGGAGTAGTGGAATAAAGAAAAAACGTCTTTATGACGACAATTATTTAAAATTTGGGTTTACTGTGATTGACAGTAAAGTAGCTTTTCGTGTGGCTAAAGCAGGGAAATCTCACAGTATTGCCGAAAATTTGATTTTACCAGCGGCTTTAGATATAGCAGAGATTATGTTTGGCAAGCAAGAGGTCGAAAAGCTCAAAAGTATACCTCTCTCTGACAATACCATTCAACGCAGGATAAGCAATATGGCGTCTGATGTTCGTGATCAAGTCATAGAAAAAATAAAGAAAAGTTCTTTTGTATCCTTGCAATTTGATGAATCAACGGATATTGCGGGTTGTGCGCAATTTGTAGCTTTTGTGCGTTTTGAATCCAATGAAATAATAATGGAAGAAATACTATTTTGCAAGGCACTTCCCAAAAATACTACAGGTCAATGCTTGCATGACATGTTCCATGAAGCTACGCAAGATATGAATATCGATTGGGCACAAAAATGCATTGCTATTTGTAGTGACGGAGCAAAAGCCATGACTGGTGCGAAGAGTGGATTTATTGCTAGACTGAAAGAACAGATGCCAAATGCTTGTTGGATGCATTGCTTTCTCCATCGCCAAGCTTTTGCAGCCAAATCCTTACCGCAAGAATACAGTCAGGTTCTTAATATTATTATTAACATTGTAAATTCTATTAAAGGAAAAGCGTTGCAGACTCGATTGTTTCGAATCATTTGTGAAGATATGGGAACACTACACCGCAATTTGCTTTACCATACAGAGGTTAGGTGGTTATCAAAAGGCAAAGTACTGACCAGGGTTATGGAACTTCGCGCTGAACTATTGGTATATTTACAGCAAGCCAAGTCACATTACTCTGAATTCATTTCTGACCCGGAATTCCTTTTAATATTGGCTTTTCTTTCTGACTTATTTGAACATTTAAATAACTTGAATAAAAGTCTTCAAGGGCGTGATGAAAATGTCATTACAGCAAAAGACAAACTCCATGGCTTTATAAAAAAAATTCAATTGTGGTCATCATCTATAAATCAAAACAACTTTGATTCATTTTCGTCCACACAGTCTTTCATTGAAGAAGTCGGAAGCGAGATCAACATCAACTCATATATATCTGGTATGAAAATGGTGTTACATAATTTGAAGAAAGAATTGTGTCATTACTTCTCACTGCAAGAGATATCGGATAACACTGGGCAAAGATGGATCTTAAATCCGTTTTTAAATGCAGCTATAAACGAGGCAAATTTAGCAACTAAGCTCAAAGAGAATCTGCTGGAACTATCTGCTGATGGGATGTTACACTTGGAATTAAAGTCTGAAAATTTGGATACGTTTTGGTTAAAAAGAAGAACAGAATACCCGGAATTAACAACCGAGGCTTTGAAGTGTTTGATTCCATTTTCTACCTCGTACTTGTGCGAGTTGGCATTTTCCTCAATGGCGCGAATAAAATGTAAACTAAGAAACCACTTAAATTTGGAAAACGATTTAATACTTAATGTGGCAAAAACGGATCCACGATGGGAGAAATTAATTGAACAAACTCAAGCGCAACCTTCACATTAAAATGAACGATTACTCAAAGGTTTTATTTCTTGTTAATGAGTTTGTGTAAATAACATAAAGAGTATCATTTTGCGTTAACAATACATACTGCTATTTGAGATAATCAAGCATAGATGTAATCATTTTCTATTTAAACACATTTTTAATATATATTTTTTTTTTGTAATAACATGTTTTAAACTAGCATTTTTCTGACTTGTATGATTGATTATATGGAAATTTTGTTAAATATAATAATTTTAACTCTTATCGACTTTTTATTTAAGTCTCACAAATTATATGTTGTATAAAAAAAACTGAAGTTTTCTCGACCTCTCGCGACCCCCCTACAGAGGCTCTGCGACCCTCCAGGGGGTCGCGACCCACAGGTTGAAAAACACTGCTCTAGACGAAATATATGGTTTGCCACTATTCCTTAGAACCTTTCTCACATTACTTTTTCACTTATCAGCGTTCACTTTATGTTTCTTTCCTTTATTGTTAACTTTTTGGCTACTCGAAGATGTAATGAGGCTACATTCTTGACGGTAATGGCGGATTATTCAATTGAATAGTTTGTATGGTCTCCATATAATAGCAATAATTAGTGGTTCTTGTTTGATGATAAGTAATTCTTTCTGTTGTAAGAATTGTGAAGTGTGAATATCAATTTTTAGTAATATAGAACTGCTAGAGTGCGGCAGAGACCTAGTATTTTTCGGTAATCGAGTGCTTATTCAGTACAAACTATCTGGATTTTATATAGTTTTCTGAGTAATATTACATAATTGTAAATATATTTACTCCATAATATTAATCAGAGATTTGTGTTAACATTCCGTTCTCCCTGGGAGGGGAGGTTTTGTGTTGGTGTTGTTAAAGTATAAAATAATTGAATTATGTCGGACCAAGTGATGTTACGAATACTCAAACTGACAATTCTTTACATAAAATAATATCAATGGAAAATAATATCAATGGATACAGATATTGTTCCCCTTCAAAACCATTGCTAAACTCAGATCTTGACACCCTGCATCAATCGGCTACAAATTACATTCATACTGGAGATTTTAATGCCAAGAATACTGTTTGGAATTCCAAAATAACAACGGCACGTGGAAAATTATTAGAATCCCATGCAATAAAGAATGGTTATATCATACAAGCTCCTCTCACTCCTACTCATTATCCTTAAAACAGCCAACATCTTCCAGATGTACTTGACATAGCTGCCATGAAATGCACTTACAGAATATTATCTATTGAAACAATACCTGAGCTGACTTCTGATCATAATCCAGTGCTCCTACTCCTAGATCATACACCAGCATCTTCTCCTCTACAATCTAACGGAAAAACATCCATGAATTGGAAACAGTATCGTGATTATATATCTAGTTCACTTATATGCAATCCAATCATAGAACATAAAGACTATCTTGACCTAGCTGTTGATATGTATACTAGGACTATACGAGATGCTATCAACTATGCTTCTAAGGAAGAAATAATATCTCATACTGACACTTTACCTCAGAAAATTACTGATCTCATAAAAGCAAAAAGAAGAGCTAGAAAAAATTGGCAACAATATTGCACTGTTTTAGCAAAGAACATTTATAATAACCTTAAAAACAAAGTGCATAAATTGGTTTCAAGCTATAATATTAATAAATTTAAACAAGATGTCAGAGACTCGGCAGCCTCAAATAACATATGGCGCATAACTCGTCGGCTAACAAAACCAATTTCCAAAGGACAGTCTACACCAATAATAAGCCCAGCTGGTCTTGTGTATACTCCGAGTGATAAAGCTGAAGCAATAGCTGAACATTTCGTCTCACAGTTCTCACCTGCTCCGGTACATCCTATTTACCAATATCAGACTAACAGAATAATTACAGAAGTTCAAGGCTTTATACAACAGAATGCCACATCAAATCTGAGACATACTTCTCCGACTGAAGTCTCAAAAATCATGCAAAAACTAAAGTCTTCAAAATCACCAGGAAAAGATTGGATTACCAACTTACATTTGAAAAATCTCCCAAGAAAAGCTATTTGTTACCTTACCAAGATTTATAATAGTACACTCAGACTTCATATTTTCCCAACTGCGTGGAAGCATGCTGTTATTATAACAATTCCTAAAGGAAAAAGGACCCAAAACTTCCTCAAAATCGCAGACCCATCAGCTTATTGGATACCCATGGAAAAGTGCTAGAAAGAATCATTCTTATCAGACTACTAGAATATACTCCAAATATTATACCACATTATCAGATGGGATTTCAGAAAAATAGATCAGTAATATATAACATCCTATCTCTTGTTGAAGAAATAACGAAAGGATTCAACAGACAATGTTACACTGGAGCTCTCTTCTTGGATATTGCCAAAGCTTTGGACTCTGTATTCCACTGTGGTTTAATTTATAAACTCATTCCTCATCTTCCAGATGCTCTTACAAAACTCATAGCCAACTATCTACAACAAAGAACTTTTCAAGTATGCATCGATGGAAAATACTCTTCAGTTCGTGCTGTCAAGGGTGGAGTAGCCCAAGGATCTGTGCTCGGTCCAATTCTTTATAGCATATATACCTCAGACTTTCCTTTCTCAGACTTTCCTTTGGTATCAGACACAACAGTCTCTCAGTTCGCTGACGATACAGTTATATATTATACCAAATATGATCCAAGCCAAGCAGTTGCAGGAATTCAAACTCATATCGGCTTGATTGAACGATGGTTACTTCTATGGAGAATACAAGCAAATGCCGACAAAAGCCAAGCAGTCATTTTCAGCAAGTGCTCCAAACAACCAGACAAGAAGTTTAAACTGTTTGGAAAAGAGATTAATTTTGTTGATCAAGTTCGCTATCTTGGAGTTATTCTAGATAGACAATTGTTATGGACATATCGTATAAAAACAGTTGCCAATAGGGCTACAGCTAGAATAGTTCATATATACTCTTTATTGAAATCTCCAGTGTTTAGCCTAAAACAGAAGGTAAATTTATATATTCTATTAATTCGTCCAGTTATAACATATGCTTATCCTGCCTGGATTTATGCTCCTAAGACGACAATTAAACCCATACAAATTGTACAAAACAAAGTTCTTCGAATAATTCATGCAAGTGATTGGAGCACAAGAAATTCTCAAATTCACGAAGATCTCGAAGTTCCATATCTGTGTCCTCATCTTTTACAAGCTTTAGAAAAACTTTATGATAAGATCAAAAATCATGAAAACCCTTTCATATCAACTATTGGACAATACGACCCTAGAAATTACCCAATATACAGAACCCCGAAGTTAGTTCTACAGAACTTTTAAACCAGATGAAGAACAGAAAGTGACAGTACAAGCTATTTAGTTGCTGCTATTTTGATGGCGGTGACTAAATCTTTTTGAGTTTTCTTTTTGTACTATGACAGCAAACACTTAGCTCGTAGTCAGAAAACCTACTGGTTTTGATACTAAGTTACCTCTTATATTGATGTATTTAAAAAAAAAAAAAAAAAAAAAATTCCATTCTATTCCGTTTGAACAAACGTATCATGGCACGTGCTTTAAATATCAGAGCTCCAAATACGTTTAATATCAAATAACGTGGATTTAGTTTTGTATAAGCAGATACTGTTTTCAGAACAGCTTTGTGCCTTTTATTTGTGAAAGTAAAATAAGTGCATACAATTAAGTGTTTAACAGTTAATTTCTTCTTTTATTGTGCATGTGTTTGTGATATTTTCCAAACATGGACACAGATAATCAAAACAATTTTGTAGCTTCTGAAAAGTTGCCTACTTTCGAAAATGCATCGGGACTATTCTGTTCATCTGAAAATTCAAGTAAGTTAAAATGTTGTTTGAATGTAAATAGTGAAGAAGTAAAATCAGCAAAAGATAAATTTAAGTTGCCCCTTATACTCCGAACACTGCGTTGCTATGGCGACCACACGCTTGTTATCTCGGCACTCCCGACTATTCCTTCTCTCGACACTCCCCACCATACCAAATACCAGCTACCAACCCTTGCACCAAAATGACAACCCGCTACCTCACTCGGCACTCCCGACTGTACCACAATCACCTCTGCATATAGTCTAAATAATGCATAACACTATCCACATAGTTAAATGCAAAGAGGTGGCGGTAGCCGAAGCGAAGCACCCTTGCATTTTTTAATAATGTACGATACACTGTTTGTAGGTTTTGAAAATGTGGCATATTATATCTTCCAGAGGTTAGTCAGCCTGTCACCTTTTGTTTAGCGGTATGACGTCACATCACCAACGTCCAATCACGAGTTTCTTCGTCATATGACAACAGAATAATTCGCTAGATCGTGGTATAAAAGGAAATGCATCGCGAGGGCGTGGTGGGTGGGAACATTCATCCAAGGTGCGACTTACATTTATTTTTTCCCACATTCTATGATTGAAAGCAAAAATGAACCCAACAATTCTAAAAGTGATGGCCTTCAAAAATTATCATTTGAGCCAGTTACGAAACAGATGAGAGTGTGAAAAAGAACAGAAGAGTTCATGCCTGTTAAAAAACAATTGAAGACATACTCTGCTCAACTCACCGCTTCTCGTTTGTCACAGAAAGCATCAATTCCAACACAAAATAGATTCCAAGTCTTAACAACTGTGACTTCCATGGATCTGCCAAACACAAACTCTGAAGCTACATCAAGTAACAGTACCTACATGACTGTCACCAGCATAAGTACGAAAACATCTGCAACCATGCAAGGTAATACGATACCTAAACTAAAGGTAAAGAAGCCACCACCTCAGGGCCGTGGAAAGAAAGCAAGGACCCCAGGGACAAATTTTCCCTGGCCCCCGTCAAATATTAAATTCACTACCCAACTCGCCCATTATAATGTATGCAACAAAAAGATTATGTAATGATATTACATAATTATTAAGTGCCAGAATGGTACTGGTATTTTATGAGATTGTCTGGTAGACAGGAAAATACCTGTCCGTCTGACTGTCTGTCTGTGTGTCTGTAAGCGCGATAACTCAAATACTCTTTATCAGATTTTCATAAAACTTGGTACACCATTTATAACACCCATGGAACGAAGCTTATTGATTTTGGACCAAATCGGTTAACCGATGCCGGGCATGAAATGGAAAAATACATTAAAATGTTCTAAATAGGAACAATTTTATCTGTATGAACCAGTTTAATCTTGTGAAAATTATCAAAAAGCTTTCTGCTTCTACTTTTAAAAAATAGCCATTTTTCTTCAAGAATAATCAATTTCAGATTAACTGATTAATTCCGTGTCACCGTTATATGACAGGACAATGCAGATAAAATAAACACATAAAACATAACTTAAGTTGTTTATTGACTTATAACCAATTTTATTTTAGAGTCGGGCCTTCACCACCTATAATTGTACTGACCAAAATAAACTATTTTCAGTTCAGACAACAAGTCAAAGATATCGTTTCTAAAGACATCACCGGACAATACTGTCCACAAAGGATAAAACTGTTTTGTGCTAATGAAAAGGACTACAGTAACATCAAAGAATACTTAAAAAATAAAGCCTTGGAGTTTAATACTTTCCCAATAAATCAATCAAAAATGCATAAAGTCATAATAAAAGGCCTCCCCCTAGAAACAGATGCTCTGATCATTCAAAACGAGCTGATCTCTCGAAAATTTGCTGTAAACTCTGTTAAGCAAATGAAACGAAAGAAGATTGACGAAACAACAAATAAAAACTTTTATTGAATCAATACCTTTATGGATTGTCACAACCTATGCCTCTCCTGATGTTCCAGACATCCATACTTTAACAGGTTTATTTGGATTGAAAATAAGTATGGATAAGTATATCAGTAAACAAGGGCCTCTCCAATGTTATAGGTGCCAGGGCTTTGGCCATAAGGCTATAGCTTGCTATATGAAACCAAAATGTGTGAGATGTGGAAATGAACATCTCACAAAAGATTGTGCTGCAAACGTTTGTGCCTAAATGTGCAAACTGTCAACAGGAGCACACTGCTAATTATAAAGAATGTCCCAAATATGTGAAATATGTAAATGGCATTCGAAGTAGGATGGAACTAACAAGACAAACGAATGTTGTCTTAAATGAACGTAATTTTCAACAATTGCCGCAGAGAGAATTTGCTAGTGCAACAAATGCCCAAGCAAGAACTGAAAACTCTTCTGTCTTTCAAGACATAAAAGATCTGTTTACATTGTTGAAAGACGTTTCTTATTATTTAGATAAATTTAAAAACGCCATGATTAAAATC
The DNA here is from genome assembly GCA_964059195.1 of Ectobius pallidus. Lineage (NCBI taxonomy): Eukaryota > Metazoa > Arthropoda > Insecta > Blattodea > Ectobiidae > Ectobius > Ectobius pallidus. Next base: position 81,466,512 of record CAXKWD010000001.1, read on the forward strand.
AAACAGGAGAATAACATTATATCAAAAATCGAAATAATAATGTGACAAAGCCCAGAAAAGCCTAGAGCCTGATAGAAGGAGGAGTAAGCCAGAATGAACTAGAACGACGGAGTCTAGAAGGATCGCGCTCCCCTAGTGGATGGACGGCCCTCTTATTGCTGATTGGAGCCGCGCGCCGACGGGTGCGGCCTACTCCCTGGCACGGCGCGATGAGTGACGGTGCGCGCTCGTGGGAGGGGCCAGAGGTGGAGCCACGCGCCCCGCGCGGACATTCTAGACAATGCGCGGGCGGAACCTTCCAGAGACCGACTCTAGAATATTCGTCGGCCCTATATATAGGGCTGCGAGCGAGCGGCGAGTCAGTTCAGTCAGAGACAGCAACGAGGAGTGATGAGTCAGTTCAGTGAGGAGAGGCAGTCAGTGAATCGGAGTTGAGAGAGACAGTCAGTGAATGAAGTCAGTTCAGTGTGAAGACTCAGTACATCAGAGGAGAGACAGTCCGTGAAGAGTCAGAGGGTCAACGAGGGAACAGTCAGTGAGGCAGTCCGTGAGTAGCGGCGAGCGTCAGCGTCAGAGGGTGAGCTGGACGGAGAGGACTGATCAGCGCGGCCTCAAGTGAGTGAGTCTTGGGAAGCTGAGGAGCCAGTGACCGGAGGGACCCGAGAGCGGAATAGCTAGTCAACGGGGAACTAGTGACCGGAGGGAAGGGTGAACGGAATAGCTGGTGAGCTGATCTGGGCTGAGGCAGTGCCGTCCCGGGGAACTCTGCGCTACGGGTGGATCGTACAGCGGCAGCGAGGACTGTGGAGTTGACCGGCGCGACGTGGGATCATCTCGACTGGGAGTCCGCACAGTGTGTGGGAACGGAACAGTGCTGTAATTAGGACTGAGCACAGTGAGAGTGAGCACTGAACAGGACAGTGAACTGGCGAATAGTCTGGAGTTTTCTGGCTGTATTGTCAATTGTTGTAGGAAATAAAGAAACCTCCATCCTTCAATTATAAACTAGGTGTTCTCATTTTGAACCCCGACGAGCCCTTGTTACACTGGTGTCAGAAGTGGGATATAATTGAAGGAACGCAAGATGGAGGACATGCTAAAGTCGTTACTTCACGCCATGGAAGACCGACTGACAGAGAGAATGGATCAGCAGAATGGCCGACTGAACGATCTGACAGAAAAAATGGACCAGCAGAACACCAAGACGAGAGATGCCCTGGCCGAAACGAGAGAGGCCCTGAGCAAGGAAATGAAAAGTGAAGTGATGAACCTGCAGTTAAGCCTTAAGAAAGATCTCGAGCAGGAATTGTCGCCGGTTAAGGAAAGGTTGAGTGAACTAGACGGAGAATTAGTGGCTGTGAAAAGCGAACTAGACAGGCAGACCAAGGAGTGCCACGCCCTAATCAAACTAGAAGTACAGCAGGCACTCGGAGGAAGAGTGGGGCAAGAAGATCAGCCCCAAACCGAAAACTGGACACAGAGGTCGTCAGTGAAGGCCCCAAAATTTGACGGCACGACATCCTGGGTTGTCTTCAGGCGCCAGTTTGAAGCTACGGCCGAACACAACAGATGGACGCCGAGGGAGACAACCACGCAGTTAATCGCGGCACTACGGGGGCAGGCCGCGGAGATTCTGCGCAGCGTTCCGACGGAGGCGACGGCGCATGAAATCTTTGACGCCTTGGATGGCCGGTACGGGGATCACCAGCTGGCTGGGGCCTACCGGGCACAGCTGAGGACGAGGGTACAGGGACAAGGAGAGACCCTCCAGGAGTTCGCCATGGCGGTAGAACAACTCGCCAATCAAGCCCTGGTAGGCCTACCAAGGGAATTTGTTTCTGGAGAAGCGGCAAATACTTTCATCTGCGGGGTCCGCGACCGAGAGCTAAAACAACACCTACTGCTCTCGGAGCACAGGACCATCAACGATGCCTTGGCAGCTGCTCTGAGGATGCAGGCCGCGAAAGCTACGGCCAGTGCGGCAGCTTCGGGGAGTATAAGGAGTGTCTCCATGGATCCCAAGGAGGATCGTCGCCCAGCAACGCCCCACCGAGACCGACGTCGTGAAGTGACCTGCTGGAACTGCGGGAAACCGGGACATCTGAGGTGGGACTGCAGAGTTAGATCATCGGAGCGGCAGGAAAACTACTAGAGGCCGCCGTGGAGAGGGGCACGCCGGCGTCGTCATCCTCATCCCCTCGCCTGATCTTGAAAACAGTGAGTAGGCGGAGTGACGACGGACTGTTCGCCACAGGCTGGATACGAGGACGTCCCTGCAGAGTCCTGGTGGACACTGGAGCGTCGCTGACTATCGCCAGACCTGACGTGGCGCGAGGCTTACCCGAGAGAGCACCACTAAGACCCTACAGCCTAAGTACAGCGTCGGGCGAAGAGCTCCCCATCTTGAGAGAGGTCTACTTGGAGCTGACGCTGGGGAACGAGACACTCCAGCTGTGGGTGTTCGTGGCCAACATTATCGAAGACGTCATATTGGGTTTAGACGCCCTGCGACAGTTCGATGCGACAGTCGACATCAGGCGTCGCATACTGAAGTTTGGCCAGGAGGAAGTAACGCTCAGTGACAACCGGAGCGACGCGAGGGCCTGCAGGCTCGTCCTGAAAGAGCGCCAGGTGATCCCAGCCGGAAGCGAGATGGTGGTGACGGCGCGGGTAGATGGCAGGCCCGAACAGAACATGCTGCTGGACCCGGGGGAAGCCCCATCGGAGGGACTGTACATCGCGAGGGCCCTACTTCCCTCTCGTCGACTGGTGCCAGTGAGAGTGATTAACGTGTCGAATCAAGACAGGGAGATGCAGGACGGGACGGTATTGGGTACCTGCGAACCTGCCAGCTCAATAAAAATCCTGGATGAGCATGGAGAGCGTGAACCTACAACCGGAGCCTTGGACAAGACGCTGTTGGACCTCGTGAAGGAAGCAGGAGAGCATCTCAGTGGCCGCGAGCGATCGAAGGTCCGCAGTTTAGTCTGCGAATACCAGGACGTATTCAGCCTATCCGAGGATGACTACGGCCGCACAGAGAGAGTACTCCATCGCATCGACACCGGAGACGCCCGACCCATTCGACAGCACCCCCGACGGGTCCCGCTCGCCAAGGAGAAAGAGATAAACGACCGATTGGAGGAGATGAAGACACGGGGCATTATCGAGGAATCCGAGAGTCCCTGGTCATCGCCGGTAGTGCTGGTGAAGAAGAAGAACGGAGATCTCCGGTTCTGCGTGGACTACCGACGGCTGAATGACGTCACAAAGAAAGACTGTTTTCCTCTACCCAGAATAGACGACACCTTGGACACCTTGGCAGGCGCCCAGTGGTTCACAACCCTAGACCTGAAGTCAGGATACTGGCAAGTGGCCCTACACCCCGAAGACAAGGAGAAGACTGCATTTTCGGCAGGTCAAGGGCTGTGGCAGTTTACAGTTATGCCCTTTGGCCTCTGCAACGCGCCGGCCACGTTTCAGCGCTTGATGGAAGCAGTAATGAGAGGCCTGACTTATGACGCCTGCCTGCTCTACCTCGACGACATCATAGTCATCGGGAGGACATTTGAGGAAGAACTCGAAAACCTGAGGAAGGTGTTCACCCGACTGCGACAGGCACGGCTCAAACTCAACCCTAAGAAGTGCCGGCTATTCCAGAAGGAGGTTTGCTACTTGGGACACATCGTGAGTACTGATGGGGTGGCCACCGATCCTGAGAAGGTCCACGCTGTCAGGGAATGGCCTCGGCCTAGAGACAAACATGAACTGAGGAGATTCCTGGGCCTATGCACGTACTACCGGAGGTTCGTGGCCGGCTACGCCAATATCGCCAAGCCACTCACCCAGCTTACCGAGGAGAAGAGAAACTTCGAGTGGTCCGAAGAGACGGAAGAGGCATTCAGAAGGCTGAAGGACGCCTTGTGCACGGCTCCCATCCTCGGGTACCCCATTCCTGGGGCAAAGTTCATCGTGGACACGGACGCGAGCAACGTGGGGATTGGGGCAGTCCTGTCGCAGGAGCAAGACGGACAGGAGAAGGTGATAGCGTACTTCAGCAGGACTTTATCGAAGCCCGAACGGAACTACTGTGTGACACGTCGAGAACTGCTAGCCGTCGTGGAAGCACTGAGACACTTTCACAAATACCTGTACGGCCAAGAGTTTCATCTGAGGACCGACCACTCAGCCCTGACTTGGCTCCTGAGTTTCCAGAACCTGGAAGGCCAGACCGCCCGGTGGGTCCAGAGGCTGCAGGAATACAACTTTACATCGGAACACCGACAGGGGAAGAGGCATTCCAACGCCGACGCCCTTTCACGGCGTCCCTGCCCGGAGAGCTGCAGGCATTGCACCAGGGTGGAAGAAAAGGAAGGGCAGGAAGCGGTCAGAGCCATCACCGTACAACCAGCCCCCGAATGGGAAGATCACGTCCTAAGTGCGCAACAGCAGGACGACGTGGATGTGGGACAGATACTGCGGGACGTCATGTCAGGCACAAGGCCAACGTGGGACGAAGTAGCCAGTCGCAGCGCCATCTACAAAAGCTACTGGGCTCAGTGGGACTCCCTAGTGGTCAGAAACGGGGTCCTGAAGAGAATCTGGGAGTCTGCGGATGGGAAGAAGTCTGTGGAGCAACTAGTCCTTCCGAGAGCCAGAGTCAAGGAGGTCTTGGAAGAAGTCCACGCAGGAGCGACAGGTGGTCACTTAGGAGCGAACCGGACCCTCGACAAACTACGAAAAAGGTTCTACTGGTTACACCAACGCAGTGACGTTGAGAGGTGGTGCCAACAATGCGACACCTGCGCTGCCAGCAGAGGGCCTAGAACGCGCAGTCGCGGGGCCATGAAGCAGTACAACGTGGGGGCTCCATTCGAAAGAATCGCCATTGACGTGGCAGGCCCATTCCCTGTTACTGATGATGGAAATCGGTACCTGTTGTTGGCCATGGATTATTTCACCAAGTGGCCAGAAGTCTACGCCATCCCGAACCAGGAAGCGGCAACAGTGGCGAAGGTACTGGTGGAGAACCTGATCTGTCGATATGGAGTGCCGATGGAGTTACACAGCGACCAGGGGAGGAACTTCGAGTCCAACATTATGAAAGAGTTGCTCCAACGGCTGGGGGTACATAAGACCCGCACAACCCCCCTTCACCCGCAATCAGATGGAATGGTGGAGCGCTACATCAAGACCTTGGAGGAGCACCTACGGAAGGTAGTCTCAAGCCACCAACGAGACTGGGACGTCAGGGTGCCACCCTTTCTCCTGGCATATAGATCCTCGATCCATGACACCACCGGAATGACACCAGCCAACATGGTCTTCGGGAGGGAGCTCCGTCTACCGTGCGACCTACTGTTTGGCACCCCACCTGATGAGAAACAGCCAGCTACCGACTATGTGTGGAACCTGACCGAGAGGCTGAGGGAAACCCACCAACTCGCCCGAGAGAATCTGCAGTTGGCTAGTGACCGGATGAAGGCGAGGTACGACAGGCTCGCCAACACAGCTGGGTTCCATGAGGGAGACCGAGTGTGGTTGTACCGCCCTACCAGGACTAGAGGGAAGTCGCCGAAGCTGCAGCAGTCCTGGGATGGCCCCTACCGGGTCATCAAGCGAATTAACGACGTAGTCTACCGCATCCAACGACAGCCAAGAGGGAAGATGCTGGTAGTTCACCTGGACCGTCTGGCGGCATATCATGGGGCACTTCGGGACGAAGGCCCTTAAGGAGGGGGCAATGTGACAAAGCCCAGAAAAGCCTAGAGCCTGATAGAAGGAGGAGTAAGCCAGAATGAACTAGAACGACGGAGTCTAGAAGGATCGCGCTCCCCTAGTGGATGGACGGCCCTCTTATTGCTGATTGGAGCCGCGCGCCGACGGGTGCGGCCTACTCCCTGGCACGGCGCGATGAGTGACGGTGCGCGCTCGTGGGAGGGGCCAGAGGTGGAGCCACGCGCCCCGCGCGGACATTCTAGACAATGCGCGGGCGGAACCTTCCAGAGACCGACTCTAGAATATTCGTCGGCCCTATATATAGGGCTGCGAGCGAGCGGCGAGTCAGTTCAGTCAGAGACAGCAACGAGGAGTGATGAGTCAGTTCAGTGAGGAGAGGCAGTCAGTGAATCGGAGTTGAGAGAGACAGTCAGTGAATGAAGTCAGTTCAGTGTGAAGACTCAGTACATCAGAGGAGAGACAGTCCGTGAAGAGTCAGAGGGTCAACGAGGGAACAGTCAGTGAGGCAGTCCGTGAGTAGCGGCGAGCGTCAGCGTCAGAGGGTGAGCTGGACGGAGAGGACTGATCAGCGCGGCCTCAAGTGAGTGAGTCTTGGGAAGCTGAGGAGCCAGTGACCGGAGGGACCCGAGAGCGGAATAGCTAGTCAACGGGGAACTAGTGACCGGAGGGAAGGGTGAACGGAATAGCTGGTGAGCTGATCTGGGCTGAGGCAGTGCCGTCCCGGGGAACTCTGCGCTACGGGTGGATCGTACAGCGGCAGCGAGGACTGTGGAGTTGACCGGCGCGACGTGGGATCATCTCGACTGGGAGTCCGCACAGTGTGTGGGAACGGAACAGTGCTGTAATTAGGACTGAGCACAGTGAGAGTGAGCACTGAACAGGACAGTGAACTGGCGAATAGTCTGGAGTTTTCTGGCTGTATTGTCAATTGTTGTAGGAAATAAAGAAACCTCCATCCTTCAATTATAAACTAGGTGTTCTCATTTTGAACCCCGACGAGCCCTTGTTACAATAATAATAAGTGAAATCTCAGAACTGATTTGTCCTTAAGAAAATGGATCAAGCAAGAATATCTCATCTATTTCCTCTTTTGAAATCTCCTGTTTTATGTTTAAAAAGAAAGATTAGAGTAGGATTACCTCCACAACGTCTCTGGGTTTTTACGTATATACCTTAGGAGCGAGTCTCACCGCTCGTAGAGTTCCTGGCTAGGGGAGGTAGCTGCACCCTGATTGGCTCAGCTTTCCTATCCCACTCCACGTGTTGTCTGTCTCTCTCGCAGCGGCATTAACCCTCCACTCAACTATTATAGTATTTTCTACGACTGGCATGATGTTCACTCTCTGCCCAGCGGTAGCTTACTGATCTTACACGCACCGAATTCGTGCATCTTGGTAACGAGACGTAATGAGAAGCTCGCTGGCTGGGTTTGTCTTCAAGGTCAGAGACTTTGTGGAAATAATCCAACTCTAAGTTACTCTTTACAAGTTACTTGTGCTACCTATTCTGACATATGCTTCACCTGCTTGGTGTTATTTACCGAAGACAATATTCAAATCACTACAGACTGTGCAAAATAAAGCCTTACGCATTATACATGGATCAGATTGGTATACTAGGACTATCCAGATTCTTGATGATTGAAATATGCAGGTGCTTCATGTAATTTTACGGAAACAAGTTCAGAAGGTTTATGATAGTAACCTTAAAAGTGACAATTCTTTTATCAGAAACCTTTGCCAGTATAACCTATGTGATTTTGTAACTCATAAGACCCTGAAGTCATTTATTATATGAACAATAAGTTTCATGCACTTCCCCTATATCAAGATCAGTGATCTTACACGTACAATAATGCCTGTGCATCTGCAGTTGTGACAACAGAATTGCACGTCCTAAATAGAAACTCATTATTTTTATCCACATTTATGTAAAGGCATAAAACACTTGTGTTTTGAAACTTTAATCAATAAATTTAAGTAGGCTATGTGGAAAAAAAAATTCCATTCCAGTGATGAAATACAACATTATTACATGGAAAACTCAACTTGGCCAAAAAGTGATATACAACATTGTTTCGGGGGACCCTTCAGTTGTTATTCTGCTGTAACTACCTAACATGTTGTGTTTTACCTTGTTAAGTTATTGATGTTGTTTATTGAGACTTGCCTAATGACAACTTTATTGTTTATTATTTTTAAGGTAGTACCGTTCGTTCACTAACTTTATAATTATGTAACTTTATAATTATGTAAATTACATGGTAAAAGCAGACATATTCAACTTATAAACTTTTTGTATAACAACATATTATTTTGGAATTAGAAAAGTATAACTTAAAAATCAGTCTCAGAGGCCTTAGTTGTCATTCCATTTACAGTAGATAAGTCCCCTCAATCCCCCATATTGTAAGAACCTAACACTTTAACCCACTACATAGATTATCCAGTATAACTAACTCTGTTAATGTTCATACTTCATTGAATAAATGATTGTTTTATTATTGTAATTATTTGTATTTTATTAAGAAACCTACTTACAACTTGAAAAAGTGTGAGATCTGACTAACACTAAAGTCACTGAGATCTGGCTAATACCCAAGTAGGCCTAACCAATAAACAGTGGTACCGACATGAAAATATTGTTGGGGGGGTAAGAATTGTATTTTTGATAATTATACATAGGCCTTGTATAAAAAAACTTATATGTTGGGGGGGGGGGGCAGAAAGTACCTTGCCCCCTAAAGTTGGCGCCTATGCCGATTAGTCACTCTACAGCAGAACAAGGGTGAATGAGCTCAATGGTAGGCTAGCAAAACTTAATTTAAAATTTTGTTGATTAATTCCAGTACAAGTATATTATGATTTACAGTACCTTACAATCTGCAAAATACTTTCCAGTCACTCCTTCTACTTCTTCTGATACAGCTAGGTAGATGGATGTCTGTGCTCCATCTCGAGGATTCTGGAATCATGTTTTGTAATAATAATAAGTTTTTAAATGCATGTCACAAGTAGGAATGGATCTGATTTGTTAAAATTGCAGTAATATGAAAAAGTATGTCCAGAGCAAGGCTTCCCAAAGATGCCCATGGGTTGGATCTGGTGTGTAGCTCATTTTTAGTAAAAAAACATAAAGACATTTTTATTAAAGAATCTTGATGGTTAAAACAAAATAAGAAACTCAAATTTTTCTGTAAGTGATTTAAAACTAACATGATAAGGGTAATATAACAGCTTCACTGTTCAGTAAAATGTAAGAAAGTCAGTTACTGTCCTGATTTTATTATGATTTAAAAATTTTTAAGTAATATTTACCTTGAAAAATATTTTCATTGAGAAATTGATAAAGGGTAAAATAATTGCTGGAACACGACGCATTATCTCTGTCCCAACCACTCCAGGATGCAAACTGTTCACTGTCACACCTTCAGGGGGGGAAAAAAATGGAATATTAGGCTATTACTAATAGTAAACCTATGCTATTATGTAACATTTATAACACTTGGATTAGCCAGTTAATAAATTTAATTAAGGATTCTACTACAGTGAGTCCCACACAAGAGTTGGCACAGCTCCAACTTCCGAGAAATTGGGTGAAATATCTATGCAAATAAAGACGTGATCGGTGTAATGATTCATGTTCTCACATTTACAGGTAAAATTACAATAAAAATAACCACGTACCTCATCACAAGAGATCTTGGAAATGTTCTCCTCTTGCATCCACACAATACTGGTACCTTTTTAGGAAATTTTCTTTCACGCACATAAGCTCAGCTTCCAAGATAGAGTTAATTTCTCTTGTGATATTGTCTTTAAGTTCTTCTAATGTATGGGAAATTGACCTATACACTTTATTTTTCAAGTTTCCCCATAAATAATATTCACATACTGTTAGAAGAACTTAAAGACAATATCACATAGGCCTATCGCAAGAGAAATTAACTCTATCTCGGAAGCTGAACTTACGCGCGTGAAAGAAAATTTCCTAAAAAGGTGCCAGTATTGTGTGGATGCAAGAGGAGAACATTTCCAACATCTCTTGTGATGATGTACGTGGTTATTTTCATTTTAATTTTTACTGTAAATGAGAGAACCTGAATCATTACACCGATCGCGGCTTTATGTGCATAGATATTTCACCTGATCGCTCGGGAGTTTGAGCTGTGCCTGCTGCGATGCAGAAACCCACATCATGGCCAACTCTTGTATGGGACTCACTGTTGATCTGAAAGAAATTTTAAAAGATCTCAATAAAATCTCAATAAAACAAAGATTAAAAGATGCAATGTTTTACATACTCCATGACATCTTGAAAGTTTAGCAGTAAGTTCATAAAACATTTGAAACAAGAAATATAAACTGCATATGAAATCACTGCAAAACGTAAAAAAATCATGTTTCAAATTTGGTCAAGAAATCCCAAAAAATCATGTTCGAGGGTCGTTCAATAAGTAATGCAACACATTTTTTTTTCTTAAAGCAGGTTGGTTTTATTCAGGATTCAAATACAACATATTATTCCCCAATCTTTTGGCTACAAAACCCTACTTTTCAACATCATCTCCGTTCAATGCTACAGCCTTACGCCACCTTAATGGGAGAGCCTGTATGACTGCATGGTACCACTCTCATCTGTGCGGAATTGCTTGCTCATTATGAGGCTGATGGTGAAACTTTCTTGTCAAACATTGTCACAGGCGATGAAACATGGGTTCATCACTTCGAACCAGAAACAAAACAGCAATCCATGGAGTGGCACCACACCAACTCTCCTTTGAAGAAAAGTTCAAAGCCATACCCTCAGCTGATAAAGTCATGGCTACGGTCTTCTGGCACTCTGAAGGTGTTATTCTGTTCGATGTCCTTCCCCATGGTGAAACAATCGACTCTGAAGAGTATTGTGCTACTCTAAGGAAATTGAAGAAACGACTTCGTTGCCACAAAAATGGAAACGAACTTCTCATTCTCCATGATAACGCAAGGCCTCACACAAGTCTGTGCACTCGAGAGGAGCTCACAAAACTTCAGTAGATTGTTCTTCCTCATCCACCCTACAGCCCAGATCTCGAACCTTCTGACTTCCACCTGTTTGGCCCGATGAAGGATGCACTCCATGGGAAGCACTTCGTGGATGATGGGGATGTTATTGATGCAGCAAGATGTTGGCTCTGACATAGACCAGTAGAGTGGTACCATGCAGGCATACAGGCCCTCCCATTAAGGTGGCGTAAGGCTGTAGCATTGAACGGAGATTATGTTGAAAAGAAGGGTTTTGTAGCCAAAAGATTGGGGAATAATATGTTGTATTCGAATCCTGAATAAAACCAACCTGCTTTAAGAAAAAAAAATGTGTTGCATTACTTATTGAACGGCCCTCGTAGGTTCCTTCTATGAGGCTCGTCCATAAAGTATGTTTCCCTGGGGCTGTTGACAGAAATAAAACAAAATTTCATGGAAATATTTATTGCAACAGGTACAGCAAGTGTTCAGCCATATTTAAAAATTTTGGTGCCGATATAGAGTCATACTTTTGTTATAGAAGTCTGCCACCTGGGATTTGAACTACTGTATGACAACCATCTCATTCTCAAAACACTGTTGCTGATTGGACAGGAATTTCTTGAGGTGTAGGAAAAAATGGAAATCATTGAGGGAAGATCTGGGCTGTAGGGTGGATGTTTAAACACTCCAAGCAAATCTCCTTCAGAAGTTTAGCTGGGAGGTGTCAAACATGTTGTTTGACAGGTCAAAGCAAGTCTCCAGAAATTTGGCTCCATTGACGTGGTGAAGAAGGTGATTAAGGGGATATCACTGGACACATCACCTGGGTCTGATAAAATACTTATGAGGACAGTTAAAGAGCTTGGCAAATCTGAAGTTGTTAAAGCACTTATAGATATTATGTTGAAAACAAGTTCTGTGCCTACAAAACTCAAAGAAGGGCGAAGTTTTCTTTTCTATAAAGGGAAGGGAGATGTAAAGAACGTAACTTCCTGGAGGCCTATAACCATCTATTCTGTTATATGGTGAATAATTGAACATGTTCTTGATCAACAACTGAGGACACATATTGAATTAAATATAAATGAAAGAGGATTTGTACCAAACATATCAGGCTGTCATATCAATTCCAGGCTTCTGTCTGGCTGTTTGAAACATTCGAAAATGAATAAGACTGACTGTGTTATTGCATTTCTTTATGTTTCCTGTGCTTTTGATCGGATAGGACATGCACATAAAGAACTCGCTTCAGTCTGCTGGTGTATCCTCTGACCTTTATGCTTTGATTGTTTCTCTTATAAAAGATAACACTGTTCAAGTGGAAACAGGACTTCATCGGACTAAGAAGATATCTGTCAGATGTTCAGTGCCACAGGGTGGACCACTATCACCAATTTTATTCAATCGTGCTATTAATTCCATTTATGATAATGTTTGTGAACAAAATTTCGCTATGAAGTACAGGTGTAAATTAAGTGCTGACACAGAATCCATATGCTTAACAGGATTTGCTGATGATCAGGCAGTGACTGCTTGCAACATTGATTCTGCAATTCGTGTCATTGATGCTACTCATAACCTTCTTACAGCCATTGGCTCAGAAATAAATGCTGATAAATGCTCAGCAATTGTTGTGAGTCAAGGCCAGCTTGTACAAAGCAATTTAAACTTAGGATGTGGAGAAATTATTTCTTCACTCTCTGAAAATGAAACCATTAAATATCTGGGTTGTAAGTTTAACAGCGAGCTTCTGTTCACTAAGGATGCATTAGTCCCTTTCCACCAAAATTTAGAGAAATTAGCAAAATCTCCTTTGCTGAAACCTAATCAGAAGCTCAACATAATCAGTATATATTTCCATTGTATATTTCCATTAGAGGCAGCATACAGCACGCAGAACAAAAACAAGAAGGCAACAAAGACAAGCAACCTCAGTGAACACACGAAAAAGCTAATCGATCAAAGAGAAAATCTAAAGCCGACCATGCACGAATCAGAGAGGAAGAAAACTGAACACGCAAATCTAAACAAAATGGTAAAGCGGGAAATTAGAAAAGTCCTCCAAAATTACAAAGAGAGAAAAGTATAAGAGATTATAGAAGATACAAAGTCAATAAAGAAAATAAGGAAATAGTTATCCATATCCATAATCGCCTTTATCAGAATAGCATTTATCATTTGTTTTATTGTTATGAACTGTTCATTGAAAGAATCAGCTATGGGGCTTTGGATCAAGATATCAAAATGAAATGTTGTTTTTGACTTTAAAATATAAAATTTTAATTTTAACCAAAATACTTATTAAAACTCAATGGTATGCAACTTGGTTAAACCGCAGTGAAAAAATCTTTCGATTGATACTGTACTGACCTATCATTCACTTAAAAAAATTACTGTCTTCGAGAGCCAATCAAAATGCTTCAGAGCCTCAGACATCAGACTTTACAATAATGCCAGGAAAGTTTTAAGTTTCTTATTTAAATGTGAATTGATTAGAAACACAATTTTGATTTGCTACAAGCCAGTTCATAGCCTATCAGCAAATTTCTTTCGGTTGCCTCCTTGGCTAGTTTTAGAAAACGTAGGATAGTCTTCCAGTTGGATTTGCATTGTTACCTACTTCTTCTTGACACAATAGTGATTTCATTCTAAATGACAGCAGTAAGAAAATAATTATATGTTACTAGCTTAAAAGGCCCAGCGTCGCCCGGGTTTTTTATTTTATAATTGGAAATTAACTTATGGAGGACTTTAGATTTTTAAATTCTAGGTCCTAATATAGGTATTTATAATTTTAAATAGGAAGAACGACTTATCACACTCAAACTATTCCCTCAGAAAAGTTCTTCTTCTTCTTCTTCTTGGGTCATCTAGCCCAGGCGTCCCAGTAGAGATGTGAGATTAGTTGTCTCTCTTGTTTAGACTTGTCCAGTTTGTTGCAGAGTAGGAGGTGGTGCCTATTCATGGGGTCCATGCTATTGCAGAGTGTGCAGCTGTCTGAGTTGAGGATTCCTATTCTGTGGAGATGTTGGGCCAAGCAGTCATGTCCGGTGTCTAGCCGAAACAGAGCTACTGCCTCCTTTCTTGGTTTTTTACTGTTGACTGTCCAGTTTTTTTGTATGTTATCCCATGCTTTTCTTCTCATAGCCTCAGTACAGGAACTTTCATATTTCTGTCTCCATTTTCGTTGGAGGATTCTTTTTGCTTCATTTTTTGTAGTGGTTTTGGTTTTTTGATGAAGACTGGTTCCCTTTTTTGCCAGAAGGTCAGCAATTTCGTTCCCTTGGATTCCCACATGTGAAGGTATCCATTGGAAGCTGATGGTTTTATGTAAGTTGTTTAGTACATCTAGCGTTTTTCTTATTTCCTTTGTGGTTTTTGACTGAGGTTTTGAGTTGAGTTGAGTTGATCACATCCCTCAGAAAAGTTTGATATAGCTTTTTATGGCTCATAGAGGATGTAGAATTTTGTATCCCATTGCTTGTACAGTACACAGCAAGCCTGGTAGGGGTTCAAATAAGAAGAAACAGAAATTCCGGTAACATAAAATTGTATTATCGTGGCAGAGAGTTTTTATTTCTTACTCTCATGTTACCATAAAACCGTTTTGGGGATGAAATTAAACAGAAATGCAATATCACTTTCATACTTCTCTTCCCAAAACATATTACCTTACCTCGTATTGTTTTCTCTAGGTCCAGTTTAGAGAAAGCATTATTTTCGTGTATTTCATACTTTAATATTTATTTATAACATGAATTATATTGATACGTTCTCTAATTTGTCAAACTTCCATTTAATTTAATTCCAAACCCATCTGATACCACTTGCAACAATACTGTTGTCAAGTTTTCTGTGATTTGGATTTGATAATTCTGTGTAAAAAGGGATTAAGTATTCTCAAAAACATTTGATTTTTGGCATTTAAAATCAAAATTTTTCAAAATCCTTTCTTAGTGAGCACCTACATTATGAAATGAAGGTAAGTTTACTGTCAAAATTCCAAGTCTCTACCTGTTATAGTTCAGGCTCTACTAGGGTGGCCATTTCTAAAATGTCAGAAAGGAGGACACATATCTTCGGTAATCTAGCATAGTATAACTTCGGGCATGGACGGCTGGACAGCAGATATTACAAGGCATAACCCTGACTAAGTTTACTTAATACAATCAGTCATTTTAATTTTTAATATTGATCATATATTTTAAGTTTACTTAATAACTGCATTTATATAAAATAAATGATTATGCACTGCAAAAAGGGATTTATGAATGTACAATACAATGCAATGAATGTACAATACAAATGGAGGCTTGAACAAGAATCAACAGTACGGCCAACGCCATGTACTGCACCAAACAAATGATAGTACGCTATCATCGTATGGACAAGCGTGCCAACCTTAGGAATAGATTCCTTGGCAGGAACATACGGGAAAATAAAAAAAATATATTAATACTCTTTACCGATCCATCAGAGTCTCGAAAAGGGGGACAAATCAACGTCCGGCATAAAGCCGCGCCGGATGGAGGACTGCTTAGCCAAAAGCCTTACAGTCCGGCCAAAAGCCGGACGTCTGGCCACCCTAGGCTCTACATTGATTCCTGTCAGTCAGTCAGTCAGTCAGTCAGTCAAGTCAGTCAGTCAGTCATTTAGTCAGTCAGGAAGGACAAAGCCTCTTATATATATATATATATATATATATAGAGATATATGTTATATGTCAAAATCTATTTCTGGGAAAATCCTAATAAATCCCATTTGGGAACAGCCTCCTGTGAAAAGATTTTATAGCTATTTTTTGCACTGCCTTCTAGACTGTATTACTCGTGTATACACTGCCTGTCCTATAAGGCTAATTTTGCTTTCGCGGCGACATTACAGATGGCAGCACATTTCACACCCAGCTGCAATACCCTTTACATTACCGTATGCTGTGTTGCCCTCTGAAGTATAAACTCGGAAACTGAAATATGCTGGAATTTCATGCTATCTGGGTGTGAACTGTGTCGCCTCTACTGGAAATTTATGCAATACACTGAACTCCATGTTAAAATTAAGCATGGACAGGCAGTGTAATTCTCGAGACGGCGGTGATTTCTTGTGTACAGTAAGAATTTTTTGAATGGGAACTTTATTAAATCCACCAATAACACCAATGGTAATGGATATTATAATAACCACAACTTAAAAAAAAATAATAAACCCAACTCAAAACAAAGTACCCCCTCTAAATAAAAGGATTAGCCCAATAATTAGAAATGAGCAATAAGGTAAATAATTAATAATTAAAACAATGAACTACTCTTTATAAAAATGTTTTTATTTGAAATTCAAAGTCCACCAAATATTTATTTTCCAAATCAAGATATTGAGAAACAAAAGCATTGTACTGCTTAGTTTAAAACATAATTTAATCTGAATTTCATTGCAACAGCAAAATATTTTGACTCACTAAAATGGGATTGGTTGTTCCTTCCATGCCAATATGATGTTAAAACGATACTTATTTTTATGAAGGCATGGTAACTGTGTATACTAGTACGTCTGTTTTAATTTGAAGACACTAAATTCGAAGAAAATATTTTAGAGTGATAGTTAGTAGGTTTTATAAGGATAATTTTGATTATTTTCTTTTGAAGTAGATCATTTAAAGTATGGTGATGTAAAATAATTACCGTATACTTTTTTGCCAGACAGTATGATCAGTTGATAAATCCTGTTTCAATAACACCTTTATGTATGAAATCTAATAATATATGTTTGATGTGTTTGGAACTGTGATGAATAACAGATTACTCACCAGTGCCTTTGAGTTTTTCTGCTAACTCATTTGCCATTAGAATATTGGCAAGTTTACTGTAACTGTATACTTGTGTGTCACTCCACCATTTCTCACAGTTCAGATTTTCTATATCAAACTTGGCAATTTTGTGTGCTATGGATGATACAACTACTATTCTGCTTGGAGCCGATCTTTTCAATAAATCTGAAAGAAACACATTCTTTAGAGGAAAATTTGTTGTCCTGCACAGAAAAAATCAAATCGGGTTTTCAGGTTTGAATGCTGACTGCAAGATTATCTGCCCTCCCAAGATTGTGCCCAGTCCCATTCCAAATATTCCTCCAGTCCCCTATCGATCTTGCTACATACTTGCATACACACATGTGAATGTAAGATGCATGCATCTAACTCTGATACTGGGCGGAAATGACAAAGTTTCTTTCGATTAACTTTTCATTGATTAAGTGGTTGCAGTTGCACTCAGCTCAGTATGTAGACAAAACTCTCAATACTTTTCTAAACAATTTTTGTTGTTAACAAATATTCAGTGTTTTCAGACCTATTAAACTGCATCGAATAGGAGGTACATGTTTTAAGCAGTGTGAATAGAGCAATCAGCAGAATGCCAGTCCTATGCACGTAGTGCATTCTTTACAGTTTGACATTTTAAACAAGAGCACTATAAAACCTACTTTTAAAAATACAACAGACCTAGCCTATATCTAGAGGAATTATAAACAGACAAAATCCTATGTCAGAAAAATGTAAATTTTAATTTTTTTTACCAAAACAAGAATAACTTAAGTGAAATACCGGTATTGATGTAAATTTAACATATCCAGTGGGTGGGAAATAATTATCCCTGGAGGGATAATATCATCCATATCCAGATGGTCCAAGCCAAAGGCAAGGAAATCCTGTATCCCCCCCCCCCCTGCAAATAGCACACTGGCTGAGCATGAGTCATGATGCATGCTCAAAAAATGTTCATGTTAGCTCTTGATTTAATTGTTGTATATATTAAATCTCCATCTCAAGCTTAATGTATGAGTAATAACTTCACTATGTAAACTTTAGGTTTGTTCCCAAAGCACTCAGAAAATATGAACACATCATTCGTGCATGTGCTCATTCTTCACAGGCATTCCCAAAGCAAGAACTAATTAAATCTGATTTTCAATCTTCTGTTCCATGTGTTCTCACAGGCAGTTTATGTACTATAGGAAAAGTTTGCAGACTCTACCATGAATACCTAATTAAAGACATCCACAGTAATCACAACTCATATTTTCACGCCTGACTCCTCCCTCCACTAACCTTGCACGAGGCTATGCTCTGCATAGGCCACATATGTATGATTAATGTAAGATAATTAAAAGTTTTCCAAAGTATTGTTTGTAATGACGACCCCTTTTGCAGGCTTAATATGTTAAAGGGAAAAATGTATTCTTTTCTAATCTGATGAGCATGGGCGTACGGTGAAATTCTGTTTGGAGGGGGTTGAATATAATGTTGTCTCAGCTCCATGTCTTTGCGCACATTGTAACTTAATACACTATTTTTAGTAATTAAACAGTTGTATTGTGATCATTAATACACTATATATAATATGTTGTTAGCACAGAAGCACAGTATTTCAAACTGTTTTCTTTAAATATCTTTCCACTTCTTGTTTTAAATAGTTTATAAATAAAACCTTTCTTTTGAGAAATTATCATAGTAGGCTATCATAGGATGTAATACACACTATGGGCTATAATCCACATGACAGTGCAGAGCACTATGAATCATTGTACCTATATTCTGTTGTTTCTGTATTGGCAAGTTGATTGCAGATGTAGTAATTTTGTTTAACTACTCATGCTGGTTTCTGGAGCTAGGTACATTCCAGAAAATTTGGTTTTTAAGTATTGAAAGCTGATATTTACTGGACTCCTGAGATCCAACCAATCACACCACATAAATATCAAGGTTATTGAATCATTTATGAGGAATTCCGAAGAAAATTTTGTTTATCAGTAATGTGTCACTGTTATAAGAAGTATACAATTAAAACCACCAGTATTAATAAATTATTTAATAACAATAGACCGATGCTTTCCTGTTCAGTAAAAGTTATTTCAGATCATTTGCTCATTGAGATTAATATTGTGCATTATTGTTAAATAAATTACGTGAGTATAGAATCATTAATGAGAAATTGAAATTTACAAGAGTTTTTTTAATAATGCTGTGTTATGTAAGAAAATTTAATAAAATAACCAAACCAATTTTTTTTTTAATTATTGAACATGATGTTATAATCCCCAAAAAATAGCAGATATTTTGGGAGGGGTTTTAACCCCATCAACCCCTCCTTCTGCATGCCCATGCTGATGAATATGACTTCACGTATGGCAATTAAACGGTACACTTTAAAAGTCCCCCTCTGACCATGCATATTTTTCTATGCTGCTCAATGTATTTATTTTCTTTAGGAAACTAAAAATGGAGAAATCTGTGACTGTGATAGTTTTAAAAGCTATAGAATTCATATGTAAACTCTGTTTCTTGAAATATTATAAATGAGAATATAAATAAAATTGTGAAGAAATTGATAGTTGTCTAACTTAAATTGCATATCACACTCTAGGAAGTTATTGGTAAGCAGGCATACTGTTATACCATACATGAAGTTATAAGGGTTAGAAAGTAACAAAAAAAAAAACAAAAAACAAAAAACAAAGAAAAAAAAAACCACAATAAATAAAAATAATAATAAAAAAAACATTTGTTCAAAATTGGTTTTACGGTTACCTAATTGGCCTACATACTCCCTGTTACATGCTCTACATTTTAATGAATAAATACCGCTATTTTTAAACCTGTTATTTCTTATTAGAATTTGTTCAGTCTGCTCAATTATCAGTAGTTTTAAAAGCAACATTTATATTATGTTTCTTAAATATGTTCGTGATCTTATGTTTGTTTTTATCTGTGTATTCAAATGTAATGTATCTTTTCTTTTCTTCCGTGTTACTGGAGGTAGGTGTTAATGTTGTTGTTTGAGTTTGTTCGATGTACCTTTTTCTTTTGTGTTTGTTGATTTGTTTGTATAACAAGCTTTTGGATACCCATTGTTTGTGGCTATTTGTTTTAATTTAAAGACAGATATAAAGAACACATTAGTGATTTCAGATACAATAGAGAAGATTGGTCTAATTATGCCAAACACATATTAACCAACAGCCAATATGACAACATGAAATCTTGTATGAAAATATTACACACAGAAACAAAAGGAAATAAAATGCAGTGGCGGCTCTTAGTTAAAATTAGTAGGGGTGCTGCTCCATAAAAATTTTAGCCTTTGTTTTAAAAAAGTGTACAAGGAAACGTACATATATAAAAAGAAAATTTATTCAGAAACTTGATAAAACCCTAAAAGAACAAAATAAAAAATTTTACTCACTTTAATCTAAATTGTTACAGATCCAGCTTGATCTATTCATTTAAAAATGAAATCCAATTTCTTGTTTTAATTTCCGTGAAAAGATCATTAAATAATTTTTTCCTTGATCTGCCATAATTAAAGTTTTCTGTTAAATAAAAGAACCGAAAAAAATGAATAAAAAAGAATAGCTGGAAACAAGATGATAATCTAATTCTACACTTTATCACATTCAAGAATATGGTTCATGGTTTTTAAGCACAACACACGCGGAGCAAAGAAAAAAAAGAAAGAAAGAAAGAAAGAAAAAAAACAATACGTTCCACCAATACGCCAGGAAGCGACAGTGCTCTCTCTCTCCCTCACAGTTCCATACAAAGATTTTCTTTTATCTTTTTACTAAACTGCGGGATGGCTACTGCATTAAGCTTAAGGATTATACAGAGTGTTTCAGAAAATGTATACACACTTTGAACTGTTATAGAAAATTTATTTCCCGTTCTATAAGGTTCAATTTCTTGGATAAATCTTCAACAGATTGCAGCAGAATAGATTAAACAATCGTCCAACAAACGTGCCATAATCATCCAACAATGAAAAGTACCAAACAATGCTTGCTCATTCCATATTCCCTGCCATTCGTGCATTATACAGTTTTATTACCAACAAGATGGCGCTCCGCCACACTGTCAAAGGACGTACGAGCATACCTGAACCGAAATTTGCCAAGGCAGTGGATAGGACGCAGGGAGCCAATCGAGTTTCCTGTATGCTCTCCAGATCTAATGCCACTGGATTTCTTCTTAAGGGGGACAGTAAAAGATGTGTAGAAACGTAAACAACGTAACTTGGACACACTTTGGAATGAGATTCAAGTGGTGTGCGCAGAAATCTCATTGGACACTTTGGTACGATTTACGGAATCAGTGGTGACTCATACTCAGAAATGTAATGATGCTGAAGGCCACCATTTTGAACATTTGAACAATCACATTTTCATCAGAAAGTAATGTATTTTTCAAATTGGACTTTAAGCTTTCCATTTCCAGAAATTTAACCTCGTAGAACGGAAAATAGATTTTCTATGACACTTCAAAGTGTGTATACATTTTCCTGAAGCACTCTGTACATTGTAGAAGCATAGAAAAAGAATTAAAGAAAAAGGACTCATTACAAAGGATGATCATTTCAACGGGTCTTCCCGCCATCATCAGCTGATTCTGTCCAGTCGGAATCAGCTGATGATGGCGGGAAGACCCGTTGAAATGATCATCCTGGGTAAATATACCTTTTTAGTGAAGTTTAGTGTGTAGCCTACTTATATTTCCGATCTCAATCTTGCTACAGTCATTGGTCGATTGCTAAAGTCCACATCACATGAATGGAATATTCTGAATAATCTGATTAGGAGAATAATAATTATGATAAACATAGATAGATTCGCAGCGGAGAAGCAGGATCAAATTTATTTCATGAAACTCATAATCTCGAGTGGGATTTATTAAGAGTATTCCATGAATAAAATGTATCAGATTTTATAATTAATAATAACTACATAACTACTAAAATCAAATCATCATTGTGCCAGCTGTCAGATCACAACGTATGCCTACTAAATGAAGAATAAAAAATGTTTCCAGATAGTAACTAACCTGACAAGTATCTTGTTTAGCGAATATTTCAATTCAGAAAGAATTTCTACTGCAGCTAGAAGAAATGCAGCCATTCTATGATGATATCACCGACAAGTTTGCAGCCTTAAAGGGCTACCGAAGGATTGTTTTGGTACACAAGACATAGGTGAATTCCGTTATTAACATAAGCATGTGGCATTTTTCTCTTTACCTAATTTCCCGGCCACGAACTGCCACTGAAGCAAATCTTCTAAATACTGTAGAAAGTATCACCGGTATGGCAGACACCACAGTTATAAACAGTTATAAACATTGAAAAGTTTATGTGAAAGTTACATTAAAACATTGTACACCAGATTTTGTGAATGTAATTAATTATAATTTACAATGTCAAAAGTTGTCCAAAAAGGATTAACTGGAATCTCTGTCATATGGTGTTTTGTGCAGAGAAGCAACTTAATTTATTAAAAAATATTTCAGCATCTTACCTAGCAATAAACATGTCAGTAGGAAGTGTCCAAAATGATTGACTTGCATGCCAATCTGTAGTCCATCCGGAGTCTTCTTGTTTCCAAGACCACCAGCTCCTGCATTGTTGATGAGGACATGTAATCGAGGTTCAGTCTGGATTATTTGACTTGCAAATTTTCGAACTGATGTCAAAGAACTGAGGTCTAAATGGCGTAGTAACACTTCTTTATTTCCTGTTTTAGCAATAATGTCATCTGAAAATAAAGTTAAATACCCGGTACCTGTTAGAAAAAATATTATAATGAGGAGTGATAGAAAGTTCCTGGGATAATATAATAATGAGCTTGGATTTCACTTAGAATTGATTTTTTAGTACTAGTTTCGGGAAAACCTTAATCCTTCCTATCCTCAGCTAATATTGTTGATATTTCTTGTCGGAAAGGGCAGACTTCATTGAATTTCATTATGTAAGGCAGAGAGAGCTTTAGTTCTTCTTTTGGCTCAAGATGTAAATCGAATCAACAAAGAATGATCAGCAATTTCAAAATTAAACAGTGTCTTGTGGGATAAAGACATTACCAGACAAACAAAAACAAACATATACAATACAATCATTAAGAGCACAGTTATGTATGGAGCAGAAACTTGGCATTTGAAATCAACTACAATAGCTAAACTACACTCCACAGAAATGAACTTTTGGCGACGGTCTGCAAGAATCTCCAGGAGGGACAAGATTAGGAACAATATCATTAGAGGAAAAATGAAGGTACAAGGATCGCTGGTAGATACTGTAAAAACAGCACAACTAAGATGGTATGGGCACATGAAAAGAATGACAGACGATAGACTACCGAAGAAGATATATGAGTGGACTCCAAAAAGACGAAGAAAGAGGGGCAGGCCGAAATTGACATGGACACAAGGCATCAATCAAACACTAAAGGAAAGGAGAATAGAAGACGAAGCATGGACGGATCGAGAATTATGGAGAAAAATGATAAACTCCTGAAATGGGTGCAGGAAGATGTCTAGGACATTGTATAACCTGATTAAAAAAAATAACATTTTTCATGAACTGTGTTTGTGATAAACGTAGGTTGATCTATTAAAGTAAGTATGAAAAAGATATAAAAAGGAGAGGAAGGTGCCAGAGAACTTACCAATTGGCAGGAGAAGCTGGTCTTCAATTGGTGCTGGCTCTGGTATCATAGTAACACATAAAAAATAACATTAAAAACGAAAATTTTCGGACAAACTTTGCCCTTTGTCAATCACTTAGAGAATGGAGCTTGAAGAGGAAGTGTAGGGTTGCCAACCTAGCCAACTGATGAAGAATGGCATCCTATGTTCTCTGGCCGGGAGGGAAAAGGTGTTATCTGATGTTGAGGTTGGGGGGGTTTCTGGATTTGGTTATCCACTGGTGAGCCAGTTCCCACCTTCTGAGTTGGGAGGGGTTGCAGCTTTCAGGGAGGCTTTTGATTACTTTGATGGTGAAACAGTTCTCAAATGATATCCCATGGTCCATGGTGTGTTTGGATACAGGTTTATCTGGATTTTTGCTTTTGCAGTCATGCCTATGGCCATTCATTCTTTTTCTTAAAGTTTCAGTGGTTAATCCTATGTATTGGGCCGGGCATAGATTGCATTGTAGTTGATACACTATGTTGGAGGAATTGCATGTGTGGTGACCCTGGATCTTATACTCTCTATGGGTGATTGAACTTTTGAAGTTTTCAGCTGGATGATGAATAGAGCAGGTCTTGCAGGTACCGGTAGGTCTATTGCATGGGAAAGTGCCTTGAGGTTCAGAATTGGATGTAGGCCTTTCTTGTAGGCGCTTGGGCTTAACCAGTTTTTGTTTCAAGTTAGGGAGTTGTCTAAACATCACAGAAGGGGATTTTGAAAGAATATCTCTTGTGTGTGGGCTTGCTTGCAAAATATTGTAGCCGTCATGGAGGACCTTATTGAGGTTTTGAAGGCCATGGTGGTATGTGGTGATAAGATGTATATCATCAGATGAGTGTCTTCGTGGGGTGTGCTCACCAGCGGTACTCATTTGTGCTCTTTGAATTTGACCCTGTACTAGAGTCCGCAGATAGCCTCTAGCTGTTTGTTGAAGGTAGTCCTATCTTTTTCTGCTGTAAAGATCCGTTTTGCTCTTAAAGCTTGGCTGAATGGAATAGATCGTTTGGTGTTATTTGGGTGGCAGCTATTAAAATCCAGGAATTGTAGTTTATTGGTGGGTTTAACATGTACTGCGGTGCTGATGGACCCATTTTTGAGGCTGACATTGACGTCCAAGAAAGTGACTAGTTCTGCAGATGAGTTCCAGGTAAAGTTCAATGTAGAGTGGTTCTGAAGGTTATTGAGAAATTCTTCCAACTTGTCTTGTCCATGGGTCCATATGAGGAAAATGTCGTCAATGAAGCGGAACCAACAGAGTGGTTGAAGAGTCTGCTTCTGTAAGAAAGTTTCTTCAACCCGTCCCATGTATAGGTTGGCATAGGATGGGGCCATCTTTGTTCCCATCGCAGTTCCCTTTAGTTGTAGGAAATTTCTGTCCAAGAACTGAAAAATCCCAAAAGGTCTATACAGACCCATACAATCAGGACTACCCAACTACATGAAACAAACCATAGAACATTTATTCAAAGGGCAAATAAGGGACACCATAATATGCATGATTGACCAATACAAAAATGAAGAAGTTGTGGTTAGGAATGGCCTAGCATCCACCATGAAAATACTACTATTGACCAACCCAAGGTTTTTACCGGCTATGAATCACACCATTAGAAATGCTAATGTCTTACTTCAGAATCTAATTAACTCGAAACTACAGAAACTATCCACACTATGTTTTAATGAACTAAAAACCACAGGCTACATCGAACGACAAGTGAACCCTCCTAGGCCTGGCCTTCTCGGAGAGAAACCCAGCCTTGCCAGCCTCTTGAATCTGCCCACTCCCATTGGACAAAAACCCTTCCTGCCAAAACCTTTTGTCCCTCCCTCGACACCTTTGATGGAATGTACCAACAATAAACCCAAAGACTCTTCAATATACAACATCTCAGACTACCAACTAACAAAACACGAGAAATCGGTGTTGGAAAAAGGCTTGTAATTCATACCTACAGCCTCGGTGGATCACTTTAATTTAGTATCAGACATTATGACTTTTGGAAGGAAATTAAGAATAGAGCTTTTCCGGAAGAATAACCCTGAGGCATTTAAGTCTTATGGAGAACTAGATCCAGCATTGGCCAAATTTAAACCACCCTCTAATTGGGACCCCCCTCCGCTACCCCCTGATCACCCCCTTGAACTATATCTCAACTTCATCCTTCAGAAAACCTCTGATCCTAGGTACATAGACAACCTACCTAAGGTAAATAACCTAACACGAGATGAACGTGATGCCATTAAGTCCCTTGGTTCGAACAGAGACATTACCATTCTTCTGGCTGACAAAGGCTCCATGACAGTTGTCATGAACACTAAAGATTATATCACAGAGGCGGAAAGACAGCTGTCTGATACAACCGTCTACAAGGAACTCACCATGAACCCCACAAAGGCCTATAACGAGGAACTCAGCCACTTCGTTCACAGAGAACACACCTTTCAGAATATTTCAGCACAAAACCTGAAGCTTTTAATTAATGACAATCCCCAAACAGCTCAGTTCTATATGCTTCCGAAAATACACAAAGGGACCTCACCCCCCCAGGGAGACCCATAGTGTCGGGTTGTAATTCGTTCACTGAACGCATCTCAGCTTACGTTGACTCTCGTCTACAACCTTGGGTCAGGCTTCTCCCTTCATATCTACAAGACACTTCAAACTTTCTCGACCGTTTGGCATCCATACCTTCACCTCTACCCGCCACTCAATACTTGCCACAGTGGATGTAACATCCCTCTACACCAATATCCCTCATACCCACGGATTGTCATCAGTGGAACATTATCTAGAAAAACGACCAAAGAACACCAAACCCACCACCGGATTCCTACTGAACCTGATCAAATTTATCCTGGAACACAAAAATTTTCAGTTCTTGGACAGAAATTTCCTACAACTAAAGGGAACTGCGATGGGCACAAAGATGGCCCCATCCTATGCCAACCTATACATGGGACGGGTTGAAGAAACTTTCTTACAGAAGCAGCCTCTTCAACCACTCTGTTGGTTCCGCTTCATTGACGACATTTTCCTCATATGGACCCATGGACAAGACAAGTTGGAAGAATTTCTCAATAACCTTCAGAACCACTCTACATTGAACTTTACCTGGAACTCGTCTGCAGAACTAGTCACTTTCTTGGACGTCAATGTCAGCCTCAAAAATGGGTCCATCAGCACCGCAGTACATGTTAAACCCACCAATAAACTACAATTCCTGGATTTTAATAGCTGCCACCCAAATAACACCAAGCGATCTATTCCATTCAGCCAAGCTTTAAGAGCAAAACGGATCTTTACAGCAGAAAAAGATAGGACTACCTTCAACAAACAGCTAGAGGCTATCCGCGGACTCTAGTACAGGGTCAAATTCAAAGAGCACAAATGAGTACCGCTGGTGAGCACACCCCACGAAGACACTCATCTGATGATATACATCTTATCACCACATACCACCATGGCCTTCAAAACCTCAATAAGGTCCTCCATGACGGCTACAATATTTTGCAAGCAAGCCCACACACAAGAGATATTCTTTCAAAATCCCCTTCTGTGATGTTTAGACAACTCCCTAACTTGAAACAAAAACTGGTTAAGCCCAAGCGCCTACAAGAAAGGCCTACATCCAATTCTGAACCTCAAGGCACTTTCCCATGCAATAGACCTACCGGTACCTGCAAGACCTGCTCTATTCATCATCCAGCTGAAAACTTCAAAAGTTCAATCACCCATAGAGAGTATAAGATCCAGGGTCACCACACATGCAATTCCTCCAACATAGTGTATCAACTACAATGCAATCTATGCCCGGCCCAATACATAGGATTAACCACTGAAACTTTAAGAAAAAGAATGAATGGCCATAGGCATGACTGCAAAAGCAAAAATCCAGATAAACCTGTATCCAAACACACCATGGACCATGGGATATCATTTGAGAACTGTTTCACCATCAAAGTAATCAAAAGCCTCCCTGAAAGCTGCAACCCCTCCCAACTCAGAAGGTGGGAACTGGCTCACCAGTGGATAACCAAATCCAGAAACCCCCCCAACCTCAACATCAGATAACACCTTTTCCCTCCCGGCCAGAGAGCATAGGATGCCATTCTTCATCAGTTGGCTAGGTTGGCAACCCTACACTTCCTCTTCAAGCTCCATTCTCTAAGTGATTGACAAAGGGCAAAGTTTGTCCGAAAATTTTCGTTTTTAATGTTATTTTTTATGTGTTACTATGATACCAGAGCCAGCACCAATTGAAGACCAGCTTCTCCTGACAATTGGTAAGTTCTCTGGCACCTTCCTCTCCTTTTTATATCTTTTTCATGCTTAATGGCCTAGAGCCACCTAACCTATACCAATACTATTAAAATAAGTGCAGTTTTGGTAACATGCTTACAATACCTTTGAACTTTATATACCGGTAGTCTAATCTTTTTTCTAATGTTCTCTCCCAAAGTACTCGTATATAGCAAATGGTGTCCTTGCATGTATTTAACATACCGGTAGTTATCGTAATATTGATTCTTGTAGACTGTCTGTATGGTCTAGTGCAGGGGTGCTCAAACGGTCGATCGCGATCGACAAGTCGATCGCGAGTGCTTTTTGAGTAGATCTCGAGAAGAAAAAAAATTTTAATAAGTAGGTAGGTAACTAATAAAATAACACTGCTTGCGGCAAAAGGTGGCTTTATCAAAGGAACGCGCGGCACTTGTCAAAGAAAAGCCGCGTTGTTTCTAGACTAGACAGTGGAGTCTAGTCTAGAAACAACGAGAGACAGTACAGTCTAGTTTCGGGCGGCGCGTTTGACGGGAACATTCGAGACTTTCGTTCACGCCGATATAAATGTTGCGCCTGCAGGAATTGGAGTCATTCTGAATTGTAACTTGATGGCGATATTACGTCGATAAGTACAAAGTTTATTATTAAATAGTGGAAAATGAGTGCAGTGAAGAAATCTAAAACGTATCATTTTAATAAGGATTGGGAGGAAGAATTTTTCTTTTGTATGGTGAAGGATAAGTGCATTTGTGTTATTTGTCGTGCGTCAGTTGCAATACCTAAGCGTGGTAACTTAGAGAGGCATCATAAAACGGTTCATAAAAACTATGAAAAGGATTTTCCGCCACAGAGTGAATTAAGAAAACTAAAGGTACGTGATTTGATATCTTGTTTGAAAAAAGAACAATCCATGTTCACAAGACCAGTCAAACAATCAAAAGCTGCTACGATCGCGTCATTTAAAATATCTCATATATTGGCGAAACACAAGAAACCATTCGAAGATGGATCGGTGGTGAAGGAAGCATTTATTGAAGCGGGTGAGACTTTATTTGGAGATTTTAAAAATAAAACAGAAATCATGTCTGCTATTAGAGAACTTCAGTTATCTCGTCCGACTGTCACAAGGCGTATTGAAGTCATGAGCCAGGACATCGCAGATAAACTAAAACATGATATCATGGAATGTACATACTTTTCTTTACAGTTCGACGAATCCACCGATATGACAGACACTGCCCAGCTGTGTATTTTTATTCGGATGGTATTCAATGACATGTTGGCTAAGGAAGAATTTTTGACAATCATACCTCTGAAGGGGAAGACCCGTGGCGAAGATATATTTGACGTTTTCTTCAATTTTGTAAAAAACTACGAGCTACCAATATATAAATTAGTGTGCATTACAACCGATGGAGCACCAGCAATGACTGGAAACAAAAACGGTTTTGTGGCATTGTGTCGAGCTAATGAAGAATTCCCTTCATTTTTTTCATTCCATTGCATTATACATCAACAAGTTTGGTGTTCAAAAGTTTTAAACACGGAGGAAATTATGGGCATTGCGACAAAAATTGTGAATTCCATCCGTGCACGTAGCTTGCAACGGCGGCTCTTTCAGTTGCAGTTGGAAGATAGGGAGTCAGCTGAACACACTGATTTAGTTCTTCACACGGACGTCAGGTGGTTGAGTCGCGGAAAATTCCTAGAAAGGTTTCAAGAATTATTGCCCGAAATAACAGCTTTTCTAGACGAAAGAGGTGATGACACTCAGATTTTGAAAAACGAAAAATGGCTAAATGATTTGGCATTTTTGACTGACATCACAATGCACTTAAACACCGTTAACTTGGAGCTTCAAGGTAAAGGAAAAACTATTATTGAGATGATTAGCGCAGTAAACGCATTCAAAAGTAAATTGCAACTTATGATAGATCAACTGAAAAGAAAGGATCTGAAACATTTTCCGTCTTTGAAAGCAAGGATTCCTCAGTTGAATTATGATACGTATGAGGCTGAATTATCAAATATTTTGGGACAATTCGAAATGCGTTTTCATGATTGCAGTAAATTGGAAAATATAGCATCATTTATGAGTTATCCTTTTTCATGTAAAAACATTGAGGAATTAGCTACTGAAATAGCCAGTCAGTTTAATATGAACTCATGTTCTGTTGAAAATGAGTTGGTGCAGATTATATCAGATATACATCTCAAAGCTACAGCATCTGATACAAATTTCTGGTGTTTTATATCTGAAGATAAATATCCGAATGTAAGGCAAATCGCCCTTCAACTGACGGCATTTTTTGGGTCAACTTACTTGTGCGAGTCTGCATTTTCTGAAATGAAGATAATTAAGTCAAAATATCGCAATCGACTAACTGACGATCATATGTCATCATGCTTGCGATTAGCACTCAGTGGTTACGTACCATCTTATGAAAAGTATGCTGAGGACATGCAGTGCCACGCTTCAACATCCAAAGCCACTCCTTAGTTAAGTTTAACACCATATGTAACTCTTTTGTTTTGTAACAACCAATAAACTCGCAATTTTGAATAACTATGAGTTTTTTCATTGATATTGTAGAGAAGAACCTAACTAAACCTAACCCAAACCTTGACTAAAATAATGTACCTATACTGCGCAGAAAGCTAATATCTATATATGCTACGGTACGCCCTACCTAGGTAGGTAGGGTGTATCGTGTATGTACGACAACCCTGCATCACACACACTTGCAGTCTCTCAGAGTCGATCGTAAGTAGTCTAAAAATATTGAGGTAGATCGCCAGCAGTTCAAGTTTGAGCACCCCTGGTCTAGTGGTTAGCATTGCATGGCTGGGTTCAAAACCTGATACCTCCTAGCATTTTTCGAGGTAGGAAGACCTGAAACAAGATGCACTCAGCATTGTGATGCAGGAGTACTTGATAAAGAAGTAGTGGCTCCATTTATGAAAACCATCAATAATAGCCATGGGAGTCGTCATGCTGACCACATCCCCCCAGTCCTGCCATTTGCCTATCGTAGATGATGCAGAGGTTGGATGGTAGGCCTAGTCACAGAAGGAATTTAGTTTATTGTAATTTTAGTATAATACTTGTTTAAATTTGCCTTATACTAAATTCAGTTGACTGGTACTTTGAATCCATGCATTATTAAATCTAATCTAATCTAATCTTAGAGAATTACCCCCCTGGGACAAAGTATCCTATATGTATAACCAAGATAAGTGAGAATTATTAAGACTTATAAGTTATAATATTATGATCCCAGAGGATGAACTCAGAGTTGGTGTTTGAAAGTTCGGAAATTTATAAATCTTACTTCTGCTGATAATCCATTGGGAAATTATTAATATTATTTTTGTGTTTCATTTGTTTTCTGATGTGATGGTCATTGTTGACTGTGTTGAGTGCAGTAACTCCTTGTTTATGAAAAATGACTTTTAGCCCACTCTGCAGTAAAGATTGTAATTTCTATATACTCATATTTAAAAGGCTTTGTCCTGACTGACTGACAGAGAATCAACATAGAGCCTAAACTATAATAGGTTGAGACTTGGAATTTTGACAGTACTTCGTTTCACTAAGAAAGGATTTTGAAAAATTTTGATTTTAAATGCCAAAAATCAAATGTTTTTGAGAGTACTTAATCCCTTTTTACACAGAATTATCAAATCCAAATCACAGTTCACTTGACAACAGTGTATTGTTGGCAATGGTCTCAGGTAGGTTTGGAAGTAAATGATATGGGACTTTGACAAATTAGAGGAGCTATCGATATAATTCATTGCTGTAAATAAATATTGAAGATTAAATCCACGAAAATAATGCACAATATTATGCAGTCACATAACTTTCTTTACCCTGGACATAGATAATACTGTATGAGGTATGGTAATATGTATACTATAACATCCCAGGTATTTGGGGAGGGAGGTATGAAAGTGATATTGAATTACTTTATAATTTCATCCCTGAAACAGTTGTATGGTAACATGAGAGTGAGAAATAAATATTCCACAAAGACAGTACAACTTTATGTTACTGGAATTTCTGTTTCTTCTTATTTGAACCCCTACCAGGCTTATTGTGTACAAGCGATGGGATGAAAAATTCTACATCCTCTATGAGCCATAAAAGCTGTATCAAGTGTTTTCTGAGGAAATAGTTTGAGTGTGATAAGTCGTTCTTCTTCGTTTCAAATTTTTAATGCCTGTACAAGGACCTAGAGTTTAAAAATCGAATGTCCTTCATAAGTTAATTTTGAATTACAAAATACAAAACCCGGGTGATGCTGGGCCTCTTAAGCTAGTGTGGTATGAATAACTGCAAAGTGGAAGCTTATAGCCTGCAAAACCATTATTAATATTATTTTACCTACCACAGGCTGCTCTACCTCTCTTCATATCTCGACAAGCTAATATAACCTTGGCTCCTCTCTGTGCCAGATCATGGGCTGTCTCCTTTCCAATGCCTAAGAGAAAAACATAGGCTACACTTGTTAAGATGTCATAAAATGGAACATGTTGAGTTGAGCATCACTCGTCCTTTTCCTTTTTTTTAATCAAGCTTGTATTAAAACCTTGTAACATGTATTATTTAAATATGATGTAAGAAATAATCATTTGTGCCATGTTTTTGTCTTTGAGTAAACATGTTTTTCTTCAGTAGTCAGTCATATAGTTGTTTCCTAGGGAAACATGTAGAAGATTTTCTCTATCAATCTTTATGTTTTTTGGCATGCTGAATTCAAATTTCAAATTTGTCACCATCATGCAATCTGAGAAAACTACAAAAAAGTGATTTTTTTTTCATTTTTTGCTTAACTTATATCTTGAAAAGTAGGCTATGCACTTTAAAGAAAAGTGTTTCAATACAAAAACAAGATATATTACATTTCCTACGAATCATGTCTGTTAGAATTTTTTCATTAGAGAAATGGTTTAAGTGGATTAAAGTTTGACAAAAATTCCAAAATCGACCAAAAACTTTTTTTTTACCTTGTACTTAAAAAATTGCGCACTGCTAGAGGATACTTACAATGAAATCAAGCAGCTTCAGAAATTCCGCAAAAAACGAGGGAGTCTTCTCGCATCGTTGGCGTTCCTGCAGCGTTGCCGAGACACCGATACAGTTCCGAACTTCACCAAACTTCGCCCGCCTTTTCACTCATCGGCATGTCGCCGTATTCTCCAACGCACCAGCATGGCTCTCGTGAGGGAACGCACACATTACACACGCCGTAGACTCGACGAAGTAAGTAGACGACTACTCCAGTTGACCCTACAACTGTCTTATTATATATCGCCCAGGGATTGGGACTGGATAGACGTCTCCACCTTTGCTGCAGAACAATGCCTCTTCAACCAGAACACCAAGAGGCAAACCCATAAGTTTGACCGTCTTTGTCAGAAGAAACCGTCACCTCCCAGACTAGAACCCGAGCGTCTAATTGTCAACATCAGCGGCAAATACCTGGACTCAGCAGCGCAGTCTGTTCTGTATAAAGGGCTTAACTTCTCGCCTACCCCTAGAGCCATTCCCATTATGGACATCGTCAGTGGTGTGGAACAAGCTATCCATGACCTTCCATCTAATGTAGCTGAAGAAATCCGACATGAAACTTGCCTGGCCCTGAAAAGGACCATACCCTTCAAGAACAACATTTCCCGAGCAGAGCGCACAGCTCTACGTGCATTACGTGAGGACACAGATATAGTTATTCTACCAGCCGACAAGGGGAATGCCATCGTCGTTCTCAAATCATCAGATTACGACATGAAAATCCAGGCTCTTCTCAATGACCCAGCCTACAAGATTTTAGCACGTGACCCAACACTGAAGATTGAAAAGTCCACTACGTCAATGATTAAATCGGCGAGGCTACCGGATGATGTGAAGAAGAGTCTGACACCTAGGTCATCCACAGCTCCTAGGCTCTACGGTCTCCCTAAAGTGCATAAACCAGACACTCCGCTGCGGCCGATTGTGAGTACTATTGGCTCACCTACTTATGACCTGGCTAAATATCTTACCAGACTTCTGTCTCCGTTAGTGGGGAACTGTGAACATCATGTCAAGAACTCCATGGAATTTGTTCGCACACTAGACAGCCTCCGAGTCCGTGACCAAGACCTCATGGTCAGCTTCGATGTGGTATCATTATTTACTCGAGTTCACCTGGAGGACACTCTTGAACTCCTCTCCCCCTTTTTTGATGCAGGAATTGTGAACCTCTTCAAGCACGTCCTCACATCTTCCTACTTCGTGTATGGTAGAAAGTACTATCAACAGACTGATGGCGTGGCTATGGGGTCACCTTTGTCACCTGCCATAGCTGACCTCTATATGGAACATTTTGAACACCGTGCCTTAGAGACCGCCCATCTGAAGCCTACAATCTTCGCCAGATATGTAGACGAAACCTTCTTGATCTGGCCTCATGGTAGAGAGGCTCTGCAAGAGTTCCTTGACCATCTCAATGGGATCCACAATAACATCAAGTTTACTATGGATTTGGAAAAGGATGGCCGCATGCCTTTCTTAGACATATTCATTTATCGACGTGCCGATGGAACTCTGGGGCATGGCGTTTATCGGAAACCTATGCATACCGACTTGTATCTGAGTGGACTCAGCTTTCATCATCCAGCACAGAAACAGGCTGTCCTCAACACCCTAGTACACCGAGCCAGAGCCATCTCCGATGCAGATAGCCTTAATGGGGAACTTCAACACCTCCGACGTAACGGCTATTCAGACTTTAATATAACCCGGGCCCTTAAAAGGACCGTTTCTTCAGCACCGAGGGATAGAGACGAAAATGTTAAGCGGGCATTCATCCCGTACACTGGCCCTCTCTCCGGGAAGATCTCTCGACTGCTCGGCCGCCACGGAATCAAGACGATACACCTACCTCCTACCAAAACCCGGCAACTACTATGACCTGTGAAAGATGACCTTGGATTACAGAGACCCGGGGTTTATGGAATTTCTTGCAGTTGTGGCAAGATTTATATTGGACAGACAGGACGCCAGGAATGAGGAGCACAAACGGCACTACCGTCTTGGGCAACCTGAAAAGTCCGCCATCGCCGAGCATTGTCTCGACATGGGCCACGAGATGGACTACCTCAACACAGCGGTACTGGCTTCTACCACGGGATTATGGGACCGTCTCATCAAAGAAGCCTTTCACATCAGACTGAACCCAAATAACATCAATAGAGACGGAGGGTTCCAATTGGTCGCTTCCTGGCAACCTGCTATTTCTCTGCGCCAATCACGGAAGGAGAGATCGTTTACTTCCACCGACCAATCAGGATCCACGACTGCAACTGACTAGTTCCTGCCATGGGTATATATACAACACCACAACTATGGCCTACTATATAAAATTCAAACTCTCAAATTTCCCGACCATATTCTGCACATGTTAAACTCATACCTAAATAAGAGAACCTTTTTTGTACACATTGAAGGACATAATTCAACTTTAAAACATATAGAAGCCGGCGTTCCTCAAGGAGCTGTGCTATCCCCTGTACTATACAATTTATTTGTACACGATATTCCCACTTTTATCCGTGTCAATACAGCTATGTATGCTGATGACACATGCCTTTATATAACTGGAAAGACAAAACAAATGAATAAATGCGTCCCGATTCTTCAAAGAGCACTAAATTCACTACTCAATTGGTTTGAAACATGGAATGTAAAAATAAACCCCAACAAAACACAATGTATATTATTCAGCAAAGGCAAACAACCCCTTCCGGCCTGTTTAAAAGTAAAAAATCGACAAATACCATTTGATAAATGCGTAACTTATCTTGGAGTCCGTTTAGACAGCAAACTATCTTTCACAAAACATATACAACATGCAACAGCCAAGGGAAAGGGAGCCCTGAATGCCATTTATCCATTATTGAGATCACCTACCATCGAATTCAATGTTAAACGCCTATTCTATATCGCTATCATACGCAGCATTTTATTATATGCATGCGAAGTTTGGCACATTACTACCAATACTAATCTAAAAAAGATACAAACAATTCAAAACAAAGCGATTCGGATAATCCTTAGAGCTCCTTTTCTTATCAGAAACTCCGTCCTTCACGAAGAAATTAACCTACCATTTCTTGTAGACTATATTAGACAACGGTGTGAAAATTTTCAAAACACATTACTTCAACATTCCAACCCCCTTATAAACAAAATTGGACAAACATCACAAACTCGAAGTACGCATAAAGTACCATATCCACTAAAAGGCGCCTTACCTTAGGCCGTTGCACGTTGTATAAACTACTAACCTGGGGAAAAATAAATCATTGTAAATCTGTACCTACTTTATATTATATATATATATATATAAAAAATTAAGAAATGCAAAAGCTGGTATATTTGAGTATCCATCAATATATAATTATGTATAATTGCATATATGTGTACGTATGCAAATCAAAAGAGGGTTCAACCCCACACCAATATAAATAGGAAATTAAAACATTCAAATTAAGCTAACTAAAGTGGTACAGATAGAAAAGAAAAAATATATATATATCTATGTATTCTCAAAATGTAAAAGACAACTCATCCCGTCAAATATTTAAGGATCCTGTCAAGGCCCTCCTGCAAAGACTATATACCTCATGACTAAGCAACAACAACTACAGGCCAAGAGTCAGGCACATGACTCAATTGCCTTGGCATTCTAGGGGTCCAAAAGCCACACATATCACTGACTGACTGACTGACGGATCTCACGACACTCGACTCAGGCGGGCCATACACGTTACGGTATACCGGTGAGGTTTACCTGTACAGGTGACCTGTACAGGTAAACCGGAGCGTGTGTGCCAGCCGCTGCAGGCCAAACTGCACAGGCGTAGCGACCTGTGCAGACGACCGGAGAAGAATCGAAATTCAATTCTTTCTACCTGCGCAGGCGTGTAGACCTGAGCGTGTGTGTTTCACTCCGGCACGCCTGTACAGTAAACTCAGTCGAGAGATGGCGAGCAAACAAGAAGACGCGATCGCTTTAGTCGGTTTGTTAGTGGCCATGAAGTGTATGCTGCGTATACATATGCGCTCTGCTCCGCACGCGTGCTGCTCGTTGAAATTATTTTCACAGCGCTCCTCCCGCGTTCCATAGGAAAGCGACAAACCTACTGCGAACCACTAGCTTTCATCATTAGGCCTAATATTTTGTGTGTTATCTTGCTAATATGTTCAACACTACCGTGCTAGGCAAAAAAGCCTTAATTCCAATTTTTGCCGAAAATGAGTTACATGCATATCCACCATGTACATGTTGTTCAAAATCTGCTGAAATAATAAAATCACAGATTTTACATCCCTAAGCCCTTTTTGAGGCCTATCTAAAATGTCTCAACTCCAAAATCAGCTGCGTTAAGAAGGAAATCAGCCTTATGTCCATTATGATAAAGGAAAATACCTTATTTCCTTCTCAACGTGGGTTTAAGGTAAATTTCCTTCCTATTAGTAACAAACAAACCCACAATCAGAAACAAAATTACCCTAAGTACCGAGAAGCTTTGAGTTAAAGTAGAATGTCTTCTTTATTTGAACTGAAAATTAACCTGATCCAACAATACTATTTGAGATCAAAGAAACAGATCAAGAGAAAAAAATCCTTTTAGGCAAGCCTACAGGCTGAGGTAGATTTCAAAGTGCTTGTGGTTTAATTTACTGTCACTGCGTAGCACTCTTCTTCTTTAGCCTTTGCATGACAAACCCACAATAATAATTGCAAAAAAGAGGAAAGAGCACTTTTTCAAACATTCAAATCTCGCCTTAAATGAGAGCTATCGAGAAACGGGTTGTTGATTTGTAGAGTACTCATCAAGAACTTTTCAATGATACCCCACAAGACGTGGTTTCAAAAATTTCGAATTTCCACCCCCACCCTCTCTCGTACCCCCAAAACCCCCGAATCGTTGATGTCACTGTGAACTCCATAGGGAGTACTCTAATTTCTTTGAACAAAGTTTCCCTCTATACTTCATAGGGGCCAAGATATAAAGTTTTCAAAATTTCAACCCCCTCCCGCGACATCCCCCTTGGGCAAATTTTGCTCATTAACGAATATGTTTGAACTATTGGACCTAGAAATAACATAATACAATTTGGTTCAAATATCTGCAAAATTACGGCCGCTAGCGTGTAAAGATATACTGTATGTATATAAAAATTTGAACGGGTGGTGGTTTCGTACTGAGGGAAGCATGAAACGTAAAGATAGGAAAGAATTTTTCTAAAATCATGACATGGTATCGATTGCAATAGGTAGATTTTTCTTCGAAATCTACCTAAAAAACCATCCCATATCTGAAGGAAAAAAATAA
This sequence comes from Ectobius pallidus, assembly GCA_964059195.1. Taxonomy (NCBI): domain Eukaryota; kingdom Metazoa; phylum Arthropoda; class Insecta; order Blattodea; family Ectobiidae; genus Ectobius; species Ectobius pallidus. The sequence goes on from CAXKWD010000001.1 coordinate 81,504,433, forward strand.
AGATCAGCAAAAACATCAAACATTTGTTGTCTAGCGTTTTATGCCCAGGGTATTATTTACATTTCCTTTGTAGGTTTGTGAGAATATTGTAAATTGTAAATGTAAATTGTATTCAGAATTTTTAAATTTATAAAGAGATGATAGCATAAATGGGCTATTTTGATTGGATGTTAGCAGTTTATGATTTTTCAAGATCGGATGGATCCAATCAGTGATATTATCTTCATTGTTCGAATGTACTTTTAACCCTTCAAGTCTGACATTTAATTGTTGTTAAGGTGTTGTTGCAGGTGTTAAGCTTCAGGAGCGCAGGAGGAGCGCGAGCGGAGCGCAACTACCAAAACACGTCCCAATGTGAAATCAGAAATCCTTTGTGTTCGTCGAAAAAACCGACAGGGGACGGATCGCGGCGAGCGGTTCGCGTGCACCTCAAAATGCCGTACCAATCTGCCTTCCGAGTGGCACGCGTGCGGAGCAGAGCGCAAGAGGAGCGCAGATGTATACGTACCCATAGACACAAATGTTATTTATTACATTTTCAAAAAACTAACAAGTATCTAGAACGGAAAGCATCACGGTCGATGTTTATGTTCAATGCTTTTACTGTGAAATAATAATAATAATAATAATAATAATAATAATAATAATAATAATAATAATAATAATAACTTGGGGTTTGTATTTTTTCCTCAATCTCAAAGGCAAAAATACATTGAGATAGAGCCGAACAATAGAAGCAAATGCTGCACGAATGAGTTATTATAAGAGTTTACTGGTAAATTTGGGTGGCCACGAGGTTTGATTTGAACCCAGGATCTCTTCCCTATTACCCTATACCACCTCGCTCTAATTGATTTTGGTGTGTTCATTACGACTGTGGTAAACTGACTACAGTTCACAACAATATCTAGATTATAGTATTCTTGTCACTATGGGCAACAAAAGAATATTAACTTATTCATATTTTAATAAAAATGTATGTTCTGAAATTCACATTTCAGTCAAGTTATTTTGTTTTTATCTTGATACCTATTCATTTTATAAAGAAATGTATTTAACAAAAAAAAGTTCTTTATAATCTTCTCTACAACTTTACTGTGGTAGGTTTTCATGTATCGCCTACTGTAATGGAGATAATCTAGAAAAATTGAAAATCGATACGAGTAAAGTCATTTTTGCAGAGAAATGGATATAGCTATTTTATTAGCCACAGATAAGAGTTTCGAATTTTACATTTTTATTAAAATCGTTAGAGCCAATTTTTATAAAATCAAAAGTAAAAAAAAAAGGTTTTATGAAAGTCCCCTTAGTATTTCAGTTATAAAACCGAAATTCTGGGCAGTTCGATAAAATTTCGAAAAATTCATTGATTCAAGAATTGAAGTAAATACAATAGACCGTTTATCCTCTGTGCTTGTCTACAGACGGACAGACGTCATTCCAAAAACACTTTTTTCGGTTTCGAGGCATCGTGAAACATGCTTTCCCGGTGTTATCTCGATTTCGATTTTTTGTCACGATCACAATACTTGCTCTATACTACATATATGCGAGAAAGTGAAACTGTACAGGCGTGCCGGAGTGACTCACACACACGCTCAGGTCTACACACCTGCGCAGGTAGAAGGAATGGAATTTCAATTCTTCTCCGGTCGCCTGCGCAGGTCGCTACGCCTGTGCAGTTTGGTTGGCACACACGCTCCGGTTACCTCTACAGGTCACCTATGCAGGTAAACCTCACCGGTATATCGTAACGTGTGTGCCCGGCCTATACATACCTGAAGATACACTTTTTTCAGCACATTGTAGATGGTTTCACATGTCTCCGGAATTATTTTGCCAAGAGCTTGGGGTGATATTATAATAGAATACTTGAGACATTCGTACGATCGACCCGTTGCAAGAAACCTCAAAGTAGCTGTCAGTCTTTCATGGGGAGAAATAGAAGTTCTCATAACTGTATTTTTCTTCTGTATTAGAGTGACAACAGTGTTTGGTAGACTTCTTCATTTATCCGCAAATAATTACGGTACTCTGTAGGATCTGAACTTAACTGTTTTAGTAATCTTGTATGAGTGTATTCATTTCTCTTTGTAAGCCAATATTTACACCAGGCTGTGCGTTTTCGCTTCTTTTTACACTTCATGGTCACTAACAAACGTACTAGAGCGATCGCGTCGTCTTCTTGTTTGCTCGCCATCTCTCGACTGAGTTAAAACCTTCCGGTTTACCGTAGCGTGTGTGTGCTCTAGCCTGCACAGATATACCTTTCCGGTTTACCTGTGCAGGTAAACCTCACCGGTATATCGTAACGTGTATGGCCCGCCTCAGGGAGACTCGATGACGACTGAGTGACCGGACAGACAGGCAGCCTCAGGAGTCACTTGGACACTCAGCAGGAGGCAGCAGAGCAGAGAGCATCTGAGCTTACGGGACTAAAGATCTCCTCAGTTGGCGGAGAGGGAAGCCTCTACTACCGACTACTATTGGTTCAGCGCAGCCCGCCTGAACTAAGAGTTCTTATTAGAACTCAACGTCTGCCCTTATCAGTGCTTTCTGAAAGAGCTTTACCTTATCCCCTTGGCCTTCCTTACCTAACCTTCTGTCGTAGCAGTTCTTTTCAGAACTCTACGAACGGCCCTTTTCAGGGCGCATACTAAAGAGCTTGCTTGTTGTAACCTTCCTTGCCCTACTCACCATTTTTTCTTTTCTTTAGGCCGATCCACCGGATCCCCTGGCGTTCTTCACGGAGAACTTCTCGCGAATTTCGCCGCCTGTGCGAGAACTGCTGACGAGTGAGATGAGGCATCTCTTCCAGGAGTAGCAGAGATTGAAGAAGAGGACTCCTGCTACGAAGAAGCCCGCAAAGGCAACCGCCAAAGCTGCATCAAGGCCGAGCGAACGACCCACTGGCATTGTGCCAGCTGGGCAGCAACTTGGCTAGTCCAGGGTAGTTGCGAAGGCCACAGCCAAACTGAGGCCACTGAGTTAGGTTCGCCTAACTCTGCTGGTTCAATGGAACCAGCCACCCGGCGCCCGGCTATTGGGCCACTGTCCATAACCGGGAATGCGTCCCTGACTGTGGCTGAAAACAGTGCTCAAGGTCTAGAAGTCTCCGTGGCCTCTCCCTCCGTGGGCGAACAATCCACCTCGTGTGGAAGCCAACTGGGTCCCACCCAGGAAAGAGCACCGTATGCCGCGGTCTTGCAAGCCTGGCATAGAGCTCCTAACCAGGCATGTGGGCCTAACACCGCTCAAGCCAAGGCCTCGATGGACTCTGCACTAGGGCGCTCGCGCAGCGAGTCCGGCGGTCCATTAGGCACGCCTCTTGGCACCACACCCCACGCCCAAGCGGATGTTGCTGCCATTCCCGAAGGGGAGCTCCGCAACAAAGTCCCCGTGTATGTCACTGGTGTGAAAAACACTCGCAATTTTTTGAGATGGTTGCGAGAAAAGACTGGTGGTAACGGCACGGCGGCTATGCGGGGCGAAGCTCTTATGCTAGTTCCGGATACTGCCGACTGCTTCCGAGCCACCATCTCTGCTCTCCGCGCCATCGAACCGGAGAAGGGAGTCTGGTTTCATACCTACTCACTGCCGGAGGAGCGGTCTGTGAGACTGCTTCTGAAAAACCTAGGGCGTCGCATGCCAAAAGAGGATGTTCGCGAGGAACTCATTGCACTCGGAGTTCCCGAGCTCTCTGTACTGCAACTTCGGTCGCAGCGGCGCGACCCCGATCCCCAAAAGGATAGGCCCTTAACGAAACACTTTATTGTGACAGTGGACCCTCGGTAGATAAAGGTGAGAGCCTTAACCACATTGTGTGGTCTCCACATAACAGTGGAAGCTTACCACGCTCCGAGCGGCCCTCTACAATGCCGCAACTGCCAACGCTTTGGTCACACAAAGCGTAATTGTGGTTACACTTCAAGGTGTGTCGCTTGTGGCGAAGACCACCCCTCAGGGGTTTGTAGTACGCCCAAGGAGGCCCTGAGGTGGTGTAACTGCAACTCCTCTCCACTGCCAACTATAAGGGTTGCAGTAAGTGGAAGGAAATTAAAGGGGCAGCGGCGAAGCGCACTAAGGCGGGGCCCAGAGCTTCTGGGAACTCACGCACCACTTCTGCTGTGCCAAAAGGCATTGCACCCAGTTTCTCCTCTGAGCAGGAGAAGCTTGGCCCAGGTTGGAGCCGTATCACCGAGCGGGGGCGTATTGTCCAGGTCCCGCAACCCACACCACCACCCCAAACCTCTAGCGACTCAGGTGCATCACATATGCCACCTGTTAGCAATCCAACTGTTCTGGAACCCGCACCTACCACTCCAGATAGCTATATCGAGAGGTTGAGTCAACTTATCGACGACCTTCCTATGGAAGCTAGTTTTGAGGTGACAAAGTGTCTACTTAAACAAGCTCCGTCCCTTCCCACTGGGGATGCCCGTCCCAAGGCAGTCCTCAAAGTTATTGCCCTTTTCCTAGCTGGATATGGCAGTACAAACTAATGCAAGGAGCGCACGGCCCTTCTTGAGGCTCGCTTACTGGAACGCCGATGGAGTTCACAGCAAGAAGGCATAACTGGAGATATTCCTCAGTCATCATGGCATTGATATATGCCTCCTGAACGAGACTCACCTTCGGGAGGGCTTGCGATTTCGACTAGCAAATTACGTTTTCTATAGAAATGACAGACTCATTCAGGGTGGTGGCACAGCGATCCTTGTCCGAAAGGGCATTGATCATTGCACCGTGCCGGTCTCGGGTCTGCAGCAACTGGAAGCCACTGCCATTCACGTTGTGATTGCAGGTAGGCCTATCAAACACGTGGCTATCTATTTATCTCCAACCCGGAACATGATAGATGCAGATCTGACCGAGTGTCTTGGGGGCGGACTACCTGTGATTTTAGCAGAAGATCTCAACGCCAAGCACACGGATTGGAACTCAAGGACTAACAATGCCAGGGGCTTGGAACTGGCAGAGTATGTAACTGGGACTTCCTGTATCGCCCATTGGCCGGATGAACCTACAGCCGATCCTTACTGTACCACACACTCTCCCGATGTACTTGACATAGTGGTTGTCAAGGACCTCACACTACCAGTGAGTCTGACTATGTGCCCAGCTCTCAGCTCAGACCACCTGACCGTCCTTGTCGACCTCCAAGGTCGAACATTCTTCGCAACCCTTCCAGACAGGCCAGACGTTAGACGAGTAGATTGAACTTGCTTCCAGAACCACTTGCATTGCAGACTCCCGGGGAATCCCGTGGTAAACTCCGAGGAGGATATTGATGCTAGGATTGAGGATTTGTCCAAAGCGATTACGGAAGCTCTGGAGGCATCAGCACAAAAGAGTCGACCGAAAACCTGTTTACGACCTTCAATACCGCCGGCAATTCTCTCTGATATTCAGAAGAAAAACCGGCTGAGAAGGGAGTTTCAGGCCACTAGGGACACCGCCATCAAGGCCCAAGTTAATAGGCTCCAGCGGTCTATTAGCTATGAGCTGAAGAAGTGGAAGAACGGCGTTTGGTCTGAGACGCTCTCATCCTTAAACATAGAGGATCAGTCCCTTTGGAAGGTTACAAAGAGGGTGATGCGGATCTCTGATCCCACACCCCCCTTACGAGTGCCAGGAGGACTCGCTCTATCAGATTCTGAGAAAGCTGATGCCCTGGCCAACAATCTTGAATCTCAATTTACGCCGGTTGACGATCCTTCGGATCCTGCCGTGATCGAGCTGGTTGAAAGGTAACTGACTTCGTTTAAGTTTGCTCCTTCAAGTCAACCCGAATTAACTACTCCATCAGAGGTCGTCAAGGCTATAAAAGAGCTCAAGCTTGGTAAGGCTCCGGGTCCTAGTGGTATTCCCAATAGGGCCCTGAGAAACCTCCCAAAACGGGAATCACCTACGTCACCAAAATTTTTAATTCGGTTCTTAAGAGGCAATATTTCCCACCTGCATGGAAACATGCCAGGATTGTCTCTATCCGGAAACCCGGAAAGAATCCGACACTTCCATCGTCTTATAGACCCATAAGTCTTCTTGATTCGGTGGGGAAGCTCTTCGAGAAAATTCTGCTAAGCAGAATCCTAAGGCACGTCAACAGGCACAGCGCTATACGTGATGAGCAGTTTGGGTTCAGACCCAAACATAGCACGACTCAGCAGATAGCCCGCCTGGTTGAGAGAGTCAAGAGGAACTTTGACGAAAAGCGACTAACCGGCGCGGTATTCCTTGATGTGGCCAAGGCCTTTGACACAGTTTGGGTCAAAGGTCTCCTATACAAACTCCTTCTCCTCAACTTCCCTTATTACCTGGTGAAAGTTATCACCTCCTACCTTACCAATAGGACGTTCGTAGCGTCCTTCCAGTCAGCCACATCTTCTTGTCGTTTCATGCGAGCTGGAGTTGCACAGGGGGACTGGTCTCTCCTTTCCTCTTTAGCCTGTATGTGAATGACATGCCCACACCACACCGCCACGTCGACTTGGCGCTTTATGCCGACGACACTGCGCTTTTGGAAACGTCGAAACGGTCTGCACTAATCGTCAAGTATCTCGAGACATATCTCAAAGAGCTAGAGTTCTGGCTCACAAAGTGGCGAATTTCCATCAACGTCACTAAGAGCGCAGCTTTGCTCTTCATTGGAAGACAAAGAACGGCGCAGCCTAGGCCTATAGAATTTTTAGGAGAGCCAATCGAATGGGTCGAAACAGCCAGATATTTGGGGGTAACCCTGGACAAAAGGCTGACCTGGAAACCCCACGTTACCCAGGTTAGACGAACAGCCATGCAACGGCTTGGAATCTTATCCCCACTGCTTAACGGCAGAGGAGGACTTTTACCTGCGAATGGAGCGCTGCTCTATAAGCAACTCATCCGACCTCTGCTAGACTATGCCAGTCCAGCTTGGAGAGCCGCAGCACGCACGCATGTCGCAAGACTACAAGCCGTGCAGTCGAAATGTCTTCGCCTCGCTACGGGCGCACCTTGGTACGTCAGTAACAGGCAGATCCATGAAGACCTAAAGGTTCCACTACTTGCCACACACATCAGAAGCCTTGCACAGAGTTTCGATTCCAAGATTCAAGATGCTGAGTACCCTTTAGTACGGCAACTTGGAAAGTGCCTGCGCTTCCCAGGGGACGATTAAAGTCGTCAGAATTTTTGAGGCCTTCAGCCTAACAATACCCCTTCCCAATACGTATAGGCCTTCAGCTGACACGTATCCCAACTGGTTGGTTCAACCCTTACCAGGCATTACAGAATGGAGGACCATGACCAAATCCCCTTTGCTAGTTCCGACCAGGGTTTTCCGTGGTTTTCCCTGGTTGTAAGGTGAATACCGGAACTTAAACAAAAAAGGGCCACGGCCCGAACCCCGAACCCCCAATTCATTGCAGTTGCCCCGCATAGGTTCAAGTCCTATGCAAAACACCGTTAGCGTAAGCAAATTTAAGTTATAGGATAGGAACCCGTTTTCATTTCCAGCAATGCATTTCGTATGCAGGTATGGAGCTCTGATCTCAGTTAGCATATTTGGTCTGGTGGATCTCAATGACGACTCGACTGGACTCAGCAGCAGGCAGCAGAGCACAGAGCATCTGAGCATACGGGACTACTGATCTCCTCAGTTGGCGGAGAGGGAAGCCTCTACTATCGACTACTATTGGTTCAGCACAGCCCGCCTGAGCTAAGAGTTCTTCTTAGAACTCAACATCTGCCCTTATCAGGGCTTTCTGTAAGAGCTTTACCCTATCCCCTTTGCCTTCCTTACCTAACCTTCTGTCGTAGCAGTTCTTTTCAGAACTCTACGTACGGCCCTTTTCAGGGCGCATACAAAAGAGCTTGCTTGTTGTAACCTTCCTTGTCCTACCCACATTTTTTCTTTTCTTTAGGTCGTCGCAGCTACCTGCGGCCCGGCATGGCCGATCCACCGGACCCCATGGCGTTCTTCACGGAGAACTTCTCGCGAATTTCGCCGTCTGTGCGAGAACTGCTGACGAGTGAGATGAGGCATCTCTTCCAGGAGCAGCAGAGATTGAAGAAGAGGACTCCTGCTACAAAGAAGCCCGCTAAGGCAACAACCAAAGCGGCATCAAGGCCGAGCGAACGACCCACTGGCATTGTGCCAGCTGGGCAGCAACCTGGCTCGTCCAGGGTAGTTGTGAAGGCCACAGCAAAACGCAAGGCCACTGAGTTAGGTTCGCCTAACTCTGCTGGTTCAATGGAACCAGCCACCCGGCGCCCGGCTATTGGGCAACTGTCCATAACCGGGAATGCGTCCCTGACTGTGGCTGAAAACAGCGCTCAAGGTCTAGAGGTCACCGTGACCTCTCCCTCCGTGGGCGAACAATCCACCTCGTGTGGTAGCCAACTGGGTCCTACCCAGGAAAGAGCACCGTATGCCGCGGTCTTGCAAGCCCGGCATACAGCTCCTAACCAGGCATGTGGGCCTAACACCGCTCAAGCCAAGACCTCTGGTTCTTTACCAGGGCGCTCGCGCAGCGAGTCCGGCGGTCCATTAGGCACGCCTCTTGGCACCACACCCCACGCTCAAGCGGATGTTGCTGCCATTCCCGAAGGGGAGCTCCGCAACAAAGTCCCCGTGTATGTCACTGGGGTTGAGATGGTTGCGAGAAAAGACTGGTGGTAACGGCACGGCGGCTATGCGGGGCGATGCTCTTATGCTAGTTCCGGATACTGCCGACTGTTTCCGAGCCACCATCTCTGCTCTCCGCGCCATCGAACCGGAGAAGGGAGTCAGGTTTCATACCTACTCACTGCCGGAGGAGCGGTCTGTGAGACTGCTTCTGAAAAACCTAGGGCGTCGCATGCCAACAGAGGATGTTCGCGAGGAACTCATTGCACTCGGAGTTCCCGAGCTCTCTGTACTGCAACTTCGGTCGCAGCGGCGCGACCCCGAACCCCAAAAGGATAGGCCCTTAACGCCACACTTTATTGTGACAGTGTCGCGTGGACCCTCGGTAACAAAGGTGAGAGCTTTAACCATATTGTGTGGTCTCCACATAACAGTGGAAGCTTACCACGCTCCGAGCGGCCCTCTACAATGCCGCAACTGCCAACGCTTTGGTCACACAAAGCGCAATTGTGGTTACAGTCGAAGATGTGTTGCTTGTGGCGAAGACCACCCCTCAGGGGTTTGTAGTACGCCCAAGGAGGCCCTGAGGTGCTGGAACTGCAACTCCTCTCACACTGCCAACTATAAAGGTTGCAGTAAGTGGAAGGAAGTTAAAGGGGCAGCGGCGAAGCGCACTAAGGTCGGGCCCAGAGCTTCTGGGAACTCACACACCCCTTCTGCTGTGCCAAAAGGCATTGCACCCAGTCTCTCCTCTGAGCAGGAGAAGCTTGGCCCAGGTTGGAGCAGTGTCACCGAGCGGGGGCGTATTGTCCAGGTCCCGCAACCCACACCACCACCCCAAACCTCTAGCGACTCAGGTGCATCACAGATGTCACCTGTTAGCAATCCAACTGTTCTGGAACCCGCACCTACCACTCCAGACAGCTATATCGAGAAGTTGAGTCAACTTATCGACGACCTTCCTATGTAAGCTAGTATTGAGGTGACAAAATGTCTACTTAAACAAGCTCTGTCCCTTCCTACTGGTGATGCCCGTCGCAAGGCAGTCCTCAAAGTTATTGCCCTTTTCCTAGCTGGATATGGCAGTACAAACTAATGCAAGGAGCGCACGGACCTTCTTGAGGCTCGCTTACTGGAACGCCGATGGAGTTCACAGCAAGAAGGCGGAACTGGGTATATTCCTCAGTCATCATGGAATTGATATATGCCTCCTGAACGAGACTCGCCTTCGGGAGGGCTTGCGATTTCGACTAGCAAATTACGTTTGCTATAGAAATGACAGACTCACTCAGGTGGGTGGCACAGCGATCGTTGTCCGAAAGGGCATTGATCATTGCACCGTACCGGTCTCGGGTCTGCAGCAACTGGAAGCCACTGCCATTCACGTTGTAATTGCAGGTAGGCCTATCAAACTCGTGGCTGTCTATTTATCTCCAACCCGGAACATGATAGATGCAGATCTGACCGAGTGTCTTGGGGGCGGACTACCTGTGATTTTAGCAGGTGATCTCAACGCCAAGCACACGGATTGGAACTCAAGGACTAACAATGCCAGGGGCTTGGAACTGGCAGAGTATGTAACTGGGACTTCTTGTATCGTCCATGGACCGGATGAACCTACAGCCGATCCTTACTGTACCGCACACTCTCCCGATGTACTTGACATAGTGGTTGTCAAGGACCTCACACTACCAGTGAGTCTGACTATGTGCCCAGCTCTCAGCTCAGACCACCTGCCCGTCCTTGTCGACCTCCAAGGTCGAACATCCTTCGCAACCCTTCCAGACAGGCCAGACGTTAGACGAGTAGATTGGACTAGCTTCCAGAACCACTTGCAATGCAGACTCCCGGGGAATCCCATGGTAAACTCCGAGGAGGATATTGATGCTAGGATTGAGGATTTGTCCAAAGCGATTGCAGAAGCTGTGGAGGCATCAGCACCAAAGAGTCGACCGAAAACCTGTTTACGACCTTCAATACCGCCGGCAATTCCTTCTGATATTCAGAAGAAAAACCGGCTGAGAAGGGAGTGGCAGGCAACTAGGGACACCGCCATCAAGGCCCAAGTTAATAGGCTCCTGCGGTCTATTAGCTATGAGCTGAAGAAGTGGAAGAACGGCGTTTGGTCTGAGACGCTCTCATCCTTAAACGTAGAGGATCAGTCCCTTTGGAAGGTTACAAAGAGGGTGATGCGGATCTCTGAACCCACACCCCCCTTACGAATGCCAGGAGGACTCGCTTTATCAGATTCTGAGAAAGCTGAGGCCCTGGCCAACAATCTTGAATCTCAATTTACTCCGGTTGACAATCCTTCGGATCCTGCCGTGATCTAGCTGGTCGAAAGGGAACTGACTTCGTTTGAGTTTGCTCCTTGCAGTCAACCAGAATTAACTACTCCATCAGAGGTCGTCAAGGCTATAAAAGAGCTCAAGCTTGGTAAGGCTCCGGGTCCTACCGGTATTCCCAATAGGGCCCTGAGAAACCTCCCAAAACGGGGAATCACCTACGTCACCAAAATTTTTAATTCGGTTCTTAAGAGGCAATATTTCCCACCTGTATGGAAACATGCCAGGATTGTCTCTATCCGGAAACCCGGAAAGGATCCGACTCTTCCATCGTCTTATAGACCCATAAGTCTTCTTGATTCGGTGGGGAAGCTCTTCGAGAAAATTCTGCTAAGCAGAATCCTAAGGCACTCAACAGGCACAGCACTATTCGTGATGAGAAGGTTGGGTTCAGACCCAAACATAGGACTTCTCAGCAGATAGCCCGCCTGGTTGAGAGAGTCAAGAGGAACTTTGACGAAAAGCGACTAACCGGCGCGGTATTCCTTGATGTGGCCAAGGCCTTTGACACAGTTTGAGTCAAAGGTCTCCTATACAAACTCCTTCTCCTCAACTTCCCTTATAACCTGGCGGAAGGTATCACCTCCTACCTTACTGATAGGACGTTCGTAGCGTCCTTCCAGTCAGCCTCATCTTCTTGTCGTTTCATGCGAGCTGGAGTTGCTCAGGGGGGACTGGTCTCTCCTTTCCTCTTTAGCCTGTATGTGAATGACATGCCCACACCACACCGCCACGTCGACTTGGCGCTTTATGCCGACGACACTGCGCTTTTGGCAAAGTCGAAACGGCCTGCACTAATCGTCAAGTATCTCGAGACATATCTCAATGAGCTAGAGTTCTGGCTGACAATGTGGCGAATTTCCATCAACGTCACTAAGAGCGCAGCTTTGCTCTTCACTGGAAGACAAAGAACGGCGCCGCCTAGGCCTGTAGAATTTTTCGGAGAGCCAATCGAATGGGTCGAAACAGCCATATTTGGGGTAACCCTGGACAAAATGCTGACCTGGAAACTCCACGTTACCCAGGTTATACGAACAGCCATGCAACGGCTTGGAATTTTATCCCCTCTGCTTAACGGCAGAGGAGGACTTTTACCTGCTAATGGAGCGCTGCTCTATAAACAACTCATCCGACCTCTGCTCGACTATGCCAGTCCAGTCTGGAGGTCCGCAGCACGCACGCATGTCGCAAGACTACAAGTCGTGCAGTCGAAATGTCTTCGCCTCGCTACGGGCGCACCTTGGTACGTCAGTAACAGGCAGATCCATGAAGACCTAAAGGTTCCACTACTTGCCACACACATCAGAAGCCTCGCACAGAGTTTCGACTCCAAGCTTCAAGATGCTGAGAACTCTTTAGTACGGCAACTTGGAAAGCGCCTGCGCTTCCCAGGGGACGATTAATGTCGTCAGAATTTTTGAGGCCTTCAGCCTATCAATACCCCTTCCCAATACGTGAAAGCCTTCTGCTGACACGTATCCCAACTGGTGGGTTCAACCCCTACCAGGCATTACAGAATGGAGGATCATGACCAAATCCCCTTTGCTAGTTCCGACCAGAGTTTTCCGTGGTTTTCCTTGGTTGTAAGGTGAATACCGGAACTTAAACAAAAAAAGGGCCACGGCCCGAACCCCTAATTTCATTGCAGTGTCCCTGCATAGGTTCAAGTCCTATGCGAATATCCGTTAGCGTAAGCAAATTAAAGTTATAGGATAGGAACCCGTTTCATTTCCAGCAATGCATTTCGTATGCAGGTATGGAATCGGAGTCGAGATCATCGTATTGCGGGCTTTGCCCGCAATGCTCTGATCTCAGTTAGCTTATTTGGTCTGGTCTGGTCTGGTCTGGATCTCACTCTATCACTTCGACTCACTCGGCACACTTCTCGAGGAGCACGGATAGAGAGGCGAACAGGCACACGAGGCAGTAGCAGTGAGCATCTGAGTTTCCGGGACTACTGAGCTCTTCAGCTAGTGGAGAGGGAAGCCACTACTACCGACTACTCTTGGTGATCGATTTCGATCCCCATTCGTTCAACGCAACCCGCCTGAACTAAGAGTTCTTTTTAGAACTCAACGCCTGTCCCTCTCAGGGCTTTCTGGAAGAGCTTTCCTTTATCCCCTTGACCTTCTCTACCTAACCCTCCGTCGTAGCAGTTCTTTTCAGAACTCTACGACCGGCCCTTTTCGGGGCTTGTAGAAAAGAGCTTTCCTGTTGCAACCTTCCCTTGTACTATCCACCATTTTCTCTTTTCTTTAGGTCTTCGCATCCACGCGTGGCCCGGCATGGCCGATCCACCGGACCCCTTGGGGTTTTTTCAGAAGTACTTCTCGCGGATTGCGCCGTCTGTGCGAGACAAGCTGGCGAGTGAGTGGAAGCGTCTCTACCAGGAGCAGCAGAGACTGAAGAAGAGGACTCCTGTTACAAAGAAGCCCGCTAAGGCAACCGCCAAAGCGGCATTGAGGCCGAGCGAACGACCCACTAGCATTGTGCCAGCTGGGCAGCTACCTGGCTCGTCCGGGGTAGTTGCGAAGGCCACAGCCAAACGCAAGGCCACTGAGTTAGGTTCGCCTAACTATGCTGATTCAATGGAACCAGCCACCCGGCGCCCGGCTACTGGGCCAATGTCCATAGCCGGGAATGCGTCCCTGACTTCGGCTGAAAACAGCGCTCAAGGTCTAGAGGTCTCCGTGACCTCTCCTTCCGTGGGCGAACAATCCACCTCGTGTGGAAGCCAACTGGGTCCTACCCAGGAAAGAGCACCGTATGCCGCGGTCTTGCAGGCCCGGCATACAGCTCCTAACCAGGCATGTGGGCCTAACACCGCTCAAGCCAAGGCCTCTGGTTCTTTACCAGATGCCGCAGAGTCCATGGACTCTGCATTAGGGCGCTCGCGCAGCGAGTTCGGCGGTCCATTAGGCACGCCTGTTGGCACCACACCCCACGCCCTAGCGGATGTTGATGCCATTCCCGCAGCGAAGCTTCGCAACAAAATCCCTGTATGTCACTGGTGTGACAGACACTCGCAATTTTTTTAGACGGTTTCGAGAAAAAACTGGTGGTAACTGCACGGCGGCTATGCGGGGCGACGCTCTTATGCTAGTTCCGGATACTGCCAACTGTTTCCGGGCCACCATCTCTGCTCTCCGCGCCATCGAACCGGAGAAGGGAGTCAGGTTTCATACCTACTCACTGCCGGAGGAGCGGTCTGTGAGACTGCTTCTGAAAAACCTAGGGCGTCGCATGCCAACAGAGGATGTTCGCGAGGAACTCATTGCACTTGTAGTTCCTTTGCTCTCTGTACTGCAACTTCGGTCGCAGCGGCGGAACCCCGATCCCCAAAAGGATAGGCCCTTAACGCCACACTTTATTGTGACAGTGTCGCGTGGACCCTCGGTAACAAAGGTGAGAGCTTTAACCATATTGTGTGGTCTCCACATAACAGTGGAAGCTTACCACGCTCCGAGCGGCACTCTACAATGCCGCAACTGCCAACGCTTTGGTCACACAAAGCGTAATTGTTGTTACACTCCAAGGTGTGTCGCTTGTGGCGGAGACCACCCCTCAGGGGTTTGTAGTACGCCCAAGGTGGCCCTGAGATGCTGTAACTGCAACTCCTCTCACACTGCCAACTATAAGGGTTTCAGTAAGTGGAAGGAAGTTAAAGGGGCAGCGGCGAAGCGCACTAAGGCGGGGCCCAGAGCTTCTCGGAACTCACGCACCACTTCTGCTGTGCCAAAAGGCATTGCACCCAGTCTCTCCTCTGAGCAGGAGACCCGTGCTGGGATGACCCGGGGGCTGAGAGCACCGGTGACCAGGGCTCTGGGATGACACAGTTTCGCCTCCTCTTAGGCTATCGGGCGGGTCCTGTAAGTTGCGAATGCAGGCCCCACACTGTGATGGTGTGGGGGGAGGAGGAATAAGCGTTTACGTGAATACTCCTTCCCGGACAGTTAGGGGCGCCATGTGTCGTACTTCAGAGACATGGTGGTGGAGGGGTGAACTTTAGCCTTATCCCCGGTTTTCGGGGTAACGGGCGGGACCCCCTTTGTAGACTGAAGTACCAGTGAGGGTGATGCGTACTGGGGCATCTAGGATTCGGATGGGCGTGCTAAGCGATGTTATGGCGGGCAGGTTTCGTCGCCACTTAGCCTCTGGCCGTCAAAGGGTCATCTCCACCTACAAGTGGTGTTTCCCCGTTTTTGCAGACGGAGCTCTGGCCTAGTCGACTGTTGCTGAAACAGTAGTCGGGACGGCATTGAGCCGGTCTGGGTTCCCTTAGGGGTCGTTCTCTTCGGAGGCGCCCGACCGGGGCCCAGATTTTACCGTGCTTGGTGTTGGATTCGACGTGGCAGTGGTTCCCGTACTCAGGGTACGAGGAGGGGGGTCGTCGTGTGTGCGTGACCGGTACCATAGCAGGGGGAGGCATAGTCCAACGATCCCTGCCCTGATTGGACGTCGGTGGCGTTACTACGGCGATGCTCCCGACCTAGAGGGCGGGGAGGCCTAGGTGGTGCTGGGTCCACCGAACGGTTCCTACCCTCCCCAAATTGCCCTTCCTTATTCTCCGTGTCACATGGGCTATGCGTAATCGCGAGGCGGCCTCGACAGGTGGATATCCCTACCAGGGAACTCACTCTGAATCTCTCTCTCTATCTCTCTCTGAGCAGGAGAAGCTTCACCAAGGTTGGAGCCATGTCACCGAGCGGGGGCGTATTGACCATGTCCAGCATCCCCAAACCTCTAGCGACTCAGGTGAATCACAGATGCCACCTGTTAGCAATCCAACTGTTCTGGAATCCGCACCTACCACTCCAGACAGCTATATCGAGATGTTGAGTCAACTTATCGACGACCTTCCTATGGAAGCTAGTTTTGAGGTGACTAAGTGTCTACTTAAACAAGCTCCATCCTTTCCCAGTGGGGATGCCCGTCCCAAGGCAGTCCTCAAAGTTATCGCCCTTTTCCTAGCTGGATATGGCAGTACAAACTAATGCAAGGAGCGCACGGCCCTTGTTGAGGCTCGCTTCCTGGAACGCCGATGGAGTTCACAGCAAGAAGGCGGAACTGCAGATATTCCTCAGTCATCATGGATTTGATATATGCCTCCTGAACGAGACTCACCTTCGGGAGGGCTTGCGATTTCGACTAGCAAATTACGTTTGCTATAGAAATGACAGACTCACTCAGGTGGGTGGCACAGCGATCGTTGTCCGAAAGGGCATTGATCATTGCACCGTACCGGTCTCGGGTCTGCAGCAACTGGAAGCCACTGCCATTCACGTTGTGATTGCAGGTAGGCCTATCAAACTCGTGGCTGTCTATTTATCTCCAACCCGGAACATGATAGATGCAGATCTGACCGAGTGTCTTGGGGGCGGACTACCTGTGATTTTAGCAGGTGATCTCAACGCCAAGCACACGGATTGGAACTCAAGGACTAACAATGCCAGGGGCTTGGAACTGGCAGAGTATGTAACTGGGACTTCCTGTATCGTCCATGGACCGGATGAACCTACAGCCGATCCTTACTGTACCACACACTCTCCCGATGTACTTGACATAGTGGTTGTCAAGGACCTCACACTACCAGTGAGTCTGACTATGTGCCCAGCTCTCAGCTCAGACCACCTGACCGTCCTTGTCGACCTCCAAGGTCGAACATCCTTCGCAACCCTTCCAGACAGGCCAGACGTTAGACGAGTAGATTGGACTAGCTTCCAGAACCACTTGCAATGCAGACTCCCGGGGAATCCCATGGTAAACTCCGAGGAGGATATTGATGCTAGGATTGAGGATTTGTCCAAAGCGATTGCAGAAGCTGTGGAGGCATCAGCACCAAAGAGTCGACCGAAAACCTGTTTACGACCTTCAATACCGCCGGCAATTCTCTCTGATATTCACAAGAAAAACCGGCTGAGAAGGGAGTGGCAGGCAACTAGGGACACCGCCATCAAGGCCCAAGTTAATAGGCTCCTGCGGTCTATTAGCTATGAGCTGAAGAAGTGGAAGAACGGCGTTTGGTCTGAGACGCTCTCATCCTTAAACGTAGAGGATCAGTCCCTTTGGAAGGTTACAAAGAGGGTCATGCGGATCTCCGATCCCACAAACCCCTTACGAGTGCCAGGAGGACTCGCTTTATCAGATTCTGAGAAAGCTGAGGCCCTGGCCTACAATCTTGAATCTCAATTTACGCCGGTTGACGATCCTTCGGATTCTTCCGTGATTGAGCTGGTTGAAAGGGAACAAACTTGGTTTGAGTTTGCTCCTTCAAGTCAACCCGAATTAACTACTCCATAAGAGGTCGTCAAGGCTATAAAAGAGCGCAAGCTTGGTAAGGCTCCGGGTCCTAGCGGTATTCCCAATAGGGCCCTGAGAAACCTCCCAAAACGGGGAATCACCTACGTCACCAAAATTTTTAAATCGGTCCTTAAGTGACAATATTTCCCACCTGCATGGAAACATGCCAGGATTGTCTCTATCCGGAAACCCGGAAAGGATCCGACACTTCCATCGTCTTATAGACCCATAAGTCTTCTTGATTCGGTGGGGAAGCTCTTCGAGAAAATTCTGCTAAGCAGAATCCTAAGGCACGTCAACAGGCACAGCACTATTCGTGATGGGCAGTTTGGGTTCAGACCCAAACATAGCACGACTCAGCAGATAGCAGCTTGGTTGAGAGAGTCAAGAGGAACTTTGACGAAAAGCGACTAACCGGCGCGGTATTCCTTGATGTGGCCAAGGCTTTTGACACAGTTTGGGTCAAAGGTCTCCTATACAAACTCCTTCTCCTCAACTTCCCTTATTACCTGGTGAAAGTTATCACTTCCTACCTTACCAATAGGACGTTCGTAGCTTCCTTCCAGTCAGCCACATCTTCCCGTCGTTTCATGCTGGTCTCTCCTGTCCTCTTTAGCCTGTATGTGAATGACATGCCCACACCACACCGCCACGTCGACTTGGCGCTTTATGCCGACGACACTGCGCTTTTGGCAACGTCGAAACGGCCTGCACTAATCGTCATATCTCAAAGAGCTAGAGTTCTGGCTGACAAAGTGGCGAATTTCCATTGTTGAGCCCTGGTATATACCTGAGTATACCTTCGTATACCACGGTTATACCGGAAATCATTGTCATTGTTTCTCCCGGATTATAATAGCAATGTTATAATTTAGGATACGACAATGCATGGGTCAAAGAGATTAACATTTTATTGTTGAAATATAAAGTTAAGACAATTACATACTTTTATGGATATTGCTTTAGAAGTCACATGAATAAAGCAAAGATTGCAGTTTGTAAAAGGAAAGAAGTATTATATTACGTTCATTGTCAGAACATGAAGTATAGCACATTTGCGTAAACATTATTCACAGAGTACTGAGTAAGGATAAAATAGACTAGTTTCTATTGGTTGTTGATGAGGTCATAATTATGTCATTATTTTCCGTTGCTTAACGCAAGATTTAAGCTTTTATTGAATTAAGTCAATTCAGTAATATTCATATTGTGTTCATGCAAATAATAGGCGATTTGCATACAAGAAAGGCATATAGTACTTTCTTATGTTATTTTGTTTGATCACGACTCTTGACCGAGGTTTGGGTGTGGCAAGGATGGTTATATAAACCTGGCCGAAATAGGCCTCACTCTCAGACTCAGACTTTTACTCTACATGAAGTTGATAAGTGCATCGACGTCGCAAGACGACGGAAGCCATGAAGTTGAGGATGGTTGTGAAGAACTCCGTAAAATGTAAGTTCAAGGAAACATATTAACTTATTGATTTTTAGAATAAATATGTAAACTAAATTTTGAGTGTTTTCTTACGAGAGTATAAGATCCTGATCCATCCGAATTAATAGTTTTATTTAAGTTAAATAATTAAAAGAGTAAAATCATGATTGTTGGTGTTGGAAATAATATTTATTTCAGAAACGAATGAAAGGTAATTAAAGAAGAAGATAACGAACGTAGAGCCGATCGTTCGAACATTCCTGACATGTGCCACCTCCTGGGCGAGGGCACAACAATGGTGTCATAAGCGGGATGTTTACCGCGAATAAAATTAATGTTTAAAGATGGAAAAATGGTTTCACGATCTCATGCTCTCGGAAAAATGTTAGGGTGTGTGTAGGTGTTAGTAATAAGTTGTTGTTATAAATTGTTTAGAAAATGTGGGCATTATAAGTTAGTGGCAAATTAAGCTTCTTGGGAAATTCTTTACAAATGGTTGGTGCATTGTAAGTCAAGGGTTGATTAACATTACTTGGTTAACGATTAATTGATTGCTGATAGTGTACAATTCACATAGGTCAGAATGTTGCTTGACGAAGGTATTAGACGAGCTTTGTAAAGCTTAACACTAGGGTAACAGAATTAAAGTTTAAAACTAGGGTAACAGAATTAACGGCAGCAAAGCAAATCTTGTAGCAAGATAAATAGTTCAGGTAACTCGACAAAAGATTTTACGGCATATAGTGCGATAAATGAGTGGAGTGGCTCAGCAGATAGCTTACCAGTGAAGGAATGGTAAAGGAATTTTTAATTTTTTAAAAAATTATAATGGGAGTTTCGAGATTCAAACAGAGAATTCAGACAGTGAATTCAGACAGTAGACTCAGACAGCGAATTCAGACAGAGATTGCAGACAAAAAGCAGATTGTAAAGTTTAAAGTTGTAGGTCCCGCAACAGAATTTTTTATTGTCAGGGAGACATTGATTTAGTTAGTGACGAAACTACGTATGATTAGTTGAGATCCACTTTCGAGAATAGGGTTAAAAAAAAAAAAAAAAAAAAAAACTACCCGATGATTATTATTATATTTAGTTTTAAATAGCAACGCAAAAGGTTTAATCATGTCCAAGATTTATCATTATAATACTAAAGCCAACTAATAACTCACACGAGAAGCATATTCGTGCTGAGAAGGCAGATGCAGACTTTTAGCAGCTGATGTAACAGGATGAGAAGTCGGGAACAGATTCAACTCAGGTTACCATGTTACATGAAAGTAGTACAATTAGCAGTCACAACAGAATTCAGAACAAGAGATTCAGTTTATATTTTTTTTAAGTGCGAAGTGCACAAGCCAGAAATGTATTTATTTACGTTACATGTTATGCTTGCGGTATGCACGACAGCAGGATTAGATAAACGACAATTTTAATCAGCAAAGAAAATAATCAGTTTAAAAGGATGGGCTAACATACAGACTGTTTATTGTAAGAAAAAGGGACATAATTAGGGATTGCAAAGAGATATACGAGAGTTTGAGGGAGTAGAACTTCTCGTAGGATTTTTAGAACACCTCGCGCAAAGAGATCATTATTAAGATAGACGTAATTGAAAAAAAAATAAGGAACTCATGGTCATAAGCACTGATCGATTGAAAAACTCTTTAGTTTTAGTTTTAGAGGATACAGATGCGGCTGTATCAATCCAGGTGTTTCACAGGTTATTTCTTAAAGAGTGACGTCACAAGCTAAAGGTATTACCTATTTGATGGATTTCAAGTAGATGGATTTCGCGAATGAAGGGAAATATTCGCATGAGTTTATAGAGTGTCCAAATTGAAATAGAACGAGACGGAATAGGTCTTGATTGTATGAATCAAAACATGGAAACATTGATGTTTTGAACCGCGCACTAGTCATATGAGAAGAGATCATAAATCTGTTGTAGTAACCCCCGTGTATTGACGCTAGGAGAGATGGATTCGGACTGTACACCCGAAATAATCCACTTACTTACCATACGAATGGGAATAGAAGTAACTCCTGCGATATCTTGCATGGTTAGGTGGAAGCAGCAGAGAAGAGTTCTAGAAACAATCTCATATCTCAGTATGATAGTCGTGATGTTTGTCTAGTTTATGCTGCACGTAAACAGACGATACCCTGAAGGTATGAAGCTATAGCGCATAGGAAGTGCACAACTATGTTTAGCTTGTCCCGAGAATAAGATAAAGTGTTTTAGACCTGAAGAGCAAGGTATTATGGGATTTACCTAGCTAGATCGCTTAGCGATAGGGAGATAAGCGATGGGAAACAGAGATGTAGAACAAAATTCCTGTGAAAATAATTAAACAATTAATTTTTAAATAGAGTTACCGAAAATCAAAGAATAGGATGCATCTCAAAAACCACGTAAGTGCAGGCGTGATGAGTACTTTTGTTGCTGTGGGTACGATACGAGATAGTGACGTCAAATTAAAAAAAAAATGCAACAGCACGAACAACACATTCAGATTCACATCTGGGAAGAAAAAAAAAAAAAAAAAAAAAAAAAAAAAAAAAAAAAAAAATCAGGTAAATGTGTTGGCTCCGAATGAAGTCGGAATGCGACATTATAGGCTTACTTGAGTCAGAGAACTTAAATCACTTACCTTAAGTGACAGGCAAAATAAAATGTGGAGTGTTAGAAAAGTTTGTAGATGTATTTCATGACCCAAGAGATAGAAAACATAGGCTGCACCAACAAAGTAAAACATGGAATTAATAACTGGGATGTGCCCCAAGTTAAGAAAATACCCCTACTACGTAAATATAATGAGAAGGTATAGAAATGATAGATGATGTTGGATAAGAACATTATCAGGCCTTCTGCGAGCGTTTGGTTAGCTCCGATAAAGTTTTGTTCCGGAAAGAGTTCCGATGAAGAGGATCGAATTAGGTTCTGAACAGATTTTTCAGAAGATAACGCATAGAGATGTTAATTATTATATATAAATGAAATTTTAATGAATTTGGTTTATTTAAAATATTTAGTGAGTTTAAGCTACATTGAGTTTTAGTAAGTGGAAATAGAAGGAAAAGAAAGAAAGAAAAGTTCAGGTTATAGTGAATTATTTTATTGTACGTGTACAATTAAAGAAGTTAGATAATTTTTAGGTTTTGTAGATTATCGCAGATACAAAACGAATTTGCTTATGTAGCGAAGTTTATGATAGATTTTAATTAAAGGACATACAGAATGCGTACGAGAAGAATTTAATAAATTATATTTGAAACATTAAGAGAGATGTTATGTCGTCAGTCAGTATTAAAATACCAGACTGCAAGAAGTTGGTTATCTGGAGATGGAATGCAGAAAACTCCTTCGCTTGCATTCGATGGTATCAAAGAGCGTGCGTGATCATTCAACGCGAGCTGTTACAGATGTTTAGCCAACTACATTATTTTAATAAACTATATGAATGAAAATGTAATGAGGTTACCGCGATAATAGATTAAAATAATAATAATAATAATAATAATAATAATAATAATAATAATAATAATAATAATGGTAATTTAGTTTAAAAGAATTGAGTTCGAAATTTTTGCGTTAGATATAAGATTTTTTTTCGAATTACATTTTACAGTCCAATACAAATACATCGATTTGTCACAGACGTATGCAAAATTTTTACATTGATAATGATGTAAAGGTATTTACGGGTAATCAGATTACCAAGTTGTAATATTTTAAATGGTTAGAAAATTTTGAAAAGAATTTTAGTTTGATGATAACAGAAGTTATGTTAATAAAGAATGATAAGGAATTCAGGCTAATTGTTCCGAACATTTCAGAATATTGCAGAATAATACAGAATTTTTTACGAATTGTCAATTAGTGTTTATCGGAAGACAAAAGAAAGACGTTAGAATGTTGAAACGTAGAATTTTTATTGTCCAAATATGGTATTATAGTTGAAATAGAGGAAATATTGCCAATGTTATTATATAACAGTCGTAAGACAAGGAAAACCCCGTCGTTCCATTGTATAATTTTAATCCAGTTTTACAGCTCTTCGAGCAAAGCGTGGATGAAGTCAGTAATTACTACCACTGAGGGGAACATAAATGAGGTTTACTATCGTAATATGTTTAAAATGGAAAAACATTGGTAGTTCATATTAGTAGGATAAAGTTACGTCCTAATGGGGGAGGACATTGTTTCTGGAAAGGAAACCAGACGACATGAAATGGTGCCAGCAATACACCCACAATAGAAAGATAGAAAAATAGTAAGCGAAGCCTAATGTCATGAAAAGATGCCATGAAGAAAAAATGTCATGAAAAGAGGTCATGAAAGCAAGCCTACCGATTAGCTAGGACACAGTAACCGGTGGATGAATATTGGTCGTCAGAGGACGGAAAGCCTTTAGCCAGTTAGTATACCGTCACATGGATGACGATGGGAAAAATGACGACAGAAGTCATTTCAGTAAGGTGAATGAGAGTCCGTTGAAGCAGACTAAGGGACAGGTTGCAACGGGAGCGCGCACAAGTAGTCATCTCTTTCACTATTAAGAATTATGATCAGTTAGCGAGTGCACATTGATAACTAGATTTTCAATATTTGACCAAGAGACTTTTACATTTAAGAGATTTTCACGTTTGATGAGATTTTAATATTTAACGAGGCACACGTAAATAAAAGGACTCCAACAGTTAATGAAGCTACCAAAGTTTAATGAAGCTTTCGAAAATGAATGAAAGTCCCGAAGATTATCGAGCAACGCGTGATTAATAAAACTCCCAGGAATTAAAGAGAACCGCAAATGAAGAAACTCCAAAGCCAATAATAATGATAGTTCCGCAAATAATGAAACTTTCAAAAGTAGGAGAACTTTTGAGAATGAATATAACTTGGTGTGTGTAAACCCCATGTGAGGTTTAGGTTCAAAAACGGTGTGTACCGGAGTAGTGAGGACAAAACTCACGGGAAGGAACTCCGAAGGAATAGTGGAACCCGCAATAGAAATAAATCCCATGAAGTTAGGTACGAAGAAGACATATATATAATTTAGAACCACTCGAGCAGGGTCACGAATGAAAAGTGAACGCGCAGAATAAATAAGTTTGCACCATAGAATTTCATAGGAACGTAAAGAATATTAAAAATATTAAAACCCTTAGGAACGTAAAGAATATAAAGAATATAAGAAATCCCAAGAATGCACAGAAAATGAAATTAGTAGTAACAGTAATCCAAGCAACACAAGAAAGTCATTATAGAATTTAATACAATTAAAATACTTTGTTACAGAGTATAGATATAACAATTAAATGGAAATTAGGATTTAGTAATGCAGCAGAACGAAAGACGACGAAATCTAGTAAAGGATACAGTAAAGAAAATTATTTTTTTAGGTGTTAAATAGATTATTGTAATGAAATTTAGTTTTATTATGATATTTTAGGCAACGTACGAAAGATGTCAACAATTAAGAGAAATTATATTGTAAATTGATTTATGAAAGCAGTGTGTAAATAACAGTTTTATTTAATATATGAAATTTTAAATTACGAAATACTATACGATGTATAGAATGAGAAAATTTATTGGTAATACTAGAACCAATTAACCATAATAGTGGAAGAAGAGATTTTATATAAATAAAATAAGCGCAAATGTAGGAATTTATTAAGTATATTAATAAAACATGATACATTTTAAATTAATTAATTGAAGATGTTTTGTTTGAATTGAATGTAGTTACGAAAGCATTAACATAATTGCTAAAACTACAAATTTTCGTTGACACATTAAAAGAATTAAAGCAACATTCGATACAGTGGAAAAGATGTTAATTTCATAGTTATTGGAAAGTTCAGCTTAATTCATTTTAAGTTTTGCCATTTTTGCAATTTTAAATGTTTTGAAATTTCTTGAAGGAATTTCTTACTGTCAGTTGTCGAAGTTAGTAAATTAATTTTTATGAATTTATATATTTTTGAAGTCATTGGACAAGTATTTTGAATTATATAGAGTACGGACATTACCGTAACGAGTTACAACAAATTATGATAGCGCATTAAGTTTTTATTTTATCCAGCTTGATTTCCAATGTTTAATTATGACAATTAATACAATATATTGTGTTTGCTTGATGATAGAAATAATTGCAGATGTAAGGCGATTTATGTACCATAGTCCAGACGACTAGTAACATTTTAGCCAACCAGCTAAACTGTGAACCTGCCGATTCACAGGACAGCCAAAGAAGCCATTGAGACTTGTGACAGGAAGATCGGAGGAGATCAACAATCACCTGTGTGGTATCGCCTACTTTAATTTATATGTATTATTATGAGGGTATAGCCTTCCACTGGAAGTGCGTAAGTTACTTTAAAAATGAATTACGAGTAGATTCATCATTTTGTTTGAATAACAAGCATACTTGAAGACATTATTAATTGTAATATTATTTAATTAATTTTGAGTTTTGCCCCATATTACTGAAGATAATTACATAAATTATGTGATAATAAAATGTTGTTGCCAGAAGTAAATAAAAATATATTCAGCATAGACTTGAAGTTTTTGCGAAATGAAGTAAGTCATTAATGAAAGAATAGTCAGAAAATTAAAGATATTGATGAAAGATTAATTTTAGATGACGTTAAAGTTTAAATAAAAATGTTAAAGAATAACAAATTAAGTTATGGTGTCAGAAAAAAGCAAATATTACGATGAAATAATTATTATTGTGGTCTGTGTTTAATACAGATACGAGCCAAGCTGATGAAGCCAGGAGTTAAGGAACCTGATCTTAACCAAACAAGACGTCATGGTCCAAGAGTCCAGAAGAAGCAATAACCTTCCGACCATATGATGTGCAGAGATGAGAAGAACGACGTCACCGTTCATTGAAGAGTTATTTAATTAGTCCGACAATTTCACTGGCACAGATTTTCAGTTTGTTTAGTAAAAGACATTAAATCAATTGAATGTAATAATTTTATTCAAGATGAAAAGAAAAGATTATGTAATAATGAAGGAATGTAAACAAACAAACACACACACACACTCACTCTAAATAACTAAATGTTAAATGAGTATATACATATCAGTATATATAAGAGGATTCACAACTATCACAACTATAAAATGATTTTAAAGTAAAATTAAATTTTTGTAGTTAAAAACCAAACAGGATCAAACAGTCGTGTTAATAGATTAAAGTAAAATTAATGATTATGTAATAAGAGGAAAATTATGGACATCAAAGCCAATAAGAAAGAAATGAATAATGAATTTAAAGATTAAATAAATTTGAGCTGTATTTAAATTAAAGTGACCAAAAGAGGAGGCATACATAACCCCTATCAGTTTGTCGACTTGTTAAGACTGTAAGTAAATAATTGAAGGCCGCTGGAACGGAATAACATTCTTGTAAGCCTGATTGATGAATGATTGAAGCCACTGTGGAATTAAAACTCTACAAGCGATAACTGTTGAATGAATGAATCTTGCAGCTCTCAACAAGATCGAGAATTTTGGAATTTTCTTGAAAATCGAGTGTTCCAAACGGAACAGCTCGTTTTAAAAAAAGAAGGGGGTGATGTTGAGCCCTGGTATATACCTGAGTATACCTTCGTATACCACGGTTATACCGGAAATCATTGTCATTGTTTCTCCCGGATTATAATAGCAATGTTATAATTTAGGATACGACAATGCATGGGTCAAAGAGATTAACATTTTATTGTTGAAATATAAAGTTAAGACAATTACATACTTTTATGGATATTGCTTTAGAAGTCACATGAATAAAGCAAAGATTGCAGTTTGTAAAAGGAAAGAAGTATTATATTACGTTCATTGTCAGAACATGAAGTATAGCACATTTGCGTAAACATTATTCACAGAGTACTGAGTAAGGATAAAATAGACTAGTTTCTATTGGTTGTTGATGAGGTCATAATTATGTCATTATTTTCCGTTGCTTAACGCAAGATTTAAGCTTTTATTGAATTAAGTCAATTCAGTAATATTCATATTGTGTTCATGCAAATAATAGGCGATTTGCATACAAGAAAGGCATATAGTACTTTCTTATGTTATTTTGTTTGATCACGACTCTTGACCGAGGTTTGGGTGTGGCAAGGATGGTTATATAAACCTGGCCGAAATAGGCCTCACTCTCAGACTCAGACTTTTACTCTACATGAAGTTGATAAGTGCATCGACGTCGCAAGACGACGGAAGCCATGAAGTTGAGGATGGTTGTGAAGAACTCCGTAAAATGTAAGTTCAAGGAAACATATTAACTTATTGATTTTTAGAATAAATATGTAAACTAAATTTTGAGTGTTTTCTTACGAGAGTATAAGATCCTGATCCATCCGAATTAATAGTTTTATTTAAGTTAAATAATTAAAAGAGTAAAATCATGATTGTTGGTGTTGGAAATAATATTTATTTCAGAAACGAATGAAAGGTAATTAAAGAAGAAGATAACGAACGTAGAGCCGATCGTTCGAACATTCCTGACATGTGCCACCTCCTGGGCGAGGGCACAACACCATCAACGTCACTAAGAGCGCAGCTTTGCTCTTCACTGGAAGACAAAGAACGGCGCCGCCTAGGCCTGTAGAATTTTTCGGAGAGCCAATCGAATGGGTCGAAACAGCCAGATATTTGGGGGTAACCCTGGACAAAAGGCTGACCTGAAAACCCCACGTTACCCAGGTTAGACGAACAGCCATGCAACGGCTTGGAATCTTATCCCCTGTGCTTAACGGCAGAGGAGGACTTTTACCTGCGAATGGAGCGCTGCTCTATAAGCAACTCATCCGACCTCTGCTCGACTATGCCATCCAGCTTGGAGGGCCGCAGCACGCACGCATGTCGCAAGACTACAAGTCGTGCAGTCGAAATGTCTTCGCCTCGCTACGGGCGCACCTTGGTACGTCAGTAACAGGGAGATCCATGAAGACCTAAAGGTTCCACTACTTGCCACACACATCAGAAGCCTTGCACAGAGTTTCGACTCCAAGCTTCAAGATGCTGAGAACCCTTTAGTACGGCAACTTGGAAAGCGCCTGCGCTTCCCAGGGGACGATTAAACTCGTCAGAATTTTTGAGGCCTTCAGCCTAACAATCCCCTTTCCCAATACGTATAAGCCTTCAGCTGACACGTATCTCAACTGGTTGGTTCAACTCCTACCAGGCATTACAGAATGGAGGACCATGACCAAATCCCCTTTG
Source organism: Ectobius pallidus (assembly GCA_964059195.1). NCBI lineage: Eukaryota > Metazoa > Arthropoda > Insecta > Blattodea > Ectobiidae > Ectobius > Ectobius pallidus. The sequence continues at coordinate 81,532,367 of CAXKWD010000001.1, forward strand.
CTAGTTCCGACCAGGGTTTTCCGTGGTTTTCCCTGGTTGTAAGGTGAATACCGGAACTTAAACAAAAAAGGGCCACGGCCCGAACCCCTAAATTAATTGCAGTTGCCCTGCATAGGTTCAAGTCCTATGCGAAGCACCATTAGCGTAAGCAAATTTAAGTTATAGGATAGGAACCCGTTTTCATTTCCAGCAATGCATTTCGTATGCAGGTATGGAATCGGAGTGGAGAAGCCCGCAATGCTCTGATGTCAGTTAGCTTATTTGGTCTGGTCTGGTCTGGGTCTGGATCTCACTTCTCCGAAGATGACGACGCAGACAGTCGCCGAAAGCTTAGAGTACACATCTATAACTACCCGACTGGAAAGCCGAGAGCAGTTTTTACTATACAAAAATAATTGAAATTTGCTACAAATTATGTTCTCCAAGTTTCTTTTTACAGCTGAACGGTTTAATTGTTGGAGCATGTTAGAGTTTAGTGTATATCGAATAAGTGGCTAAGCCAAGAACAAATCTCTGATTTCTCATCATGAGCTCAATTTTCACAATATCGCTATTTAAAATATTTCAATCAGTTAATTCGTAATTAACTTAATTATTTATTTATCTAACCAAATAACTGCCAACCGCCGGCATGATCTCGTGATTAGTGCCACTGACTACAGAATTATCGGCCAGGATACAAGCCCCGATACCTCCTCAAAAATTTCTGAGGTAGGGAGGTCTGGAACGGGGTGCACCCAGCATTGTGATTCAAATTGAGGAGCTTTGCTACTTGATTGAGAAGTAGGGACTCCGGTCATGGAAACCACCAATAATGGCCGTGAGTGTTGGCATGCTGACCACATGCCCTTAATCCTGCCATCTGCCTATGGTAGATGACGCAGTGGTCGGGTGGTAGTCCTTGTCTTTCTTTTAGGTTATCTCTCCTTCCCAATATTGTTGTTCTACTGTATAAGTCATGATAAGCATTATATTTCTGTTTATAGTTGCTTTGATTCCATCATCATGTGATTATAGGGTTGTGTCTGCATTTCACATGAATTCAGCAGTTGTACAGGTCATTAAAAACTGGGGCATGAAGAAACCGGTTCCTTCAGATTTTGGATCACATTTTCAAATTTACAGCGTTGGCATGCCATTGATTTCTGGAACCACCATTTATGTTTTGATGGTGCTGTATTCCAGAATCATCTGTTGGGTGTTGCTTGCACCTGGTAACAGGCATTTCTTCTCCTTCCTTCTACTTTATCATATATTTGCTGCTGTATAGCACCGTTACATCCCCTAGGACCTCGATGTTGGTGGGGATGCTTGCATGGTCTGATGATCCTTCGGGCTATGCCGGCGGTAGTATAGCTACCGGTAGGGCCACCCTTGCCGGACAGGCTAAGAAACAGCTCAGAAGAGGATGCCCAACGGTTCCAATGGCGGAAGAGGAGTGTGAACCCCAACGGCAGAGGAAGCGGAAGAGGCGCCTTGGTTAGGGAGGGGCAGATCAGGCTCTGAAGTCGTGGTGAAGACAGCTGATCTAGGGGACGGAAACTCCGTAACCAAATGACCTGGCCCTCCAGGTTGGGGGTTGGTCGTGAGGCTGAAGACCTAACCTTGTAAAATCACACTGTTGCGGAACCCCAAATAATGCCTCGGAATAGAAAGAATACCTTAAGATGGACTAGGCGAGAAAAAATGGACATTGAGATGGGATCATGGAATGTACGTACCTTACTCAGACCAGGAGCTCTGAAAGCTCTTATTGAACAATTACAACAATATAATGTACTTATTGCTGCAGTGCAGGAAACCAAGTGGACAGGGAAAGATATTTGGGATACAAAGAGCTATACAGTATTTAGTAGTGGTAAAGAGAAAAGAAGTAACGATAGTGGAGTGGCCTTTATAGTTCATTCATGTTTGAAAAACAGTATAATAAAGTTCACACCAGTTAATGAAAGGATATGCATATTAAGGATCAGAACAAAGTTTTTCAACTTATCAATAATAAATGTATATGCACCGACACAGGAGAAAGATGAAACTGTCAAAGATAATTTCTATAGTAGATTGGAACAAATATATGACAGTATTCCGACAAATGATATAAAAATTGTAATGGGAAATTTGAACGCACAAATTGGAAAAGAAGGAATACATAAAGAAATTACTGGAGGGCATAGCTTGCACGATGTAACAAATGATAATGGACAAAGACTTATAGACTTTGCCATAAGTAAAGCATGATAATAAGCTCCACCTGGTTTCCGCGCAAAGAAATTCATAAAGGGACATGGATATCGCCTGATAGACAAATAATCAATCAAATAGACCATGTCTTAATAAACAAAAGAAGAGCATCTAGTATCATGAATATAAGATCATATAGAGGTGCGAGCTGTGGCTCTGATCACTTTTTGATTAAAGTAGCTTTCAGATGCCGAATCATGAGAAATCAAAGAGGGGAAGGGAATAATAAGAATAAGAAGTATGATATTGGAAAATTGAATACCCTTGAGGGTAGGGAAGAGTTTAATTCAGCCATCAAAACAAACTTAGAAAACAGAAATATTAATCAAGAAATGACAGTGGAAACCTTATGGGAATCAACCAAAAGTAGTATCATAGAAGTGGCAGACAAAGTAATGGGAACGAAAAGGAAAACAGAGAACAAAGAATGGTTTGATGAAGAATGCAAGGAAGCAATATCACAACGAAATGAAGCCCATCAAAACAAGAGGAAGAAAGCAGGAATTAGAATCCCTGAATAAGATAGTACATAAAATATGCCGCAAAAAGAAAAGGAACATATAAACAAGAGAATACAGGAAATAAACGAAAACCTGGAATCAAGGAATCTCAATAAAGTATACAAAGATATAAAAGTGATGAAAGAAGGCTTCAAAGCTAGAACAAATCTTTGCAAAAATAAGGATGGAACATTAATTGGCGATAAAAGTCAAATTGAATGTAGATGGAGAGAATATTTTGAGAATCTACTCAATTGCAATACAGTGGAAGAGGAAGAGGAGGAAGGCCCCTTCTATACTGGTAATGAAGGTACAGAAAGTGGAATCCCAGAAGGAACAACAGAACCTCCCACAAAGGAGGAGATAAAGAAAGTAATTAGCTCGCTTAAAATCAATAAAGTACCGGGGGTTTGACAAAATACCATCAGAGTTTTGGAAATATGGAGGGGACGAACTGTTAAGCGCTCTCTGTGAAATTTTAATCAAAGTTTGGAATACAGAATGTATACCCAATGATTGGAAGAAAAGTATTATATGTCCATGTAAGCTCGTAGAGCTTAGAGCCCATTTATTATACTTTTATAGCAAATACTAGTTGTAAGCTCGTAGAGCTTAGAGCCCATTTATTATACTTTTATAGCAAATACTAGTAATGAAGTATTCATACAAGTCACTAGATGGCACTAATGCCAGTTACTAGCAAACAGAATTCTTGGCACCCTTGTATCTCTTTATTTACATTTAGATAAAGAAAATATCTATTATGAGCTATAATGCTATTAGCTAAGGAATAGTTTGCACATTTATTCCAGTTATTATTGACTGTTATCATTGAATTCAATAATTAATGTTAATTAGCAACAGAAAGCTGTTTTGCCGGCATCGATCAGATATCGATTGCCAGCCTGATAATCGATAATACTCTTACTTGCCCGTACAGCCAGAATAGCGTAGAGCGCTAAGAGCGGACTATCGATTTCTATACTTGCACCTACGAACAGTATACTAAAAAGTTAGATTAATTCTCATGAGAAATTTATTTATTTCTCTACAAAGGCATATTGCTTAATAAAATAGATACTCTCATATATCTTTTTGTGTGTTACAGAAAGAGTACTGCATGTTACTTTGTTTAATAAAAGCCTGCTTTAGGATGGAAGCATCTAGAAAGCTCGAGACTAGCTTTCCATCGAATTTATGAATAACTCTTTTGTAAGATGATTATGTGAACGCATTTTGTAGCCGTTAGACTTCTCTCACTCTCTCACCGATCGTCGCTTCGTAAGGGCACAGCCCCAAATTTAGCAACAGGCCACAAGTCTGAATATATTATTGTACAGTATCTACACATATCTACGCATCATGGAACCAGCATTAGCAACCACTACTTAATCTACCAGGAGGTGGATTCGAGGACATCCCTAGAACTTCGTGGAGCGTAGCTCGTAACCATGGAAGGACTCGCTACTGGCCACCGTTCAGGATGATCTACAGCACCATAGATCTTCAGCAACAGTAACTGTACTTCCCCTAGTTAGCCATAGTCCGGCTAATGCATTCACATTCTCATCAGATGCAGTCACTATACAAGTTAAGTACTACATACAGTTAATATGGTTAATTTCACAAGAGTCTAGAGGACTCAGCAAATTTGTTTGCATACAAGTAGAAACTGCATTTATAAATGTCCAGGAGTTTTGGCATCCTTGCAGCTCCTCCTTTTCCTCTACGTGCAAGCTAAATATGCTGCCGTAGTAGTTTTGAATAAAATATAGTAACCTCACAAAGACCAAGGAACGGTCTAGCAAATTAGTATTTTTCAAATAGCAATTCAGTGTTTATCAAGATAAGAAGTTTTGGCAAGCAATTGCAGCTTCTCTTTTCCTACTTGCAGCTAGAGTATACTGCAGTAGTATTTTGAGCCAATGCAGCTCAATTATTCCAGGAGTTTGTAATTTTTTAGATTAAAATAAAGAACTTATATTATTGTTGTAAATCACAAAACATGGTGTATTCTCACAGCAAATGAACCTTAAGTCATTCCTGAAGTATACCTAGTGCAAAATAGCACTATTCAATATTGGTCTATACCAATTATAACTCCAAGTAAGAAGAGAAGCAGTAGTCTTCAAGAAAAGAAGAATAGAGTAACAATTCTCTCTCTCCATTATTCCTGCTTCCTTCAATATTCCTGCACTTCTAAGCTTATATATTTTCTGGGTTCTCCCAGTGGTCCTCCGAAAATCCTATTGCAATTCTGTTAGGCACACTAGCCTACAGTCCAGTTTATAAAAAGGGGGACAAACTGGAGTGTAGTAATTATAGAGGCATATCGCTACTCTCCACAGCATACAAGATTTTTTACCAGTGTTTTAAAATTAAGACTTGAGTCATGTGTAGAACCAGTTTTAGGACCATATCAAAATGGGTTCAGACGAAGTAAATCAACTACTGATGCAATTTTTACTGTAAGACAGACGATGGAGAAATTTTGGGAAGGAAATTTGGAATTGGTACAGATGTTTGTAGACTTCCAACAGGCATACGACTCTGTTAAACGAAACAAAATAAGGAAAATAATGGAACATTTTAAAAACCCTAACAAACTTATACGATTAATAGAGATAACAATGAGAGAAACATCATCATGCGTACAAATTCAAGGAGAATTGGGTAAATTCTTCCAGGTGAAGCAAGGTCTAAAGCAAGGTGATGGGCTGGCCCCATTGCTTTTCAACCTCATCCTGGAATACGTAATTAAGAAGGCACACATAAATAGTAAAGACACTTTGGAGTATAAATCTATGCAAATAGTAGGGTATGCTGATGACCTAAACTTGATGGGAAGATCAGTGGATTCAGTAAAAGAAGCCCTACAACAACTGCAAGAAGCAGGAAAGGAAGCTGGATTAAAAATAAATGAAAATAAAACAAAAACTATGATACAAAATAGAAAAAATCTCAACATTCGAGATATAATTCAAACCCAGAACCAAACCATACAAGTGGTACAAGAATATCAATATCTGGGTGTCCTCCTCAATGGAAAGAACGAGGAACTAATAGAAATACAACATAGATTCCAAGCAGCCAATAAGGCTTATTATTCAGTTTTACCACTGCTGAAAAATCGTGATGCCAACTGGAGAAACCGAGTAATGCTGTACAAAACATTGATCAGAAGCATTATAACATATGGAAGTGAAAACTGGATCCTCTCGAAGAAAGCGCAAAATATAGTTGATAACTTCGAAAGGAAAATACTTAGAAAGATATTTGGTCCAACGTTAGTCAATGGAGTATGGAGGATCAGATATAATCAAGAACTGTACAATATGTATGATGATGTAGCACTCTCTGTATTTATGCGAATAAAAAGACTGCAATGGGCAGGACACGTGATAAGAATGGAAGAAGAGCAAATTCCAAAAAGAGTACTGAATGGGAATTATGGAGGGAGAAGGCCAGTTGGAAGACCACGAGATAAATGGGAAGACAAGATCCGGGAAGATGCACAAAGTCTACTGCATATCCGAAATTGGACGAGGATGGCAAAGGACAGACAGGAATGGAGGAGAATTATTGGGGGGGGGCCATGGTTTGAAAACGGACCGAAGTGCCATAGAAGAGAGAGAGATAGCACCGTTATGGATTCAGCAAAGAAAAGAGTAGGTGAAAAACATAAATACCGATCACAGAGAATGTGGAAATGCTAATAAAACTTGTTGTCGGCTTGTCAATGCAGATCTGGAGAATGCTGTTTTTTCTCTTTCTTTTTCTCTTTCTTTTTCTCTCTTTCTTTTTCTCTCTTTCTCTCTCTCTCCTCTCTCTTTCTCTCTCTCTCTTTCTCTCTCTCTCTCTCTCTTCCTCTCTCTCTCTGTCTCTCTCTGGATTTTTTTATATCAACCTGTACTAAAATTTGTTCTGTATTAGAAATGAATGATAGATTAATAACAGTTTGCTTGAAATATTAATTTACCAGTGTATATAGAAAGCTGATGCCAGTAAAGTTATACTTATTAATTATTATATTAAGGGCTTTGAAGTTGAATTAATTGATTAATTTATTTATTTAATACTATTTTGGCTCCTGTAATTGATATTTATCAGGGTCCTTTTCATGCACTGTAAGTTTTATAGCTGACATGCTTTCTTAACTATATAAATCGGAAAGTGCACAGAATATAAGGGAAGAAAGGCATACGAAAAAAGTACAACATTTACCAGTTGTGACTACATATTACTACTTTGATACTGAACTATTTGTCTTAAATATAATAATGATAACTTAAAGCTAAAATTACAGCTGTAAAATTCAGCTGTAAAGATACAGCATGCACTCCAAATCCTGAACTCTTTGGTGTTCTAACACATGAATGAATATTTCTAACACATGAATGATTATTAAGTGCCATTATGGTACTTTATGAGATTGTGTGGTGGACGAAAAAATGTCTGTCCGTCTGTCTGTCCGTGTGTCTGTACGCACCATAACTCAAATACGCTTTTTCGGATTTTCATGAAACTTGGAAAACACATTTATAATGTCCATGGGAAGAACCCTATTGATATTGAACCAAATCGGTTCACCGGTACCGGAGTAATGCCCAATTTAGTGCCTATTTTAATAGATTATGGCGCCTTTCTAATAGAAAGGCGCCATCACTCAAATACGCTGTATCGGATTTCCATGAAACTTGGTATACCCATTTATGACGTCCATAAGAAGTGCCTTATTGAATTTGATCCTAATCTGTTGACCGGTACCGGAGTAAAACCCAATTTAGTGTATATTTTAAAGACGCGGTAACTCAAATACGCTTTACCGGATTTTTATGAAACTTGGTATACACACTTATAATGTCCATGGGAAGACGTCTATTCATAATGGATAAAATCGGTTGACCTGTTTCGGAGTAATGCTCAATTTAGTGTCTATTTTATGGTAATATACGTATTCGAAAGAATTTATTAAAAAAATGAAAATCAGTTATCTTGACAACATAGCCTATTGTTTTACTGTGATCGTATAAGGCCTTGGAAATTAAAATACAGGTAGCTATGACAAAAAACATATTGATTTACATGCGCTTATCCAACTAGACCGTTAAAACGACCCAGGTGGCCGAGATGGTAGACCTTTCTTCTTCCGTAAGCCCTGCTTAATGAATAAATCTGGAGCTTAACTTGGAAATCAATTTAAAAAAAAACACATTCTGCATATCATAATTGCAGTCATAACTGATTAAAAAAACATACTGGCACTTTGTTACATCAGTTTACCTGATTTTATTTCTTTATGAATACCTGCTGAATGTAATACCCAAGATTTTGTGGATTTATGATGATGAACGTAAAGACATGCCTGAGCATATGTACCTCACTTGCAATATTTTTTTAGCCTTTTTCATTTACCAGATTTGAGAAACATTGATTTCCCATCCTCACCTGATTTCTCGAAACTACTTAATGGAAAAGGTTAAAAGAACTTTATAGGTGAAGTAAGTATTACAACATCAAACACCATGTTCATATTATTAACAATATACTTACCTGCATTAGCTCCCATGATGACTGTTAGCCTGTTTTGTTTGTTAGCCTTTTTCGTTGACTAATTTCGAGAAACATTGTTTTACCATCCTCGGCTGGTTCCTTGAAACTAGTTAATGAAAAAGTCTAAAATAACTATTATAAGTGAAGTATTACAACAACAGACTCCATTTACATATTATTAACGATATACTTACCTGTATTAGCTCCCGTGACAATGACTGTTTTGCCATCCAGTCGCCTTGTGCTTGTACATATCCCTGTAGTTATTCTCACATATAGTTTCAACCCTGTGAACAAACTCTTTATGTTTTCAATATAACAGCTTGCTAATCTATCAACAGGGCTGACTAGTTTGGCAAGATATTGTCCTCATCTATTACATCACGGCCTCCTTTATTTTACCAGGCCGGAGCAGTTCAATCTGACAACATTTGATTCCGGCCGGACGGCGGTGTTGGTATATGGACGATTAAACGTTGTGTTCTGTGTTTTACTACGTTTTTTCATAGAAATTACCAGCTGTATATTACGAGATGTAATACCATAGTGTGTTGTGTATATAGTGTGACATTTGTATAGTAATATAATATGGAATGAAGTATTGCATAATATTGTTTTACGGATTCAGAAAGGTGAGTGTGTTATGTCGCGAGTACGAGCGGTTTCATTTTATGTTAAAAATCGACATAATAAATCTATCTTTATTCTTGGAGGTTTACTTTACATGTAAAATTATCAGCAACTGAAAATAAATATCATTTCGTTATTAAACTATTCTTTAAACCGTAGTACAGAGTTTTTCAAGAAACAACATAACCTTATATGTTGACAAAAACCGGCCGGAACTGATCAGCTGGTGAGAGAGACTGTCCTGGCCTGGTACAATAAAGGAGGCCATGATTACATGCAAGAGCTTTCGATTTAGGATCGTGAATAACTTGCATAAGTGTAGGCTACTGTTATTGAGCAGAGATACAATTTGGTTTAATTTATGTCATTGTTAATACATCACTTACACAATAGGCGCTGATGACGGAATGTATTCCGTACCCGACGCCTATCGCACTGCCCCCTGCTACCACTCCGGCAGTAGCTATTCCGACTTTGCTGGAAGCTGCATGGCTCAAGTTGGCTCCTATATTCTGCACGACGTCCCCTAATGCCGGTTGTCGACTGAGAGCTAAGCTAACTTAGCCGGATTTCATATGTAGTTTTGTCGGCACAACTACATATTGAGGCAAATTTTGAATTATCCACCTCATGTTCGCTCTCCATGTCGTATTTCTTTGCTAGCCTGCCGCCCTGTGCTGCGCTCTGGACGGTGCGGTAGTCAGTCAGTGAGTTCTGGCAGTGTGATCAGTCTGAGTGAGTTGTTCAAGGTGTATGGTGTTCGCCTTCGGGATGCGCTGTATAATATACTAGCATGTGCCCGCGGCTTCGCCCGCGATAATTATTTCAAAAATTAAAAATTAAGAGCATAATAGTTAAATCATTATAATTATTAACACCTAAATCACGTCGACTACATACCACGATTAGATAGCGTCGCCTGGTAAAAGCGACCTCAGATTCGAGTTGCTTGGCCCAGAAAACCCTGGTATAGTTTCGTTCAAATCAAACAATGTTTCACCATACAGTATTTAGGCCTATATTGATTATCCCTCTTCCATGTTGGTTGAAAATTTAATATGTCTACGGGCCTTAACATTCTAAACAAATGAATCGACCAGCGTGGGCTTACAACATTCAAGCGATCGCGATGATTTTATTTCCACGGTATGACAAAAATAGCCAAAGACAACTGCAATTGATTTGACATTGAAATGTATTACTGAAATCTGATGCTTCGACAGCGCGAATCACGTTTTCTGCCAGTTTTTCACTCATAACTCGCGAACGAAAGCTATAATTAAAAATTCGGCTTCGAGGTGCATTCGCCCACCTTTCAGTCCATCTATCTTTAAAATTTCAGATCTCTGCGTTCAGTAGATTTCGATGGGCATCGTGGACAGACAGACAAACAGCATGTGCCCGCATGTGCCCGCGGCTTCCCCCGCGATAATTATTTCAAAAATTAAAAACTAAAAATTAAGAGCATAAGAGCATAGTTAAATCATTATAATTGTTAACACCTAAATCACGTGGAGTGCATTCCACGATTAGGTAGCGTCCCCTGGTAAAAGCGACCTCAGATTCGAGTTCCTTGGCCCAGAATACCCCTGTACAGTCAGTTTCGTCCAAATCGAAGAATGTTTGACCATATTTAGGCCTATATTGATTATCCCTCTTCCGTGTAGGTTGAAAATTTCATGTCTTCGGGCCTTGATATTCTAAATAAATGAATCGTCCAGGATGGACTTACAAAATCAAGCGATCGCCCGCGATAATTATTTAAAGAATTAAAAATTAAGAGCATAATAGTTAAATCATTATATTTATTAACACCTAAATCACGTGGACTACATGTCACGATTAGATAGCGTCGCCTGGTAAAAGCGATCTCAGATTCGAGTTCCTTGGCCCAGAAAGTCCCTGTATAGTGAGTTTCGTCCAAATCGAACGATGTTTAACCATATTTAGGTCTATGTTGATTACCCCTCTTCCGTGTAGGTTGAAAATTTCATATGTCTACGGGCCTTGACATTCTAAACAAATGAATCGACCAGCGTGGGCTTACAATATTCTAGCGATCGCGATGCTTTTATTACCACAGTATGACAAAAATAGCCAAAGCCAACTGCAATTGATTTGACATTGAAATGTATTACTGAAATCTGATGCTTCGACAGCGCTAAAATCACGTTTTCTGCCAGTTTTTCACTCACAACTCGCGAACGAAAGCTAAAATTAAAAATCCGGCTTCGATGCGCATTCGCCCACCTTTCAGCCCATCTATGTTTAAAATTTCAGATCTCTGCGTTCAGTAGATTTCGCTGGGCATCGTGGACAGACAGACAAACACGTCCTTTTATTATTTTAAGATAGCATGTGCCCGCGGCTTCGCCCGCGATAATTATTTCAAAAATTAAAAATTAAGAGCATAATAGTTAATCATTATATTAACACCTAAATCATGTGGACTACATATCACGATTAGATAGCGTCACCTGGTAAAAGCGACCTCAGATTCGAGTTCCTAGGCCCGGAAAACCCCTTTATAGTGAGTTTCGTCCAAATCGAACAACGTTTGACCATATTTAGGCTAATATTGATTATCCCTATAATAATAATAATAATAATAATAATAATAATAATAATAATAATAATCCTCTTCGGTGTAGGTTGAAAATTTCACATTATGTTTGCGTGCCTTGACATTAAAAACAAATGAATCGACCAGCGTGAGCTACAACATTCAAGAGATCGCGATGCTTTTATGTCGAAGGTTTGACAAAAATAGCCAAAGCCTAGTGTAATTGATTTGTATTACTGAAAACTCATGCTTCGAAAACGCAATAAATACACGTTTTCTGCCCGTTTTTCACTCATAACTCACGAACTAAAGCGAAAATTAAAATTCCGGCTTCGAGGTGCACATTCCGACCCTTTAGTCCGCCTTTGTATAAAATTTCAGATCTCTGCGTTGAGTAGATTTCGCTGGGCATCGCGGACAGACGGATGACAGACAGACGGAAGACAGACAGACGGAGGACAGACACTTCCTTTTATTAATATAGATTCAGTTGCTGGAAATTGTGTCTATAGCCCTTCTGCCTAAGGTAATTATGAAATGCCTTTAGTGACTCCTGTTGATACCAGAAACTTTACGAAACGAGATTATCTGACCCTGAGATCTACCATAATGTACAATACGTTGGAAGTAGATACATATATTCAAATACTTGTTGTTCACTATCTATACCGGTTAGGGTGGCCATTTCTAAAATGTCAGAAAGGAGGACACTTCTTCGGTAATGTAGCATAGTATAAAACTTCGGGCATGGGCGGCTGGAGAGGTATAACCCTGACTAATTTTACTTAATAATTGCATTTATATAAAATAAATGATTATACACTGCTTTACTGCTTTTTGAAATGTACTGAAATTCGTTGACCCACTGAGGATGAAAAGAAGTCTTTCGTTTTGGCATTCTGGTAATTGAAGAAATACACGGCAAACTACAAAGAATGTACAATACAAATGGAGACTTGAACAACAATCAACAGTACGGCCAACGCCACGTATTGCACCAAACAAAATGTGATAGTACGCTATCATCGTAGGGACAAGCGTGCCAACGTTAGGAATAGATTCAGATTTTTTCGCGGCACCAACTAAACAAATGATAGTATCGACAAGCGTGCCAACCTTAGGATTAGCAGGAACATACGGGAAAATACAAATTTTATTAATACGCTTTACCGATCCATCAGAGTTTCGAAAAGGAGGACAAATCAACGTCCGGCATAAAGCTGCGCCGGATGGAGGACTGCTTAGCAAAAAGCCTTACAGTCCGGCCAAAAGCCGGACGTCTGGCCACCCTAATACCGGTACATATATTTGTGATTTAGCAGGATATGAAGGGATTAGTATTTGTAAGAGGGCATTATTTCCATTGTTTGATCATAAGCAAAAGCAAGTGATATGACGTCATTCAGACGCCATTTTAAATTCCATTTTCATGAGAATGATGGTTGACATTAAAAGAAAAAAATCCTTTTCCGTTTTTGAAGAAAGAAATCTGTGCTGCTTTGAATTACCTGATTTTATAGTTAGCTGGCTAGCTCAAGTTCAAAATTTATTGCTCTTGAAGTTAACTTAATGGGTGTTCGTTCTTGAAAACCTTAGGTATTGCTTGAACCCTCAAGTTTCATTTTTCCACTTGATGAGGGGTCATTTCAATTTGGATGGCAGATAGACTATGTGATAATTATTTATGGATTATAGAAGTTTGGGTAGCCTTTCCCCCTAGCTATTGCCCTGAAGCCATGTTACCAACAACAACAAAATTACATTTTGAAAGCTTAGTATTTGCCACTTAGTGAATTATGTTATATTGGATGAGTTCCATATATTATAATATTTAATGAGGCTTAACTTACCTTAGAACTCTTTAATGTTGTTACTGTTCCAATCAGCAGTTTGGTAGTTCACATTGTCCCTGGTAGGCTATATGTTATTATATAAAAAAAAAATAGAACTTCAGTTTCTACCTTTAATTAGATCTGTAGGGTTCTTATAAATATTTGCCCTCATATTTATTTATTTATTTATTTATTTGATACCCATTAAACATTTACATGTGTTAGGCTTAGTAAGATTACATAAATATTAAGTCCAATTAGTGGTGAGGTGTTCTCTTACAGTGTAGAAGTTGTTTCTTAACAGCAGCGATTTTACTTTCTTCTTGAACAGTTGTAAGGAGTTTAGCGACTTTGAGCTTTCAGGTAGTTTGTTGTAGAGTTTAGTACCAGTGACAATGTGACTGTCAAGTGTCTTTTGAAGTCTGTATCTATTGGGTACTAGATTATTTCTCCCATGAGTGTTGTGATTGTGAACATCATGTTGTACAGTTGCTGCAGGAAGATTCATATGCATAAAGACAAGGTTAAAGTATACGAATAAGGAGGATAATGTCAAAATTTGATATTCAGCAAAGAGTGGTACACAGCTATCAAAGGGACCACAGCCTTTTATAGCGCGCAATGCCTTTTTTTGCAGCGTGAACACATCACTGGCAGCAGGGCTGTTGCCCCAGAGCATAATGCCGTAGGACAAGTGCGTACTGAAGAAACAGTGGTAAGCCATAAGTACAGCATGAGGGGGCAGAGCATTTTTTAATTTCCTCAGCAGGAAGATAGCACTAGACACTTTTTTACATAGCTCTTGAGTATGTGCTTTCCAGTTGAGTTTGCTGTCCAAAAAGATACCCAACACTTTGACAGAGTCAATGTCCTCAGACATATGATCAAATGTAAGAGACTGAGTTTTGCTGGGGTTCATACAGAGACCATGAGCAGAGAACCATTTACTAAGCTGGGCCAGTATGTAGTCAGTGTTGCTGTCGTCATTAGTTGAGTTCAGTACGGTGGTGTCGTCAGCATACAGAACAAGTCTTGCTGGAATAGCAGAGTGAAGGTCATTAATAGCTACATATTCATTGTTTGGAATTATAAAAAAGTTTCCTTAGGTTATTCATTATTAGTATGCCTGTACTTTGGTCAAACCTTAAGTTTGATGGCTGATAGTATTGTGCAGATCTGAAAATTATTTATCCTGTGGACTCTTGTGGGTTGGTGGTTTAATTACTTAATTTACATTCATGTAGCAATTGCCTTGGGATTTTTCTAGACTGTTTGCTAACTAAGTAAGTACCCTGTCATTCAAGTGGATATAGTATTCAAGGAAATTTCTCTCTTGATTATAATAGTTAGACATTATTTATATTTTCACAGTAGGCTTATAACAGTATTTTCTCACGTTTCAAGCTAGTTAATTAAAAGTGGCCAGCATACTTATAATTATTGTGCATTCAGGTTAGCTTGCTATGTGAAGTTCGTTGTGTAACCAAACAAATTTACATATTTCCATTAAGCTCTTGTATTGAAATACATTATTTTGAAGTAATACTACTGTACCCTTTCAAGCTAGTTAATTAAAAGTGACCAGCATACTTATAATAGTTGTGCATTCAGGTTAGTTTACTATGTGAATCAGTATTCTGAAATTTAGTATACATTAAGTGATCTTCCTGCCAATTAGTTTGAAGTTTTGGATTATTTACAAGAATTCACAGTAGCTGTGTATCAAACCAAAGTTTCCATATGTTCAGTAAGCCTCTCTGTTTGAAATATATTATTTTGAAGTAATACTACTGTGGCTTTCCAAATTAGTTCATTTAAGAAGTCAGCTGACTTATTATCCCACGCAGCACGATATGTATAATATACGTATGTTTTAGAGCTAGATATATATCTTAGGGTTTGGTCAAATTCAAAACATAAATTATACATATATTTTATATCCAATATATACATGTATATAAATTGTAGTTTAATCCTGCTTTATATTCATTATACATCAAAATTAAGTACTGTTACATAAGTAATTATAAAACAAAATCGAATTTACTGTTCATTTGCTAATATCAAAACAACGTAAAAAAATATTCGTAATTATAAGTAAATTATACGTCAAGAATTTGACATTGTAAACACCGGTTTATTGTGTTTTACTCTAGTAAATCGATTTGGTTAATTTAATACAATTTACTCACGCTAATCAGAAATTTTAAAAAATGGTTTAAAATTATTACATCTGGAAATTCAGTAGGACTATTTTTCTTCCTTCTTTGGTAAGCTTGCGGTTGCGTAGGTGCTCGGAAGAACACCACCGCACCGGTGACGCGGAAGGAATGTGGACTGGCGGCCATCTTGTCTGTGACGTTAGCAATGAATTTCAGTGTTTCATCTGTACATATAACTGGTGCTTGTGTATCAGTTCCTCTTTTATAGTGTTTTATTAACAAGAAATTGTGTGTGGAGAGAATTGCACTGTTCTGTTGCAACTACTCCCGATGTATATAACATAGAAACGAAGAATAAATGTACATATGTGTGTATTTAAAGCTGACGAAATATTACGCAACTG
This sequence comes from Ectobius pallidus, assembly GCA_964059195.1. Classification (NCBI taxonomy): domain Eukaryota; kingdom Metazoa; phylum Arthropoda; class Insecta; order Blattodea; family Ectobiidae; genus Ectobius; species Ectobius pallidus. Next base: position 81,548,252 of record CAXKWD010000001.1, read on the forward strand.
CAGTGATGTTGAATACATTTCCTATCTGAATGTTTGTGAAGACGTCCTTCATGTAGAATATTAAATGAGGCAGAAGAAAAACATTTACACAGAAAACAGTACTGGTAAGTCTCTGTGCAAGATTTGTTTCACATACATAAATAGGCCTATCATAACCTCAACGACTTGCAAACTGATTTATAATACAGATGCTGTGGTAATTAGTTCTGATCATAATAATTTATGACAACGCTGCTAAAGTATTTCTTAATTGTTTCAGGAATTCACAATGCCTAGGTGATGTAGTGTAAAAGTAACTACAAGTCACAACATGAAAGTGTTAGTACATTTTCTTTACCAAAAGACGAAGAACTTAAGAAGAAGTGGCTTAAAAACATTCCTACAGACTTTACAGGGGTAAGCAAGCCTGTTATTTGTGTGAAGCATTTTCCTGAAGAGAGTGTGATAAGAACAGAGACATTTGTAGTTAACAGTGAAATAAAAACATTTCCTAGAACTTACCCTAAACTGAAACTTGGTGCAGTACCATCAATATTTCCTAATCTGCCCGAGTACTTGTCAAGACCAGGTCCAGCATGCAGAAGAAGAAAATTTAAACCAAGCAGTTGCAGAAAGATTAAAAGAACTTAAAAGTTATGCTGAACGACAAGCTCTGCATTGTTTGGAAGATGTGATGCAGTACTTCCTAAGTGTAAAAGAAGGACTTAAAGGGCAGTGGATTAGCATAATGGCAGTAGAAAGGCTAGTGCTGTGCTTAATGGATGTTAATGATGATGTTCCGAAAATTCTTGGTTCACTGTGTGTTATGAGCGATCTCAGTGTTTTGCTTACAATAAATAATTTCAAAATACCTCAGCAAGAAGTCCCAAAAAACTGCAAGATAATAAGCACAAAAAGTGTTCTTGATGACATTTTTAGTTATTGATAGTATATGTAAAATGTATGTGAGCAGTGTACATTTATGAACCAATGTATTTGCAAGCAGTGAACCAAGTGCAAGTGAACCAAGTAGTGTATTTAGGCTACATAAATTATATATGTAAAATATACGTTTGATAGATCATCTTTACATGTATTTTACGTATAGATTATTGTACATCAATAGTATGTATGTGATTGTAAGTATAATTGATATATATTAAATGTCTGTATTGACATGAATAGACGTAAAATATACATAAAAAAGTGGGACATTTGAGCGTATATTATATGTAGATTTTATTTAACCAATATGTGTGATGTACATTACCTAGATCTAGGGATAACGTAAATTTTACATATATTTTACGTATGTGTGCTGAGTGGGTATAGCTTCGTGCCTTGGGGTCTGGTTACTAGATGACGGAGCACTGTGATATTTAGATTTCATTTGAGTAAAATTTACTTGACAAGTATTTGAGATAACCATTGGAATTATTGCTTTAATGTTTCATGTTAGGGTGTGGTAGTTAACCAGGAATTAATCTTATGCTGTGGCGCTCGTTGTGAAGATAAATCATTTGATAATAATTCATTGAAAGAAGTATATTGGTCTTTAAAGGAAATAGGCATATGCTACTCATGCTTTTGTGTTTGGACATTGTTATGTAATATGTGAGGATGTTGAAGTTTAGAGTTTGGCTGTGGTAATCATCATTCTATTTAGGTATATATATATTTTGCTAGTTGATGTTTTCAAACCAATATAATTATATATTTTTCAAGTTGTGTGAAACTTGATCTTTTGAACTGCATTAAAGTTGTTATTAGTATTCAGAGTTTAGTTTGGGGCTCGTTATGTTATCCTGTCCTCCACCTTCTCTTGTGATTGAGTTCTTTTCCTTTAATGGTTACGACCTACGGACCTCATTCTTTCTGGATTCTGGAACTAGTGTTGAACTCAATACACGTTGCAAACTGCTATTAACTATTTTTCATAACAACCAAAAGCGGTGTTGCAATATGAAATCCCGCACTTAGCTTAGCTCTTGGCCGACAACCGGCATAATTCTCCGCTAGACCCAATAGATGATGGAACAGTATCCGAACCGCTAGGGGAAATACAGTAGCGCTGCTACCCGAAGAGCCCGTCAATGGCACGGGAGCATATTCGCGAGGGACAGTAGGAATTTCGATAGACGATTCATCGAAACCGAAACTGCTGCCACTGGAACCGGAAGCATTCACATCCCTCTCGAAGGGGTGGATATGGCCGAAGGACCTTCTCCTCCTCCGCGAAGATTCGTGAGGGTCCGAGGAGGCAAACACGAAGGCCTGACTTTGCGAAGCTCGACGTTTTCCATGGGAACGTTGCAGCCGGGATTGCGTTGAGACATCTTACTCCGGTGCTTTGGGAAATGCATATTCCTAAAGGCTTGACAGCTGGGAGGTATGACACATAAAACTGCAGAAATAGGAGCGAGGGAATGGGAGAGACGTTTCAAATCCTCAATTTGATTGGATCTTTTTCTGTATGAACTAAAATAGAGGCTGGATGTGCTTCAGACTTGTATTCTTTTTCTGTGTAGCTATCAATTTTTTATATGCTAAATATCAGTTTTGGAAGTGAAATAGTAAATATATATTCAGGAAAAGTCTATTGTAAATACGAAGAGGAACCGCTGACAATTCCTTTAGACAAAAGATTAAATAAGAATAATTTAATTAACTTGAAATAACAATAAATAATAATTAACAATGTACGGTATTACATATCCTTTGTGTATTTTAAAATCCCAAGATTACATAAAAATGCATTCCAGAAAATTAAGAGAAATCCATTCTGGAAAAAACAATGGACTCCGCCGTATCTACCTAAAACCTTGAAACAGTTGTACTACAATAGTCATAAATATTAATAAGTTTAAATATTAGTCAATTAGTAAATGCTTTGCATTTCTTTATTTATTGTTTTTATTGTTTTATGTCAGTAATACTATTTTAGCACCAGTTGGCTTAATTTTTAAGGTGATCAGATATGGCCTGGATGGCTCGGGTTCGAACCCAGACGGTGACAGATAATTTTTTTCTACCTTGTTGTGAACAGAACGGCCAAATGAAGATAAGAGTCAGCAGGTGTGTAATGCTGGCCATACTGCCTCAATCACAATATGCCAATTGGCTAAGTTATTGGGAGCCTTATCTCCTGAAACACTAGTACAAACACTAGTACAAACTGTGTAATTTAAGCAATTGAACTAGCACTATTGATATATTGAATATTTTTCTCTGACCAAATCAGAAATGAAGTTTATTAATTAATTCAAATTTTCAGCTTAGGTATGCATCATACGCATAATACTACGATATAAATTTTCCACCTCCAAATACCGGTACTGAAATAGTACGTGTACTGTGTCACATTAAATATGAGTCTCCTCAGTATTCATAACTTCTTTCGTTTTCTCAAACTTTACCTTGACGGACTTAGCTCATGAGGTGTGAGCAAGCATGTATTTAGAAATTAGTTTCTGGGGGTCTTAAACTGATTCACCATTAATTACTGACAACATCACTTCCTGAATGACACAAAACATTAATTTTTTCTAACTAATGCTTTAAATATCTCATATTTTGGGGGTCTGGACCCCACGACCCACTTGGGGTGAGTAGAATCACAGGAATTTCATTTAAAAAGAATTTAAAACAAAACAATATATTGATTTTTTGCTCAGTTCAATATAAAAAGAAATTCAGCTTTCAGATTCCATAAACATCAATCTTTTTGGTAACACAGTCAATTCTTAAAGTATTATCATAGTAATATCATAGACTGTGGTCAATTATAAGAATATTATTAAACAAGAAGCAGTGTGTCGTGTGTGAGAAAAATTAATTTTATGTGATTATGTTTATTTATTTTTTTATGAAAAAAGCATGTGCTATTAACACTACTTAAGATAAAAGGTAATTTAGCATTTTAAAAACTTTGTTTATATTTATGTTGGCCTGGGAGTGGAAAATGGCTAAATCATATTTACTCATATTTCGAATAATTAAAATATTACTACTTATCCCCTTAAATCTTAAAAAGATGTGAATGGTTGAAAAGAAGTCACTGCTCGATTTCTGTTCACTAAATAACAGTTAGTTATAGAATTCATGTATAGCAAAGAAATACTTTAATATGGACCTATTAACCCTCGTGCAGCAGCACAAATTATTGTCACACCAACAGCAGAATGGTGCAATTTTGCTACCAGTTCTTTTGCACTAAAATTTTCTCAGACTGAAAAAAAAAAAAAAAAACGGAAATAGACAACATACACGAAATATAAGTCATTCAAACCTATTATTTATCAGGAATATAAAAATCTATACATTAATAATAATAGTAAGGAAATATATTGCATTCAAGAAAAAAAAGAAATGGATACATGGTACACAGAGTGAACAATAATTTGTAACATTTATGCTCTTTAAAAACAATGGTTAAATCTATATATTAAAACTTTACAGTTATGTTGCAAACATTATATGCAAAAAAAAGAATTATTTGCGAAGTACTAAATGTTCATTCAGAGTTATTACAGATAGTAGTTGTGCTAGAGATGTGTGCACACGAAAAGTTTATCGGTAAGGTTAAAAGGATTTATCGTAAGATTTGATTTTAGAACATTAATTCTCACTCCCATTCATATTTCCAGACAAATGGGAGGATAGGGATAATCAGAGTTCAAGAAAACTGACCATACTTCCCTCAACTAGGAATCGAACCCAGGGCCTCTGGATTTATAAATAATTTTGTTTCACAATAAGATCTAAGTATATACAAATAAATAAATTTTACTCTCATGACCAGCAACATGGTGCAAAGTTGCTTCATTGTATTAATCAAAATAATGCCGTTGGTAGCAAATTTGTACCAGCACAGCTTCTCGAGCATTAGTGGAATGGAATAGTTACTTTTAATTTTTCTTTAATATCATTATAATAGTTTTTTGTGAGGAACTTACCTATAAGTAAGATTATCACAATCCAGAGCGCGTAACACAACATTATCTCCAGCAGTTGTCAGCTGAATAGATCAGGTGTTCAGTTTAGCAGATACTTCATACTTCTTCAAGTGTAGACACTTGAACATGCTTAAATCCAAAGGTGCACTGTCATGTCCAAAGTGCAACTGACACTTTTTTATTCATAGTAATGGTGTATAAATACAGAGACCATGTGGGTATGAATATTTGTACTTTTGAATTTTCAGTGGATATCTTGGATACACACTTTTTGACATATGCATGTGAAACAAAAGTGCCACAGGTAACTTTGACATCACCACTAGGCTGAATTTCTTTTTTTAATCGGCAGAATTACTTGCAACTACAGTGATGACAATAACACTACCCAGCACTTCGTTTGTTTGTTGTTGTTTTTTTTTTGGGGGGGGGGGCTTTGCTACAAGATAGGTGATCTAAAATAATTTTGGGTCACTGAACACAAAACCGTTGTCCGTTTCTACGTATCACATAATTTTTCTCGCAATAGGTACATCAAAATGAGATAGGCAATATTATATTGAATATAGGTTAAAAAGTACCAGTACCGAAAAAATTAGGATGAGTTTGGGAATATTCAGTTAAAATAAATTAATATTTTTAAACAGTCCAAGTCATATGTATTCCACTATTTTTTGTAAGTGCTGACCAAATAAACATAAGTTTCATCGATTTAAGTGCCAGTAGCTAGGGTCGAGTATGCTGATATACATACGTTAATGAATTTTGTGCTGTAGCAACAAAGTGTGACAAAAGAATTCACAAAGAAGGCAATTCATTCATATGTAAAACAACACCAGAAAATGTTATTACAAGGAAAAAATTTTAGTTTCCTAAATGTGAACAGTCCTGAGAAAGATTGCTTGGCTGCTTAACATCTGACTACTATATGATTGCCATCTCTTTTCAAACACCAACAGTAGTCGGCTTCTCATGATGCCTTCTTTCTGCCTCCTTGATGTCTTGGTGAAACCTCTATCCTATCTCTTCACTAACAGCCTCAAGATTTGATCAAGATGAGAATGAAGGCAGTGCAGTTTAAGGCTCATTCTACACCCCAACATTGTTTTCACTATTTTTTGTATTTTTCATCCATTTTATTCCCTAGGAACTTCATCATGACGTCCCTCACTGAAAACAATGCAGAAGTTCCATGGCATTCATCAAAGTTTCGGTCTTTCAGAAGCTTTCTAATTTGTAGCCCAACAAAAATGTCTTCCTTGACATTTGCATCTGATAAATGTGGAAAATTTCTTGCAGTTTACTGAAAACAGGGGCTACCTTTGTCCAAGGCCTTAACAAAGTGCTTCACGATTCCCTGTTTGATGTGTAGTGGTGGCCGATTCCCTGTTATTGCAAACGAGCACCGAGATGCATGGACATATTTTCAGGAAGTAACAGGAAAACTAGATATGATACAAAAAAAGTGACATTTCTGATATCAAGAGTCCTTGTTTAGTTAAAATCACTTTTTAGATGCTTTGCCACAAAATTCATGCTGAGTAGTGAGATAAAAATAAGTAATAAAAGAACTACGATTTTCAAATTTATTGTTATAAAAAATATCAAATGAAATTATCAAACTGTACAAACTCTTATGCACTTTCTTTGAAAGACCCCAGATGAACTAAGCTCATGCTAAGGGACTGCAGTAACAATATTTATTATTATGTAAGCCATATGGTATACAAACCATTAGTCCATAAATTTGAACTTACATTTATCAAGTAGTGCTCAAGTGAGCTCAATGGGACGTCCTAAAGTAAAGTATTCCGGAGGCAAAATAGTCCCCCAATCGGATCTCCGGGTGGGGACTACTTTAGGAGAAAATCAATTAAAAATTCTACAATGGAATGCTGGTGGATTTACACAGGCAAAGAAAATGGAAATATTAAAACTCCTACATGACAATGAGATAGATGTTCTAGCCATCCAAGAATCTAATATATCCCTAGAAAATATTAAATACTATCACCTAAAGGACTACCACATAAATATACTTCCAAAGTCCAGACAGATTGCAAGTGGTATCCTAACTGCAACACACAAGTCAATAACTCATAAATTTAAAATAATAAAAGAAATGTCAAATGGAGACAAATCAGAAATCGTTAAGCTTGATTTATGGAAAAATAATCGGCACTTTACAATTCTCAGTATTTATAATGCACCAGGTAACAACCCAGATTTGGACCACGTAACAGTTAACCCAAAAACAGTGGTTGTTGGAGACTTCAATGCACATGCCCTGGAATGGGGTTACAATGATATTAATCCAGCAGGCAGAACAGTCTTGGACTTCATACATTCACATAATATTGACCTGAAATACAGTACTCATGATACCCCGACATTTCTCCATTACAACGGATCACTAACTAACCCAGATCTTACATTATTATCAACAGACATAATAGACAAATCAAGTCGTATAATAGTAGATGATCCGGGCTGTGGTCATAGGCCAATTATAACAACAATCGTTACACAGAAGAAATTGGCAAATAATAAACCCATGGCACAGATTTCATGGAATTACAAAAAGGCCAAGTGGAATAAATTCACTGAGGAAATTGAAACAAAATCTGTTTCCTTTACAATTGAAGAATATAAGTCTCCAGATAACATGGTTAAAAAGTTTTGTCAAAATGTTCTGACAGCAGCAAAACACTATATTCCCAGAGGTAAGACAATTAAATACAAGCCTTTCTGGAATAAGAACCTTGACACACTGAAAAATCAGCGTAAAAAAGCAAGGTTGAAAGCTGAGACCACCAAAGACACTAAGGACATCCAGGAATGGAGGAAAGTTGCTGCAACACTTAGAAAAGATATAAACACTGCAAAAAAGGAGGCATTTGAAAAGTTCTTGGAAAATATTGCAGTGGCGGCTATTCAGGTGAAGTAGGTGAAGTAGCACTTTACCAGTATTTTTCCTTTACAATACGTATTTTTAAAGTTTATTTCCCATATCACGAATGTTGGTTTTTACTATAAATGCATTTATGTAATTTTTAATGCCCGCCACGAGTGATGTTAAAGGAGGAGGCGCCAGAGAGCTCTCGAGTCTTGCAAAGAAGCACGAAGCAGAACTAGCCTTGATTCACTTCCCCTGTTCCATGGGTAGTCTGGTCCACTAAAAATGATGCTGGCTGATGCTGCAAGCAGCATTTTTCTCACTTATCCCACGTCCATGCTGAAGGGATCAGACTACCCACGAAGGTGTCGTCCTTCGGCTTCATGATGCGCGCGGTTACCACAGCAAGCTGCTACTATGACAGTGTGTGGCGGGTTTCATACCTACTCCTCTTCTGCTAACAGCTCCATTAATAACAAAGCACCAATTTCACTTCCTCTACCCGTACCATAGGTAATATATGTTCGAAATCAATGTTTTTAACATAAATACCTGTTTTGAATTCTCCTATGTCCAATAATATTTTCAGGAACGTGTCTGTGTGGCTTGAGAACTAAACATCGTGTATAAATAAAACGTATTTGGATTAGATATCTTCTGGGGAGATTGACGACTTTTTCTTACTTTTATACGGTATCCTTATACTTTGAAGGGTAGTTATAAGGCAGCTATCGTTTGTACAAACTCAGGCTTTTAAGTCTTACATCTTTGGGCGAGGCTAGAACAGAATTTCATTCTTCACGATTTTATAAAAAAAAACTAACAATTTTGTTTAAATTTTCCACACGATTTGCATAGACGCTAAAGAGCTAGAATTTTTATTTTTAACAATTTTCAATTAATTATTTAAAAGGTGTTTATAAACAACCATATACTTCATTGAAGTATGAACGGTAGAGGAGCTTGGATTCTTTCTCATAAAATTAAATATCATTAACGGAAAAAAAAAATCATAGGCGTTCGATTCTATGGCACAAAAGTGAGGCATAGGGATGAGACTAGAAGTTAATTTATTTAATGTGTGTCACCATATACCAAGACTACTGTGTACTGTGATGAAAGCCCACTGTCACGTGTCACAACACTGAACCATCTTCGGAGATCGTCACCGATAGGACGCCATAGGACGACAACGTTGAATCGCGACGTTTCATTCCTACAATGCATATTTTTTCATAGGCAATCATACGACATGTGACATATTAATCACTGCATATTAATGCCTTCAAGTATCCAGTAACGAGCTGAAGTTTATCAGATAAAATTGCATCTTTCCGACCCTTGCAAGCATATTAACTTATAAGATAAACAACAGTCATTGGTCGATATCCGAGGCATTGCTAAAGATTATTAGTCAATTTCAAGTCCGCGTCGCATGAATGGAATATCCTGAATAATCTGATTAGGAGAATAATAATTACGATAAACATCAATAGATTCGCGGCGGAAAAGCAGGATCGAATTTATCTCATGAAACTCATAAACTCATTAAGAGTATTCCATGAATAAAATGTATCAGATTTTATAAATAATAACTATATTCTTACCCGCATTGTTTAAAATCAAATCATCATTGTGCCAGCTGTCAAATCACGACGTAGGCCTACTAAATGAAGGATAAAAAATGTTGCCAGACAAGTATCTTGTTTAGCGAATATTTCAATTCAGAAAGAACCTTTACTGCAGCTAGAAGAAATGCAGCCGTCCTATGATGATATCACCGACAAGTTTGCAGCCTTAAAGGACTATCGAAGGATTGATTTGCTATACAAGACATAGGTGAGTTCGGTTATTAACGTAAGCATGTGGCATATTTTACCTCTTCACCTAATTTTCCGGCCACGAGCCGCCACTGAAATATTGACTACAGGAAAGATAGCGCAAAGGTCCACAGATATATCAGTTTATTAAATGACAATAGGACAAAATACAGAAAAGAGCCTATTATATGCAGAGGAAAAACACTTACAGAGGACACAAAAATAGCAAACGCATTCAATAAAACATTCAATGCAACCTTGAAATCAAAAGAACATATAAATAAGAATAGTAAATGTCATATCAAAAATAACTTCAAAACTCACTCAGAAGATATATTTGAGGCAGAATTTAATATCAAAGAGATAAAGCGGGCAGTGTCTCAGCTTAAAATAGGGAAAAGCCCAGGTCCAGATGGAATATCAGGGGAAATGATCAAACCCTTTGGTCCTCGGACGCTTAAAACATGCCTAGAGATCTTCAACTATATATGGGAAACATCAATACCAGCACTGTGGCGAAAAGCCATTATAGTACCTATTCTTAAACCAAATAAACCACCTGAGGACATGGGAAGCTATCGTCCTATTTCACTTACTAGCATTCTGGCAAAATTAATGGAAAGAATGGTATGTAATCGATTAACATGGTACCTAGAAACTAAAAATCTACTAAAGCAAGAACAAGCAGGATTTCGTAAAAATCACTCTACCTCTCAACAAGTTGTTCGAGTAAGCCAAGAAATCAAAGACTGTTTGGATAAGAAACAAACAGTACTAGCTGTCTTTGTTGATTTTAAAGGAGCTTATGATAGTGTACCTAGATTGAAATTATTGGAGAAAATGGTTGACCTTGGAATACACAATAACATACTGAAATGATATATAAGCATTCATGAGCCACAGATTATTGTCTCTGTTGGACACTACATGAGAATATTATAGGAGAAAAATTCCTCCGGCACTGGGACTTGAACCCAGGACCTTTGGCTATTCGCGCCAATGCTCTACCAACTGAGCTAAGCCGGAGCTCAATTCACAGCGCCAGATGGAACTTCTCTCCTATGACTGATTGCCCTAATGGTCCACCTCACAGACAGACAAGTTATGTCATATGCAGTACTGTGAGGCACACCAAGTAAGTTAGTGATTTTTGTGACCGGGCTCCCACTGTTATTGTACAGTTAACATTCAAGACAGATATATAAGCATTCATGAGCCACAGATTATTGTCTCTGTTGGACACTACATGAGAATATTATAGGAGAAAAATTCCTCCGGCACTGGGACTTGAACCCAGGACCTTTGGCTATTCGCGCCAATGCTCTACCAACTGAGCTAAGCCGGAGCTCAATTCACAGCGCCAGATGGAACTTCTCTCCTATGACTGATTGCCCTATGATAATTTGTTAACTGTACAATAACAGTGGGAGCCCGGTCACAAAAATCACTAACTTACTTAGTGTGCCTCACAGTACTGCATATGACATAACTTGTCTGTCTGTGAGGTGGACCATTAGGGCAATCAGTCATAGGAGAGAAGTTCCATCTGGCGCTGTGAATTGAGCTCCGGCTTAGCTCAGTTGGTAGAGCATTGGCGCGAATAGCCAAAGGTCCTGGGTTCAAGTCCCAGTGCCGGAGGAATTTTTCTCCTATAATATTCTCATACTGAAATGGTTTTATAACTTTTTAATACAAAGATTTTGTGCCACGAAATTTCAAAATTGTCTCTCAAACTATAGACAGACACACATAGGACTTCCACAAGGATCGATTTCCAGCCCTACTCTTTTCAATATAATGATAAATGATCTACCACCAAAACTAACCAAAATCAGCAATATTAAGTGTGCACTATTTGCTGATGATCTAATAATTTGGACATCAGCACCACATAAGAGAAACAATGATCTATCTCTCAAAATGAATGCTGCCTTAGCTGAACTCTCCAATTGGTGCTCAGAAAATGAAATGAAAATCAATATGTCTAAGACAAAATACCAGGTCTTTACACTTTGCCATACTGAACCTGAAATTCAGATTAAAATTAATAATGATAAAATTGAAAAAACTGAAGCCTATACTTACTTAGGCGTAACTATGGATTCCAAGCTCTCTTGGCGAGAACATGTTAAACATACAACAGAGAAGGCTCAGCAGAGGTAAACCGTGTTAAAAAGATTGGCTGGAAGTAAATGGGGATCATCCATGAAAACACTGAATACGACTTACAAGACATATATAAAACCAACTCTTTTGTATGGTAGTGAATCACTTATAACTGCAACACCAGAGAAAATGACACAGTTAGAAAGGGTTCAAAACCAAGCCCTAAGACTAATAACAGGCGGAGTGAGGTCCACGCCCATCACAGCAATGCAGATAGTAACAAACAACATCCCTCTACAAGTACAGATAGAAAAACAGAGTATTACCCTTTATGAGAAATTGCGGAGACTTCCTAATGAGGATTACTGGAGATCGTACAAGCATGAAGACCGTAAACTGAAAACCCAGTCTGGATTCCTTCAGGAAATCAGAAAATTAAAGATAAAATACAAATTGGATACTTCTGATAATATAGAGAATCTTCTACACCCTGCTCATCCCTTCTTACTACCAGATATCAAATGTGAAGACAACCTAATAGAACACATTGCTGCTAAACAGGATATGAACTTAAATACACTGATACTGTTAGCTCTAGAAACTATACATACACGCTACCCAAATCCAGAATGGGTACATATATATACAGATGGGTCGTTACTGGACAAACACAGCAATGCCGGCGCTGGAATCATTAGTGACATTTTCAAATTCTACATATCACTCGGACCCTTGTCAACACACTATGATGGAGAGGTACAAGCAATAAGCACAGCTCTCCAGCAACTTTTAAATCATATAACTAAATTTAACAAAGTGGTAATCCTCATGGACTCAAAGACTGCATTGCAAGCAATTGCATCACCATACCCAGAAAGCAAAAAAGTAAGAGAAATACATACAACAACAAGAATACTTCAAAGTCTCAAAAAAGACATTGCATTTCAATGGATACCTGCCCACTGTCAAATTATGGGAAATGAAGCTGCTGACTTCCTTGCAAAGAAAGGAACAAACATTAAACAGACTCCATATTGTAGCATACCTTTTAACAATGCTAAGATCTGGACCCAATATAAGATTAATCAAATATGTAAAGAGAAAAATGAAAAAGACAGCCACAAGAAGTCATGGAATTCCTTACTGAGGAATAAATCAGCCATTCCTGATCTACCCAGAAGACAAACAGTTGCTCTTTTCCGCATAACTACAGGTCATGACTGCTTAACTTCACATCTTCATAGAATCAACATATATCCTTCACCACAATGTACCCTGTGCAACGATCCAGCTTCAATAATGAATGGAGAACACCTACTGACTTGCCCGGCAATCAAGAAGATTGATGCTGATCTACCAACCCAGCTCACACATTACTATTGGAACGCCCGAAGGAGAATGGAGGAAATCCATGTTCCTGAGCATTAGTAAACAACAACAACATTTATCAAGTGGGTTCTACCTAGGATTTTAAATTTATTAAATTGTCTGTCAGTTTATTAGCCCAGTCAAATGTTACATCGGAACTTACATTAAATGGAGTATTATTGATTTTTGGAGGGGAGTTTCGGACCATTACTGGGATCACAAATCCAGATTTGCAACCCTCAGAAACCTGTGCTCGCTGAATGGCGGTCGAAATAAACCGGTTCTTTCGGACTTTTTTCGGGTTTTCGACAATATCTCCTAAACTATGCGTTTGTTGGAAAGAATTTATCTTAGCTTATTTAAACGACATTAAATTTTCTAAAACATGAGATCAAAATCGTTTTTGTAAGTTATATAGTTATCGAGATACGGCTTTTAAAATATTGGCCTTTTTTTTTTCAAAAAGTTAAAATTTTAAGTTTTCTTCGTGTTTCGAACTGAATACCGTCAAAATGACACATTCAACAGAAAAGTCAAGACAACAAAAGTTGTAGGCAATTTAATAAGCTTTAATTTGAGCTATAGAAGGTTCTTGTAGCTTAGATAGTCTCGTCATAAATGATAAAAAACGAAAATATGATAAAATGCTTTTTTGGGTGAAAGTTGAATAATATCGTTTCCTCCACAAACACCTTAATATTTTTGGTAACATGTTGGCGGATAATGTCTTATAACTGTGTATAGAAACTATTTGTGTGTATATGTGTCTGTGGGAGATGGATTTTGCCAGGAAAAAATATTTAAGCAGAATATTTCATAAAAATGTATTTACTTTAGACCAACAGGCATATTTAAACCATGTGTGAGGTTCCTGGTATGGGATGGTATGGGACCTGGGAAGTCGAGAGTGGGGTGATGTCTTCATCCTCACTTGAAGAACTGTCATTCTGGGGTGTGGGCACAATCCGGCAGAATTTTTCCCTTGCAGAAAGTGCACAAAACTGAGCATTTCAGCCCAGTTTTGCAGCAGCTGCAGCTCCCAGCGCAGCCCATCTTCCACTTACACGAGATCAGTTCCCTGTTACCGACAAAATAGTTTCTATTAGGTGGGATTGTTGGAGGCTATGAAGTCAATTGTTAAATTGTCAAGGAACTGGGAACAGAAGGCGTGGTTAACATAGAAAACCAGAGATTTGGGAAAGTTGGATTCAAACGTAAAGACAAAGTTGTTACCTTCGTTGCAAGTTGTTACCTTGGCAAGCGTCAATATTTCCATACAAGTTACTAATAAGAAGATTGAAGTTGACCCTCTCACAATATTTCAGCGAGTTAGCATTACCATAAAAATCCGACGCAGAGTTGAAAGCCCACTGCAAGTATGAATTGCCCCCTTACCCAATGTCTCTTTTCAACGAAGCTGAAGTGAGGAAGGGAACTAAGGCAGCTCTATATTCATGTTTCACATCCCTCACTACCAACATCTCCCGAGATGCCAATATCCACATCGTGCTCGATGGTGGCTACTTGCTCCACAAATGTGTGTGGCATCAAAACGCATCAGTGAAGACCATCATTGACGGCTACATTCATTTTGTGAAAAACCATTTTGGGACAGATGTAACCCATTGTCTTCGATGGATTCCCGGAGGACGCCTCTCAAAAAAGTACCAAAATCGCCGAATGTCTCAGACGATACTCCGCCCTCAACTGCAGTGACATTGCCCTATCAGCTTCATCTACCAACATCACGCAAGAGAAGTTCTTATCGAATGACACTAATAAGCATAGGCTGATAGAGCTACTGAAAACTGGATTTGAGCAGCACAGTGATGAGGTGATAGAAGAGGACGCTGACGCTGACATTGTTAGAGCTGCCATCACCAAATCAGACTCTTCTGAGAAGGTTGTAAACATCGTGGGAGATGTGGACCAGCTTGTGATATTAGTTGGTTTGAGTTCCAAAAAATACATCTACTTTCAGAAGAGGTGAGCCAGACGTCCAATATTCATCTACATCGTTCACCACCAGAAATTCTGATTACTCTCCCGGGTCCCTTTCAGGCAGGGGAAAACCAAATTTGTTAAACCTTCCTCAAGAACCCAGCACTATTCAGGCAAACAGAAGTCTTCCTCCACCCAGATGTGAGTCACAATGAAATAGCTGCAGCTGGGGAGAAGTATCTCGTCGCAGTTCATGAAGGAGCGACTGACACCACCCTCAACGACCTGACAGCCAAAGTAACCTGGCCCGTTTGTCACCAACCACAGATGCTGCAAAATATCATGCTTATTGTATGTATCACCAGGTATGTCTATGTACATTTCCTATCATTATGTTCTTAAATTTCGTTGTTCACTTATACACTCTCATTGTACACCATGTGTATGCTTTGAAATATTACAGAATAACCAATTTTCATTCCACTTTTTCGCAGGTACAAAAGTGGTTGGGGTGGGTGGAAGTTGGACGAGTTGGGCTTACTCCAATTCCAATGGAAGTTGAACCAGCCCCTCAAACTCCCCTGCAACTGATCTCGTGCAAGTGCAAGATGGGCTGCGCTGGGGGCTGCAGCTGCCGCAAAACTGAGCTGAAATGCAATGTGCCCACAACCCAGAATGACAGTTCTTCAAGTGAGGATGAAGACATCACCCCACCCTCGACTTCCCAGGTCCCATACCATCCAATACCAGGAACCTCACACATGGTTTAATATGCCTGTTGGTTTAAAAGTAAATGGGTGATTCTTCAAATACGGGAAAATTTGGAGTGTGTAAAATCCAAATTTTTTACTTTGTTTAAAAAATCTCAAAAAAATCACAAAAATACTTCAGGGTTACTTGATTATAATATGACACCAGCAGAGCTTAAATGTTTATATTTTTATTTATTTTAATTTCTTTTTTTTTTAAAGCCATGTGGATGACATCCGTGTACATGTGGATAGCAGAAGGCCACATTAATGACTAACTTTGGCAACAATCTGCTTTTCTTTATGCGATTTCATATTTTTCTCAGCATATTTCAGTTGATTTTGCATCAAATTTGCAAATTTGTGTGCATACTCCGGAATTAATGTAATTTTAATGAGACTGTGTTTTTATGGTTTTGGGGGAGGGGGGAATCAAGCAGAAATTCATTTAATCAGTTTTAAGATCTTAAGTACAGGTCACAGACACCGCAAACACAATAGTATCCTACATTTATCATCTACATGACTTGAGAGTCATCCACATACCCCTTCATGAGACATGTGGATGACACAAAAATCAGGCATGTGGATGACAAAAAAGGAGTTTAAGTGGTCTCAGCAAGCCATTTCTAAACCTCTGTAGGCTCAACTTCAGTCAGGTACTTTGAATTGGAAGGTTTATCATAGTGCATAATCAAAATTAATTAATATTAACTTTCTGCCTACTTTCTAGAAGCCATGTTAATGACGGGGAATAAAAACGTTTTCCTTGAAAATAATACAAAGTCCTTTGTTAATCCCAAACTGTTTGTAAGCAAGCAAACTTCAACCTTACAATTCAACCACAAGCTGCCCTTTTGGCTTTCTAACACTGTTGCCAGTTTTACAAATTTCTCATTTCTGCAGAAAAAATTCCATTCTTTTCAGCCATGTGGATGACCAAAAACCCTTGGGACATTCTTCATGTTCATTAGGTGGGGTGACAATTTTATTTCATTTTATTTTTTAGGGGTTAATATTCTTCACCCATTCATACTCATTGACAGGAAAAAAGTTGAAAAGGAAATAACATTTTGTTTTGTGAAAAAATGCATTAGAATATACAAAACCGAGGTTTGGGACAGGGCATGTGGATGACATTTCATTGAATTAAATTAGATTTTGGAATATCAGAATTTAAAGTTAGTGACATTTCAAACTGATAGTTGTAGTATGGAAGTAGTAGAAACAAACTTTTATTTTAATTTTTTTTAAAGTTGAATTCGAAGGGAAATATCACTCCGGAACGCAAATTTTCCCGTATTTGAAGAATCACCCAAATACATTTTTATGAAATATTCTGCTTGAATATTTTTTCCTGGCAAAATCCATCTCCCATAGACACATATACACACAAATAGTTTCTATACACAGTTATAAGACATTTTCCGCCAACATGTTGCCAAAAAAATTAAGGTGTTGGTGGAGGAATCGATGTTATTCAACTTTCACCCAAAAAAGCATTTTTTTTATATTTTCGGTTTTTATCATTTATGACGAGACTATCTGAGCTACAAGAACCATCTATAGCTCACATTAAAGCTTATTAAATTTCCTACAACTTTTGTTCTCTTGACTTTTCTGTAGGATGTGCCATTTTGCCGGTATTCAGTTCGAAACACGAAGAAAACTTTAAATTTTAACTTTTTGGAAAAAAAAAACCAATCTTTGAAAAGCCGTATCTCGGTAACTATATAACTTACAAAAACGATTTTTATCTCATATTTTATAGAATTTAATTTACTTTAAATAAGCTAAGAAATATTCTTTTCAACAAACGCATAGTTTAGGAGATATTGTCGAAAACCCGAAAAAAGTAAAAAAAAAAAAACGGTTTATTTCGACCGCCATTCAGCGACAACAGGTTTCTGAGGGTTGCAAATCTGGATTTGTGATCCCAGTAATAGTCCTAAACTCCCCTCCAAAAATCATTAATACTCCATTTAATGTAAGTTCACGCATTTTTTTTGTAACATTTGACTGGATTCAGGATTCAGGATTTGTTAACCCAAAAATCAATTTTCATTGTAATGTGTGTGTTTTTTTCACCTAAAGAAAAAATGATTTTTGTCAGTGCAATACTAACGCACCCCGACAACACTCACGCTTGCCATATACCGCTTACTTTATGTGGGCCCTCGCCATCCTATACCACAGGCACATTAACACTGCACTGCCTAAAGATTCGAACCTCCCATATTCTGAGCTGTTGTTGCTCACTCAGCCAGAAGTGAGGGATGGTTTACATCGTGCAGTCAAACCTTAAGGATGTGATTTTAACTGCCCCTCTTTGCACCCAGCTGAAGAGTTCCAGTGCTCAGACCTGCCAGACTCAAATTGCTGGGCGCTAATGAGTTAAGAGAAAACATAAAAATTACAAATAGGCCTAAATACAAAAAAATTAATACAAAAACGAAAAGAGTTCAACATTTTCTTCAAAAGAAATTTAAAATATGAAGTTCAAAATGACAAAAAATAGAACTCTATTTTACAATGTTTATATGTAGAAATAAAAAGCAGTGGAACAAATTAAGATGAAATAAATGAAATACCAAAAATTATAAGATTTGATTAATAATATTAAACAGTTTTTTAATTTTTATCTTAAAGTAGTTGACACTATATTTTATAAGAACATTAGATTATTTAACAATTATTAGAGCGTTTAAAATTCATTTTATGTGCAATGCATGAAGAATTTGCTCAGATATTTAGGGAATAGGGGTTGTCTGGGTAATCTGACATAATCTGGCACCCTACTAATGATTTAATGTCCTGTACAAACCTATGATTTTTTAGATTAACTAAGTAACCTTCGTGTGAATGCAGGGGGGGGGGAGGAGGAGAAGTTCATGTTTCCACATGGGAGAGTTATCGCACAGGTATGCTAGTGAATGCTTAATACAGCAAAATGATTTATACAGTGTCGCTGGGAAGATTAGTTTATAAAGATATGAGTAGGTTTACTAATTCGTCATCAATATCATTGCATTCTTGAAACTTCTGAAAGATAAGATAGATAAATTAGATATATCTATAATAAAACATGTATGAGTAAGTCGTTTTAAGGAAACCCAACAGTGGCGTAGGGAAATCAAACCTAAAATTCTATTTAAGTTATTTAAGCTTTATTTTATCAAATAGGATATTTAATCATTTTATTTAATAAGGAAATACTGAACTCATAAATGTAGGCCTATTATTTCCACTGTTCCATGTGTTATTTAACATTTCTTATAAATAGTAATAAGTATTATAACTTAGGTAACGAATTTTTTAAGATGGCATGTCTTATAGTATACTAAACAAATTTTCTAACTAGTTTTTCAGTGCTAACATAGCGTAAAATGTGATTTTCATTAATTCAATATTTAAAAATTTTCCGGGAGTGAGCCCCCAAACCCCTCGACATTTTCGACCCTCCTTGAAATTATTTTCTGGCTACACCACTGAAACTCAATACCGTAATATATGAATTGTATTACACTTTTCACAATTTTAGTATGTGCAGTAGTCTGCTGCCCCATGTAGAATGACGTACACATAACATAATGCATCATTTACTCAATGGCAATAGACAATTTCTAAGCAATCTAAAGGAATATTATCGATTTTATGGAAGCCGGAGGTTCATTGCCACGCTTACATGATCCCGCCATTCAACCTTATTCATCCAACCATCTCTCAAAAATCCTACTTACCTTAATTCTATTCTAATATTGTCCTCCCACCTAAGTCTAGGTCTTCCAAGTAGTCTTTTCCCTTTGGGACTCCCAGTGAGGATTTTTTAAATATGTTTTTCCTTCCCCATGCGCGCAACATGTCCAGCCCATTTTTTCATTCTCCGTGATTTTATTACCCTTATTATATTCGGTGGAGAGAACAGGTTATGAAGAACTCGTCATTATGCAGTTTTCTTCAGTTCCTGTTTCCATCTTTCTTAAGTCCGAATATTTTCCTAAGCACTCAGATTATGTCCTTCCCGAAAAGTAAGGGCCAATAGTACAATACCTACGTCATTTTATGATGTGTGTATATGTAAGAACCTTCATTGTCCAGTAGATTACCTCTCACAATCCAGAATAAATGGAGTTCAACTTACATTACCCATCAAGGGAGTTTTGAAGTTTGGGCCCCTCTTGTTATAATACAATTGAAGCCTGAATATTTATATATTTTTTATATACAAAACTAAACAAGACCACCCGAATGAGCATGCGCTCGTGCTCGGGCACAGTTCAGCCATTTACATTACAAAATACAAATTACAAATACATAAAGAAAATATAATATTAAATCAATACCTAAAAAATAATAATAAAAAAGAAAGAACAGAATAGTAAAAAGAAAAAAGGAAAAGTAGTAAGAACAAAAATTGAAACCCTGAGTTATTACAAATAAAATCGTTCCTTAATTGTCTACTAAGTACAGAGTGAAGTAACTTTTGAACTATGAAATAAAATTTTTGATAAACTTATTGAATTTTTTGTTGTTCATATAAACTATTTCTGGATGTGACCTAATTATAGAGTTATAGAGTCTTGGACCATAATAAATGCTATGTTTAGAGCCAGAAGAGGTGAAGTATTTTGGTTCTATTAAAGGCAATGTTTTATTTCTTCTAGTATTGTAGTTATGAGGATCCGATACATGTACGTTGCGGTATTTTTGAAAGTATTTTAAAAGTGTGAGGCTATAAATTTGTTCTACAGTCATCACATTAAATTCAGGAAATATCAATTCTGTTGGATATTCTATAGGCTTTTTTAAACAAATTTTTATAATTCTCTTCTGTATTAGAATCAAAGGAGTCAATACAGATGTGCCACTTCCCCCCCAGCCAATGATACCATATTGGAGGACAGATTGTATTAGAGCTAAGTAGACTGTTCTTAAGACTTCAGTCGGTAAATATTGTTTTAGACAGACAAATTTGTATAATGTTTTTCTTAATCTGGTACATAAATATGTGATGTGTTTGTCGATTTCAGATGACGATCTATAATAATAGCAAGGTATTTGACCTGATTTGTCTCCTTCACATCCTGGCAGGTACATGAATCAGATTCACAGTTGATATCATGTAGTCTTACGCACAAGTTTTGATCCATTTTTAATTGTGGAGTACCAGCAGTTGTTAATGAGAATGGAACACAGTTTGTTTTATCTGTATTTAATACTAACCTATTGCAGTCAAGCCAACTTTTAACTACTCTTAATCCCTTACTAGCCCATTTGTAAGTATCCTGCCAAGTTGGAGCGGAAAATAGCAATACGGTATCATCGGCATAAGAGTAAAGACGGCCATGGAAATTATTTAAGTCCAAATGCAGCAACTCATTTATGTAAATAATGAAAAGAATTGGACCCAAAATTGTTCCTTGTGGCACACCAGTATCCACATCTCTGATATCACTAAACAGATCCTTCATTTTGGTTATTTGCGTTCTATTATGTAAATAAGACCGAAATAAATTTAGTGCAGTACCTACCTCTTACTCCACTTTGCTCTAATTTTTCTATAAGTATCTTGTGGTTTTCAGTGTCAAAAGCCTTTTGCAAATCCAAAAAAATACCTAGACTTTTATTTCCCGCATCTAATTCTTCGATAACTTTTCCTGTAACATTAATTATGGCATCATCTGTGCTTAAGTTATTTCGAAAACCGAATTGATTTGAATTTAATATATTATTTTTATTTAATAAGTCCACCAGTCTATGTTTTATACATTTTTCTAACAGTTTCGATAGGCTAGGGAGTAGGGATATAGGTCTATAGTTATTTAAACTATGCTTTTCTCCGGATTTGTATATAGGTACTACGACAGCTTTTTTTAAGATCATTTGGGAAAGTTCCTTGTGATAAGCAAAGATTAAAAATATGTTCGAGGGGCTTCGATATGTATTTAGAAATTGTTTTCAAGGTGTTGTTTGTTATTCCGTCCGTACCAGGGGCAACGTTATTTTTTAGTGAGATTATCGTTTTATTGATTTCATCTTGGGTTACAGGTAGAAGAAATATTGACGAAAGTTGAGCAGGTTGTGGTATACATTTTTTATATTCAGGGGTGCTGTTTGGTGCTAACTTAATATTTGAAGTGATTCTTTTTCCTATTTCCGAAAAAAATGAGTTAAATTCATTTGCAATTTGGTCACTTCGCTTAATATTTTGTCCTTTTTCATTTATGATTTCTAAAATTGGAATTTTTTTATTTGAATTAGTATCAGTAGCTTCATTGACAGTGGACCAGAATTTTCTAGCGTTATTTTTATGTATTTCAAATTTATTTTTGTAATAATTAACTTTCATGGCTCGTATAGCTTTTGTTAATATATTTCTGTATCTCTTGTAATATAATATTAGATTTTCGTTCGTAGGGTTCTTCCTAATATTATTTGCCAGTTTGTCCCTTGTCCGAATAGACAAAATTATTCCTCTCGTGATGATTGGCTTGATTTTCTTTAATTTGCAAGGAACTTTTTTATTGTCAATATATTGTCAATATTGTCATAATTTTGCAGCAACTCATGGAATATTCGAAAGCTATTATTAGCAATATTACAGTCCAATACCTTTATCCATGTTTCTTTTTCTAATTCATAGATTAATTTGTTATAATTTACATGCTTTTGCGTATATATATCAGAATCACAATTTTGTTTGGAAGAACTTACATTTATGCCGGTAGGTGAATAATTAATTTGGAACAAGGCGAAAATTGCATAATGATCAGTAATTGAGCTTTTATAAATTCCGGGTTGAAAACTACCATTACAGCCATCTTTGTAAAATATGTGATCTAGACAAGAATTAGATGCAGGTTTAGTAATGGAATTTAAATACTTTTCGAAACCATATTCATGTAAAATATTTGTATACCTACTTCCAAACAAGTCGATATTTTCTTCTATAATCTGTAAATTAATGTCTCCAACAATGACATGTTTCTTACATTCTTTAATATTGCGTAAGAATTGTTCTAGGCTATCGAGAAAGGTATTTTTGCAACAATTTGGAGATCTGTAAATTGCTGTTAACATAAGTAGATTATTTTCATAATTAATTTTGAGATGAATTGAATTGCATTCGTCGATGACCATTTTTTCTTCTACTGTCACATTTAAATAATTTTTGACATAAACAACTAAGCCATCGCATTTACTATATTTATTAATTTTTGTAGTTTTTTTATATCCAGGTAATTCGTATCCAGTGTCATGATTCAACCAGGACTCTGTTAAAATAATGATATCAAAATCCAATGAGAAACTTTGCAGTAGGCCTAATGAACAGAGTTCCAGGTAGTGTTTATTTAAGCTGCGTATATTTAAATGAATTAATTTAAAATCATGCTGCTTGGATCGGATGAAATTATTACAGTAGTCGAGGTCCTCAAAGACAGCAGTTTTTACATTTTAAAAATTATAATTATTACTTAATTGGTTTATGAAGTTGTCACCCATTGTTGGAGGAATTAATCACAGATTTAAGCGAAACAATAACATCTGTACAATAAGAGCTTTATAATAGGATACATGGTAAGAATATGTGATCAAGACATGGGTCTGAAGCAGGCCTTTAAAAATTTCAAGTGGTTTTCTATAATGTATAGGCCTACATTAATATCCCTAGTAATCACGTGATTATTTATATTCTTATTGTTGACTAAAAATATTTCCAAATCTTCATTTAAACAGTTATTCAGTGATCTGTAGATGTGTAGAATATTGTTTAGCTCCATATACTGATTTTTTTTTTCCGGTTTAAATCTTACAACATATGTTACTTAGAGCTTTTCAAGGTCCTCACACTTGTAGATTCTTTTGATGTTAGACTGTTCATTTTTCCTTACTAGAATTTTTCCGTCCTTGATCCACACAAATCTATAGTTCAGTTCCTTGGCGGTATCTCTTGTTTTATTCAGCATGTCCATTGTTGCCGCTGTAAGGTGCTCACCTGCCGTAATCCTGCTAGGGGGGAGGCATTCTAAAGAGAGTTTGCTGGAAGAGATGCCAGGTCCTTCTTCATCTCGTTTGGCTTACCATTAGTATTCATTAAGCTCTTGTGTTATGGTGGTCATTACTCATTACATACAAAAATCTGAAAAAATAAATTAATATATTTTTGGGTTGTAATTTAAAATAAACTAAACAGTCTAAAATAATACGATTTGATTCAATTGCTGGGGTTCTTAATTTTAAAATTTAATTGTCAGGATTTTACATTTTATGAGTGTAGGCCTATTCTTTTTCGTTTCAGTTAAATATTATGCTTGCAATTATTAAATGTTATTTAATTAAATTAATATTGGATATTTGATAGTAATGTGTAATTTCAAGTAATCATAATACTTCAAAATATGTCTGCATGTGTGGCAGGCTGGAAGCAATCTCCCATATAGATGATGCATTCCAATTAAAATGTTAAAATCTAATAGCATTTTGAATTAGTACTATTCTTACAAAATTCTAGGAATTTTACAGACTAGGAATTTTGTAAATTCCCCCTTTTAGTATGCAGGATTTCAGTGCAGCCCCTAGAATTCGTGTAGCCCAATACCAGAGCTTAGGATGGGCTATGGCTAAATTAAAATGTCTTAAGGTTCAAAACCGAGGCCGCAAACCTCTTTATTGATAGGAACGCTCAAAAAAGTTACCCTGTTAAATCTAAGGGTATTGACTATAAATGTTTTCATCAATTCCACTGTAACCAAGAGAAAGAAAGGGTTAGAAAGCGAGAAGAAGAGAGAGGGAGGAAGAGAAAATCAGAGGTTGGGAGACTCTTCACGAGATAAATAAACTTAAAAGAGAAACGGAACAACGGAAAATTCTATGTAACTATAAGAAGTCCATAGGCTAGCCCCTCAGTGTTATACGAAGAAAAACATACCCAATATCGAGACAACATGCGTTTATTATTTGTGGTACTTTCCACTGCTTAACATCCGGCTCTCAAATAATGCATTATTACGAAATAATTACTCCCTTCGTTTCAAAGCAAAATTATTCTGCTAATCTCGCTCAAATTTTAAAATATACGTATTTAATTCAAGTAACTAAACTACAAATGCACATGATGTTACTTTTGAAAGTAAAGTCAAAGTACTAACACCTTGACTCACAAGGAAACATCGCCACGTGCCCTAAAAGGGGAATAAATCTAAGTGGACAGTAACAAGAAGGAAAAATGCGGCCTTTGTGCGCGAGTCCGTGAGGGCTTATTCCCTGAGCGCAACAACAGGAAGGAACAACATGCGATTATGTATTTAGTTTATCCCATTAAAAGAGAAGTCGAAGTGTGATCAGTGGCGGCTCGTGGCCGGAAAATTAGGTGAAGAGGAAAAAAATGCCACATGCTTACGTTAATAACCGAACTCACCTATGTCTTGTATAGCAAATCAATCCTTCGATAGTCCTTTATGGCTGCAAATTTGTCGGTGATATCATCATAGGACGGCTGCATTTCTTCTAGCTGCAGTAAAGGTTCTTTCTGAATTGAAATATTCGCTAAACAAGATACTTGTCTAGCAACATTTTTGATCCTTCATTAAGTAGGCCTACGTCGTGATCTGACAGCTGGCACAATGATGATTTGATTTTAAACAATGCGGGTAAGAATATAGTTATTATTTATAAAATCTGATACATTTTATTCATGGAATACTCTTAATAAATCCCAATCGGGATTATGAGTTTCATTAGATAAATTCGATCCTGCTTTTCCGCCGCGAATCTATTGATGTTTATCGTAATTATTATTCTCCTAATCAGATTATTCAGAATATTCCATTCATGCGATGCGGACTTGAAATTGACTAATAATCTTTAGCAATGCCTCGGATATCGACCAATGACTGTTGTTTATCTTATAAGTTAATATGCTTGCAAGGGTCGGAAAGATGCAATTTTATCTGATAAACTTCAGCTCGTTACTGGATACTTGAAGGCATTAATATGCAGTGATTAATATGTCACATGTCGTATGATTGCCTATGAAAAAATATGCATTGTAGGAATGAAACGTCGTGATTCAACGTTGTCGTCCTATGGCGTCCTTTCGGTGACGATCTCCGAAGATGGTTCAGTGTTGTGACACGTAACAGTGGGCTTTCATCACAGTACACAGTAGTCTTGGTATATGGTGACACACATTAAATAAGTTAACTTCTAGTCTCATCCCTATGCCTCACTTTTGTGCTATAGAATCGAACGCCTATGATTTTTTTTCCGTTAATGATATTTCATTTTATGAGAAAGAATCCAAGCTCCTCTACCGTTCATACTTCAATGAAGTATATGGTTGTTTATAAACACCTTTTAAATAATTAAGTGAAAATTGTTAAAAATAAAAATTCTAGCTCTTTAGCGTCTATGCAAATCGTGTGGAAAATTTAAACAAAATTGTTAGTTTTTTTTTTTATAAAATCGTGAAGAATGAAAGTATGTTCTGGCCTCGCCCAAAGATGTAAGACTTAAAAGCCTGAGTTTGTACAAACGATAGCTGGCTTATAACTACCCTTCAAAGTATAAGGATACCGTATAAAAGTAAGAAAAAGTCGTCAATCTCCCCAGAAGATATCTAATCCAAATACGTTTTATTTATACACGATGTTTAGTTCTCAAGCCACACAGACACGTTCCTGAAAATATTATTGGACAGAGGAGAATTCAAAACAGGTATTTATGTTAAAAACATTGATTTCGAACATTTATTACCTTTGGTACGGGTAGAGGAAGTGAAATTGGTGCTTTGTTATTAATGGAGCTAGCAGAAGAGGAGTAGGTATGAAACCCGCCACACACACTGTCATAGTAGCAGCTTTCTGTGGTAACCGCGCGGCGCGCGCATCATGAAGCCGAAGGACGACACCTTCGTGGGTAGTCTGATCCCTTCAGCATGGACGTGGGATAAGCGAGAAAAATGCTGCTTGCAGCAACAGCTAGCATCATTTTTAGTGGACCAGACTACCCATGGAACAGGGGAAGTGAATCAAGGCTGCTTCGTGCTTCTTTGCAAGACTCGAGAGCTCTCTGGCGCCTCCTCCTTTAACATCACTCGTGGCGGGCAATACAAAATTACATAAATGCATTTATAGTAAAAACCAACATTCGAGATATGGGAAATAAACTTTAAAAATACGTATTGTAAAGGAAAAATACTGGTGAAGTGCTACTTCACCTACTTCACTTGAATAGCCGCCACTGAGTGTGATGTAAAAATTATAATCTCAAAATGTCATATTGCCAGAAACACGCGAATTATATTTTGCTCATTGCTAATTGAGAGACATTACTGATTATTATCGATAGAACTCCAGTACATATTTCGTTCCTGTTACATGTAGTACCTGTCTAGTATAAGAGTGAGGGAAAGATGGTATAAAAGACTTTCACCGGTATTAAGAAGTGAAGACGGTTTTTTTTAAGAGAGAGGGAGAGAGGGGGGAAGAGAAAATTAAAGGTGGGAGACTCTTTACGAGATAAATAAACTTAAAAGAGAAACGGAACAAGGGATAATTACTAATGTAACTATAAGAAAAAGGCTTTAAAATATTATGTGATATGTATAGAATACATTGTATATAAATTATGTGTATTTGTGCCCTTATTGGATGTTGAGATGCAATTTTTAAGGATCCTGCGCTCCGGGGTTTTAAATCATATGCCCCCTTTTTGTGCTGCTTATGAAAGTTTCCCTGTCCTGCAAACTAATTATAAATTGAGTGAAGGTTCCTCGGGTAGTCAGCCAGGTGTTTATAAATTTACAATTGAATATGGGCTTATGTAGATACAGAAGTAAAGTGGTGTGCGTAAGTAATGTTGCCAGAAGTGAAAGATAAGGGCGTAAAGGGCAACATCTTAGAAGAAGAATATTATGGCAGTCTCAGAGCAAGCTTCTTTGAAATGCAGCTAACTTGGAATACTGTTTTCCGTAACTTCATTTTGTTCGCAACATTCAAAGACTAAAATTGATAAGTCTTTTGAATTATTAGAGATACGTGCATTAAATTTTGGACACACATTCTCTAAACTATCGGAAACTTTGATCTTGAACAGTATTTTGCTAATTGATTTCATTGTAAAAATATTCATGTCTGTTTTTAGAAAGGGAAGTGTAAAATGTGTTTTTAAATCTCAAGTAGGCCTATTTATTTTACAAATATATGAGGACTAACATTAAAATTCCGTTTTAGCACGCCTTTACAAGTGTTTGAATTTATGTTTAAAATGGGTTATACTCAGACCTATCTCTAACCCTGTGTTTGTCCAATTGTTTTGAACTCTGGTCCCCCAATATTTTTTTATTAATTTCTTTTTTTTTTTTTTTGGTTAAGTTTCTTTAGGTATGAGCAGTCAATATACAAAAATTTAATATTATACATAGGCCTATCTATTTTAATAAAACCCTTGTTTGGCCCATTGCATTGAATTTCTAGACCTCCAATATGTTTTTAATTTATTCTTGGTTAAGTTGCTATAGATATGAGTTGACCA
Source organism: Ectobius pallidus (assembly GCA_964059195.1). NCBI lineage: Eukaryota > Metazoa > Arthropoda > Insecta > Blattodea > Ectobiidae > Ectobius > Ectobius pallidus. The sequence continues at coordinate 81,576,600 of CAXKWD010000001.1, forward strand.
TAGATATAGCCTACAACAATTTAGTATGATGTATGGGCCTATCTATTTGAGTAAAATCCTATTTTTTGTTCATTGTTTAGAAAATCTTGGACTCAATACTTTATTTATTTAATTTTTTTTGTTAAGTTGCTATAACTGTGGGCTAAGTAAAGAAATGTAATATTATACATTGGCCTATATATATTAATAAAACCCTGTTTTTGGACCAGTTTTTGAAAATGTCGACTCCCAATAAGCTGTCTATATACAAAAATGAAACACTTTACATGAAATTAAAAAAATACCATCCTCTCCCCTTAGTGAAACACAGTTTAGACCACACACAGAGCAGCAGCCAAACGAGTACTGCTTAGTCTCTTAGCACTTACCGGTGCATGCTGACCCACATGTCCCCAATCCTGCCATCTGCATTCTTTTCCCAAGAACTTCCCCTATCTACTGCCACCCCAATCCTCTTCGACTTTCAAACAGTGAATAGAAAGGTAATTAGACGTATTCACACTTGTCTGCAGTCCAGTACAGTGGCGCCAACTTTTGAAGAACATTGGGTGGGCTCAAAAACATTAACCCGGAAATTTTTAACCACTGGCCGACAAGGTGGAAGGCAACCGTGCTACCAACACCTCCCGGGTGGGACTCTAATTTAATTATTCAAAGTTTATAATTACGGGAACCTTTGGAGGAAAGATATTAGGTAACAACTAAAATAAAATAAAATAAAGTAAAACATGCAATAACTATTGAGTAGCACTGCATGTTGTAGGCCTACATGTACAGTACTTCTCCCTATAAATTCTTCAACAAGCAAAATCGAAAGCCAACCTTTCCCCGTTATTCGTATGTAGGGTTACACTTAGAACAGCAATGTGTGAAATTAACTCTTCTCTATAATATTGTTGAACGTAATAATGTCTTCAGTCTTTTCAAAGCGGAAAAAAAGTATTTCGGAAAATGCTGGGAAAACTGGCATTAACTGAGTAAATTTGTCGTAGGCTATAAATTTGAAGGATTCAGAAACAATTGCAAACGATCGCGATCGTACCGTAGGCTAAGTTAATTGAAACAAGGGAGATCATGTTACTTGTGTCAACGCTTGTATAAAACTATAGGCTAGCCTAATTTTGGTTTTGCACCGACTATATTTGATTTTTTAGTAATAATGGGCCTAATAATTATTATAATAAATATTTAAGATAATTCACAGAAAATTATTGGGTGGGCTTGAGCCCCACGGGCCCATATAAGTTGGCGCCACTGGTCCAGTATAATGTTTTTAATTGTGAATTATTTTCCACCTTCAAGCACTAGTATATTTTATATTGATATTGCAATAATAGGGTGCTGGCGGATTATTTTTAGACAGTTTTTGTACCTGTTTATTTTATTTTATTACAATAAATACACAATAAAATCTAAAAAGCATATGTTGAAGAAGAAACGTCAGGTTAAAATCTATGTACAAAAGTATTCTTCTACTAACAATCACAATATTAAAAATTAATCAGGTGAATTTCCAGTGGTTAAAAAAATGTACAAGAATATAATATGTACACTGTTTTTTATAATATTAAAATTATCGTCAATAGTTAAAAAATGTACAAGAGTCTATTCTTCCATTATCAATCTCATCAATAAAATTGTTTTTCATTTATCTTAACTATGTATACACTGTTTTTTATGAGTTGATACCACAATGGTACGGTATATATGTAGATTCGTAGTATGGATTTTCTAGAATTCTTCTGTCAGCAGCCATTAAACAATATCAATGTATTTTACATGGAGATGCATTTCGATGCCTGGTTTTGCATCATCTTCAGTCCCAAACACTAAAATTAAGAAGAAAAATTGGGGTTTAGACTATTAAGTGGAATATGTTTTGAGTTTTGTTGAGTTTCTATGGTTATTGTTTTTTAGGGTTATGTGTAATTAAATAAAGTCCATATAATATTTTATGCTACGTTGTGTGAATTTGAGTAGTAATAAAAGTAAAAACAGATTTGTACTTACAGTTATATTTAGACTTGTTTATGGTGAAGTGTTCATTGCGTGAGCAGGAGAGCTAATAACTTGGCGAGCTTTGTGAAGGTCAGAAGTTAGTTCTAGGCATGTTTCAAATAGTTTATTTTAGTCTATAGTGCCTTCATTAACTGTGTGTTCCTTGTGTTTATAAATTTCAAATTGTTCAAGTGTGTTTAGCTTTGTACTTTTTCCATGCTTATGTAGAATTTCCATGGTTTTATCAATTGTATTTAGAGCATGTATATTATTTACGAGATGTTTGGCAAACGCATATTTGTTTCTATTATATTTAAAGTCACTGACATGTTCAGCGTATCTTTGTTTAAAAGACCTGCCCGTTTGACCTATATAAAGTGCGTTGCAGTCTGAACATTTTAATTTGTAGACACCACATTGTTCGTATTGATTTTTCTTGCTATTTATTGTATTATGTATATGGGAACGGATATTGTTATTAGTTTTAAAGGCAAATTGAATTTTATCTGATTTTAGGGGTTTAATTATTTTATGTATGTTTGAATCTGTATATGTGAAAGTAATATATTTCTTATTATCGTCGTTGTTGTAATTAATGGGTTGTAATTTAGAGATTACGTTTTGTTTCTTATGTAATTGTTTCTTTTTCTTATTAAGTAAATTGTATACTAGAGATTTTTTGTAGCCGTTGTTAATTGCGATTTGAATTATTGTTTGTAATTCTTTGTGGTAGTCTTTTTTGTTCATAGGTATATGTAATAATCTGTGGATCATGTTCCTGAATGTTGCAATTTTTTGAGATTGGGGTGGTTGGAAGAGCTGTTAATTATATTATCTGAGAAAGTGGGTTTTCTGTAGATGCTGAAGTTCATTTGTTTATTAGAGAATTTGATATTTAGATCCAAAAAATTGATTTTTTTATTTATGGCCTCTTCTAATGTGAATGTTAGGTTTTTGTGTAAGGCATTGAAGTGCTGTAGGATATCTTGAGTATGTTTAGATTCACATATTAAAATAATATCATCAACGTATCTGCCATAAATTTGATTTTATACTTGGATATAATATTGTGTATTATTTTCTCTTCAATGTTTTGTAGAAAAGTTTCTGATAGGATCCCTGACAAGGGAGAACCCATAGCTAGGCCTTCTTTTTGTTGGTATATTTTCCCATTAAATTCAAAATAATTTTGGTTCAATATAGTATTAAGAATATTACTTATTTGTTCAGCATACAAAGGGCTGTCGCCATTGTCAATTAATCGTTGATTGATGATGTTGACTGTTTCTTGTAGAGGGATATTTGTATACAGGTTTTTAATGTCTAGTGAAAATATAGTTTCGTTTCTGTTAATTTGAATTTCTTTTATTTTGTTGACTAGCTCAATTGAGTTTTTTAAAGGAAAGATTGTTTAGTTCTAGTCTCTGCTGTAATAATTTTGCAATCGTTTTTGAGATTCTGTAAGAGGGTGCATTTATGAAATTAACAATGGGTCTGATTGGTTCATCTGCCTAGAACTAACTTCTGACCTTCACAAAGCTCGCCAAGTTAGTAGCTCTTCTGCTCACGCAATGAACACTTCACCATAAACAAGTCTAAATATAACTGTAAGTACAAATCTGTTTTTACTTTTATTACTACTCAAATTCACACAACGTAGCATAAAATATTATATGGACTTTATTTAATTACACATAACCCTAAAAAACAATAACCATAGAAACTCAACAAAACTCAAAACATATTCCACTTAATAGTCTAAACCCCAATTTTTCTTCTTAATTTTAGTGTTTGGGACTGAAGATGATGCAAAACCAGGCATCGAAATGCATCTCCATGTAAAATACATTGATATTGTTTAATGACTGCTGACAGAAGAATTCTAGAAAATCCATAGGCTACTACGAATCTACATATATACCGTACCATTGTGGTATCAACTCATAAAAAACAGTGTATACATAGTTAAGATAAATGAAAAAAACAATTTTATTGATGAGATTGATAATGGAAGAATAGACTCTTGTACATTTTTTAACTATTGACGATAATTTTAATATTATAAAAAACAGTGTACATATTATATTCTTGTACATTTTTTTAACCACTGGAAATTCACCTGATTAATTTTAATATTGTGATTGTTAGTAGAAGAATACTTTTGTACATAGATTTTAACCTGACGTTTCTTCTTCAACATATGCTTTTTAGATTTTATTGTGTATTTATTATAATAAAATAAAATAAACAGGTACAAAAACTGTCTAGAAATTCTCCGTCAGCACCCTATTATTGCAATATCAATATAAAATATACTAGTGCTTGAAGGTGGAAAATAATTCACAATTAAAAACCAGTATAATGTTGCCAAATACTTACCATAGCACTTACTTTACTTGAGAAATAGTGAATGACAGAGGCAACACTGGGGAAATCCACGCGATTACCAGAGCACCTGTTCTTTGTCGGTGTCCAAATCGGTGCAGATTTTCGGATTAGGGAACAATTTTATTATATTCTTTAGTAGATAGACGATGGTTTGGAATGAGGCCTTCTTAAAATGCCACTAACAGTACTATGATTCCATAAGACGTACCCAGTCCTATTCCAAATTTTCCTCTAGGAGTTTTGAGGATTACTGAAGACCTTGCCTGATTAGTAAATGAAATGAACACTTTAAACCATTCACAACAAGAAGGTTTAACATGTACTGTATATGTTATTTCCAAAAAAGTAAACGAATATTTTTGTTCTCCATACTGTAATATGCTTATTACATCTGACGTAACGATGTCATAATGATATCCATTTCGATACAGATTTTCATTATAACACAGGTGTGGTGTCTATTGTTATCGAACACGGAACGATCTTGAAACCTTGAGAGCAGCAATGAAACTGCTTAATAAACAGCCTGTATTTAAAATAAATTCTGTTCGTGTTAATTTTTAATATCAGGCCTATACTAAATTGAGTTCATTTCGTCTTGCAAAAATCCGTTCATTTCAAGAAAACAGCTGCCTTTTATCACAAAAGACAAGAACTATGAGAACTTGCTAACAGCAGATCGCCGATGATTTATTTTTTATTTTTTTATGAATTAAAAGTGTCTAAATTTAAACATTTTAATTATGGTCAAACAAAAACAGTCGTATGCAACTTGCCTATGATGGGAATCAAGATACTCGTATGAAAATTATGAAACTTTCCTCGTTTCTTAAACGTATTCGTACTTAACAAATGCCGTTATAGGTTCGTTGCATAATGTACTATTCCTTTATCACAAATTAGTATTGTAGGAACATTTATTTCTCATGAGAATATTATAGGAGAAAAATTCCTCCGGCACTGGGACTTGAACCCAGGACCTTTGGCTATTCGCGCCAATGCTCTACCAACTGAGCTAAGCCGGAGCTCATCTGGCGCTGTGAATTGAGCTCCGGCTTAGCTCAGTTGGTAGATAGCCAAAGGTCCTGGGTTCAAGTCCCAGTGCCGGAGGAATTTTTCTCCTATAATATTCTCATGTAGTGTCCAACAGAGACAATAATCTGTGGCTCATGAATGCTTATATATCTATCTTGAATGTTAACTGTACAATAGCAGTGGGAGCCCGGTCACAAAAATCACTACTTAGTGTGCCTCACAGTAGGCCTACTGCATATGACATAACTTGTCTGTCTGTGAGGTGGACCATTGGGGCAATCAGTCATAGGAGAGAAGTTCCATCTGGCGCTGTGAATTGAGCTCCGGCTTAGCTCAGTTGGTAGAGCATTGGCGCGAATAGCCAAAGGTCCTGGGTTCAAGTCCCAGTGCCGGAGGAATTTTTCTCCTATAATATTCTCATGTAGTGTCCAACAGAGACAATAATCTGTGGCTCATGAATGCTTATATATCTATTTATTTCTCATGTTTGAATCCTTTTCCAGGGTGTACTGGGATTGGTGATTTTGTGATCCAGTTTCTGAAGGAGTGCTTATGATGACTGATGAGGACCGGCAGGACGGATCTACCACTATATTACTACGTTGTGGTATGGGCATGAGATGATAGCGGGATGAATCACTATAAAGCTCATGGAGTTTTCTTTACTCTTCTCTTACGGATAGCACACGGAAGAAAACCTGGACTACATCATTTGCCCTTCTAACCAGCTGCCGCTGATATGCATCATTGTCAACTATCCATCACTCCCGGCTGGAGGACTTCCTCTTCTCTCGTACAAAGGAATGGATAACATCTTCTTACGACCTTGAATTACTTCTTCATGTCCTGAAGTGAACTGGAATGGAGTAATCCACTGACTTTGTATGTGGATATCCTCCTTAAAATCCGTCGGTTCGATGGAAGCTTGTCATTCATTTATTTACTTCAGCACTGGCAATCCGTACATATTTTACCGGGTAAGTACACATCTTTAGTTTGGTGTTTATATACAGTTGTGAGTACATTTCAGTAATTCGAAAGCATACGCTTGAGAAAAATATGTGCGACAATTTAATTTATAATTAATGGATACTAAAAAGGCATAAAGTATGGTGAAGGGAAATAAAGTATCGCTTAAAGAAATCGGGAAAATACCCGGTGGGCCGCGCAGCTGATTTTTGTTGCAAGGAACGGGTTGAAAAGCGATAGTATTCTTTTGGTTAAAATACTACAAATTAGTCAGAGGGGTGAAAGCTGTGCTGATTGAGATGCAATTTGGGCAACAGAAATTGGAATCTTTTAGGCTAACTTCAATGAAAAAGGAAGTTTTAGAAGACCTTAACCATATTGACATTATTAAAGACGTAGCAAAAAAGAACGCATTGATATCTCCTGGTTGTTTAATGTGAATAATAACTGTTAAACACATAGTAGGCTATGCACTATGTGAATTATTATTTTATTTTTAAAAGAGTAAACCCGGGGTCTTAATTATTACACTACAGGGTTTGGCTATAGATGTGTTGGCATAAAAACTCATTTCTCAATTGGTAATTCTGTCCAGCTTATGCTAAACGAATCAGAATATTTCAGAATTTATATTATGAAAAGTAAATTAGTACAAAATGTTATGTTTATTAAGTGCCAGAATGGTACTTTCTGAGATTGTGTGGTGGACGGGAAGATGTATATCTGTGTGTCTGTACGCGCGATAACTCAAATACGCTTAGCGGAGGGACAACATATTGTTTTACAGTTTTCATATACGGCTTTGGAAGTTGCAATACAGTTAGCTTTGAGAAATAACACTACCCACATATTCTTATCAAACTTTACATCTTTGCTTTTCCGTAAGCCCTGCTTAATGAATTGATTTAGAGCTTAACTCGGAAATCGATTACAAAAAATATAACTTATTTTCTGCATATCATAATTGCAATTATTGCTGATTAAACAAAAGCATTCTGGCACTTTGTTATATCAGTTTACCAGATTTTTGATAGTTATTGTTCTTGTAGTTACCTGGTAACACGGTTGAAAACATAAATCGAAAATCTTTTAGAAATGCTTATTTTATCATTTTGAGAATAGTCAAAAGAAATAGGGTACCGGTAGCTGTAGTGTTAGAATGGAATGGGTGAGGGATTATTGTTGGGGAGGAATAGAGGCACCGGTGTTCTCTGAATGCCAGAACCTAATTTTATTCCCAGTCCGACCTGTATGTAACTTATGTGTGTATATATATATATATGTATTTTATGGCTTACAATTGAGGGGGTCAGCGCAACAGTGGTCTATCCCACCTTTTTATACTTTGGAGAAAAAAGCAAGTTCAAGTTCTACATTGTAGTTTTTCGTACAATTTGAAAAATGCAGTTTTCTTGGTAGTGGAGTGTTCTACGATGCTTGGTCAACTTAACTGCAATGTTACATAGTCTACTGTTCAGAGTGTTCAGAGATATTGTCAATTTTATGAGACGCTGCAACACTGTTTTCTTGGTTATACCACTGTTGCACTGACATTTATTTCAACTTGACAGAGGAGAAAAAATTATTTCAATAAATACTGGATTTTTACATGCCTTAAAACGTTATTTTAAGAGGAAAGGAGTTGTATTAATTTTATTTATAAATTCCAATGATTATTATTCAGTTCTACACACGATGAAATAAATGAAAAAGCTCACTACCATTCTCCCCAGTTTCTTCAACACTTACCTCATTTACAGAAATCAGATTATCATGGAATTTTTAAATGAACGGTACATATTTCTGAAGACCGTTATCTCTAGTTATTTTGGATTTATTTATCTTGGTTTCAAAATTTTTGGTTGCTCTTACACTAGAGGAATTCTGTTTCAGGGAACAGATTATTGACTTCAAAACTACCTCCAACAAACTTAATTTGTCCAACCTCTATATAAGAATAAAGTTTACCTCCAACCCATGCAAATAGCATCACTAACTAATTTTCCATGTCGGAGGGGTTAGACCACTGTTGCACTGACCCCCTCAATTTAGTAAATAAAAGGGAAATAAATTATAAAGTTATTTCAAACTAACGACAATGCACGATCTCCATAATAGAGCGTATAGGCTACTGTAAACCCCCATCCCCCCCCCCGTGGGAATTTCAGACTCATATATTTTTTTGTTGGTATTGCCATCTAGTTTAAGTTTTTAGTTGTTTGCCCCTTATCAATTACAGCATTTACCCGGAAACCCCGAAAAACTACGGAAATCCGGAGAAAATGAGTTTTCTTTGTTCTTTCCTCCTAATATGCCCAGGGAATTCCTGACTCACATACTTTTTGTTGGTATTGTCATCTAATTTAAGGTTTCAGTTGATTGCCTCTTACCAATTACAACATATCCCTGGAAAACCCGGAAAACCACGTATATACGGAGAAAATGACAATGTTTTATTTTTTAAATCTTTGATCTTTGCTTCTAATATTCAAAAGGAATTTCTGACTCATATGTTTTTTTGTTGGTATTGCCATCCAGATTAAGGTTTCAGTTGTTTGCCCCTTATCAATTAAAGCAAATCCCCAGAAAACTCCGAAAACCATGGAAACCCGGAGAAAATTACTTTGTTTTAGTTTTTTGAAATCTTAGTTCTTTGCTCCTAGTATTCAAAGGGAATTGGTGACCCATATGGTTTTATGTTAGTATTGCCATCTAGATTAAGGTTTCAGTTGTTTGCCTCTTATCGATTACAGCATATCCCCATAAAACTCGGAAAACCACGAAAATCCGGAGAAAATGACTTTGTTTTAATTTTTTTTAAATCTTGGTTCTTTGCTCCTAGTATTTAAAGGGAATTGGTGACCCATATGTTTTTGTATTGGTATTGCCATCTAGATTAAGGTTTCAGTTGTTTGACCCTTATCAATTACAGCATATCCCCGGAAAACTCCGAAAACCACGAAAATCCGCAGAAAACGAGTTCGTTTTAATTTTTTTAATACCGTTGTTATTTGATCCTAATATTTCCAGGGAATTTCTAACTTACATTTTTTTTGTTGGCATTGTTATCTAGATTAAGGTTTCAGTTGTTTGTCCGTTATCAATTACAGCATTTCCCCGTAAAACCCGGAAAACCACGGAAATCCACATAATTTCTAGAAGTCGGAACTGATCTACAGTCACTGTAACCGTTATTGCGAAATAATTCTTCTGCTTCAGGTGTGTCCTTTGCAGGTACAAAAGGGCGAGTATGTGCCATAATTATGATGGTCACATGCAAAGAAAAGGGGAATCATATCTTCTAAACATGCCAGGTGTAAGTTAAAGTTGTTTTTCTTAGTTGCTCGCTGAAATCTTAAAAACAATTACACTTTGTCCATATTACCAATCCAAAATTGTGCTGTTTTACCCAATGTCCCTTCTCTAACTTTAGTCAAGAAAGTTCGGTAGGGACTGTGGAAGGTTTGGCAAGATAAGTTATCATTCACAGATGTCAAATTAGAATATGAAGGGTGTTCTGCCAGGTTTTCAATCGCTTTCATCCCTTCAGCATCAGAATTTTTTCCAGTATTCTTTCTCATGCTGTAATTGGTAAGGGGAAACAACTGAAACCTTAAACTATATGGCAATAGACACAAAAGTTATGTGATTCAGAAATTCCCTTTGAATATTAGGAGTAAAGAACAAAGAACATAGACATTTCTCCGTCTATATGTGGTTTTCCGAGTTTTCCGGGGATATGCTGTAATTGGTAAGGGGCAAACAACTGAAACATTAATCTAGATGGGAATACCTACACAAAAGCATATGATTCACCAATTCCCTTTGAATACTAGGAGCAAAGAACAAAGATTTAAAAATTTTAAACGAAGTAATTTTCTCCGGATTTCCGTGATTTTCGGAGTTTTCCGGGGATATTCTGTAATTAATAAGGGGCAAACAACTGAAACCCTAATCAAGATGGTAATACCAACAAAAAACATATGAGTCAGAAATTCCCTTTGAATATTAGGAGCAAAGAACAAAGATTTAATAAATTAAACATATTCATTTTCTCCGTATATACGTGGTTTTCCGGGTTTTCCGGGGATATGTTGTAATTTGTAAGGGGCAAACAACTGAAACCTTAATCTAGATGCCAATACCAACAAAAATGTGTGAGTCAGAAATTCCCTGGGAATATTATGAGCAAAGAAGAATGAAAATAAACAAATTCTTTTTCTCTGGATTTCCGTGGTTATCCGGGTTTTCTGGGTAAATGCTGTATTTGACAAGGGGCAAACAACTAAAAACTTAAACTAGATGGCAATACCAACAAAAAATATATGTGTCGGAAATTCCCACGGGGGGAGGGGAAGGGTTTCATATTAGTCGCCCATGGTCTATAAGTATTCTTAAATGCAGTTGTTGGAGGAACCGGTTTAAAATCTGTTCTTCATCAGATAAAACTGCCATCATCTTGAAATGGAATCAAGAAAATAAAAATCCTTTTACATACGTTGTTGACTTGAAAGAACATTCTGGAAGAAAATCGAACGAGTTTGGTAGTGACAGTGTAACACGCAAATTTGCAAACAGACGGAAGGCCGAAGGGCTTAGTTAGAACATGATCGCGCTTAGCTCGGTCAAATCATGTGGAAAATCACGAACCAGCTTAATTGATAGTACTCGTAAGTTTTGGGGGGAAAATATTGAGATAAAGGTTTATGATATGAGAAAACACTTGGGGTTGATAGGCGATGGGCTTACCACCTGTCCCTCTGTCCTCTCTCGGAAAATGAGTGTAACAAAATTCAGCTAGGTAACAGAAACCTCAGAAACCTCCAATTGGAGGCCCTAAGCTCCAACACTTAGGGGATATAGGAAACTAGAGACTGATAAATATCATGCAAGGAATATGGCTTCATTTCCCACGTACAAAACTGCTCATGTAAAACTCAAACTAGAAATCTTAGTAAACATATTTTGACGAATAGGCCTAAAGTTCACGTTTCTTCTTAAGTAGAAGAGTACAACACGGCTTTCTCTAAATATATTCTTTATTCTTCCAAGAATTCCTACAATAAGAAATTAAATTAAATCCGCATCCTTAGAATTTGTAGGCTATGCCCACAGTAGACGAGAGTAATTTATGTTGTCATGAATTCTGTACGCTCGTTTAAATATTTCATGAAGGTAAGATCAGAATGATTTAAAATGAGATTTGTTCACCACAGAAGGTCAAGATCGCGTGTTCGAGACCTTTGAAATGAAATGAACGTGACCAGAATAATTATACAACGAAGATCGTCTACTTCCGATCAAGGTGAACAGACCTACATTGCGAAATAAGATAGGTTACTTGAGGTACAAGTGGCTCCTATAAAGAATTTCATGTCATAAGAGCGAAGAATTATATGTTCATATTCAATTTCGAAACAATCTAATATAATATTTAAGCTCGTGTTTCCGTGTAGATTGTATTCAATTGTGAAATTAATTGGTGGCCTTTCTTAGATGCCATGGCAAACTTTTTTTTTACATAGGTGGGCGGAAGGAGTATCATGAATGTAGGCCTAAGTGGGAAAACATTGAATGTTTTGGACGAAACTCACTATGTGGATTTTTGTTGTTTTTTTTCGAATATGAGGTCGATTTCTTCTCATTTTACTTTAATCGTAAAATGCACCTTAACCTGGGTTTTTAGGTTTTTATTATTTATCAACCGTTCATCATTAATGTTGTTTTTCCTTCATTGTGATTTACTACTAAACATTCATAATCAACTTAATGGCATCTGTCTCAATAAATATAATAATGAACGAGTCATTATTGCATCCATATCTTCACCATCATCACCAGCTGCAGCGTCACCATTATCCTAATACTGCTATTAGCCTACTCTTTTTGGTTTAACTCTAATAGTTCACCGGAATTTCGTCTGTAAATTTGTTTATCACTTAGTCATAGGCAAACGCGTTGTTCGATTTTCTTCCAATTTTGCATAAATGTTCTTTCAAGTAATTAAAAATCAAGGTATATGTAAGGATTTTGATTTTTTATTCCGTTTCTAGGTGAAGAGCAGAACTTATGTATTTTGGACGTGAGATCTACTGTTCACAAAACTACTAGTAATATTAGTCCTATAGTAAGAATCCAAAACTACGAAATATGTTGGCGCTCGATAACAATCAGACTTATAACTGTGATACTTTACTAACTTAAGGCGTTTAGACTGGAGAATGGCCAATTTCAAACAAGATCAGGCAGATGTCTCGTTCTCATATTACATTTATTTTTCTTTTTTATGATATGAACAGATTTTTATGTCAAAGAGATAGTAAACAGTAGCCAGCAATGAAGTGCTCACTACAAGTTCAATCGTAAATAACATGACGTCTAGACTGGAATTTCTAGGTCAAACGTACGCAGTATGCCGACCTCTCTCTGCGTTGTTGCCTCTTATAGTATTTGCAGTATCCTTGAAGAGTTTCCTGAAAAAATACAGCATAGTGTTAAGAGAATAATTCTTCCTTTATTGTATATATTAATTTTATCTTAATTCCCTTTTTAACAAAAGTACGAATTATTTCCATTGTGCTCAGTAATTTTAAATTACTTTTTCATATGCTAATAAAGTGAGTAAAAGTAAAAGTAAAAGTAAAGTGATTCCTACACAGGCCATGGAGGCCCAGAGGGTTCTAGGAGGTTGAGGCTCCCAGATTTTGGACATTCGGCACGTGAAGATGTAAGGTTGTCAGCCTTACGCACCGGCCGCCTTTACCCCCAGGAATGCTCCCGGTACTCATTTCTGTTAGAGGCTGAGTCGACCCCAGGGCCATAGTGCCGCCAGAAGGATTACACCAAGTGATAAATTCCAACGATCTAATCGAGAATCGAACCCGCGACCTTCTGGTTTGTAGCACAGCACCTCAACCACTACGCTACGGCGTACCCCTGTTAATAAAGTTCTCATGTTTATTTCATTCAAACATCTACTGTATTGCTGTATTCCGCTTAACGGATAATGACATAAATTTAAGAAAGAAGTCAACGATTGTGTACAGGTTTATAGTCATAGAATTTTTACCACTTAAGTTATCCGTAAAATGATGTTGTTATAATATAACTTTAGTATGTTATAATAACGAATGCTGTAGTAGCAACGTTCGGCTGAAGCAAAACGGATATTTAAGATCTAGTAGCATAAGAATTAAATAGTGAATTAAACTATAAGTAATTTCGGAAATCTTCGTGAGTACTGGCGAGACATGTGTACTACATGTGCTTCGAAGTCTGGTTCCTTCTGTTCATGAAAAAACTTGATTTTGATATGAATATACCCCAATATCTTCAGTAATGGTATAAATTACGAGTTTTTGATATGCAAGACTTACTTTTCAGTCACCGTCTATTTTTAAATTCCCCCTTTAGTAAACCATGTCATATTACATTTTAACGTAAGAAGAAGATTTGATATTTGTTACGATGCCGTACCTAAAGAGTGAAGGTAGCCTTATGTATTAGGAGGCTATGCGTAGTGTATGAAAAGAAAGTAATATTTGTGGTGGGTTTATATTAATCACATTAATGTGATCCTAATAAACTAACCTGGACTACGTCCTAGAAGGAATACGGAAATCCGCCACTGGTTTCATCTTGGTTGGGAGATCTTGTTCAGTAGGCTATAGGTCTCTGTTATCAATTGCTTTATATTAGCATCCTTATCTCATAGGGATTAATTAAACTATAGGGCATATTCGATCTCGGTGTTGGAGATACAGCACATCCGCCTTTGGTCCCCTAAAGATTTTTCAGAACGTAAAAATCAGTGATCTCCAAGCCGAAATTGTAGTCTCTGGACAGAAATTCCCGAATCTTTCCCGTGTTAGCAATACCGTAGTTTCCTTCTACAGGGGTCTCGAGTCGAAGACACCTGTCACCGCTCTTTCAAGAAAAATAAGTGTAACTAAATTCGTCTTCGGTTAATGAAATCTCAGAAGGCCTCGATACTCCCGCGGGCACGAAGTATGGGTTGATTGGTGGAGCCTATAGACTTACCATAGTCACCGTCCCTAAGGGTGGCGTGCACCAAACTCATGCCATTTACTCTTTTAGTAAACCTTACTTCTTTAGTTCTAACTACTTTAGTAAGTTACTCTTTTAGTAACCGTACTCCTTTAGTATGGACGGCGTGCACCAACCAGGAGTAAACTAAACTCGGCGGCTTTCAACATAGAGGAATGTACTAAAGAAGTAAAAATTTTATTTATTCCCAGAGTAAATGAACTTACTCCACAAGTGGTGGAGAGCACCAACACGGAGTACGTTACTAATGTAGTAAGTTGTGGAGTAAATAAGGCCAATATTTACTCCTACTCAGGGGGTGGAGTAAAGTTGTGTAGTAAGTGTGTTCTGTGGCATTTGCGTGAGTTATGAGTTACATATCACATTAAATGGATTACATAGTTCAAACTGAGGATAAGTTATTGAGATGAAGAAGGTGGTATACCAAAAATGAGAGTTGTGGCAGGTGATTTAATAAATATTAAGCGAACCACACCTAGTAGGGCATTTAATAACGTAAATAATTAAGCTCATAAATCCTTACATGAAATTTTGGCGTTTGGAAGAAACGATGTCAGATTCTCACTACATCCATGTGATTTCAGCCAGTCAAATGTGGAAATATCATTGCGGAGAGCGATCCAACTAGGAAGACGTCCACCAAAGGTGAGGGGGAGAGTGAGTGGAAGGTACGTTTGCATTGCACGGTACAAGGAGCGCATGTGCTCTCAAATATCTTCCTAGCTGGATCGGCCTTTAGATGCTGCAGTTCTCCCTAACTTTGGGTTAGAAAACGACGATGTATTTCAAGCTAATCCTATGGATACAGATATCGGCGAGGTAAAGTATATTCCAATAAATGAAAGCCTCCGTTCTTGGAGCTACCCAGAAAACACTCCCCCCTGCTACTTAACCATAGAGATTACTGAACAATAGGTGATTCTCATTGTTAAACGATTTAATGTAATTATTGTAAATTAATTTTATTACATTACACTTCTATAGCTTAACTTAAAGCACAACATTGCGAATGCCAGAATTATAATAATAATTATAAGAGCTAAAAGTTCAATAGTTGCACCCGCAGTGTTAATGAATAATATGTCCTTTTTTCTGACCCAGGTGTAAAAATGTCCAAACAGGCCACATCGGAAGAAAATTTGACTGACTCTGGGATTAGCGTACATTGAGAAAGGGACACATTGTAAAACCATTCCTTAAAGACTCCCCAAGTCTCGAATGGTGGAGTGAGACGAGACTTTCATGTTTGGGAATAAACTATAGCAGATGCTGCAGGTCTATTTATGCTGCTAACTATTTTAATTAACCCTGTGGACAGGAAAGTGAGAAGCATTATAAACTATATAGAAAAAAAATGCCAACATGAGTGCCGAAAGAAAATTTTAAGGAGGGGCACTGGAAGTTGAAGCTGCACAGGATCTAGAGAAGTAGTCACTGAAATTATTTTTAAACACACAACCATCTACATAATTATTATTGGAGTTCATAGCTTCCGAAATATTGTACCGCCATTTTTTGTTTAAATATTACATTTCTCAGTTGTAATATTATTATTTTTATAAGGTAATATTTTTTAAGTAAATGTTCTGTGCATTTGAAAAAGGACAGAAACATAATGCCCCTTATTAGTTTTGTTATCCTTTTATCCCCCTCTTTTTCATGATGTTGTGTAATACTTCTTATTAATATTGTTAAACAGTCAATAAGTATTAATAATTCATTATAGTGAGATTTATGATAAACAACTGTAGAATAATTGATTTATCGTTTTTGGGGAAGAATATGTAACGTTAGGAAGTATAAATATTTTAATATATTTTAGAACTTTATTATTATTATGAGAGAAATAATTATAATATTGACAGTTAATCAATTATGAAAATCAACTGGAAATTCCAATTGTTTGCATTATAATACAGAAATAGTTTGCACAAAAATTGTAATCACAGTACCCTAACGTAGGCTACTAAACTGAAAATATTGAATTGAAGGAATTAAAATTAGTAATGAATAAAACATTACTATTAGACCTATTTTAAAACATGAAGATTGTCATTAGTAATATTTGGAACAACCCAAATTCATATTCATTGTTTCAGCGAACCTTTCCTTTTCATTATCTGGCACTTGAATAATACTGGCAATTGAAATGCACGTGTTCTGCTGCGCTTCACTAACGTTTCTGCTCTGTTCTGCGCAGAATTCGACTACTTCTTTAGTAAAAATCGTTTACTACTTTAGTTACAACTAAAGAAGTAACTATCAATTGAGCTCTCCAACACCAACTAAAAGAGTAAGTTACTAAAAGAGAAGCACTAAAGTAGTAAATCTAAGACCGGAACCTGACGCAACAAAAACCGGTTTGTCTGTCTCACTTTAGCACATTACTCGTATGACTTAAAGAGTGAGACAGATGTACTGGTTCTTGCATACTTCAGGTCTCCGTCTTAAATTTACTACTTTAGTTGGGTTTACTCCTGGATGGTGCACGCCACCCTAAGAGTTAATTTTGACCTGTATTTTCAAAATTAGACTATTCCTTTTCTACTCATTATATAAAACTCATTACAAAATGTGGCCTAAGCCCTAGCATACCGATTTCCAACACAGGTTCTGCTATTTTCTTTCGTCACCCGTATGCTTGAATATTAAAGGTCTAGCTAAAGACATAAGCAATATTAAACGTATCAGCATATGCTTATTTTTTAAGTTTTAAAGAATGAAAACAACAATGGGCTACGTCCCTTCCTGTTACGCATGTGAGAAAAGCTCGTTTCTTGTAAATCTGTATAAACACATTCCACGCATCTTTAAATGACTTTAAATGACTTTCAATAAACATACTATATAGCCAAAGGGGCCGTTTTTAAAAATAACCCGTTTTTAAAAATAGTAAATAGCAAGTTAGACAAGGCACGTAAGACCTATATTAATCCCGCGCTTAGTAAAAATATGTTTATAACCTTTGAACGTCAATACTGAGTAACGACTCATTTCGAGACTATTTTTAGATTTTTACTTCCTCTGCCGGTAGCATAGGTACTATAGGTAGAGGAAGTATTGTTTTCGACCCCAAAATTCGAAGTTGAGTTTTTAGCATATATACACGTTTCAAGGCCCCCTGAATCCAAATATACTATTTTTGGAAACATGTCTGTTTGTCTGTCTGTCTGTCTGTCTGTCTGTCTGTCTGTCTGTCCGTCTGTCTGTCTGTCTGTGAACACTCTAGCTCCAAAACGGAAAATCGTATGAAAACAAAATTTCGTATTTGGGTCAGGTACCTTCTGAAGATGTGAGGATAAGATTGGCGACTATTTTCTCTTATTTTTAAGGGGACTTTACATGAAGAAATTTTCGTTTTTCGCGATTTTCTCGAAAACGGCTCTAACGATTTTCTTTAAATTTTGAACAAGTGTAGCTTATAGTGAGAGCTAAAGCTTTTATTTGAAACTTTTTTCGTAAAAATTCTCTGAAGGCAGTTACAAGCCACCTACTGTTCACCCACTGTTTTTAAAAAGTTTGTGTTGTGTGGTGAACAATTGAATACACACTCTTTCATGGCCTCTTATTCTATATAAGAATGAAGTGAGAAAGACATATTGGAGGGAAATATTCGATACAGTTCAGAAATTATTCTTTTCGACGGAAGTTTCAATAAATGTCTGCAGTCACTTGTTTTTGTTTGCTATATAGTCTGCACTTTTATTACTTCCTCTGCCCGTACCATAGGTACTATAGGTAGAGGAAGTATTGTTTTCGACCCCAAAATTCGAAGTTGAGTTTTTAGCATATATATACACGTTTCAAGGCCCCTGAATCCAAAAATACTATTCTTGGAAACATGTCTGTGTCTGTCTGTCTGTGAACACTCTAGCTCCAAAACGGAAAATCGTATGAAAACGAAATTTCGTACTTGGGCCAGGTACCTTCTGAAGATATGAGGATAAGATTGGCGACTATTTTCTCTTATTTTTAAGGGAACTTTACATGAAGAAATTTTCGTTTTTCGCGATTTTCTCGAAAACGGCTCTAACGATTTTCTTTAAATTTTGCACAAGTGTAGCTTATTTACTGAGAGCTAAAATTGTTATTTGAAACTTTTTTTCGAAAAAATTCTCTAGGGTAGTTACAAGCCACCCACTGTTCACCCACTGTTTGCGTGATGAACAACTGAATACGCGCTCTTTCACGGCCTCTTATTCTATATAAGAATGTGAAGTGAGAAAGATGTATTGTTGGCCATGCATAGAGTAAAGAAGTATCTGAGGGAAATATTCGATAAATTTCGGAAATTATATTTCTTTAAAATTTGGAAATACTATACCGGTGCTGGTTGTTAATTTTTAAACTTGAAGGTCTGATTTCACCAGTTCCATTTCAGCTAATGACACTGAATATTGAGGGATTTCTTTGCAATGCCAGTTACGGTATATTTCAGTGTGGTGAATATTATAAATAGATTGAGGATTTTCAAACTTTTTTTTAAATTCTAGACTTCCAAGTGAGAGCAATCACAATCCGATTTTGTATTATTCTAAAATATATGACCGACAGTTTCATAAAATGATTTTTTCTTCAACTTCTGTTGCTAGATATTTTATTTTCTTCCCAAGTGTCTTTCAAGACTTGCCAAAATTACTATAAACTTTTAAAAATCTGTATGGGTCACATGTTCTGAATTTTTTGAGGTGGAGGTCCAACAAACTTTCATCAGAAATAGATGTTAATTACAGAAAGAAACTTGACTGTTACCTTACCTTATTGATAGTGTATAATGCACACGTGAAGGCACAGAGGATATACAGGATATCGCAGATAATACAGCCTACAATATAGCGCCATGTAAAGAAAATACATTCCCAATGATATTCAGTAGCAGAAGAAAACGTAACTGGGGGGTTCAGTCACACTTTCTTTTCAATTATATAACATGTAGGCCTATGTAATGTTTGAAAACCATAATGATCCCACCGGTGTCATTAAGAAAAGTAACATGGGTATACAATATCATAAAGATATTTTATGTCATTTCAACTTGGAAATTCTAATGGTGAATGAACTACCAAGATGCAGAAAGGGCATATCTAACAACATTTTTAACAACACATTTTTTGCTTCAATCGATAGCTGGAGTATAGCTGTACAGACAGTGCAGGAAAAAAAAAAACATTCCCACTAGGCCTATAACATAAATTATTTCCCTGTTGAATTTCCTAAAACATTCAGAATGAGCTAATTTAACCTAGTTTTCTGTGTCTACTGAAATGTTTTATTTTGTTTTATTTTTATTTTTATTTTTGTTGTTATTTTGGATGTGTTGTAGTTCGATTATATTAACGGTCGTTTCAGAATATACTATAATTACTATAATTTTAATTGTTTAGGATTATTATTATTATTATTGTTGTCAAGCTCTCACGCAATTTTCTCTGTCGTAATAATTTTTTTGCTAATTTCTCTCGTCGTAATCTATCTCTCCGAAACTCTCGTGAAATAGTGTATAACATTATTATTCTTGTAGCCTACTGATTATTAAACCAATCTTTCTTAATTCATTCTTTCTACATGTTCGTTCCTCTCTGACTTTCTTCTTTATAACCAGTCACCAATACCTTGTACTCTACACCCTTGACTTATATCACAATTTCTTGCCTAATCGATTAATATTCTTCCTATGGGTTTTCTTAAACACAAGCACCAATTAAATTCTAAATATAACTTTCCCGCTCTGAATGTGATTAAGTCTCGCAAAAATGTCTCGTGCATTGTCATTACAGTAGATGAACTATTTCACGAGAGTTTTCAGAGAGACAGATTACGACGAGAGAAATTAGCAAAAAAAATTATTAGGACAGAGAAAATCGTGTGAGAGTTCCCAGAGATGGATTATGGCGGGAGGAAATAGTAATTCCTATGCTTAAGGTGCAGAACGTTGTGTGAGAGAGAAAACAACAACAAAATAATTAGGGCAGCGAAAATCATGTGAGTGTTACCAGAAATGGAATAAGAGACGAGAAAATAGTATTTTTAATGATCGAGGTAGAGGAAGTCGCGTTAGTGTTCCCAGTGCGACATAATACTTAATCGGGGTTGTGGATTCTGAATTTAACACATTCGAATTTGGCGGTGAAGATGAAAAGCATTGCTTACTCGACCGATGGTCCCTCTACCGTCGGACAGTAGTGGAAGGTCTTGTCACACAACTAACAGCGCGCCAGTCGGTGAGACGTGAAGTAGTTCGTAAAGCATCGAAATCTCATGCTGGGGGACCCCCTCAGCACATTCTGCAGGTTAATACCAGTGATCTCAAAATCGACCCACAGACTTACCGTACCGAATTACGATGTTCTTCGAACTGACAGGGATTTACGACGAGGGGGCGGTACCGCTTTACTCATTAAGAAGAACATCCCATACAAACTACTACATCTACCTTCACCGGATCATATCAATGTCACAGCAGCAGAAGTTATAATGAACAATGAACCGGTTATGATAGCAGCCCTGTACATACCTCCAAACCATACATTAACAGCGGAAGATCTTGATATTCTTACGACCCACAATCCTAAATTTTTCATTTGTGGGGATTTAAACGCAAAACATCCGGTTTGGAACAGTAAAACTGCCAACCCCAAGGGAAGAATCCTTATAGAACATGCAGAATCCCATGGTTACAGAGTTATGGGGCCAGAACTGCCAACTCATTACCCATATAACGATGCTCAACGCCCTGATGTCCTTGACATTATACTTTTTAACACATCGGCCGTTCCTGTCTCTCTGGAATCTATCACTGCTCTGGACTCCGATCACCTACCTGTATTAATCCATGTCATTACTTCCGTCCTGCAAAATAATCTTCGGAACATTACTACAGCTACTACAAATTGGGCTGACTATAGAGCATCAGTCCATGCAAATGTCCCAAGCAATCCCCAGTTTCAAACCGTAGCTGATTTGGAGTTGGGAATCCAAATACTCACAGACACTCTCCTGGATGCTCATCATCGCAATACCGAATACGAACCAACATTCACAGTATCAGAATATAATTCCGAACTGCATTTTCTGATACAAGCTAAACGAAAAGCTCGTAAAAAATGGCAAGATTTTGGAGATCCACAGGCTAAGCAAGCTATGAACAGATACAACCGGGCCATTCGACAGAAAACTCAGGCACATAGAATTAAACAGTTTCAGAAATATGTTCAAGACAATTCCACTAAACCAAATGGCATTTGGAAAGTGACCAAAAATCTGCTTGGGAAAGCATCATCTACCTCCAAAGCTTTATGTGATGAAGATGGCACAACATATTATGATGCCCAGGATAAAGCCGACCTCATGGCCACCTTCCTAGAAAAGTGCTTCAAAACAAACACTGAACCTATGAATATTGGGTTTACTAAATCTGTAGAAAATAGCGTGTCCACATTTCTCAGTAAACTTCCTCAACAGACCATCCCTTTAACATCACCTTTCGAAATTACTTCTCTTATCCGTCAACTCAACCCTTCAAAAGCGCCTGGTCCGGACAAAATAACAGTTCCTATGATCCAGTACCTGCCCAGGAAAGCCATTGTTCATTTAGCCAAAATTTTCAATACCTGCATACGATCTGTCTACTTCCCAACCCACTGGAAAGAAGCTCAAATTATCACACTCCCGAAACCAAAAAAGAATATCCAATTGCCCCAGAATAGACGACCCATCAGTCTTCTTTCCCACTTAGGAAAACTTTTCGAAAGGGTTATTCTAAATCGCCTCCAGCCAATTCTATCAGATGAAGGCAGACTCCACCATGAGCAATTCGGTTTCAAAAAACAACATTCAACCATACATCAGCTTAAGCGAATCACATCCTACATCGATTCCCATTTCACGCAAAGGCACCACACCGTGGGAATCTTTCTTGACATTGCCCGTGCCTTCGACACACTGTGGCATGCAGGACTGCTAAAAAAGATGATGGAATCATTATTCCCAGACTGCTACATACATCTCATCTATAGTTTTCTTCGGGATCGGTCATTTCGCACCAAACTGGATAACAAGATATCAAACTTAAAACCCATCGGTGCAGGAGTTCCACAAGGCTCTATTTTGTCGCCTCATTTATATAATATATATGTTCAGGATGTCCCAGCTGCCCTACTGGTTGAACTAGGTCTTTATGCAGATGACACAGCTTTTTATACCAGCGACTACTCCATCACCAAAGCACAGACCAGAATGCAAATGCAATTACGCCTTCTTGAAATGTGGTTAACAAACTGGAGGATCAAAGTAAACACACAGAAAACGCAAGCAATTATCTTTACTCGTAGAAGACCGAAACTACCACTGCAACTCATCCTACATGGTACAGAACTTCCATATTCCGAATGTGTTAAGTACCTCGGAATGACACTCGACTCCAAACTGAACTTTGCCAAACACATTGAAACAGCAAGAAATGTGGCTCTGTCCAGATTTATCCAACTTTATCCTCTCTATAAAACTCCAGTTCTTACAAGGAAAATTAAGCTCCAGCTGTACACCTCCTTAATAAGGTCACAGATGACATACGGCTGTCCAATATGGCACACCGCACACTTCCGGCATTTACGTAAACTTCATGCAATACAACGAAAAGTGGCCTTAACTATATCCAATCTGGATTACCACACATCCAATGTTCAGTTACATCAAATACTTCAGATGGAATCCTTTTATCAGCACATAGCACGATTAACGCAGCAGTTCGAGACGTCTCTTCAAGATCATCCTAATCCACTCATCACTAGACTACACCATCACATACCAAGATAAACTTTATAGTGACAGTTTCTTATAACTTCCAGTTATGTAATCTTCGTCCACTTTAATTTCTCACGAACCCTAGTGCGATTTCAAGTGACAATGGAGTATGTTTTCCTTCCAGTACTTTCTACCAAGTCACATAGAAGGAAAATTCTACTATAGAATGACCCTTCCATACATATTAATCTACGAAAAAAAAAAAAAAAAAAAAAAACTATATAAACAGGATACACAACAGCTGTGCTTTGGAATTGCATAAATCGTGACGTTCACTTGTTGTTAAGTTGGCTACCCCGTACGTATTGGTGAAGTGTGCTTCCTATGGTAAACATATATTTATGAATGTGTTTTTGTTATTTTTCATGACAAAATGGTCAAATATTGCGGGACATATGGCTGCACAGAGCTCCAGAAAAATGGAAGTGGACTTAAGTTTCACAAGTAGGTTATTTTTGTTTGGAACATTTGAGGATACTGGCCGAATCTGACTTAACCTCAGGGTAGCATAGCCACGAATGCTTGTCTTTTTCTTGCCAGTTTGTACAGTTTTCCATTTTCTTGGCCTGATATTCCGAAGAAGTGGGTTCGAGCAATGCGCAGTGAATATTGGTCTCCCACAGCGTACAGTACATTAAGCAGCAGACACTTTACACCTGATTGCTATCACAATGCAATTGTTCATTAGAAAATGGAATATTTCCAGAAAGACTGAAGCATGCTATTGTTAAGCCCATCTTTAAAAGAGGTGAAAAAATCTACCATCAAATTACAAACCTATATCGCTCTTAACCTCATTTTCAAAAGTTTTTGAAAAAGTCATGTACAACCGCATAATACACTTTCTTAATTTGACTGACATTCTTACTTCATCTCAGTTTGGATTTACAAGTGGCATGTCCACTGATAATGCTACATTTCAACTTACTACAGAAATACTGGAAGCATTAGATAAAAATAAATATGCTCTAGGAATTTTCTGCGACTTAGCTAAAGCGTTTGACTGTATAAATCATAAAATATTACTTCAAAAATTGGATCATTATGGGTTCGATAATTTAACACTTAAGTGGTTCAAATCATACCTTTCTGATAGGACTCGAAAGGTAATAATAAATGGAAATGAATCTAACTTAGGGGTTGTTAAGAATGGGGTACCTCAGGGATCAATACTAGGACCTTTGCTCTTTTTAATTTTCATTAATGACTTGCCCTATAACTTAAGTGACGAATCAAAGGTATTGCTCTTCGCAGATGATACTAGTGTACTTGTAACAGGAACGTCACAAGAACACTTATCAAGAATAGCTACAAAGGCTTTTCACGAGTTAAACACATGGTTTCTAGCTAATAAAATGACACTTAATATTGATGAGACCCATTTTATACAAGTTAGGACAAAAAAACAGATGTTTCTCAAATCTTGAAATTAATTATGGAACACAAATCATACAAGAAATTAGCAATGTAAAATTTTTAGGACTGCAAATTGACCAAAATCTTGACTGGAAGACACACATAGAAATGATAAGTCCAAAACTGAGTTCAGCATGCTTTGCTTTAAGAATTTTGAATAATATATTAAAACAGGATGCATTACTTATGGTATATTTTGCATATTTTCACTCGGTAATGAGGTACGGGATCATATTCTGGGGCAACTCTACCCATAGGGAGAAAATATTTAGATTACAAAAGCGGGCAATAAGAATAATATGTGGAAAGAAAAAAAGGGAATCTTGTAAACCGCTATTTGAAAAATTAAAAGTCCTCACTCTTACAGGGGAGTATATATACTCTGTTATGTGTTATGTAGTGGATAATATTGATAAATTTCAAACTAATTTTAGTGTACATGGACGTACTACTAGAAACATGAATGATCTACACAGACCAAATAACTCGTTAAAACTCTTTCTGCAGTACAGATATATAACAAGCTTCCTAACAACATTAAATTATTATGTATTCAAAGAAAGAGCAAACCTTTCAAAACATCTGTCAAGGAATTTTTAATAACTCACACCTTCTACAATTTGGAGGAATATTTTCAGCTTGGATAAATTTGGCAGCTTGCAGTTTCTGTAGGTCTATATTATTGTTATAACATGCATGTATTTTTTTGATCTGACGTGTTCTATATCCTTGAGCCCCGCTGAACACAGGATCTACAGGACGAGATATCTACATCTACATCTACATCTACATCTACGTCAAGGTCTGGTGCACTTGTAAAATTACTAAAATATGCTGTACCATCAGTCTTCAATTTTCCAGGACATCTTAAAAAAAATCATTGTTCCAAAAAAAAACAACTGGTTCGTAATGTGGTTAGTAGTAGGCCTACTTTAGGTACCATGTAGGAATATAAATTATGCAATATGTCAGTCATGTAAACAGTATTCTTATGCATGTAGGCCTAAATTTTTCATGCTAGTCTTTAATTGCAGAAATAAGAGGAAGCAGATGTTTTTGTATAAGACCTCTATTATTCGAAAATAAATAAACAGACACAAACATATGATCTCCTACCATCTCCTATCAAAATAGAATTGAGAAAGAACAAAAAGCTACAGACGCAAGAACAAGAAGATAAATAGCATGGCTAATTAATTTCAGATTTGAAGAAAAAGGAACTTCTAAGTAGACCTACTGACTTAAAGTATTTTGAAATTTCATTTCAGTGGCTCCCCTTTGCCAGTGGTTTCCCCTTTTCAGTCTACAGGAATTATTAAACAAATAAATAAATAATGTGAATTGTAGCCAGTACAGTAACGGTACAGTTTATACATTTCCAAAGCACTTAGCACAGATTTTGCCTATTCTCTTTATATATCGAAATCAAGCATAATATCGCAAAATGAAGGCCTAATATGAAGTTACTAGCTTAAAAGACCCGGCGTCGCCCGGGTTTTGTATTTTGTAATTGGAAATTAGCTTATGAAGGATTTTCAATTTTAAATTCTAGGTCCTTATATAGGCATTTATAATTTGAAATAGGAAGAACGACTTATTACACTCAAACTATTCCCTCAGAAAACGCTTGATATAGTTTTTTTATGGCTCATAGAGGATCTAGAATTTTGCATCCCATCGCTTGTACAGTGCACAGCAAGCCTTGTAGAGGTTTAAATAAGAAGAAACAGAAATTCCTGTAACATAAAATTGTAATATCGAGGCGGGAAATTTCCCACTCTTATGTTACTATAAAGCCGTTTTGGGGATGAAATTAAACAGAAAGCATTATCACTTTCATACTTTTCTCTCCAAAAACCTGCGATATAATATAATAATATACACATTACCATACCTCGTTTTGTTTTCTCTATGTCCAGGGTAGAGAAAGTTATGTGATTCCATTATTTTAGTGGATTTCATTCTGTAATATTTATTTATAACATGAATTATTTTGATAACTTCTCTTATTTGTCAAAAGTGCATTTCATTTGTTTTTTCCAAGCCCACCTGATACCATTTGGCAACAATATATTCTGTGATTTGGAATTGATAATTATATGTAAAAAGGGATTAAGTATTTTCAAAAACATTTAATTTTTGGCATTTAGAATCAGAATTTTTCAAAATCCTTTCTTAGTGAGCACCTACATTATGCAACAAAGGTACTGTCAAAATTCCAAGTCTCTACCTGTTATAGTTTAGGCTGTACGTTGATTCCTGTCATTCAGTCAATCAGTCAGTCAGTCATTCATTCATTCAGTCAGTCAGTCAGTCAGGACAAAGCCTTTTATATATATATATAGAGATTTTAAATTTTTTAAATGCGAGTGTTTACAACTGTTTACCAGTGTACATTCACGCCTGATTCAGATTAAAGAAATATTTTTACCAAACCATTACGATATGAAATTACTTTTGTTATGTACTTAAAAAGCATCAAGTAGTTTATATTGAAACGTTTCATTCATAAAAGTGTTTTAAAAACGCCAATACATCTTCATAATTCCATTAATACACATGAGTTTGTTAGAAGGAGATACGGGATAGGAGCTAAAGTATACGATTTTTCATCATGCAGTGCTACCTCCGGTATGTAATAGAGCTCAATGATTAATGCTAGCATATACGCCAATACAGTCAAGCTTTGGCATGACATCACAGCCCTACGAGAAAGGTGCTGTTTAGCGAAACATTTCACGAGGCGGAAAAGGTAATATTCACATTACCGACTCTGATTCTTCAACATACCGGCTAAGGAAATCTCGCGTGGACGCGCCAAGTTCAAAATCTATAAAAGTAAATATGGTATTGCGTTTGAAAATAACATTATACGACGAGCAGAAAAGAAGCTGTGAGCACTGCAGCACAATAGGAGAAACCGCCACTGAAGCTATTAACCGTAAGACTAATCATTTATCTTTATTCTAACACCTCCCGACTTACGATTAATGCATATCTTGAACCATAGTGTACAGGAAGTATAGTTAGGTTCCTATTGAATAAATAAAATCCTATTATATGGTGGTTTGGTTGCTTTTAGTGTTCTTTGCACAACAAAATAGGCTGTAAATTCTGCGTTATTTCACATCAAAACTAAAAAGACTTTCAGCTCTATATGTTCCAAAGTATTGTATATTTCTGCAAAAACACATCAAAAGGGTTTTAGGTATTTGGGTTTGTAGATTTTCAGAATTCTTACCAGTTGACTATTATTTATGAGACCGCCGACGTGGTCTTGTGATTAGCGTTGCTGATTACAGATCCGACGACCCGGGTTCAATCCCCGGTACTTCGGATTTTTCTGAGCTAGGGAGGTCTGGAACGGAACTCAGCCTCGTGATTCAAACACAGGAGCTACTTGACAGAGAAGTAGCGGTTCCGGTCATGGAAACTGCCATTAACGGCCGTGGGTGTCTGATTTCATCAACACTGCTGACTGGCCGTCTGCGAGTCCGGACCTCAACCTCCTGGACTACAAACTGTGGTCAGTGCGTGAAGGCATCGTCTGCAAAAAGATGCACCCCACAATTCAAAGTTTCAAGAATATCTTAGTAGTAGCAGTGGCGGATATCCCTATGGATACAGTGCGTGCTGCAATAGATGAATGACCAGAAAGACAAGGGGCTTTTTTTTTTAAATCATTTTTATTCCTGCATGCGCCATTACATTAGTAATATTACATGCGGTCTTACTCCTTAGATGTATCTATATACACATATTACAAGTTGATATTCCTAACATACAGTGCCATTGTAACTATATACACATATTACGAGTTATTAATCCTAACATGCAGAGCTATATACATATGTTTACAAGTTAATATTCCTAACATACAGTCCCAATTTGATTACGTCTGAAGTTTGTCAAAGTCAATTTTGTTTACAAAATGTTGAAATCTTTTACAATATGTGTCCATGAGAACATTTTGAGAAGTGATTGGTGTCAAATGTAGCCAATGTATGTAGTAAGTTAGTAACATATTAAAAGTTGTGAACGTTATCTTCAACCATAGTAAAGATTTTCATGTTTTAATTTGTAATAGTATTTATGGCAAAACTAGGTATGTATTGGGTTCAAAAACACAACTATTTCTGTATTGGAATTATTAAAATAAAGCAACTAGGAATGGAGTTATATATATAATCAATATCCTTGAAAATCTGTACATATAAGATTTTTTCTTTGCCCTATTATATTATAATTTCACGGGCATGTCTGTTAACTCAACATTTAAGTGGTTTATTGAATATTTATTTTTTATTATTGTGCACGTAATATATTTATGTACATTCACATTTCAATAAGCATATCATTTAAATTTATATGTATGTATATAAAGAGAACATTCCAAAACTCCGTATTTCCCTTAAAAAAACAAAATTTTATTCAAAAATTAATTTTGCCACTCAAAATGAATAATTCGCAAATAAGAATTTCATGGTTTTTTTTTCGCGCGTAGTACATTATTTCAGCCTAGAAGTGTGGAAACAATATCTTCACTTTCCTAGTAAATAAATACGTCTAAGTACATAGCCTATTTCATGTTAAAGTGTTTGTGGGACAGAGGGGGCGGTGCGGTCACTTGAATTGATAAGTGCCATGCGCAGTAAACGCGCTTTCCCAGATTCGAATGATAAGGGTCGACCCTGATCCTAATTCAGTTTGTGATAGCATCGCCTCTGTGTCGGACACTGGTGTCGAGAAAGGCCTGGATTATGTAAGCCTATATTTACTATCGATGAATCGAAGTGTTCTGTCGTCCAAGGTTCATAGCTCTAATCCAATTTTATCGGTCATCTCTCATAATTACTAACTCTCTCGAAGTTTTGATAAGTGTTTTAAATACCGTACTCTACTTATCGTATATTATTTGAATCCGTTGATATGCATCTCTTACTAATTATAATGTACGTAGACCCAGACTATACTGTATAATGTGTGTGCTTACTGTTAAGATGGGCCAGAATGGGGGTTAAAGCTTAAGTGGTGCAAGTCATGTTTTATGCATTTAGAGTAGTGTAACAACATTTCATTGCAATACTCAGGTTAATATATATATATATATTTTTTTTTAACACGACTTACACCACTTTGGCTTTAACGCCCTCATATATAACGTTTTTTGCTATGTGGCGTTTTTACCATAAATTTATTTGTTTGTAATAATAATGCAGTAGATAGGCCTATATGAAAAATGCATATGTATGTGGCAGATTACCACAAAAATCAGGAAATTTTACGAACAAAATTAATTTTTCTAAGTCCCATGAGGCTTAATAATAATTAATTGCTGGTTCCATTTAGAGGATTTTTATAGGGCCAATATAATCGGGCATTATAAAACTGGTTGCGATTTAATAATAAATTTTATATTTAACAATTTTTTTAGATCTATCTAAAAATGTAACATGGTCACCGTTCGACTTATCATTATCATTCGAAAGAATAATATTTAAGTAAATTAGAGGTAGGCACATCACCATAACGATAGTCAATGTTAATTTTTTTCCATGCCATGAGCAACAATTGGTTGTAGTGGACAAATTTTCTAATTATTAAATACAACACCATACAATAAAATTATGAAAATAATACAAATACAATACTCGTAATACTCAGCGGGTACAATAAGATACAATTATAGTAATGGTACAAAATGTAAATGTCTGTGGGAAATATGTCTGGTAACTTTAGGCCCTTGTGGTCCCCGGATATCATCTGGCCGTCATTATCATCTTCATCCCATCCTCGCCTTGTTTGGAGTGAGTGTGTGTGTGTGAATGGTGTGCCTTGTCCTATGTGTTCGTGTTGTCTCGGAGATGGCCCCGGCATTGGGCTGATCACTCATCCGGGGAGGCCCTCCAAGTCCTTGTCTGGTAAAAAAAATATGCATGTGATCCATAGATAATCCTTCTCCCGACAGGTCGCGGCCCTGTAAGGCTCGGGCGGCTTGGGTTGCTTAAATGTCCCTAAAAGGGAGAGGAGCAACTAATTTAGCCCTAAGTTAAAGTTAAAAAATCAAAATACTATTATACAGGGGGTTTCAAAAATACTTTTACAAACTTCGGCATGGATTGCTTACATCAAAAGAAGGAACAAGTTCATATGAACATATGTCCCTTAATCCTTTTCATCGACGTGTCATGGAAGCCTGCAAAACCATTTGACACCATCCCGGGAGTATTTGAAAGGGCGCGACAGTCCATGATTCGACGATCACTAGAAGCAAGAGGACATTTCGAGCATTTGTTATGAGTGTACCAATGTGTTGAACAGTTCCTAACGGGAAAACAAGAATTATGGGACATATGTTCATATTAACTTTTTTCCCTTCATTTAGTGTAACGAACCCATGCCCGAAGTTTGTAAAAGTATTTTTGAAACACATTGTATACTTTAAAAACGTTAATTCTAGTTATGGATTGTTTTAGATCACTCGCGATGGAGTATATACGGCAGATGATTTTGTCATCTGTTGGTGTGTTTTTTTTAGACATACGACAAATAACTGGAGAACAGTTTACTGCACAGAATTTAATGCAGAGAAGATAAATTAGTTGTTATTTGAAGACATAATTAATTAAATATTATTTAGTGTTATCGTCATTGTTATTTTTATTAATCAGATACACTTGTACTCCTATTCTCTGCGTCTATGTACAGTACTGTACGCTGTCATGCAGACAACACCATAAAACAATCTCCAGAGACAGCCACATGATTGTCCATCCACTCTAGAACATTATGTTTTCAAAACAGTCTTCTTGAATTGAAACCGATTATTCAAGCTGTACTTGTTATTAAGTAAATTTCCCTTTAACAGTTAATTGGATGGATTATGAAACAAAATTCTGTCATTATCCAGTTATTTGGATTACTGTTATCTTGTTAATAGGATAAAATATAATTATCAATCAATCAATCAAAGATTGTTATGTTTTTGAACAATTATTTGTTCAGCCAACCATCTTTTATCCGGATAATCTTAGCCCTACTATTTTCCTGCCAATAGAGATTTATTTGATTTATTTTTCGTTCTCATAAAACCCCAACAAGCGATTCATTACTTCTAATTATCTTTAAACTAAGTAGGGTTTTGTCGGCGCACGGCAAAGAAAAAATCTACTCTTCATTACTCAGACATAAGTACATATAAAAGTGGCATATATTTTGGCAACACCTTTTTAAATGAACAAAAAGCAATTATCGGCGTCATTTTCTCCTGTTCTTGTCGCGATAATTGCCTTGCCTGCACGGTACGTGCATTGGTTGTTTTATTGTATTGTAATTTCTATGTGATTGATGAGAAAAGATAATTTGATTTCAGTGGTATCACAAAATTAAAACGAAATAAATAAATCAATACGTGCATAAAAGTTATGGGTTTCCCCTAAAAAAATTTCCAACTTCAGCACTCACTACATTTGAAACTATAAGTATAATCACAATATATTGTCAAATGTGACCACATCGGCTCTGTGTATTCGTCTTTGTGTTTCAAGCTCTATTCACTGTATGCTTAGCATATTATAGATATTACTGTAGAAGGAATTTATCAACAACTCGTTATTTTTACTTGCAGGACTGGTCATTCGCGACTAGATAGCCCAAGAAAAAGAATTTTCTATAACATAGTCAAGTATTATTTCTAGAGGAGCATAAACACTTGTGATGTGAAGTACTTTTGTTAGATGAGAAATATAAACTTAAGAAATTGTGCTATTTAATTTAGAGTTAATCAGAAGTAACAGTCACTCATCCAGAGTAAATCTTTTCTTACTTCCAAATTTAATGGGAGGTTCTTTTTTGTTTGCTTATTTTACAGTTTGAAAGTAAACGATCTTCATCGATCAACCATTTTGACAGAGTATTTCCATTAAGAGGACGAATTCACTGGAAAAGAATGGTCAACCTTATCCTGTGGGGAGTGCTCTTCGCACTTTTAGGTAAGGAATCATTATTATACTGCAATTTATTTAGAATTCTTAAGGATTTAATGTGAAATGGGCTAGAAATGCGCAGTGATATATAAATGAAACAATTTACATAAAAGAAGAATATATTGCTTTCATTTTAATAACCAATAATAGAGGAAAGTAGCGGAATATCGGATACTTTTTTAAAAATAATTATACTAACCACAATAGATATTTTTGACATAAAACTTGTTTTGTATATTTAAAAGTATGTTACTAAAAGGTTCCACCTTATACCACAAAACATACAAAACTGCAGGTAGTATTATCTAGAATCTAGATACACGGTAACTAATGTTATTGTTTTTATTTATTACTGGATTACAATTTGCGATATCTTAGAACTTGTCTACAATGATATACGTGTCAAACTGACACTAGTTAATATTTCAATCTAAAAATGTTGCATTTATCCATATGCACACAATAGATTAAAGATTTCAAACCAATAATAATATTATTGACATATTATGTTTAAAACAACAGTTTCAACAATGTCTTCAGATTTGCTGAGATCCTAAAAACCAATTAAAATATTTACATATGCATATATATGTTCAGAAGTTCATATGATGGTACAACTAGCAGTCCAACTCTTTTTTAACTGATAGTCTATATGTCCATATATTCTTAAATGGTTGCACTATTTTCACCAAATAGGCCTATGTCGTTTTAATTGACCATACATATATAATTGACCACTGTGTATATCCTGAGTTAGCTGCTATAAATATCATTGACCACATATCATTGACCACTGTGCATATCCTGAATTAGTTGCTAAAGTTGTCTGTATCAATTGTTAGTTGCGTCTCTGTTGAATCTTGATAACAATTTTCTTTAGAAGCCGTGTATCTGATATTCTAGCTGCAAGTTTCTAATAGGAGATGCGCATTTGTATTATTAATAATATTGTTAATTAATAATATTGTTATTTAACAATAAACATCAATTATAAATTAAAATGTATGACAAGAAACCTTTAAATGAACATTAACTTTAAAAGAAATCAACTCACTAAAATGAAAAATGGTTTCCTAATATCGGACACCATCCGATATAACGTTACACTATTAATGCATATGTTGTATGTCCTCAGGTTAAACACTGAGGCATCCAGTGCATGTAAAGTTTATCCAGTCATTTGACTTTGGCACATTGGCACATTACTTTCGTCCTTAGTAAACAGTCCACCAGACGGCCGAGTGCACCATTCTCCGGTTTTCTCAGCTGTTTCGTTACCGCGGTAAACGTAATACCGGGGTATTCTCAAAATATGTGTGCACCATTGCTAAAATATCGCGGTTTGCTAATGCTTGGAAATATCGCGGTTACTCTGCTATGAAGCCATTCCCATGGAGAAATTTTGTGTTGGTTTGTCTGGGTTTGTCTTGGTTTCTTCCATGGCCGCAAGGTTTTCTCTCTCTCTCTCTCTCTCTCTCTCTCTGCATGTCTGCCAGTCACGGTGGCTCTCCTAGGCTATTGGTTTTTCAAAATCAATTTATTTATTGCCTTATTATTCAATAAAAAGATGTTCATAAGGATAAAAGGGAACATTATATTGCGTATATTTGTCGTCTGAATTCATACTTCGAATTCAAGCACCATAGATACTGTATCAATCGTGAAAATAATTGGTTTCGCCTACTACTGGTTTGGTTGAGGTGAAAAAGGAAGGTCATTTCAATCGATGTTACAGCACAGCATTTGCAAAGATATGTACCATAGTTCATTCTTCAAATAGATCCCACCAGTCTGTACATTTCAATAAAATAACATTGATGTTTTAAAGAATAATTCTCACACGTGTGCAATCCATGGCAAAGCAACACCACGAAATCTCTGCTCTGAGTTCGACATAGCCTCGCTTTTATTCCCGTATGACTAGTAGAAATTTTAGGTGCAAAATCATGTACATAGCCATGAAAGGGCTGTTATAATTATGTTCGTGTACGTGCAGGTATGATAAATTGATTACATACCCTATATACTGATACACAGGCTATATCGTGATGCATGCAGCCGTTCGCTTAAATTTGGCCTAGGACCACTGGTTTTCCATATTTCATTTATTTGTTGCCTTATTGTTCAGTAATAAATGTTCATAAGGATAAAATGGAATATTATATTGCGTATATATGTCGTCTGAATCCAAACTTTGGTTCAAACACCATAAATACTGTACTAATCGTGGTTACGCCCACTAGCCTACTCGATGGACCTGGTTTGGTTGAGGTAAGAAAGGAAGGTCATTTCAATCGATGTTACAGCACAGTATTTGCAAAGATATGCACCATCGTTCATTCTTCAAATAGACCCCACCTGTCTCTCATTATTCCTTATGTTCAATTAGCTTTTGGCCTAGATATCGTAAATAATATGATACATTACGCTGATCACCATCTTGGAAAGAAACCCGCGGTTTTCTCACTTTACAGCTCCTTCACGGCTGGTTTGCATCTTACCGCGGTAAAAGTCGAAACCGAGCACGGTGCAACGAAAGTATGACTTTACCGGGGTAAACTAAGTAACTTTACCGCGGTATTCTGAATACCGAGGTTGGTGCACTCGGCTATTAGAGGAGTAACGTAGGCCTTTCGTTTTCGTTAAGTATTTATACCACCTAAAGAGAAGGCCTTTTTGCACCAACCAATATGGCGGACAGTGTATAAACTTCGGGATTATCAGTAGGCCTATATTATCTACGGTGGTGGAATCTAATAATTTTGAATTGATCTATTTTATTCCACCCGTGGTACCGAAATAGACATGAATTCTGTTTTAAATTAATATCTTCTTCATTAGATGTGTAAAAAGGAGTCAATTTATGATAACTAGATTCAGATTCAGATTTATTTGTCAGATTGCCGTTACATAATAACAGATTGACACGTCAAACATGTATTTACAAATTAAGATAGAAAATAAAACACTGATATAATTATAAAAGCCAAAAGATTAAGTGCTAAAATCTAAGAAATCGTACACCGTACACAGTGATCACACAACTTAAAGTTTATCATTGTAAAATTCGCTCACAGAGTAGTAACATTTGTTAAGTAATAATTTCTTCACTGATCTTTTAAAAACAGGCGATGGCAGATCTTGCATTTGTTTAGGCAATTTATTAAAAAGTTTCATTCCAACATGGCAGGGGAATTTCTCATACTTTTCAAATCTATGGCGATCAGTCAAGTATAAATAGGCGAAGCGTGTGTTATGGGTGTGAACCTGCTGATGCTTACGGAAATCATTTTCATTCTTTTTGAACAATAAGAGACACTTAAAAATGTATATACATGGAAGAGTAAGTAGGTAATTATCCTTAAAAAACTGTTTACATGAATCTTGTCCTTGAAGCCCAAAGATTAGTCGTATAACCTTTTTTGAGCAACGAATAGTCTTCCACAGTTAACAGAATTACCCCATACCCAGAGAAAAACTCCACACAATAAATATGGATATACCAAGGAATAATACATAGAAATTAAAATGTTCTTATTTAAGATATACCTTAATTGTAAAATTGCAAAGCCAGCAGCATTCAACTTCTTGGCCAAATACTGTATATCCTGTTTCCAATTGAGTAGGCTATCAAGATGGACACCTAAGAATTTGACGGTGGGCTCTGAATGAATAACAGTATTGTTAAAATAAAAATAAATCTTATTATGGTGGATTAATCTATTACTAAACTTGACACATACAGTTTTGTAAACATTTAAAACAAGTTTGTTTATATCGCACCATGTTTTAAATTGTGCAGACACTAATTCCAATTTATTAACAAGGTCTTCAGTATTTCTGGCTGATGTCACGATAGCAGTATCATCTGCATATAATAAAACTTCTCCGCCGTTGAGAAAGTTTGGCAAGTCATTAATATACAAAAGAAAAATAAGTGGTCCCAAGATAGAACCCTGAGGAACACCCATATTAATCTCAAAATTATTAGAAAGACTATTAAAAACTTTGACACGCATGCTACGTCTAGTTAAATATGAAGATAAAAATTTTAAATACATTCCTCTAAAACAGGTATGGGCAACCTTTGGAAAGATACGGGCTAAACTTTACGATATTTATGAAGTCGCGGGCCGGAGATAATAGGTAATTGTGAAAAAATAATAATGATGCGGTTTTTTAAATTTAGAAAGTATAATGATGAAGTTACATGAATGAGAACAATATCGAACTGATTAGGTATTTACTTGCAATCAGCAGAAATTAATGAGAAGCTTGAGCTTGAATTTGAGAAACAAGATAATCAATGTTGGCATCAGTCCGTGAACCGAAAGTATTTACTTTTTCGAGTGCAATTTTAAAATGTTCCGCGGGCCGGATCAAAAGTCGGGGAGGGCCACATCCGGCCCGCGGGCCGGGCGTTGCCCATATATGCTCTAAAACCTAGTGCTTCAAGTTTTGAACAGGCAAATTGAATGTCCAACGTGTCGAACGCTTTGGTAAGGTCAAAGAACAATCCAGCAACATGATTTCCTATGTCAAGTAATTTGTACATACAGTTATTAAAATAATACAATGCTGTCTCTGTAGATCTATCTTTAGTGAAGCCATGTTGAGCTCCATTTAAAATATTAAATTTGATCAAATAATTCATCATTCTCTTATACTGTACATCAATTTCTCAAAAACTTTTGATAAAGTATTTGAAATAGAAATAGGCCTGTAATTGTTAGGACTAGTCTTCTCACTTTTTTTGTGAATTGGAATAATTAGTGCCGTTTTGAGAGAACAGGGAAAATACCAGAGTGCACACACTGATTTATTATGAAACTCAATGGGGAAGCTATATAATATACAATCTTTTTCAATATCTTGGCAGAAATAGAATCTGAGCCAGGATTACTTCGTTTGAATCTACCTCGTCGTAAAAGAAACTATTTCATCTAGTGAGGGACGTAGTACTATTTAAAGAAACATTCCTTCCAAAGCAGTTTTGAATTGTGTTATGCTGTTCAGTTGAAAAATGAGTAGCAAAAATATTTGCCACCTCATGACAGTCAGATATGATTTGTCCATTATGGTGAAGATTGATTTTTGTAGTTTGTAGTTTGTTTCGTTCTGCCTAATTTGGAGTTAACAATATCCCATATTTGTTTTTGTTTATTACTAGAACTGCTAATCAATTGAGAATAGTGATTACGTCTTTGGGTATTTATAAATTTCTTGTAGTCTTTCTTTTTTTCTCTGTATAGTTGGAACAGATTCGCATTATTGTTCGAATTCCTTACTGCCGTAAATAAAGCTCTTAGCTCATTTCCTTTTTCAATTATGTCATTCGTTATCCAATTTTTGAACTATCTACCATTATTATGACGAGATTTAGGAGTTGAACAAAAGCATATATCCATTGCCCATAAGATGGCATTAATAAAACCATTAAACATGGTATCAACGTCAGCTGTACATTGATATAACCAAGCAAAGTTAATTGTACTGAAGAGTAATAACAAAGTGTTCAATCCAGATTCTGTTATTTTCCTTCTACAGTTAGGAGCTTCATTATTAACATTATCTTTCGGTCTATCGGTTTTAATTTTTATGTCATAACATAAAGCCAAGTGATCTCCTAAGTTGGGTTCAATGACTCTAGACTTCTCACAGGTATCATCATTTGTTATTAAATAGTCTATTTTTGTTGACGTCATATTACCGTTTACATTGCAGTTCGATTCGTAAGAAGTATAATGCAATCCAAAACACTGAATAATAGCGTCTAGTTGCCATTTGTTTATGTTTGAGGCAAGAAGATTTATATTAAGGTCGCCACAGATATAAATGACTTTAAATATCTTTAGTATATATTCTAATGTATCATAAAAATTAATAAAAAAGTATCAAAGTTTCCTCCACTGGGTCTGTAAACATTCAGAATACAATACTCATAGTTGTCAGTAAAGATTTTTGTGGCACAGCACTCGTAATTCAGTTCACTTGTAAATTTGGAACAGTCGATTTCATTAATTGTAATGTCTCAGATTGTTTTACAAATATGAGACAGCCACCACATTTATGAATTTTTCTGCAATAATATGAGCTCAGAACATAGTTTTCTAAATGCATTGAGAATATAGAGTCAACAGTACAATGATATTCGGTTATACAAAACACATCAGGCTTAAAGTTGCTTGTAAAGAGTTCTAGATTCGAGATTTTATTTGTCAGTAACTGAACATAATAGGCTTAATTCTTGTTAAGTTACTTAATTTGATCCAATACAAAAGTGATAAAAATAGATAATAGGCCTATACAGTACACAAATACAGGGAGACCCAATGAACTATGAACCGGCTGCACGGTTCTTTTCCGGCTCGTGATGGCGGCGCGTGTTTCCGTCTGCGGCTATCATAAAGCGGTGCTGATGCAATCATACGACAATTTCATAATTATGTTTAAAGGCTTTACTTACCAACGTAATGAAAGGCGGTGCTGAAACTGGCCACAGTCTTTGTCTACATTTCTCACACCTATGTAAGACTTCATCCATCACTCGCCGTATTTCACGTTGCAAAATGCTGGCAATTTCCTTGCGGTTATTTTGTTTTAATTCTTCCAGGGTGTGTGAGTTATCTTTATTTTAATTTACCCCCAGAGATAAAAGTCGCAGATGATTAGGTCGGGGACTGAGGAGGCTACAAATGTTTATTAAAAATTCTATCCTCCTCAAACACACTTTCAATAGTTCTCATTTTGACTGTATGGGCTATGGAAGAGTCATGTTGAAAAAGGCAAAGACACGCTCCCTATCCGTTAATTCTCTAAAAGCGGGGGCAAAATTGTAGGCCTATTCACGTACCTGAGGACGTCAACTGTTGCCAAGTAAAAAATTGGTTCTATAAGTCGTTTTCCGCTCATGGCTCACAATACACAAATTTTTTCGTCATGGAGGGGTACTGCATGAACAATATTGAGTTTTTCAGAACTCCAATAACGATTATTTTGTTGCACACATATCCATGAAGGTGGAAGTAGGC
Organism: Ectobius pallidus; assembly: GCA_964059195.1. Taxonomy (NCBI): domain Eukaryota; kingdom Metazoa; phylum Arthropoda; class Insecta; order Blattodea; family Ectobiidae; genus Ectobius; species Ectobius pallidus. The sequence continues at coordinate 81,616,291 of CAXKWD010000001.1, forward strand.
CTCCTCCGAGCATCAGTAGCGTGACCTTACAGCAGCGGCGGGGAATGCATGCCCACGCGGCGGCACGCGCCCAGTGGAAGAACACTGTTTCATAGCTCACGAATCTCCCTGTAGATTGCAAGCAATTCAAAACATTGTTTTTCTTAATGAAGTACGAAGTAAAGCCTGCCTACAAGCCACTATCAAAACTTAGACAAAGAATAGATAACTGAAAACGAGATCCTTATGTAACATGTAGTGCAAGTATATTTGTATTGTATTTACAATTTTATTATACAAAAGTTTCCCCCAAAATATTTTTACACAAACAAGTGGGGATTTCATACACCATATATACATATGTGCAATTAGAATTATTAATATACTAAAAGAATAAAAGGTACACATATAACATTTACAATATTCACATTTAAATTGATTGTGTTGGTTATAGGTGTGCACCAGTCAAAATAATTAAAAGAAATATAAAAATATTCCTCAGTTCAGTAATTAACTACATACATTAAAAAACTTTCAGACGTGCTATTTTTTTTTGTCTCTGCAAAATTGTGATTAAAGCCAAGATTTTTCATGCAAACACATATATTGTCAAACCGTGTAGTGTATTGATCAAAACGCAATTGACGGTTTTAGAAATGCGATAAAATGTACACATCGGTAGCGATTACCGGAGTATTATTTACATTAAACAACCAGAAGAGATTTCAACAGTGCACTCGAATTAAAGTTTTCTAGAACTTCCGTTTCAATGGACATCTACATAAAAGATTCCGATTTCTGTTAACCAAAAATGCATCTCAACCTGTACGCATGGATTTCACCACGCTGACTATTTTTCAGCTTCTAAAAAAATAATAATCGCTGGTCAGCTGACGCCTTTCAACCAAAATTAGGGTAGCGCAGCGCACCGGCTATTTGTCCGAGTGCCCTTATGGTAAGTCTGACCCTAGTAGAAATTAAAGGATTGCAGATTTGTGAAAAGATGTATTAAATACTTTCATGTACAGATATTTCAGCAATCTCGTGTGAGATAAGTTACTGTTTCCATGTTCTTATACTCTTCACACACGAAACGACCAGCCAAGAAGTCGTCAGGTTGAATACTTGTTGACATTTTGACACGGAGTTAAGGTGGTTTGTTTATCTCGCGTTGACAAACATTACCAAAAATGATTATTTTTCTTGTGAACATGATTTATTTACAAAAATGAATTGTATGCCTATCCTACACGAGATTAAAGCGATGTAATTAGCTCATGAAAGTTATAATCCTCAACTCACCTTTCTAGAATTAAACTTTAAAACCGAACATCAAATTTAACCTTACTAACAGCATACATTGTATTACTTAAAATTGTATTGAAATAGTTGACGTAGTAATGACTCAGTGATATAATACAGCATCGTGATAAGACGTTCAAGGCCTGTAATAAAATATGGTAGTTATACATACAACTATGACAGAAGAGTACTTGATAAAAATGATTTATTTTTATAAAGAACTAGCTGTTGCCCAAAGCTTCGCTCCAGTTGATTTCGTAACTTGTTAGAAATAATACATCCTCAGTATTCTATCCTTTGTTTTTACTAATTTTGTATAATTACGGACAATCGTTGTAATTGAGAAAATTTAACAACACTAGAATTCCTTCTATGCCGGCCTGATAGGAATGCAGTATTTTGGTAAGTTGTGCTATATCAACTAATCGCCTCTGAGGCTCGACTGCTTCCGGTTAATGATTTGAATTCAAAACAAGTTGTAGTGGTACGCATACGATAACAAGAATCTTCCATTGCTTGCAGACTTCCGGCCCAGAATTCAAAGAAATAGTTAATGTAAATAAGAATATTATCTCTACAGTGTACCCTTTTAGCCCATGGAGTCAACAAGGATGCACCAAGAGTTCATATTTTACAATAACCGCTCCTCATAAGAGTTTCAAAAACCTCTCCATTCCTTAGAAGAACAGCTCAATCTAGATCTAGTAAATTAAGGAAAATTCATTTCACAGTATTTGATAATAAACCTATGATCTTATTACTTCAGTTTACTTCAGAACCGTTTCTAGAGTGGACAATATCTAGCCATCCCACTGTGGAAATCATTTCCACGCCGACAATATTTAAGGAATTACTAGATCTTGCATGAGAAATAAGTTTGGGGAAGGAATTTGTAAACAGCTTCGATTTATTATACCCATTAACTCAGCAATTACCACTTCATTATCAACTGCTCAAAGTGGCGACCCTCGTTCTCAGTACTGCTGTCCTCATGTCTCACTAGCCAAACAATGCGTAGGTGTATCCTCGCAAACAGGTGATAAGCCACTTGTTTTTATTGTGTGGCTGGAAACACTATTTACTACGCAGCAAGGTAACATTGACTGTGATCTGAGTAGCTATTTTGTTGAGAGTTATGGTGGCAAAAAATGTGTGTGATACAGATGATGTTTGGCCCAGTTGCTCTTGCCTCCCTCGCATTCTCAACACCAATTCCTAGGTATTCTGTATTCTTAAAATATACCCAATAAACTAAGTAAAATATATGAAAGTGCATTAAAACTGCGCGTGATTTCGCACTTTCTTTGATGTCCCTGGTGTTTGTTGTACAACACGAAAGGCAGCTAGCTGGCAACCAGTTCATCCTTGATTGCGATTGGAATTTCATTCACTAGAATTTGGTGTGTACCCACAAGGGGGAAAGGAAAGACAGAGAAGCGTGATCCGGTGAAAGCACTGGCCACTGAAATCCGCATTTATGGAAATGTATCCAGGTGGTCGCGGACATCAACAGATGGATAATAAGTTGCTTGTTATGAATACCAATACAGCAAACAAAATCGTTCCTTAACTTTTTTCTACGAGTAATTCAAGATCTCGTGGCAGATGAAATACAGTGGGTATATTTTCTGGTCAGTGTAGTGCAGGGGTGCTCAAACTTGAACTGCTGGCGATCTACCTCAATATTTTTAGACTACTTACGATTGACTCTGAGAGACTGCAAGTGTGTGGGATCATATAGCCCATTTGCATATCTGGATCGTCGGTCGGAGATACCTCCTCACGGTCATTGCACAGAATTTTTTTCTTCTCGAGATCTACTCAAAAAGCACTCGCGATCGACTTGTCGATCGCGATCGACCGTTTGAGCACCCCTGGTGTAGTGGATCCTATCTTAAAATACTCTGTGCAGAATCCTCTATAGCAGGGGTGGCCACTAACCTTAACTTTGGGAGCAGCAAATTTATGAAGCTTTTCGAAGCGAACCACATTGTTCAAGAAAGGTTTTCAATCTAGAATAAACATAATTCAATAGTGCAATAATGGCACTATACTCGCGGTTCGATATAATACGAGTATTTTGAATAGGTGGAAAAATTTACTTAATCAGTTATTAAATGTACATGGAGATGTCCAAAGTGTAAAAAATGAAACATTCACAGCGGAGCAGTTGGTCGCTGAACCGACTCTAACAGAAGTAGAAACAGCTATAAGTAAACTAAGAAAGCACAAATCTTTAGGCGTTGACCAAATTCCAGCAGAATTAATTAAGGCAGGTGGAGACATATTAAACGCAGAGATCCATAAACTCATTCTTATGATTTGGAGAAATAAAGAATTGCCAAAGGAAGGGAAAGAGTCTGTTATTATACCCATCTATAAAAAGGGAGATAGGGCCAAATGTAATAACTATCGAGGAATTTCTCTTCTATCAACATCATAAAAAATTTTGTCCAATATACTTCTGCCAAGATTAACCCCATATGCGGACGAAATCATTGGAGATCACCAATGTGGATTTAGGGGAAATAGGTCAACCATTAATCAAATATTTTCTATTCACCAAATATTAGAGAAAAAGTGGAAATATAATAAGTCTGTTCACCAGCTACACACAGATTTTAAAAAAAAGCATATGATTCAGTTAGGCGAGACAAACTGTACAATATCCTCATTGAGTTTGGGATAACAAAGAAGTTAGTTAGACTGATGAAAATATGTCTAAATGAAACATATAGCAGAGTCAAGGTAGGGAAATTTAGGCTATATCTGATAGGTTTGCCATTAAAAGCGGCTTGAAGCAAGGATATGCACTATCGCCTTTACTTTTTAATTTCGCTTTGGAATATGCTATTAAGAAAGTTCAGGAAAACAAGGTAGGCCTAGAATTAAATGGTAGTCACCCGATTTTAGCCTATGCAGATGACGTTTGCTTGTTGGGCGATGACATAGACACAATCGAGAGAGATGCAGAACGTTTCTTAGATGCCTGCAGGAATGTTGGATTAGACATTAATACAGAAAAACTGAGATATGGTCATGAAAGGTCAAAATAATTCGTCACAAAATATTAGAATAACCGGTGAATCGTTCGAACAAGTAGAGAAATTCAAACATCTGGGAGCAATAATTACAGACACAAATAATATTAAGGCAGATGTTAAGTGTAAACTCAAATCAGTTCAGAAACTCTTATCTTCTCGTTTTCTATCCAGAAATCTAAAAATAAAAATTTATAAGACAATTGTATTATATGGATGTGAGACATGGTCGCTCACTCTTCGGAAAGAACATAATCTGAGAGTATTAGAAAACAGGTGCTTAGGAAAATACTTGGGCCTAAGAGAGATGAAAATGGGGACTGGATAAAATTGCATAACGACGATCTGTTTTGCTGTTAGCTTACCTGAATTAAGTTAACTATGTCTTATATGCACCATTGGTAACACTGGTCAGAACATGGTAACTCAAATCGATTCATGGATGGTTGATTCATAGCATGCCGTGATCTAGCACGTTGATTCATTGTTTTATAAGATAGCCTATAACAAAGCACGAAAGTAATTATTATTTGTATAATCTGAAGATAGCCTACAACAAAGCACGAAAGAAATTATTATTTGTAGAATCTGTTACATTTTTATTCATGGAATAGCCTTAATAAATCCAACACGTTGACAACTGTCATCAGATAAATTCGCTCTTGCCGCGTAGTCGCGAATCTATCGATAAACTCGTAATCTCTCGTGGGATTACCTATGATAACGAACGTGATTTGTCTATATCCGAGGAATTGCTAAACGTTATTGGTGAATATCAAACTCGCGGCGTATAAATGGAATAGTCTTTGAAAACCTAATGGAAATCTCCACTCAATAATTCCCAAGTAAGAAACATGTCAAATGGAATGCCTTCTCATTCTCATTAACTTCTGTAGGCCTACGGCAAATAACAAAAACAATAAGAAGAGACCTTGCTTATGACATGAAGGTCATTTTCATTGTTTGACTCTAGTATAAATGACTCTAAAAGTACATTACTAGGCCTATATTATTTACTGTTTTCCACATTAACATAATATTATACAGCACAGCCATTTTTTTATGTCACTAGCAGTTCTAGTGGTCTCGTGGTTAGTATTGCTGGCTGCAGATATGCAGGCCCGGGTTCGATCCCTGGTACCTCCTCCGATTTTTCTGAGAGGGAGGTCTATAACGGTGTGCACTTAGCCTTGTGTCACAAACTAAGAAGCTACTTGATTGAGAAGTAGCGGTCCGGTCACGGAAACCATCATTAACGGCCGTGAGTGTCGGCTTGCTGACCACATCCCCCAATGGTAGAAGACGCAGCGGACGGATGGTAAGCCTAGTCCCTCCAGGGATGTACAGTCAAGGAATTTAGGTTAATTTTAGCTGTTCTGTGGGTGGTTAACTAAGGCGATGTACTGCAACTTAGGCATGTGACCATCGCCGGTCTACTAGAATTTTGTCCCTAGGCGTAACGAGGGGGGGGGTTTTGGGGGTTTGAACCCCCCCATTGATTAAAAAAGGGGAAATTGTATTATTTATTTCATTATTGTGATATATCACCTTTTTAAAAAATCTGCTTATAAATTACTTAATATGAGTTTAAAGCGTGGGAAGCATAAAAACTCGTTATTGTGCATCTTAATTTTAAAAATTTTCCGGGGGGAGGACCCCGGAACCCCCCTCTCTAGATGTTATAATCCCCCCCCATATGGTCGGCCTGGTTACGCCTATGCTCAGGAGTTCAATTACATGTTTGTTAATAAGTCTACAGACATGATCCTGTTAATGCCACCAACCGGGCCGGGTTGGAAACCTCAACCTTGGGCATAGAAAGCCAATGCAATACCGACTACGCCAGCCAGGCAAACCCGATTTATTAAAATCTAATATGACTTATTGACTAAACCCAATAAATCAGGAAATATTCTGTTCGTGAAATTTCAGCACTGCAAAGACTTGTCTTAAGTGACGTTTCAGAGGAAGCACCTGGAAAACTTAATATGTTTTACAAGTCTAAAATAATATTAAAAGAAGCATAATAATACAGGCACAGTTATAATATACCTTAAACAAACTCATGAAATTAAAATGACAAATAAATCTTGGTCTGACTATCACATGTTCCTTTTAGGAGCCTGTATAACCGGGTAGTAAGACAAGAATCATGGATTGAACATGCGCGGTAGCAATATGAGTTAGGTCATGATTCCTGCCTTACCTCATCAGTTATACATTATGCACTTTCTTGCATATGCGATGCATTTAGGCCAATGCTAGTGCAGTTTTGTATACAGTTACAAGGCTCTATAATTTTGTAATAAAAGTAAAAGGATATACCGTACTGGAGACTTGGATCAGTCTTGTATATAATTACCGGACTAATCTATTTATGGTTTAGAACTCTCAATTATTATTAAAAGCTATAATTTTTCATGTCCCCCGCTGTGGCTCAGGGGATGCGTCCAATCCTCTCACGCAGCGGGCCCGGGTTCGATTCCTGGTCGGGACAAGTTACCTAGGTGAGGTTTTTCCGGGGTTTTCCCTCACCTATGAGACAAATGTCAGGTAACTTTAGGCCCTTGTGGTCCCCGGATATCATCTGGCCGTCATTATCATCTTCATCCTCATCCTCGCCTTATTCTGAGTGAGTGTGTGTGTGAATGGTGTGTATCGTCCTATGTGTTCGTGTTGCCTCGGAGGTGGCCCCGGCATTGGGCTGATCACTCATCCGGGGAGGCCCTCCATGTCCTTGTCTGGTCAAAAAAGTATGTAAGTGATCCAAAGGTAATCCCTCTCTCGACAGGTCGCGGCCCTGTAAGGCCCGGGCGGCTTGGGTCGCTTAAATCCTAAAAGGGAGATGTAAAACTACGAAAAAAAAAGAAAGAAATTTTTCATTAAATTTTAATTAACTCATATTTTAATTGATCAATCCAATCAACTTCTCATCTAGGTCTACTCGTATGTATCTATTATATATCCTAAAGTAGAATGTATGTGGGTAGGCTATGTTTGTATGTTTGTTCTCTATACCAATCTACATGCTTTGACCAATTTTTGCGAAATTTTGCACACATGTCCTCTTCAACCAAAGAAAAGGTGGGCAACATTAAAATTCAAACAAACCACCTCCTTTACTTGTATTAATTATATAATTTCTGAAAATCTTACACTCAATTCACCGCATGGAATTCACACTGCATGCTTAGTAGAGTGCACGAGATCTTTCCGATATAATGCGCAGTGGTTTATGTGGATTAGAGAATACATAACCGGCTCCACCAGGAACACTCCCCACCCCTTCTCCTATCCTTATTTGAGTTGGAAGATAAGTAGCAGAGGATAACCCTCCACTTCTTGTTTGTCTAATTTCCCTCACTCCTTCACTCCTGAACCTTAAACCGACCTGTATTCATAGGTTATTGTTTGACTTTTGACATCAAAACAATTGGAGTCAGACCAGGTTGTCCACAGAAATTTCAAAATAAACTTCCCTGACTTCTCCCTGGCTTTCCATGACCAGAAACTTACATTTCCCTGGCCACAAGAATCGATGATTTCCAGGTTATCAGTAAACAAAACAAAGCAATAAAAAAATCCGGCCTCTTCCATCCCCATAACAAAAATAAGACAAGTACTCTTAGCTCAAATCCCACTCTCATCTACACGCATGCACATGAAACAGAGCGCTTGAAAAGACGAGTCAGCTGCTCCCTTGGGTTTGCGGTCCCGTTAACAAGGCGAGTGTCCATTTCTTCCCCTGGAACTGCCAGTGTCTGGGGACAAAGTCCCTGCCCACAATTCGTTCATTGCTGCCCTCTTCAGGGATGTTGAATTAATGCGAAACAGAACTGCGATTTGTGCAGCAACTTCATAGTTTTATCTTTTTTCAAGTGCGTGCAGTTTCTGTAAGTTTATGTTCAACAATGTTTTTCATTGTACTTGGTCCCATTGGAAAGACTAGGCCAGAAGATTTTTAAGTTCAGTGCATAAGCCGTATAATAACATGATAAAAAGAGGTATTTTCTAGAATTATTGGCTGTATCAAGTTTTGTGGAACAAACGAGCAAACGAGTTGGCATTAGGAGGGCATAACGAAAAGACACATACTGATAAATAAGGCATTTTCCTCAATTTTACAAGTGAAATAAATTTAATGAGTCACATTTGGAGAGTTCGCTATTAGGCCTTTCAAAGAAAATCTAATTGAGCCACTGGAATATAATTTTGATTTAGACGAAAATTTAAAGATAGAACAGCTCCTGTTCTGAAATTGTCTGCGGGAAGCTTCTCCTAGAGCTCGATAAGTGGAACTAACTGTGTTATATCAGAGACAAGAATTTAGAATCATAAAATGGCGGTGTCAAGATCTTGCAGTTTCTTCTACAATATTCAGTAGACAAAATTCTACGAAATGCCGGTCATGCTTCTCTCCGCCTGCCACCCTACCACCCGGAGCTGAATCCCATAGATAACATTTGGTATATTGTTAAAGGGTGGGTTGCTTCCAGGAATGTTATGTGCAATACAACTTCGGTAACAAACCTTTGTGAAGAGAAGTTTAATTCCATGACGAAAGAAGACTGGATTCCTTTGTGTGAACATGTGAAGAAAATTGAAAGGGAATATATAGAAAAAGAAGTTATTTTTGACAGTGAAATTGATAATACAGTATAATAATAAATTTGGGTGGTGTAAATAGTGGGAGTGCTGACGGTAGTGATTCTGAAGGAGAACTGGATGGAATAGCTGCACTGCACGACTCTGACTTGAGGTAAGTGATGACAGCCAATGTTTTCAGCTCAGCACGTTTCGCTTGCATTTGAATTCCCGCTGCAATGCTGCATCTGCCTGTGACGTGGTCCATGCTTTCAGTTGCTGGGCGATCTCTGTATCTGAGAACTTACAAGTATAATTTTCAGAAGTTGCCCAAGTCCTACGCCTATCTATCACCTTGCCAACGACAACTTCAGAAGTACGATTTTTCTTGTGTTTGAACAGAGTAACCTGACGTATAAGGTGAGTCGGTTGGGGTTAAACAACAAGTAAATAAGTTCTTTGGTTAGGCCTAAAATGTATTTTTCCATGAAGATCCCCTCAACTGAATACCCATGATTCGCCATTGTTAAAATGAATTTTGAGGATTTAATTTGAAAATTATTAATAAGTACTATTAAGGTAGTATAAAATCCATAACGGTAATAAAACGCTTTACTAAAAAATAAGTATATTTAAATTTAGTGATATTTTTGTAAGTTTTTAATTTCATTTCTTTTTGGCCCGGGCCCCTCGGGCTTCTTCCTGGTTACGTCCCTGGAAATTAATAAAAACATACTAATCATAAATAAATTAAGGAAACAGAAAGAATTAATGAAACAAAGAAGAACTAAAGACAGAAAGAAAGAGGAAGTAAATAAGAAAACTAGTTTTGAAATTTCTTTCGGTTAATAATTCAAAACATTAACAATTCTAAATGAAATTACACTATGAACCATTGTCCAAATTCAAATTATTTTTTACAGGAATCAGACTGAAATTGACTATAGAATTAAATAAGAGAGAATTATTCCTAATCTGAAATGTACGAGGCTGTAATCGAATGCTTTCCTAAAAAGAAATGAAGTGAATGATGACTAGGTTTTCAAACTTTTTACTGTTAAATAAAAAAATATATATTTAAAAAACTTAGAGGTTAAAACGCCGAGAGAAGCCCATAGCTGCCTGCACGCCGCCACCTGCCATCTGTCCCAAAATACGTGACCTTACTAACAGCTGATCGCCGAGGTCAGCCGAGTCGTTCGTTTGATGATTTACAAGGTATTATGGAAACTCAAAACTGAGACAGTCGTCTACAAGTTACCAATAATGAGACTGTAATTAAGATACTCGTATGAAAATTCTCGCGTCTTAATAAACGGCATTGTTGGCTCGTTTCTTAGAAAATATGGATTCTGCATTAGGTACGCCAATCGAAGGAAACATTCTTTCGTTGATGCTGTCACATCCAACTTACTGGATGTGATTCCCTTCGTTCTGACCATGTTGTTGACCTCTTTGTCATATACAGCATGCTGGAGTCTAGCTCATAATATAATATATTATTATATACAGGGTGCGGCATTTAACATTTTTAAATATCTTACACTCTTGGATTTGCAATTCTGGTCTTATGTTTTGAATATAATGTCCTTGAGATGCCCTCCGTTAACTTCAACACATTGCTGCAATCTCCCTCGTACACTGGCCATTGCGCATTGTGTGGTGTCTTGCGTAATATTTGCAATTGCCTGCAAATCCACGCATAATCCACAAGCGGCCACTTCACAGTCCTAAGGTCGTGTTGTGGTGTGCCTTTGCAGCACAGAGTATTATTGGCCCTTATTTCTTTGAGAGCGATAATGGTGCTTCGGTGACTGTCAACTCTGAACGTTACAATCACATGCTGCAAACTTTCTTCCTTCCAGAATTGACACATCTTAACTAGGATATTAAGAGATTGTGGTTTCAACAGGATGGTGTTGTAGCACATACTGCACACCTTTCAATGGACACTTGTGGTGTGGGTTTTTATATTGTCTTGGGGAATGAGGGAGGCTGGAAGTAGGTGCTGAGGCAAGGTCCTTAAGTAGATCTTTATCTTTACGGCAGTCAAACGTTTCCCCACAGAACGTTAAAGAAGTTGAATTTAAAGAAGTATCTTTAATAACATTCCTTTGAACAATAACAAGAATAGAAATATATATATATATATATGTATTATACAATATTCAGTAAAACCACTAGAATGAGATATAACTGCTTAATTATGCAAAACCAGAACAAGATCAAGAAAGGCTTCTCTCTTAAGAAGGACTATTTCTCCCACACACACTAATAGGGACTCAAGTAGACTACTCTACTCTCACCAGGGTTAGAATTATTTGATAAGAACTGGAATAGCCCAATATAGCTCTGTAATTATATTATACTTATTTTAAATTTAATGTAAGGATGAATGCTTAATTCAATACCGAATTATGGTAGGCATACCCAAAAAATTAGCAAGGGTTAGGCTAAATTACAGATCTCACATGAAAATGGATTTCCACCAGGATAGGCTATTATAATCCACATCAAATATGGAATTTAATTTACACTTCTGTATTTCCAATTTGAAATATTCTCATAAGGATTCGAATGCATCAAAGGCGATACCTAGCATTGACAAAAACTAGTAGTGCCAATAAATATAATTACATTAATTCACCATAAAAGGGAATAGATAAGTCAATGCAGAATAATAGCAAGCAAATCAAAAATTTAACAAGGGTTATGCTAAATCACATATCTTACATGAGAATGGATTTCCTCCAGTATGGGCTATTACTCAAGAATTTTCCTCAAATACTGAATTTAATTTACACTTCTGTATTTCCAATTTGAAATATTCTCATGAGGGTTCAAATGCATCACAAGGCTATACATAGCATTGACAAAAAACTAGTGGTGCCAATAATTATAAATACATTAATTCACTATAAAAGGGAATAGTTAAGCCAATGCAGAATAGTAGCAAGCAAACCAAAAATTTAACAAGGGTTATGCTAAATTACATATCTTACATGAAAATGGATTTCCTCCAGTATGGGCTATTACTCAAGAATTTTCCTCAAATACTGAATTTAATTTACACTTCTGTATTTCCAATTTGAAATATTCTCATGAGGGTTCAAATGCATCACAAGGCTATACATAGCATTGACAAAAACTAGTGGTGCCAATAATTATAAATACATTAATTCACTATAAAAGGGAATAGTTAAGCCAATGCAGAATAATAGCAAGCAAATAAAAAATTTAACAAGGGTTATGCTAAATTACATATCTTACATGAAAATGGATTTCCTCCAGTATGGGCTATTACTCAAGAATTCTCCTCAAATACTGAATTTAATTTACACTTCTGTATTTCCAATTTGAAATATTCTCATGAGGGTTCAAATGCATCAGAAGGCTATACATAGCATTGACAAAAAACTAGTGGTGCCAATAATTATAAATACATTAATTCACTATAAAAGGGAATAGTTAAGTCAATGCAGAATAATAGCAAGCAAATAAAAAATTTAACAAGGGTTATGCTAAATTACATATCTTACATGAAAATGGATTTCCTCCAGTATGGGCTATTACTCAAGAATTTTCCTCAAATACTGAATTTAATTTACACTTCTGTATTTCCAATTTGAAATATTCTCATGAGGGTTCAAATGCATCACAAGGCTATTCCTAGCATTGATAGAAACTAGTTGAGGCCACCAAGTTTAAGAAGTGTTTAATACTACCATAGCACTTTTACTGTTTAATATAGAAAAGGGCATAATGGAGCAGGAAAGCACAGAAGCAGTCCTCGCTATGTAGGCCTCCAAATGCGTGAAAATAGGGTGATTACCAGCCCGAAAATCTTACATGAGGAAAACATACAGGCTCCACAGAATGTTACCTAAACTTGAATATGCATACATTCTTTTCGCGACATAACTAGGGTGAATTATTGACTGCTCAAAAACCAACAGGCAAAGAAAACTGGTATTGTAAGATTAATGTTAGCATTCCGCATCACAGCGACCAACAAATCCACTGAACGCGTATAAGAAGATCCGCTGCGCAGGCAGCATGGAGATCCAATGTCAAATGAAAATTTTGCGTAATGACAATGCAATTTCACAAAATATTACTTTAAGTTGCCTTGAGATTAAATAACTTTACCAGTTAAGCAATATTACAACTTAGGGGGGGAAATCCCTGAAATACAGGTTTATAATGCTGATGGCTAAACTATCTGAAATGTGGCATAAGAGAAAACTTAATCTCGAACATTGCATGTTTCATACTTCAACAGCGTACTAATTTAGGAAATTACCGATATCTTCAAAAGATAACGAACTGGCAGTTGCATAAGGCAACATTACAATAGATTTTCATGAATACTCATTACTCACGCCCACCGAAGAACGACTCCAACCAGCAACCACTCACTTCAATAACTCCACCGACACTGCCTGCACGAGAACATTGACCACTAAGCAAGGCCAATATAGGTGGCGCCACCAAAGCAGAAGCAGAAGCAGAAGTACAGAGTCCGCCTAGCGGCAGAACGTGAAATTAAGTGGCAGATTTCTCAAATCTGGCACAGTCACCTCCCTCTCTGGACAAAAATTTTGAAAATTAAGTTTAGTAACCACAACCATCTCTGTATAAAAACGATAGAACAGCATCAAAATCTTACCTATAAGTATACCTTATCACATCATATCATATCATATCATATCATATCATATATTACAACCTAACACCTATTAAAGCATATCAAATTTACTAACACTTAAAACACTTGAATCAACAATAAGAATTCTTCAAGTCTATAACCCTTGGTGAAATTTAGTCCCATTCATATTAAAAGTTTCTTTTATAATATAATTGTAAAAGTTCATAACATCTGTTTTTGAAATTTCAATTTATCGATAATGTCCAATCTTGTTACATGAATACTATTATGAGTCTATAAGAATTAAAATGTTTTTCTTCTCCCTTTTTTTTAAGGAATGACGTATAATAATTTACTCATAACTCTGTACTATTTTCTCACATATATGAGACCTCATCTCACACACATATTAATATGGACATACCTTCCTTTTTTCTTTTACACTGGACACAATACTTAAATTCATGCTATATTGCAGCATGAATATCACCTTTTTATTTAGACTTTCCATGCCTTGCTCTGAACTGATATAAGGAGAGCATGTGAATAACACTGACACAACGCTTTTCTTGAAAACTGTTGCACCTTTATACTTGCTTTGTTTAAATACTGAGAATGTAGAAATTTGAACCTTTCAGACTGCAGTGAATCTTTCACTAATAGGCTAAAAAAAGGATCACACGCATGAATGATGGGTGAACACTATTTAGGCTATATATATTGGGTAACTTACAGACCCATCAGATACACACATCACTGGGAAATGAAGATCGAAGAGACAGCCGCATGTCCAAATGAGGCACTCGATGCATAGTTGATAGAAGTAACACAGCAGAGGTCCATCAGTAGCCGTGTACTAACATTCCCAGTTATGCAGATGCTTGATAAAATAAGGAGGGAGGAGTTTGCTGATCCCAAATGCTCGAAGGAAGAAAACTGCTGGTATTCGACGAATAGTTGAGACGAGGCTTCGGCCACCAAGGTTATGGTAGCAAAATCAATAGTGGCTGCAGTCCCCATAAGCCAGGTACACACACAGAATCCTCCGGGCACCCTAGGTCATGCCCTAGAAGACTCCCAGCAGGAGGAGGGTCAGACATCCACAGCAGAATAGGATGGGTCCATTGCCCCACATCCTCCAGAAGAATAGTTGATCACATGAAACAAAGCGTTGCATTGATGAGAATAAAGTTCTATGAGGTCGGGAGGAACACCTTTAACACTACGTCTTATAAGTTTGTGTTTTAAAGGTAGATAATTTTTTGTTGAAGAGTTCTACTTGTATATCATTATAATAATATTTTTTTTTCTATTTTATATAAGGAATATTTCTTCTTTTCTTTTTCTCTTTTTTTACAAAAATAAGTTTTTTTTTATTCTGTGTTTTCTTCAAATTTTTGTTATTTTGTAATAACTCTTTGTAGTTTGTGTCCAAATTGGGTTGTTGAATGAAAAATACTTCAAATTCCATACTAAAATGGTAATCAATTTTCATTTGCTTAGTATTTTTGTGTAACTGAGATCTCATTTGATTGTAAGTGTCAATTCTTGGGGTTATGTATATACATGTACATGTATTTTTTTTAGTGTCTTTTTTTGTTTTGAGTGGTTGCAAAGAGCAGCAGGAGACAGGAAATCTCCCTCGGAAGGGCGAGAGTAACAAATACTTCATGAAAATCAATTTAAACTCAACACATTAAACTCAAATTGACAAGAACAATTAACATTAACCCAAAAAACAACTCAATAGCACACCTGAAGTATGAAACACTACATTATATATATAAAAAAGAGCCACAACAGAGCCACAAAAAATAGCAGATAAAAGACAAATGAATAACTACAAGCGCTTAATTTGAGACGCGTGACATCTTCGCTTGGATAAGTCTCGAACATTCTCTAAAAGAAAGGAGACGCCATTCTGGAGAATCTCTAAAATTCGGTAGGGTCCCACATAACGAGGAGCTAACTTCCTTGCAAATTTAGCCGCTCCCTTGCTCACAGGATAATTCCTACACATAACCTGATCTCCAGGTTTGAACTTACTCTGAACTCTGTCCTTATTGTATCTATGCGCTCTCCTACTGTGGGCCAACTGAAGGTTACGATAAGCTGCCTTCCAGATTTTAGATACATCTTCAGGAGAAGAGGAATCAGGGAGGAGGTCAGAAAGCTTCCAAAGATTACTTAACGGATTATTAGGAGGATAAGTGAAAAGAAGAGAGAAAGGAGTATGCCCGTGGCTCTCGTGTTTGGCAGTGTTAAACGCGAATTGTAACCAAGCCAAGTTCTTATCCCAAAGAGTGTGATCCTGATGATGGTATGCGATAAGGGCATTTTTTAAGTTGCGCATAACACGCTCCGCATGCGATGGATTCGGATAATAGGGAGTCGTAGTGATGTGCTGGACCCCCAACCGAAAACAAAAGTTCTTAAACGCATGAGACACAAATTGCGGAGCGTTGTCAGAGACTAGAGATTGACAAATGCCAAAGTTTTGGAAGATAGAAGACAGCGCATGAATCACCCTATCCGTTCGAGAATCTCTGAGTGGGAACAACCAACAATACTTGGAGAAGGCGTCAACGACAACCAGAATAAAGGCATTTCCTTTACGAGATCGGGGTAACCTTCCAAGAAAATCGATAAAGAGTTTTTGGAACGGCTTCTGGGCCACAGTCGAAGACAATTCCCTAATACGAGTGTTCAGGGCGGGCTTGGACATAGCACAAATCTGACATGCCTTAACGCGATCGCGAATATCGCGAAACATATATCGCCACCAGAAGGATGCCTTAATTTTCTCAAAAGTCTTACTAATCCCGAGATGACCACCCAAGGGTGAAGAATGGAAATACTGAAAAACCATAGACTGTAAACTCTTAGGCAAAACCACCTTAGGTCGACGATCTTTGCCTAAGAAAATTTGTAAGGTATCTGATACCATACGAAAATTAGACACTGAAATTCCTGCTTTCAAATTGGCAATAATGGGCGATAATTCGGGGTCCAGCAACTGATATTGAGAAATGTCCTCAAATGCTAGAGGCGAGTTGGTAACCACAGGGGCTAAGAAAGCGTGTTGAAGAGACGGAGAAGAGCTCGAATCGACAGGTTCTCCAGGATCTTCAGGATAACCTTCGAACATACGTGACAGAGAGTCTGCTAAAACATTCTCCGAGCTCTTAATGTGGACACATGTAAACTTAAACGCGGACAGGCGAACTGCCCACCTGGCCAGACGTCCAGTTTTACGAGGTCTACCAAGGCACCAGGACAAGGCTTGGTTGTCACATTCGATAGTAAAGTTCACGTGTTCCACGTACATCTTGAACTTCTCAATGTCAAATAACACCGCAAGCGCTTCCATCTCATAAACTGAAAATTGTTGCTCTTGCTTAGAGAGAGAGCGAGAAGCAAACGCTATAGGTTTGCGCCCCTCGGGAAATTCTTGCAACAACACCGCTCCAAGGCCAAGGGAAGAAGCGTCGGTTTGAACAATGAATTGTTTAGAGAAATCAGCCATAGCAAGGATTGGCGGATTCATGATAGCAACCTTAAGATCATCAAAGGCCTTTTGATGTTCCTGAGTCCAAATGAAAGGGACACCCTTACCACGAAGACGATTGAGCGGGGCAGCACGAGCAGAGAAACGAGGAATGAATTTTGAAAAGAAATTGATCATCCCGATAAATCGGGCTACAGCTTTAACATTAGTGGGTTTTGGAAAATTGCGAATTGCAACAGTCCTTTCGGGATCAATAGATACTCCTTGCGGGGAAATAAGGTGGCCAATGAAAGACAGTTGAGGCCTAGCAAATTGTACTTTAGATGGTTTGACCGTAAGACCAGCATCTCTTAACCGGCGAAAGACTTCCTGCAAGTGCTGAACATGAGATGAAAAGTCCTTGCTATAGGTGACTAGGTCATCAAGGTAATGATAAACATATTCAAATTTTATGTCAGCAAATATCTTGTCAAGGAGGCAGGTTAGCACTTGCGCGCCAGTGGCAAGCCCGAAAGGTAACCTACAAATTTCGAAATGGTTCCAATCGGTGGAGAAGGCGGTAATACCACGAGAAGATTCCTTTAAAGGAATCTGATAATACGCGCTATTAAGGTCAAGTGAGGAAAAACACTCGCCCCCGCAAACCAATGGGCGGCTGAATGTATGTCAGGTAATGGCATAGCTTCAATGTGTATCTTTTGATTCAAGGCTCTATAGTCAATAACCGGACGGAAATCGTCATCTCCCTTAGGGACGAGAAAGATAGAACTTGAATAGGGGGAAAGCGACTGACGAATAATGCCCTGCTGTAACATTTCATTAATTTTCTTTCTCATAACCTTAAGCTTGGGTGGAGACATCCGATAAGGGGGGAGACGCACCGGAGTGTCATCTTTCAACATGATTTCATATTCCAATATATTGGTTACACCAAGACGGTCAGTTAATACTTCAGGAAAACTAGCAATGAGTTGGTTTATCTGTTGCTTTTGGTCAGTAGACAAATGATCTAGATTAATGGGAGACGGGAAATCCAATTTAGGCTGAGCAGACAGAAGGTCCACAGTCGCAAGTTCACCAGCCCCACCCCGGAGACCAGACATCTTCAACCTAATATTGTAATGAGGGGCAAACCGGAAATGCATTAATCCCTGTTGCATATCCAACACCAGACCTGAGGTGCGAGCAAAATCTACTCCTAAAATAATTGGACAGACAAGAGTAGATAACACTAGAAATGGGACCTTCCACGAAAATTTGCAAATTTTAAGGGAAAGAGAAATCAGTCCTAATATAGGAAGAAAGGAGCCATCCGCTGACACAACAGAATGGTTATACGGTTTAATATCCGAATCAGATAGGCCCAAAGCATCTAACACCTTAACATCGATACATGAGACCGCGGCTCCAGAATCAATCAGAGCAACATTAGGAACCTTATTGATAAACACCCCAATCCACGGTAAATGAGCAGGAACACGGGCCTTACAACCCATACTACCATACAAAACAGCGTTTTGTTTGGAGGGAGAGTTACTTAGAAAATTCAAAGGTAAAACAGGCGATAGTCATGGCCGCTGCCCAGGCACAAAAGACTGGCTAGCGGAAGGCAACACAGTTCCCGAAGAAGAACGTTGATCAGCCATGCGCTTCCTACAATCCTTGGCTAAATGACCAATCTTATGACAGTAATGACAAGATCTGTCCTCTCGAACTGGCCGAGATCCTAATAATCTTTGATTAGATTGTGGAAAACCAGAAGCAGGATTAGGTTGGTACGTGGGCCGCCGCGCGTCAGCACAAGATACCTCGGCTACTTGAGGAATCAAATCAGAAAGTTGGTCAAAGGTAGAAGGTTTATTAGCGAAGGTGAGGCACGATCTAGTCGTAGGGTTTAAACCAGAAACAATTATTTCGACAATTTGCCGCTCCCCATCAGGAACCTGAAAAACTGCCGCATGAAGGCGAATATCTTGTATGAATTCCGCAAGAGGTTCATCAAATTTTTGAGGCCGATAATAGTACTTTACTAGAAAATCATGTTTTAGCCTAGAAGGGATGAATTGTGTTAACACTTGGGTATGGAAGGTAAGGGCACTTTGACCTAAACTAATGGCCCGAGAAAGAATGTCCAAGAGGCGACCCGATACCACTCCCAATATCAATTGAAGAACAGTATTATCATTTATCTTAAAGAAAAAGGCAAGATGCAGAAATTGAACCAAGAATCGCAAGAAAACGATCACATCGGGAACTTGACTAACCGAAAAAACCCGTTGTCCTTCAATAAGCCTCTGTAAGGGGTGAGGAATTTTCAAGGGAGCAAAAGTTGGAGCAAATACTGATGTAGCACCACTAACAGCATTACTAGCTAAAGATTGAGGAACTAGAGGAATCTCCTGACGGGCTGGCCCAATCTGGGTTTCACAAGAAATAGGTCGATCCAGAATCAGCTCATGCGAGGTGGAAGGATTAACTGTCACAAGCTCAGCCTCCTCCGCCTCTTGTGGGGAGTCTACCAAAGAAAGCCTTTCAAGAAGGCTGTCCAGCTCCCCCAGATCTAACTGAGTACTAGGGGATTCCCTAAGAGTAGCAAGGCGATTCTCCAGATGCCAAGCTCTATGGCGAACACTCCTCTTTTGCTTAACTGAAGCTTCAGGATCAGACATAATCTCAGCCGCAATATTAACAAGCTCAGAGATTTTATCTTGCAGAAGTTTAAACTCTTTTCCGGCCTCTTGGGGAGTAAATGCAACGCCCCCAGCAGACTGAGAGGGGGAAATCTGTCTAATCATGGAAATAAGTGCTGGGACATCTAAGCCATCATCTACCACAACACCTCTAGAGCGAATCTCAAATATTAATTCGTCCTTGCGCAATAAGTCCCAAGACAATTGATTACGTCGGGCCATAATGATAATTAGAAATTACTATAATAAATCAAGTTTACAAAATGGATTGAAAGAAAATGCGAAAGAAGAGAGCAGCCCCCTCTGACCGCCGAAAAGATGCTCCTACCAACTGTGGTGTGGGTTTTTATATTGTCTTGGGGAATGAGGGAGGCTGGAAGTAGGTGCTGAGGCAAGGTCCTTAAGTAGATCTTTATCTTTACGGCAGTCAAACGTTTCCCCACAGAACGTTAAAGAAGTTGAATTTAAAGAAGTATCTTTAATAACATTCTTTGAACAATAACAAGAATAGAAATATATATATATATATATATATATATATATATATATATGTATTATACAATATTCAGTAAAACCACTAGAATGAGATATAACTGCTTAATTATGCAAAACCAGAACAAGATCAAGAAAGGCTTCTCTCTTAAGAAGGACTATTTCTCCCACACACACTAATAGGGACTCAAGTAGACTACTCTACTCTCACCAGGGTTAGAATTATTTGATAAGAACTGGAATAGCCCAATATAGCTCTGTAATTATATTATACTTATTTTAAATTTAATGTAAGGATGAATGCTTAATTCAATACCGAATTATGGTAGGCATACCCAAAAAATTAGCAAGGGTTAGGCTAAATTACAGATCTCACATGAAAATGGATTTCCACCAGGATAGGCTATTATAATCCACATCAAATATGGAATTTAATTTACACTTCTGTATTTCCAATTTGAAATATTCTCATAAGGATTCGAATGCATCAAAGGCGATACCTAGCATTGACAAAAACTAGTAGTGCCAATAAATATAATTACATTAATTCACCATAAAAGGGAATAGATAAGTCAATGCAGAATAATAGCAAGCAAATCAAAAATTTAACAAGGGTTATGCTAAATCACATATCTTACATGAGAATGGATTTCCTCCAGTATGGGCTATTACTCAAGAATTTTCCTCAAATACTGAATTTAATTTACACTTCTGTATTTCCAATTTGAAATATTCTCATGAGGGTTCAAATGCATCACAAGGCTATAAATAGCATTGACAAAAAACTAGTGGTGCCAATAATTATAAATACATTAATTCACTATAAAAGGGAATAGTTAAGCCAATGCAGAATAATAGCAAGCAAATCAAAAATTTAACAAGGGTTATGCTAAATTACATATCTTACATGAAAATGGATTTCCTCCAGTATGGGCTATTACTCAAGAATTTTCCTCAAATACTGAATTTAATTTACACTTCTGTATTTCCAATTTGAAATATTCTCATGAGGGTTCAAATGCATCACAAGGCTATTCCTAGCATTGATAGAAACTAGTTGAGGCCACCAAGTTTAAGAAGTGTTTAATACTACCATAGCACTTTTACTGTTTAATATAGAAAAGGGCATAATGGAGCAGGAAAGCACAGAAGCAGTCCTCGCTATGTAGGCCTCCAAATGCGTGAAAATAGGGTGATTACCAGCCCGAAAATCTTACATGAGGAAAACATACAGGCTCCACAGAATGTTACCTAAACTTGAATATGCATACATTCTTTTCGCGACATAACTAGGGTGAATTATTGACTGCTCAAAAACCAACAGGCAAAGAAAACTGGTATTGTATGATTAATGTTAGCATTCCGCATCACAGCGACCAACAAATCCACTGAACGCGTATAAGAAGATCCGCTGCGCAGGCAGCATGGAGATCCAATGTCAAATGAAAATTTTGCGTAATGACAATGCAATTTCACAAAATATTACTTTAAGTTGCCTTGAGATTAAATAACTTTACCAGTTAAGCAATATTACAACTTAGGGGGGAAATCCCTGAAATAACAGGTTTATAATGCTGATGGCTAAACTATCTGAAATGTGGCATAAGAGAAAACATAATCTCGAACATTGCATGTTTCATACTTCAACAGCGAACTAATTTAGGAAATTACCGATATCTTCAAAAGATAACGAACTGGCAGTTGCATAAGGCAACATTACAATAGATTTTCATGAATACTCATTACTCACGCCCACCGAAGAACGACTCCAACCAGCAACCACTCACTTCAATAACTCCACCGACACTGCCTGCACGAGAACATTGACCACTAAGCAAGGCCAATATAGGTGGCGCCACCAAAGCAGAAGCAGAAGCAGAAGTACAGAGTCCGCCTAGCGGCAGAACGTGAAATTAAGTGGCAGATTTCTCAAATCTGGCACACACTCTTCATGCTGCTTTCCCCGGCCGAATTCTTTCCAGTTTGGTGATATCCAATGGCCCTCCAAATCTCCCGACCTTACTGCACCAGATTTTTTTTTTTCTGTGGGACGATCTGAAGTCTAAAGTTTTTGCTCATGCCCTCTCTGACATTAACAGTCTAAAAAATGCAATTCAGCAGGAAATTGCAAATGTTACGCAAGACACCACACACCGCGTAATGGCTAGTGTACGAGGGAGAATGAAGCAATGTGTTAAAGTTAATAGAGGGCATCTCAAGGAAATCATACTCAAAAAGGAAGACCAGAATTGTAAATCCAAGACACTAAGAGATTTAAAAATGTTAAATGTAGCTTATTTCTTTGTTAAATAAATGTGTTACATGGTATTGAAAATGGGAAACTTTAAATGCCGCACCCTGTATATTATTATTAGGGACCGGATTCTTAAGTTTTTACCTACTTTTTTCCTTACTTCCAAAACAAAAAGCGCTCATACAGTTTTTCGAATCATGTCCATAGGATTCACCCATATTAATTCTGTGGCACCTAAAAATACCTAAATGGGGTATAAAAACCTAAATATACCTAAACGGGATATAAAACCTAAAATATCTAATTTAGGCTCCTTTTTTGTCTTTTTTGTTTGTCAGTTGAGAAATCGATATTTTGCGGGGAGAGAATAATTTTTGTCGGGTAGAAATTAATACCACCAGCGTTTCATTCAACCCATTGTCGTCTAGGATGGACAGTATCAAGGGAGGAAAAAGTACCGGCGTATTCCTTTTAAAATAACAACCATTGTTGCCGTGTATGAAGAAGGATATAGATTTTTGTTTTTTGTTTGCCTTTAGTTTAAAAAGGTATTCCTCATTTTCGCGAGTGACCCCTGGTGATCCCGTACTGCCCTATTATTCATACTGAGTGGTCACACGGTGCGTTTTAAGTAGACGTGTTAATTATGCCGAAACAAATGAAATCGAGTTTATTACGGCAGTGGATTGGCGACGATCTGAATTTCACTGCAGATGGCAAAGTAATATTTTGTCAAGCCTGCCAGAAACACGTATTATTTACCGTTCTAGAAAAGGGGGAAGTTTTTGTCCTTACTTGATCTGTTGTGCGGTTAGCATGCGTAACAACCGAAAAAAGGAAAATAATCAGTTTCACATTATCCACGTCCAAGCATAAATTATTTTACTCACTAAATTAGAAGCATCGGATTCGAATCCTGAGAAAGGTAGTGTCTAGATACAGTATTAACTATTAACTAAGAGATAACAGGGAGAACTTCACAGTTGAAAATCTTGGAAGATATTTAGTGATATACCGTAACCAGGAAATGTGAGGGAATCTTACTTTTACAGCATCTTTGGTTGCTTATGCTTTCTTTCTTCAATTGTGTAATATTGTCTTAAAGCAAGTTTACACAATTTTCAGTCAATTTTGTTAAGTTAAACTTTACAAGTATTATGTATTCAATCCTATGTAGCACATTCAAATTCATTAAACCAAATATTCTACCCGAAAACGATATTTTGGACAAAAAAACCTAAAAAAAACTATTTCTCCTAATGGTAAACCTAAAGCAGTGTTTTTAAAAACCTAAAAATCCGGTCCCTAATTATTATATTATGTGCCTGTGATTACACAATTGTTTGCACAGCTTACCAGTACTCGACATTTGCTTGCTTAAACTCACTGTTTTCCAATGAATAATTACTACTTAGAGCCGTTTTCTCCAAATCCGATTGAACTTGGTATAAACCAAACCAGTTTAATTTGGGTATTTAGTTTAAACTGACTTTCATTTTCTCCATTCAATTTTGGCGAACGTTTAGTGTAAACAAAATGCTCGCGGGTTCAAACGATGCAAGAAAAGTTGGACCATGGCCCTATACTATAAAGCTACAAGAGATCGCTAGTAAAATTCGCTTTACAATTACTAGAGTGAAAATATGGTATACTGCTGTGGTAATTTGTAGTTAGTAAAAGAAAGCACGCCCTTACAAACCACTTCATTACTGACGTCATGACCGGGAACCAAAAGCCGGTCTTGCATTCAGCATGTATTCCACTGCAAACAATAGGTGAGACTCTCTTCTTCTCATATTTCTCTTTTTAGACGAATTAGGTCTCGATATTAATGTTATCAGTATCATAATACCATTTTTCCGAACTGAAAAGTACAATAAATATTACGCTAAACACATCTCATAGACCTACAAAGATGATTTAAAGTTTTGAGGTGTGACATAGGCGAAGACTTACCGGTTTTCATGAACAATATTGAGGGGTTTTTCTCAGTGTCGTTCATGGCTTAGTGGTTGTAGGGCTAAGCTATGGCGCAAGAGGTCGCAGGTTTAAACCCCGGCCGCGAATAATTTTTTTTCATAATATTTTTAATTTTAATTAGTGTACCGGTACTGTATGAAATTTTAAGAATTCACTGTATAATTGTATAATTCTTGGTGAAGAATTATATAAGGTAATGACAGAGAATTCATAAAGTTTTATTCAGTAGACTGCAGTAGACTTAATCATTGTGACAGTTTATTAAATTATATAAAGACAGTGGTCGTGAATGTTTAAAATGTTATACGGTAATCTGTATTTACGTTTTTAAAATAGCCTATTACAAAAAAAAAAAAAAAAAAAAAAAAAAAAAAAAAAAAATACACACACAAAGCAGTGGCAGGGAATTCTATAAAGTCTTATACGGAAGTTTTGTCGATGAAATGAATTACATTGTGAATATTTAGGAGAATTAGGCCTACAAACGGAACCTAGGTAAGGAAACTGGTTGTAGTGGTTTTATTTGGGTTTATTATTCTTTAAGTTGTACTAGATTGGGGGTTTATACTGTAATAATTGTTGGTTGGTCATCCGATTCTAATTATTCTATATTGGGGGATTGCATGATGTAGCTCAAACTATTTCTTATGGGAATCCTCAGTTTGGCATTCACAGTTTTTTTTATTTTTTATTTATTATTTTTTTTTATTCTTTTTTTGATCCATTTGGCTGGAGCAGTTATATTTGTTGTATAGCCTATTTGTGAATTGTGAAGTAGTTATTCCAAATTTTGAAAGTGATCTACCCTTGTAGGCTTACTGTTCTTGGTCACCCTAACCTCAATAAAATTCATTGGGCTATAATCATCATCTATCTCATCAAAGATTTCAACATATCTGTCATTCTATTTCACCACTTGTGATTTCCAATTGTAAAATTTGAAGTGAACAGTAACAGAAGGTTAATTAAAATATAATTGCTATAAAAATGGCTAATATTATGATTATGAGATATTGTCAAGGAATTTCCAACAAAATATCCATTTAAACCACAGAACAGCAGTCTAAACCCTCAACATGTTTAAACTTGATGCAAGGTTTATACTAGTGTGGGGAAAATAATTTTTACTTTAAACTCAGGATTAAACAAGTTTGAAGTAAATCCAGGTTTAAACTGACTGGGAGAAAATGGCCCTTTGTGTTCATATCTTCTAAAGAATAACAGATAAATTCTCCAAACAATGAATTTTTAGTGTTTATGTAACATGCATATCTGTCAAAATATATTCTATAAATATTAGGACCGACTGATGTGACTGAAGTGGTATCGTCGAGGACTCATATTCGGGTTCGAATCCCGACCAAATACAAATTAAAAGGTTTTTTCGGAGATTTCTTCACTCAAAAATGCGAATGTCTCCAGTCAGTTGCCTGTAGCCTACATGTTTTGGTTGCCTAGATAAGCATGTAAACAGCATGAGGAGGCCTTGCATCATGCTGATCACACACCAGGGAGTCCTTCTGTGTCCTCTCTGAATATACTGTATGATTCTTTTATTTCTAACCAAAATTCATTGAAACATTATGGGTATTTAGTTGATGTTCGTCGATTAAACTTTCATGCTCTGAATTAGGCAGTTTTTGTTATAGGCCTATTCAACAGAATAATGCTTGAAAACCTAGACATCATTTTCTTTAGGAAAGAATTCGGTTACAGCTTCATATATAGGTTTCAGATGAGGAATAATTATTTTTAATTACGTAGCCAATTTCAGTCTGATTCCTGTAAAAAATAATTTGAAGTTTGATAACTTTCCATACTGAAATTTTTAACGTTTTAAATTATTAACTGAAAGAAATTTCAGAACTATTTTTTTTATTTTACTTCAGCGTTTCATGGAACTCTTTCTTTCTGTCTTTAGTTATTTCTTTGCTTCATTCAATCTTTCTGTTTCCTCAATTTTTATGTATTTATAATTTTTATATTTCATATTGAACCCAATGGTGAAGCATTGTCCTCAAGTGTTAGCTGTTTGAATAGAGGGCAGAGTGACAAGTTGTAAGCCCGTCGCCTTACAACCCCCCCCCCAAAGGTATTACTTAGACGTGAAAGGGCGGAGGAACTTTGTCCAGAGGCTTCAATTTAGGCTTGGAGTTCTATTACGTGCCGTAAATCAACGACATGGGCCTCCCAGGTTAAAGTCCTTCCCGGAGGACTTCCTGAAAAATCCATCGACCGCGACAGAGTAATTATGATTAGTACATGTTTTTAATACTTTCCAGCCATGAAGGGGTACAGGGCCCACCCGAAATGAAAAAAAAAAACAGACTGACGAAAATTTCACTAAATTGAAATACTACTTCTTATTTAGTAAAGTGTTTTATTACCGTTATGGCATTTTATACTAGATAAATTATTAGTAGTTGTAAATTAAGTCTTCAAAGTGATTTTAATGACTTTTTTTTTTAATAATAATAAGTTTGGTAATGTGTTTAAAAAAAGCTATTTTTTTTTTTTTTTTTTTTTTTTTTTGTAAACGCTTATTACATGTGACGTAAGGTATCATAAAGATATTCATTTCAACACTGAACGATCTTGAAACCTTCAGAGTAGTAAATGAAACTGCGTAGCCTAATTAACTTGTATTTAAAATAAAATCAATTATGTTCGTCTTAATTTTAATAGGCCTATTATACTAACTTGAGTTTATTTTCTGTGCTTTCTGACGTAAAAAGCATCAAGAGAAGCCCCGTGGCCAGCATGCTTTGTATTGGAAAATGCGAGAACTATAACAGCTATAGTGCGACAAGTTAAATAACAAGCGTGTAAATAGGCTATAGGGGATGCGCATCGACCATGCCTTTAGCTTTAGTTCCTGCGCCACTTGCTTCTGCGAATATTGTTCTTTACTTCTCTCGCTATAATGGTGAGAGTCGTTTGCTTTATAAATTGTAAAGTATTCTAAAAACCCAAAACTTAAACATTCAATTATGGTCTAACAAAAACAGTCGTATGCAACTTGCCTATAATGGTAATACAGTCGTACGAAAATTATGAGACTCCCTTTTCTCGTTTCATGAAAACACACTCGTTTCTTAATAAATTGCATTAAAGGGTCGTTGCAAAATGTACTATTGTTTGTAAAGGGGGAAAAAAAGACGTTAAAATGAATTTTGGAGGCTTCAATTTGAAGGGAAAAAACCGACGAGTACCCTCCGGTGGGTCCCTCTCGAACGAAAATCTTGGCTACGTCCCAATTACTTTCAGTTAATGATGATGATGATAAAGTGTTCGGCCTGGAGACCGGTCCTGCTCTGGGACAGAGCCTTCGGGCAGGAGGCCCACGGCTCGACCTAGGGATACTAGGCCGAATGATACCGCGTAGGTGGCCAGCTCCTTTCGCGGGATGGGAATAGGAACACAACACCCAGTTCTGACTACATCTCTGTAAAATCCCTGATCCGGCCGGGAACCAAAACCGGGCCACCCGGGTCACCCACGGCGACGGACTTCAGTTGATTATGGGCACCAAATAGTTAACCTGCCACTGGGATTGCTGCTCACTTGCATTGTTGTAGAAATAATAAAAAAAACAAGCTATTAAAAATGAATATAAACCTAATTAATTATTGACGAACATTTTATTTTTCAGCACTGAAAATATACAACAAACTAACAACAAGAATGTGCAAAAGTAAAAGACGTCTGGATGGCAAGACTGTAATCGTTACAGGATCAAACACAGGTATGAGAAAGGATTAATAATATGAATAAAGAGTCTGTTCCCTTATAATGGGTTTTAAGTTTAGTTTCGGGAAACGGGAAACGTTGTTTTCCCATCCTAAGCTAATGGACAACTGCTGTTATTCCTGTTCCTGTTGCTGTACTGTTAACATTTGGTTTATGCAAGATGGGTTTCTTAATCAAAACATTGAAGGGTGGAAATTCACAATTCATAGCTTTCTTTTGGTTTTTAAGGATGAGATTTTTTTCCAATACATTAGTTCTGTTTGGCCTCTTGAAATTTCTTAATGATTTTGCTTCCAGTTCAATGTTGTTGTTCTTGATTTGAAAATGACGCAATTGTTGTTGATAACAATATATTACCAAAGAATTATTTCCCTTGTAGAAGTATGATGAAAGCGAATTTATTACCATCTTCTGCCATCATAACATCTTTTTAAGATTTTTAAGATTTTACTCTGTTTTCGGTTGGAACCATGAGGTTTTTTTTATTTATTTTTTATTATGTGTGGTCATTCTGCTTCTGAGGCTGTTGTGAGAATGTCTTCTGCAGTCAAATGTTTCTTTATTCCACACATGTTTGATGACACACCATTCAAACAATACAAGGTTAAGATGAAAAGTATATTAGATGTTGTTGGACGCATGTGGGGTGAAAATTTTGCCTAAGCAGTAACATTATACCTAAGGTTAAAATCCCTGAAAATCCCAATGATTACCGTCCCATTAAAAATTCTTCCTGCCCTCTCGAAAGCACTGGAAAGCATTATACACAAACAATTGACTAGCTACCTGAATGAAAATAATCTTCTTGACTCTTTACAATCTGGCTTCCGCACAGGACATAGTACTACAACTGCAGTCATAAATGTCATTGAGGACATCCGCACTGCAATGGACGTGAGCAAAGTTTCAGTGATGACATTACTAGACTTTTCCAAAGCATTTGACTTTGTGAACATAGATCTGCTTATAAGCAAACTTAGACGTCTACATCTTTCAAATAATGTCGTGAACTGGTTCTGCTCTTACCTTAACGGCCGTCAACAATGTGTTGTTTTAAACAATATGAGCTCTTCTTGGCGGGCCGTTAAGGCAGGAGTTCCCCAGGGATCTGTACTGGGACCTCTACTTTTTGCAATATATATAAACGACATATCAAATAATTTGACTCACAGTAAATACATGATTTATGCTGACGATATTGTACTCTATACACAATCACGACTCGACCGTGTAAATGACGCTATCAAAGAAATCAACTGTGACTTAGGCTCGATTTCTAAATGGGCAGAAAGACACGACTTAAAGCTAAATCCTAGGAAGTCACAAGCTATCATAATAGGGCTCAAGCGGCAACTGTCTAAAATAGATGCCAATTTTCTAAACCAAGTGAAATTAAATGATTCTATAATTCCTTATAGTAATACCGTTAAATACCTTGGCATACACATTGACCATAATTTAACGTGGGATATGCAAGTCGCTAATATCTGCAAAACAACATTTGCAACGCTGCATACTCTGTATAGTATAAAAAACTGTCTCCCATTCCAATTAAGAAAAAAACTTCTTCAAACACTCAATTTGCCTCATTTTGATTATTGTGACGTCCTACTTACTGACTTAAACAGCAATTTGACTCAAAGACTACAACGTGTTCATAATGCGTGCGTCAGATATGTATGTAACATTCGTAAATATGACCACATAACACCGTCACTGGAACCACTTCGATGGGTACGCCTGCGTGAGCGAAGATATTTTCACTGTCTCACACTGCTCTATAGAATCCTTCCTACCTCAACACCTAGCTATCTTTCCAGTCACTTTCATTACCTTTCTTCCTACCATAACTTGGGCACGCGCTCTCAGCTTGACCCCTTACTATCCATGCCTCTTTACAGAACTACACATTATTCAAATTCGTTTACAACAACAGCTATTCGTCACTGGAATTCACTGCCTAGCCATCTCAGGAGCTGCCAAACGACTTCACAGTTCAAGCGCTATTTAATAAATTTAGTAAACAATAATATTTAGGAATTGATGCTAATTAGTAATATATTTTAATTTTCATTATATTTTGTGATAACTAAGAATGTGTTTAGACTTTCATCTTTTTTTTTATTTCTTAGTTTTAGTCATTTGTATTATATATTCATATTATTCAAGTACTTATGTTCGAATTTTTTCTTTGTATTTAATATACGTTTCTTGTATTCATGTATATCAGTTCTTTTTAGTTTATAATTAATCATTATTATTATTATTATCATTATGTATTTCATATTTTTGCCCTGGCTGAGTGGTAGAGAAGGCCTTATGGCCTTAACTCCGCCAGGTTAAATAAATAAATAAATTTCCAATTACAAATAACTTATAAATATACAAGAGGTACATTATATACAAGAGATACAAGAGGTACATAATATAAATTAGGAACATAAAACAAAATTACTTGATTTTAAGAGTGAAGTGAAATGATAGATGATGAAGGGAAACATAGTTACATAGTCTAATAAAGATCAATATATAGTATCTATTTATTACTATATCAAAGAACTTAATTAATCTTAGTATTTAAAAAAGAGTTTTATTTGTGATTTAAATTTGTTATAATTTGAGATATTCTTTTGTTCTTGTGGTAATTCATTATATGTTTTGATCAAATAATATTTTAATCCCTTTGTCCCATAAGTTACAGTTGAAGAATGTGTGAGGTATATGTTCTGTTTTTGCTTTGTTTCATAGTTATTGATGTCTTTGTTATATTCTATTGGAAAATTATTGTGGATGTTACCATGTACTACTCTGTGCATATATGTAATGGCATTTACTTTAACTAAGGTGTCAAACGGCAAGTTATAAGTTATGTTACAATTATGAATTACAGTTACTATAAGGAGTATAGGTGTACAAGTAATGTAAACTGATAAAAGATTTTAATAATTATTCTAATTCTAAAAATCTCTGGTCAGTATAAGACTTACGTACACTTGTGAAGTCACAAGAAAATTATCAACAGCATATCCATTTAAATTTTTGTATATGTTTCAGAAACTCCAAGTATTAATTGGTACTGTAGAAAGTATGCTGTTGTAGGAATCGTTTAACATTATCCCTGAAAGTTGGGTGTTTTGAATCATGATATTGAGGAAGCAAAGCATTATATAGTTTCAAACCTTTGTGTATTATAGAGTTAATTTCTTTGATATTCTGACATTGTCTAAGTGGGTTATATTATCAGTTCTTGTGATTACAAAAGAAATTTATAAATTAATCCAGCACCACCAGTTTGTACACTGAGGCAATATGTTAACAGTAAAAAGATTAAGAGTTAGTAACAGCTTATTCTATTAGGATAATTTTTTAAGTTCTTCCTACCAGAATGATCATGATGCAAATTTTCAGGAATTGGAAAAGAAACTGCTCGTGACCTTGCAAGAAGAGGTGCAAAGGTAATTCTTGCTTGCAGAGATTTGAAGAAAGCAAAGGAAGCCTGTGGTATGTACAGTACAATCAATCAACATGTTTAAGGTTCAGGTGCTGAGAAATAAATAAAATTCATGATTCATTATTTATTTCAGCAATGAATTTTTCTGTAACCATGTAATTTGACATGCTCTTCATTAACTACTTCTACAATTACAAAGGCCTACGATTTTCAGAATTAAATTGTTACAGTTACATGTAATTATCGTTACAAAATGCCAACCACGTTTCATGCACTGAAATTTTGTTTCCATGATTATTTCCACAAATGTAAATTTTCCTGAGTATTCCTTTTTCTATATATTTGTAAATAACGTATGAACAGAATCTTCTACCATGTTTTGAATGTCTACAGTATAAGTGTTTAAAAAAATTAATCCATGAAGAGTATTTTTTACATTCTCTTGTATGTTAAAAGTGTACTGTATTCTTAAAAATAAACTATTAATATTAAATCATTGATCGTAGGTATGTTTCATATGATACAGTTGAACTTCCATATAATGAAGACTGATGTAATGATAAACTCGCATTAAGCGATATTTTTCTATGGTACTGGCAAATTTCCTATCTTAATAACGTTACTTGTCCCTTGTTATAGCGATTAAGATATTTAATTATATACTTTTTATAACAGTGACTGATAAACAAAATCTCCTTAGTGCTGAGTAACAACTTCTCGTATGAATTTCTCATAAATGAATCCATAACCTGGATTTTTATGTGGTATGATCGGTTGGATCTCAGGAGTCCATTGAATATCAGCTTTCAATACGTAAAACAAAATTTTCTGGAATGGACTTAGCTCTAGAAACCAGCACGAGTAGTTAAACAAAAGTACTACGTCTGCAATCAACTTACTGGTACAGAAACAACAGAATATAGACACAATGATACATAGTGCTCCACATAAAGAAATCATGTGAATTATAGTCCATAGTGTGTATTACATCCTACAAAAGCCTGCTATGTTATTTTCTAAAGAAAGGTTTTATTTATAAACTAGGCTTTTTAAAACAAGAAATGGACAGATACCTAAAGAAAACAGTTTGAAATACTGTGCTGCATAACTAACATCATAATATTTGTATCACAATACAACTGTTTAGTTACTAAACATAGTGTATTAAGTTACAATGTGTGCAAGGACATGGAGCTGAGACAACATTACATTCAACCCCCTCCAAACAGAATTTCACCATACGCACATGTAACCCTCATATAACAATATGATTTGCTAGGGCCCGCAAATATCGTTATAAGGAGGTTTGTTTTTATTAAAAAAATATAGAAAAAAGAATCACTCAGGAAAATTGATATTTTTGGAAATAATCATGGAAACAGCATTTCAGTGCACAAAATGTGGCTCCATTCTGTAACGATAATTAAATTTAACTGTAATAGTTTGATTAATTTTAAAAATAATATGGAATTGTTGAAGTATATAGCGCATACCAGATTACAAGCTTGTACAGAAAGAGAGAAAAAATTAATTTCATTTATTTTTCTGTCCTGTTATGTCCCTCCTTAATTTAAAATCGTAATAGAATTTATCATTATGGCACAGTTTAAGCCAGGCCTTTCCAACTGAGGTGCTGCCTCGGTGCAGGCCAGCCCCGGCAGCAGCACCAGAGTAGTACCAGAGGCAGCTGCACAGGTTTAGTCAGCACTCATCTCAACAATTTTGTGACCACGTATACACACCATTTATTCTCTACATATATTGTGGTTGCCTTTGTATACATTTAGAATGTAAGTCGATTTGTTGAAACATAAGCATATAGCCTAAGAATTTAAGGTTAACTTAAGGTTTCAAGGTAATGCAGATATTTTCTACTCAATATAATTCACATTTGCCATTACCTGTGCTAACGTAATTAATAAATAAACATGTAATTTGGTTTGCCTTAGTGAGTATAAGGAATTATTTCGTGTAACATTGAATACTTTCATGCTTAAGAGAGCGGCCATATTTGTTTACAAGCATCGTTCATCAAATGCTCACTAGAGGCGCTGTGATCGATTCAGCATCACAAACGTAACACAAATTAAGCTGAAACTAGCTCAGCGCTTGAAATCTAGCGAATTATGAATTTCGATACATTGTGTGATCGGAATTTAGAAACTTCTTACGGATTCATACAGAAGGTGGTCAAAAATAGCGCAGTAAATGAATGCAACGTTTTCCATACGTTAAATCAATAGTTTTCCGTAATGACGCCTTAGCATAAAGCATGTCAAATATCTCTGAAATCACTCATTGGAAAACTGAAACTCGTATGTTACTACAACACCTGTTCTTAACCTCAATTATTCATACATCATTTCAGTACATAGACTGTTTGACCAAACAATTAAAGGAAAGGTCTTTGTCTTTAATTAGGGACTTCAACTAATGAATTTTATGGTAATTCTGATAATGACGTAATGAATTAACCTTATTGGTGAAACCTAACTCAGAGCGGCAAATCTCGTCGAATCAGAATTAATATGACATAATTTGTTTATGTTATACCAGTTGCGCAATCAATGCGTATAAAAATCGCTCGGGGCGAT
Source organism: Ectobius pallidus (assembly GCA_964059195.1). Lineage (NCBI taxonomy): Eukaryota > Metazoa > Arthropoda > Insecta > Blattodea > Ectobiidae > Ectobius > Ectobius pallidus. Next base: position 81,650,564 of record CAXKWD010000001.1, read on the forward strand.
TCACGCCCGCCTTTTCGCCAGTAATCTTCTGAAGAACTGCACGCAAGTTTGTCGCCGATTTTTCGACCAAACAAAGACATGGTTACCAGCTAGTCTCAGCTGCCATGCATCATCAATGTGGCTGCGTCGCCACTTACAACATGAATATTAGTTTCTATTAATACAATTCATATACTACGCTTCGCCTATATATATATATATTACTGCTACGATGTAGTGTATTCTACTACGCTTCGCCTTCATACAATTTGTAATAATGTAGTGCATCGCTCATAACCAAGTGCTTCACAACATAACACCATGTAGTACGTCGCTCATAACCTCCAAGTGCTTCACAACATAACACTATGTAGTACGTCGCTCATAACCTCCAAGTGCATCACAATACAACACTGTACAACATGTAACTATTTCATTATTCTCCTTGGCAAGGTTGTACAACACTGGAAATTTATTTCACCAAATCTTGGTGATGGAAACCATTATTCATTGCACATGCCAACGTGATTAACATCAAGATTGTGTCACTGTCATCACATCAACCTCAAGTCAACTTCAAGAGAACAATACTCAAGAAGATCTAAATCCATCAATCATTCGAGTCAAGACCGTGTTTCAAACAGTGTTAAATTTCTTCAAATTTACTTGTTTTAATTTTATATTATGTAATCAGTGATTTTTAACAGTGATCAGTGCTTTCTCCGCTCACTTCACTAACAAATAGCAACCTCCAGTATTTAACTTAATAAATAGATTACTAACTCCAAGTTTTGTGAACTTCTTATTTTTTTTGGTTTTCGATGTAGGGTCCAAATTCATTTTTTTATCCTTTTCCCCCTTCCTTCTCATACGGTCCATCTTACTAGAGGCCTTAAACCCTACATGTTGGTCCTCCGGCCCTTGGATCCTTCCAGTGCATTGTTTGATCCTTCAGCCGCACGTGTTCTCAGTGCAGCATTTAAATAAATCTGGAGCTTGCTAGTTTGTTAAGTTCACCTGTTTTTTTTTTCTAAATGAGTGCAGTGCAGTGAATAATTCTATAGGCCTAACGTGCATTTTTAAAGTGTTCAATTCAATTTATTCCTGGCATATTGCTTAGCCAGTTTGAGTTAAGGTAAGCAGTGGCGTGCGCATGCCCAGTGAGTTGCATGCAAAGTGTTAGTTTTTAAGGTTAGGTTGTGCAGCCAACGCCTAACACAATACTCAAACACAAGTTACACTTACACTTGCAACATTACGCTCAAGTAATACATTATTATTACTCATGCCTTTATAGCGACAAAGTGCTAGGCAACTCAACACATAATCATTTTCACATCACATAGTGAAATCTTTGCTAGGCCCCAGTAAACCAAGACGCAGGCGAGCGGAGTTTAACTTATAGATATTTGCTCTCATTGTATTCATTTCAAAATGGCGACTGTAGAGTCAAACATTAATACTTTGAAGTCGAAGCGTGCTCCACTAAAGGCTCAAATTACTCGCCAAGTGAATCACATCTCACGCTATGTGATCACTAACGAAGCGTCCTTTCAAGAGCTTCTCTCTCGAAAGGAAAAACTACAAGAAACACACAAGAGGTTTGAGGAAATCCAAACTCAAATCACTCAATTAGATTTCTCAGATGCCGAACTGGAATACGCAGATTCGGTAGAAGATGCAGTTCTTAAAGCTGTCTCATATGCCAAGGGCCTAATCAAGGCTCATGAAGACAGCTTACTCCAAGCCGCTGCCCATGAGGAAGCGCAAATCAATCTTGCTAAACTTAACCGTGTCAAGTCTCAATTGGACGAGTACATTCAAACCATATATGAATTTGTCATCCAAGACGAGCTTTCCTATCAAGAATGTCTTATCCTTCGCGGTGAGTTTCAAAATATATTTGATGAATATAAGATTCTGCGATCCCAATTTCAAGAGATTGAAGAGAATCAGGGTGTTGAAGTAAACAGTCGTAAGGCTCTGGCTTATCTCAATTCTCTAGTTACTAAACACAAGGAGATCTATCAACCTGAGCATTCCTCTAGTAGTCAACGTTGGTCGTTAGATACTCCACCATCAACGTTACCAAAACTGCCAGAGATTAGACTTCCACGATTCTCAGGCGATCCAGCAGCTTGGATCGAATTTCGTGACACCTTTACCTCTCTAATTCTTAATAATCAGCATATTTCAGAAATGGACAAGTTTCAGTATCTGAAATCTTGCCTAACGGCTGAGGTTATGTCAGTCATAAGAAACATCCCAGTTTCATCAGCTACTTTCGACATTGCATGGCGTACGTTGTCTGAAAGGTTTGACAATGATCGTCTTATCCCGAACACACACCTGGAACATTTGTTCGCGCCTCCACCTCTTGAAAGGAATAATGCAGAATCCCTGCAGCGATATCTAGACCACTTCGTTAGTACTGTGCATGCGTTACAGTCACTCAACACGGATGTTAGGTTAACAGACTTAATTATCTCTAAAATTGTTCTTGATAAGCTTCAACCTTACATCATTAAAGATTGGGAATCTTCCATCAAACAGGACAGATTACCCTCTCTTCAGGATCTTTTCAACTTTCTTGAAACCAAGGTGCGGGTTCTCCAAATGACTGATTCAGCCATAAAGTCACAATCAAATAATAATTCTCAGAATAATGTGAAGATTACTCCTACTGCCACCCCAAATAACACTAGGAATAAATCCAATGATCATTCTCGTTGCATTTGTTGCAAGAAGCTCGTAGTACATAACTTGGCCTATTGTGACGCTTTCAGAGCAATGGATCTCAGGCAACGAGACCAATTTGTTCAATCCCACAAGATATGTAGAGTTTGCCGTTGGGCAAAGGGTCATGCTCTTTATTGCAACACTTACAAATGCAAAACCTGTTCCCTAAGGCATAGCACTCTTCTTCACGATCCAAATGCCCAACCGGCTAATACTGCTGGTGTTGTAGCTTCTCGTACATCACAGCAGAGCTGTTTATTGCCCACAGCTACAGTTCTCATTAACGATTCCAATGGTTATCCAGTCGAAGCAACGGCGTTGCTCGATACTGGTTCCACTTGTAACTTAATTAGCAGTCGATTGTCTAATCGTCTTCATCTACCACCCTATTCTCAGCGTACTACACTCACGGGAATAATCTCATCCCAAGTGAGTACTCATATAGTGGTACCAATTTCACCCATTCCAATGCGACTTCTTGGTATTATGATGCAGATGCCATCGTCGTACCAGAAATCATTACCACAAAACTACCTAGTAAACCAATTGATACTCGCACATGGGACGTTCCACCCAATCTTACCCTCGCCGACCCACATTTCCACACTCCCAAATATGTTGATCTCTTACTTGGAGTGGAAATCTGTTCCCAAATTGTCTGTCCAGGGCAAATTACTGCCCCGCAGTTACCTGTCATGCAAAATTCGCACCTAGGTTGGTATGTTTCTGGAAAATTGCCTCCAGCTGATCCTAGTGAAAAATCTCGATCTTCAAGACGATTCCATTCAGGTCGTAAGTCATCGACCACTCCCAACAACATTCCTTCCACACATGTGACTTCGTCACACTACTCTGCCTTTTTAACTTCGGACCAGGCTGTTAGCGATCAGTTAACTAAGTTCTGGGAGTTAGAAAAAATTTCCAATGAAGCCCCCTTTCCCAATGAATCATTCTGCGAACAACATTTCGTAGAAAACACTACAAGGGATTCTGAGGGTAGATACATTGTTAAACTACCGTTCATTGCTGAACCAGAAAATCTTGGTAGTACTAAACTACAAGCTAATAAGAGACTCTTATCCTTAGAAAGGCGTCTAGCTGGCAATCAATCTCTCTCTACTGAATATGTTAATTTCATGGCGGAGTACGAACGCCTAGACCACATGGAGCCAGCGGACCCTACTATTCACTCTTCCTTCGACTACTTTATTCCACATCATCCAGTCTTGAAACCTTCAAGCACTACCACGAAACTTCGCGTGGTGTTTGACGCTTCAGCGAAGTCGTCAAACGGCAAATCCCTTAATGACATACTTGCCGTAGGTCCTACAGTTCAACCCGACTTGTTCTCTATCTTGTTGCGTTTCCGCCTAAACCCCATTGCATTTACGGCGGACATCGCTAAAATGTATCGTCAAGTTATGATACATTCTGACCATCAGCCATTCCAGCAAATCTTGTGGAGAAGCTCGCCTACTGACCCAATCAAAGTTTTCAACCTGAAAACTGTCACGTACGGTACCGCTTCTGCTTCTTTCTTAGCCACAAGAGCTGTAAAGCAACTTACAATTGATGAGGGAACACATTTTCCATTAGCCTCCTTTGTTCTTAACAATGCAACCTATGTGGACGACATAGTAGCCTCAGCCCCTACTGTGTCACAAGCAAGGTCAATGATATCGCAACTAAATACTCTACTTCCACTAGGTGGTTTTCAACCTAGAAAGTGGAGTTCTAACATTCCAGAACTTCTCGAAGACATTCCTCTCGAGTTGCAAGAAAATCAAGATTTTCGCACATTTGGCGATTCCGATGTCACTTCAATTAAGGCACTAGGTCTCATTTGGCAGCCTTCTAGTGACTTATTGAGAATCGAAACTTCCATTGACTCTTCTAAACCATTCGTCACTTGCTCTAGAAGAACGTTATTGTCCTGCATTGCTTCTATTTTTGATCCTCTGGGTTTAATCTCTCCAATTGTTGCTTACTGCAAGATTATCTTCCAGTCCTTATGGAAGGAGACCTCGTCATGGGATGAATGTATTCCTGAACCAGTAGCCAAGAAATGGATCAAGGTTCATGGACAACTCCACTTAATTTCTCAAATTACCATTCCACGACTAGCATTGTCACAAAACTCCAATTCCATTCAACTGCATGGGTTTTGCGACTCAAGCGAGGTAGCTTATGGAGCCTGTCTCTACTTACGCTCCATTGACCAACACGGCGATGTAAAAATCTCACTACTTTGTGCTAAATCTAGAATAGCGCCCATCAAAGCCACTACCATACCGAGGTTAGAACTCTTAGCAGCACATCTGCTAGCTAACCTAATCCACAAAGTCCTTCCCACTCTACAATTGCACATTACATCAGTGTACTTATGGAGCGATTCTAATGTAGTATTGGGATGGTTGCATCGCTCACCCATCACACTCAAAACCTTCGTAGCCAACAGAGTTGCAGATATTCAAGAATACACTGCAAATCACACTTGGCGTCATGTCGCATCCAGAGATAACCCTGCAGATCTTATTTCCCGAGGTGCCACTCCTCAAGGCCTAGTACAAAACAACCTATGGTGGTCAGGTCCCCCTTGGCTATCAGAAGACATTTCTCAATGGCCAGGTAACAATCCACTAGTTGTCCCTGATTCTTTACCTGAAACCAAGGTTGTAGCTCACATTCAAGCCAAGACTTGTACATTCTATGAATGGCTATCGAAGTTCCCATATCTAAAGACACTTCGCATCATGGCCTATGTTCTCAGATTTCTAAATAATTGTAAGAAGCCTCAAAACAAGTTGAAGGGCCCCTTAACAGCTGATGAAATCTCACTCTCCCTCCAGCATTGTGTTAAGGGCGTACAACAACAAGCATTCTCAGAGGAGGTTCAAATCCTCACCTCTGGAAATGACATTTCAAAATCTAGTAAATTACTCAGTCTCTCTCCCTTCCTAGATCAAGATGGCATTCTGCGTGTTGGCGGACGCCTTGAACGGTCTGAGCTGCCATTTGATGCTAAACATCAAATGTTACTACCCTCTAATCATTCCTTTACCAAACATCTTATCCGTCACACCCATTTTCAAATGTGTCATGCCGGCCCTCAGCTGATTATTGCCCACTTACGAGAGAGATTCTGGGTGCCTTCCTTTAGGAAAGTAATACGTTCTGTCTTGAGGCAGTGCAATACTTGCTTTCGTTTCAAGGCTCAGCCGTTCCAACAGAAAATGGCCGATCTTCCTTCAGCAAGAGTCACACCTATCTCCCCGTTCACAAATGTTAGTATTGATTATGCAGGTCCATATTCAATTAAATATGGCGGTCCCCGTTCTAAGATAACTACTAAAGCATATATTGCCATCTTTGTTTGTATGTCAACTAAAGCAGTACATTTAGAACTTGTAACTACTCTTACATCACGTGCTTTCTTAGCCGCATTGTCTCGTTTCACAGGCCGTCGAGGCATTCCAAGTTCTATCACGTCGGACAATGGTACTAACTTCGTTGGTGCCCAAGCTGACTTACAACAACTGAGCGAACTGCTTTCCTCCCATGAACATCAAGCTTCGGTTCAAGATGCCACTGCGCACTTGAACATCACTTGGCTTTTCATGCCACCCCACGCGCCTCATATGGGCGGTCTTCACGAAGCTGCTGTTCGATCTACTAAGTACCATTTGAAAAGAATGTCCACTTCCTTCACCTTTACCTATGAAGAAATGTCCACATTGCTGATTCAGATAGAAGCCATTCTGAATTCTCGCCCACTCATTTCACTTCACGAAGACATTGAGGACTTCAATTACCTTTCTCCAGGACATTTTCTCATCGGTAAGCCCCTAGTCTCACTGCCTACACCTGATTTAACCGGCGGTTACTCTCTACGTTCTCGCTGGGACACACTTCACCAGTTTGTAGTTAATCTTTGGAAAAGATGGTCAACTGATTATCTTTGTACCTTGCAGAAATGTTCAAAATGGACGAAGGCTTTACCAAATGTTAAAGTTGGATCTCCAGTATTGTTGATTGAAGATAACATTCCTCCTCTAAAATGGATTTTGGGCATTATTGATCAGATTCACCCAGGTCCAGATGGCTTGGTGCGAGTCGTAACAGTTCGGACTCCCACCGGTCTCTACAAACGCCCCATTGTCAAACTAGCTCCATTGCCTATTGAAGACGAATAAACTCATTCAAGCTTCAGTATCGATGTACTTACAATTTTCAATCACTAACTTTCAATTAATTCATACATTCAACAGTTTTATATATTGCTTCATTCCCATATATTATGGGTGATTTCTGGAGCCCCAGGGTTGCGATTCCAGCATCTCCTCGGCAGTTGTTTTGACCTCTCGCTCTTTACTGACAAAGTTTATTGAATACTTAATCAAAGGAGCGTCTAAATTTGATCTAAATCCGTTCTCGGACAAACCTTTGTGAAAATTTATCACCCCTTTCATTATAATCGACGGAACTTGGCAGGCAACCCCTCAGGTTGACCTGACCTTATCGCGACGCCACGAGCGTTATTGAACATGTCCCCCAGGGCACTAAGCCTATTGGTGTCTTGGGTTAAGTCACTCGTGTACACTTGGTATGTTCACCAGTGTCTATATCTACTACTATTTTCCATTTTTCATTATTTCTCATATTGTCATGTGCATTAAATGGATTGAACGCACCGCGTTTCAATCCAGCAGGCGAGTATGTTGAAACATAAGCATATAGCCTAAGAATTTAAGGTTAAGGTTTCATGGTAATGCAGATATTTTATACTCAATATAATTCACATTTGCCATTACCTGTGCTAACGTAATTAATAAATAAACATGTAATTTGGTTTGCCTTAGTGAGTATAAGGAATTATTTCGTGTAACATTGAATACTTTCATGCTTAAGAGAGCGGCCATATTTGTTTACAAGCATCGTTCATCAAATGCTCACTAGAGGCGCTGTGATCGATTCAGCATCACAAACGTAACACAAATTAAGCTGAAACTAGCTCAGCGCTTGAAATCTAGCGAATTATGAATTTCGATACATTGTGTGATCGGAATTTAGAAACTTCTTACGGATTCATACAGAAGGTGGTCAAAAATAGCGCAGTAAATGAATGCAACGTTTTCCATACGTTAAATCAATAGTTTTCCGTAATGACGCCTTAGCATAAAGCATGTCAAATATCTCTGAAATCACTCATTGGAAAACTGAAACTCGTATGTTACTACAACACCTGTTCTTAACCTCAATTATTCATACATCATTTCAGTACATAGACTGTTTGACCAAACAATTAAAGGAAAGGTCTTTGTCTTTAATTAGGGACTTCAACTAATGAATTTTATGGTAATTCTGATAATGACGTAATGAATTAACCTTATTGGTGAAACCTAACTCAGAGCGGCAAATCTCGTCGAATCAGAATTAATATGACATAATTTGTTTATGTTATACCAGTTGCGCAATCAATGCGTATAAAAATCGCTCGGGGCGATTCACGCCCGCCTTTTCGCCAGTAATCTTCTGAAGAACTGCACGCAAGTTTGTCGCCGATTTTTCGACCAAACAAAGACATGGTTACCAGCTAGTCTCAGCTGCCATGCATCATCAATGTGGCTGCGTCGCCACTTACAACATGAATATTAGTTTCTATTAATACAATTCATATACTACGCTTCGCCTATATATATATATATTACTGCTACGATGTAGTGTATTCTACTACGCTTCGCCTTCATACAATTTGTAATAATGTAGTGCATCGCTCATAACCAAGTGCTTCACAACATAACACCATGTAGTACGTCGCTCATAACCTCCAAGTGCTTCACAACATAACACTATGTAGTACGTCGCTCATAACCTCCAAGTGCATCACAATACAACACTGTACAACATGTAACTATTTCATTATTCTCCTTGGCAAGGTTGTACAACACTGGAAATTTATTTCACCAAATCTTGGTGATGGAAACCATTATTCATTGCACATGCCAACGTGATTAACATCAAGATTGTGTCACTGTCATCACATCAACCTCAAGTCAACTTCAAGAGAACAATACTCAAGAAGATCTAAATCCATCAATCATTCGAGTCAAGACCGTGTTTCAAACAGTGTTAAATTTCTTCAAATTTACTTGTTTTAATTTTATATTATGTAATCAGTGATTTTTAACAGTGATCAGTGCTTTCTCCGCTCACTTCACTAACAAATAGCAACCTCCAGTATTTAACTTAATAAATAGATTACTAACTCCAAGTTTTGTGAACTTCTTATTTTTTTTGGTTTTCGATGTAGGGTCCAAATTCATTTTTTTATCCTTTTCCCCCTTCCTTCTCATACGGTCCATCTTACTAGAGGCCTTAAACCCTACACGATTGTTAAAAACTTCTTTCCGCACCCAATTTACCAATATTGGGTCCAATCGATTTGGCAATGGAAATCGTAAGAAATGCCTCTAAGGCAACATCAGAGGCAACATCAGACAGAGAAGTCCTGGTTTTACTTTTATTGAAATTCATAGTTGAAAACATCTGTTCACATGCATAAGTTGTACCAAACATTGATGAAAATTTTAAGGCAAGTGCCTAAAGTTTGGGAAATTGGTTGAATACCTTTGCAAAATAAAAGTAAATTGCCGGTGTAGTGGTAGTACCTGTACTTTTATTAGCTCTGTTAGGAAACATTATGTTGATTTTCAGGATTTTCAGTCATAAATATTTCAAGTTCATGTGCCATATCATTAATTTCTTTGACTCGGGCATTGAATTCATTGGTCAAATTCTGTAATGATGTCTGATACTCTCCAAAGTTTTCATAAATAGACAAATTTAATGATTTTAATGAAGGAAAATTGTTACAATTTCAGCTTAAAAGCCGATCTTTAAATAATAAACTCTGCATTTTGAAAGCCTTAATTCTGTCACACATGGTGCTAATTAATTAATTTCTCTCTTGCAACTAAATATTTAAATCATTTAAATAGGACAATATATCCACCAAGAAAGCAAGGTCACCTATTCATTGTGCTGTCTCTCTCGCACACATGCAGTCGCAGCAGCCACTACGTGGAGAAGGAGAGCACCAGTGCTGCTGAATGCTGCACTGGTGCACCCCAGCATCAAGTGCTCAAGTTGGAAAGGCCTGGTTTAAGCTATATATTCAAAGCCATATAAGTGAGAAACTTTAATGGATTTTCATTGATTTCCTTTACCTTGAAGTTTCAGTGGTCACATAATATATTGAATATTCATAGACTCCATAATTATGTATTGGAACAATTCATTTCACTGTCCCATAGCTTTTTGAGAAAGAAAAAGAATGCATACATGACTATAGGAAATGTATAAAAAAAGATAGTCCTAGAAACAGCTTTAACTAAACGTGCATAACATAAATGACTAAAACTTGTTAAATTACTGAATCTTTAACCTTGTTTTGCAGTAATGTGTTATTAAGGTCCTTTATAATCAACTTTCTTTTGCAGGAAGTTTCTGTTTGAAGGAGTATTTGGGTTATGTTTTACAGTAGCTTATCTATAATAGGAAAAGAATGCCACATGAAAATAAATCTATGTACATTTAATTTGTTGTGGAAAGACAAACTTTTGCTTAAAATTGTTGGATATTTTTAACACTCCCCATACTCACTACTGCTTTAGCTAGTCATTTTAAAAGGTGCCTGTGGGGGAAAGCCCTTCTATTTCTTTTTAAAACTATATTTAAAACTTTTAAGTGATGGGTAGGTATTGAATCTATTTCACTTATATCGTACATATGTAAGAACTACTTACTTTTTGTGTTTTAATATTAATATTTCTTATGGTCTAACCTTATTGGAAAATAGTATCCATATAAATAATGTCCTCAGATTATAGAAGAAGGCAATTAGATTTGTTTCAAATGCTTCTCTCAATACATATTGTAAACCTTTATTTAGAGAGGAAAATACAATGAACATAGTACAATGTGTATATATATTTTAGAATTGTTTTTGATAATGACACTTACAAATTTGAAATGTAATACATTCAGATCAAACAAGATAACACTGTATATTTGAAATACTTTGAAATACAAATTCATAGAAACTAGAAATAATATATCTATGAGAGTAGCAAACAAATTGCATTACCACATTTTAAATTCAGGAGGGTCTGTTCCCGAAAGAACATAGCTGACTGGCTCAACACAGTGCAATTCTTTGATATTAATGAATTCTTATCCTGGAATGATAATTCTTTCACACTGGCCGTGTGTAGGCTAAGATGGACACGTGAAGTCAGAATGAAAAATTCAATGCCATAGCTGGGATTTGAACCAGGATCTTTGGCTCTCCATGCCGATGCTCTAACCAACTGAGCTACCATGGCAACGTGCTGGTACAACATTAAATTCTCCAACTGACTCACAATCCCAGAATACCACCAGGCGTTCTCAATATGAGATACGAACCCAGTGGCGACTTACAACCTGTAAGTACTTTTAAGACCCGGGCTTTATAGTAAACCACTAGTAGGTCACAGTGGAATGATAATTCTTTCACACTGGCCGTGTGTAGGCTAAGATGCACACGTGAAGTCAGAATGAAAAATTCAATGCCATAGCCGGGATTTGAACCAGGATCTTCGGCTCTCCGTGCCGATGCTCTAACCAACTGAGCTACCATGGCAACAAGCCGGTACAACATTAAATTCTCCAACTGACTCACAATCCCAGAATACCACAAGGCGTTCTCAATATGAGATATGAACCCAGTGGCGACTTACAACCTGTAAGTACTTTTAAGACCCGGGCTTTATAGTAAACCACTAGTAGGTCACAGTGGAATAATAATTCTTTCACACTGGTCGTGTGTGGTTAGAGCATCGGCACAGAGAGCCGAAGATCCTGGTTCAAATCCCGGTTATGGCATTGAATTTTTCATTCTGACTTCACGTGTCCAATTCTTATCTTGTTGTGCAAAATTTTGAGTGATTTTGATATCTTTTTTTTTCTTAATGTAATATATTGTAGATTTGTGTACACATTTTTGTATTTCTTCTTTACATAATTTTATACGGCAGTTTTTTGTAACATGTCCCATAGCTGGTATTGGTTTAAATGGATAAAAGGGAAAATAAATAAATGGTCACCCATAAGTCATGGATATTACATGGGGAAGTAAAAATAACCTTTTGATGTTTTATCTTTGTTGCAGACGAAATAATTACAAGTACAGGAAATACAAAAGTTGAAGTACGTCACCTGGATCTCAGTTCACTGGACTCTGTTCGAACATTTGCTAAAAACTTTATTGAATCAGAGTCAAGATTAGATGTACTAGTCAACAATGCAGGAGTTGGAGGAATGCAAAAGAAAATTACATCAGATAACCTTGAAATTGGAATGCAGGTCAACCACTTTGGCCCTTTTCTTCTTACCTGTCTCTTATTAGGTAAGTCTCACAAATTAAGACATAGTTTTAAATGAAAGCATAGAAAATATAGTATCACACTACTTTTCAATGAATTATTTGCTTACAAATGTCTCCTTTCATAAGTTGAATTGGTTTTTGAGCCTTTCTTTTCTGTAATGGATGTGACTTGTACACGAGGTTAATAACAGGTAAGTAAAAAGAAAAAGAAAATGTAAATACAAAAACAACACCTGCCTCTACACTGAGTTCTACATTGGCTTCAAAATCCGTTAAAATATTTCAATAAAAATAATTTAAAAATACTACACTGGTATATAAAGGCTAACTTTACCTGCCCAAGTAGGTGATTATCATAATTTTTATTTCAATTTTTAGAAAATATGTTTTGCAGTGTAACAGATTTGACATGAATTTGTAATGGATGTGACAGGTATACATAAAAATCAAATTAATTTTTTATTTAATATGAAGTATTAATTCCATCCAAAGAATTCAATTACTACATTATTATATAAGAATTTACAACACAATCAGAATACTCAGTCTGATGCAATTTAAACTTTCCATGTTTCTTGTAATGGATGTGACACACTGTAGGCCTACTCTATTTTAAAATCCTAGAAAAAATATACTTTTACTTGCCAAAGCTGGTTGAAAATTTGTAGAGATAATAACAATTGTGTAAGTTTTGTTCCTTTTTACACAAAGACCACAACAACTCACAATCTTCAATTTATTTGTTAATCTAAAACAGCTAACTTTGTCTTCAGTCCTCAACTTTTCTGAACTTCTGACTTAACACTGTAAAATAGTATAATTATGTAACAAAATTATACCAAAGAAACGCCAATTCCTATACATTCAGACATTTTACTTTGTAGTAGGCCTACCTGATTTTAAAACCAGAATGAGCAGTTTTTAAGGTAGGCCTATATGTTATAAAAGAGTGGCTGTTTTGCCATTTCATGACAAAATTTACTGTAGAATTTCTGCAGAAGGATATTTCAGATAAATGTAATTTATCTTATAACAGTCATAACAATGAATGGGATTTATTAGGACTATTCCAGGAACAAAATATAAAACATTATGAAAGAATGAATGAAGCCAATTGGATCCCATGAAGAGCAATGGCCTCCTATAAGGGAAAGCTCATGTGAAGTTTATGTGGTGAGCTAATCCACATAAACTATAATTTTATGGCTTATGAGCCCTGTTTTTCATTGCTACACTGTGTACATGAATTGCTGGTTGCGAGTTAGGTCCTTCCTTTCACCCTGGCTCCTTGCTGTTGTGGACCAATGCACTCCCACAGACTTCTTAAATGTCTCAGCCCATCTGGTGGCTGGTCTGCCTCGGTGTCTCTTTCTGATACGTGAGTCCCACAACATTGCGATTTGTGCCCATTTACTGCTTTGCAGTCGAGCTAGGTGTCCATCCCATTTCCACTGTAGTATTGTTGCTCGTTGGACTACATCCTCTATGTTCGCCAGTGTTCTTAACCTGGTGTTTGGCATCCTGTCTAGAAGAGATACTCCTAGGATCTTCTGCTCAATCCTTTGGCAGACTTGGAGTTTTTTCTTGTGGGCTTGAGTCAAGTTCCATGATGGCAACCATACAAAAAAGTTGGTAAGATGCAGGATTTGAGTGTTTCGAATTTGAGCTTGCGGTTTTTGTTCTGTTTAGGGGATGAATTTTAGAGACCAGAATGGTAATTCTTGTTTTTAGTTCCTTGTCCATGGTGTGTTGAAAGGAGACTAATTGTCCCAAATATATGTAAGTGAGATACTGCAGTGAGATACTGCAGTTGTACTGATTTTATTAGGACTGGTGTGTGTTGTCAGTTAGTCATGACTTTAATTTTGCTCATATTCATTTTCAATCCTGTCTTTTCACTGGCGTTGCAGAGGTCTTGAAGCATTGCTTGTAGATCTTCCGTTTTTTTTGCGAATAGAACTACGTCGTCTGCAAATCTTAGATTTGTCAGTCTTTTGCCATTGATGTGGATTAAATAATAATAATTAAATCTTACTTATGTACTTATTAAGAGCAATTAGTCATAGGAGAGAGGTTCCATCTGGTGCTGTGAAGTGAACTCTCAGTTGGTAGAGCAGTGGCATGGATAGCCAAAGGTCCAGGGTTCAAATCCCAGTGTCATAGGAAGTTTTCTCCTATAATATTCTTACTTAAGTTGTTTAAAATCAGATCATTGTTATATCAAGAAGAAGTACCAGTAGGTAACAATATAAATAAAACTGGAAGAGTCACCTGAAATCCTACATTCTTTAAAACTTGCAAAGTAGGTAGGCTAACTGAAAGCTCCCTGACAAACAATGGCTTTCACCAAAGATAAAAGTTTCAATTTCCAAATAAGCATTATCTTAACGTAATGCACTTTTATCTTTACACTTTTCCTTCATAGAATCATTTGATGTAACTCCTTTTTATATATTTTTAGTAGTTTAAGTGTTCTAGTTCATTTGATTGTTAACCATGAACTTATTTTCTTCCATGTAATAGACTGTTTAAGTTACATGTTACAGCAAAAGCTATGAAGATTAAATAACAATAATGAAGTAAAATATAAGAAAATATAAGAATATGATAAAAGTATGTAGTAGCACTGTATACTGTGAAGCCTTCCAAACTGCTGTAAGAACACTGGATGTTGTGCATACTAAATTATGTGTGATTTCAGATCATCTGAAAAAGTCAGCTCCTAGTCGTATAGTAAATGTTTCCTCATGGATGCATCAGATTCCGGTGATTGATCTGGAGAATTTGAATTCTGAAAAGTGGTATCAAGGTGTTCAAGTCTACAGTTTCTCAAAGCTGGCAAATGTTTTAACAGCAAATGAACTAGCACGAAAGCTAGCAGGAACAGGTGAGCATAATTGTTTATTTTATTGGTATTTCCAAGATACTTTCATTTTTCTCTTTTTATATCCCTTTCCTCTTTTATAGTGTGGCTGAATTCGGCAGCAATAATTGACTAACAAGGGAACCATTGTCGTGTCGAAACCTACCCTCAAATTTTGCATATCGATAGATTTTCATTACAGATAGACACATGCAAAAAATTAGCAGCTCATACCCAGACTGCATTACCCAGACTGCATTACCCAGACTTTTTATTGGGTAAAAATTGCGAATCTTACAAATTCAAACTATTGAGTAGCCTCACACAGTTGTCGGCATAGTGACTTGAGCCTTCCCTAACCAGTGTGCCAAGCATCAGTTGTCACACTCACAGCCACTCCCCATGTAGGCCTATGTGTACTGTGCCTTCTCTCTGTCTCATTATGGGAGCGAATAACATTATAATAATGAATAATACCCTCCTCTCGTACATATGTTTGTATTCCAGTGGGTCTCCTGAAGTAATCAGTATCTGTTTAAGTGTTTAGTATTAGTAAAGTAAATCTCGTGTGCTGTTTAAATTGATTAAATGATTTTTCATTTTATTTTGGCCTTTATTGACGAGCACAATACATGTCAGTGCGAGTTCTTAATATCTAAAGAGTTTTGTATTGACAATAAATGCAAACATGTAACAAAATGTAACAGGTTAATTGAAGCGGTAATGTTGTGGTTCTCTATGCTTGGCAAAACATCTTTGTTTTAATCATGCAAATTGAATGGTTACACATCTAGCCTATAACACCCACACACTCATATACAACCCCTCAATATCTAACAGATTAAATAGTTTCAAAATGTGGAAATGGCAAGTAGTGATTATCTAAAAATGACTTATTATATTCAACGAGTAAAGACATACTGTAAGCTCTTTTCACTACTTCACACCATGCTGTCGTGTATGTTAACACTTCCCAGTATGTAGGTTACTCAAGCAAGCTCTACAAGTGCTCGCTCTTGTCCCCTTATGGAACAATGCAAACACTTACAGTTCATGTGAACAGCTTATTTTTTGCATGTATCCGTCTGTAATGAAGACCAATCGATAAGCAAAATTTGAGGATAGGTTTCAACGTGACAACCCATTTAGTTCACTTGTGTCATTTCCTAGCCCTCACAAACCTCATTCATTTTGGTAAAATCCCATATGCGTGGACCTGTTTTTTAGAACCAAGATTCTCTTCATAAAACACTGAAGAGGACCTCTTCTGGAGAGGAGATGTTGTCTTGGTGAATGATTTACAGACTTTCTTTTATATCACGATCTAGCGAAAACTTGCTTGTTATCCGCCATTTTCTGTCATGATTGGACTTTGGAGGTGTGACATCATATCGCTAAACAATCATATGATTGTGGGTGAACAAGCTGACAAACCTCGTGGAAGATATAATACGACACATTTTCGAAAACTACAAACAGTGTATCATACATTAGTCGAAAATGCAAGGGTTAACTATGTGGTTAGTGTTATGCATTATTTAGGCTATCTGTAGACAACTTAGACTGACAGTTGGTCACCCTGTTTCGTTCAGAAACAAAAAAAAAAAAACATCACATAGTCCGTGGAAATGTGAATAGGCCTATAGCGTGAACGGGTCCACGTCATTGGGATTATGCCTTCATTTTTACTGTCATAGAGTAAAAATATGTGCTGTACACATTATGATGGACTTTAGATGCAATGAAAACAATACTGTAAATCAGGAACATAGCATAAAATAGGCTACCAATTGAATTATAGCATATCATGTTGTGTGCCTAATCATAGTGGAACCCACAGGTTCCTAAAGAAGAAGTTCTTGAAAACAAATGGATATCTGCAATAAAACACAAGCATATCATTCCAAATAAATATTCAGTTATAAGCACTAGGCTCGTATTGTCAGTATAAATAATTCAGTCAGTAGGACATCAGAAATGTAATGAAAAGAGAATAAATTTGTTACAGGATTAGAGCTACATGAATACAACTACAGAGGCAGGAACAGTTGTTCCTACTACTATATCTAGGTTAAATGTTAACCTGTTATGCATTTTTAATTCTTTGCTATGCTAACCTGATTTTATTTTTTTTAAACTAAGTCGATGCAGGAATACCTTCCAAATTTTTGTATTGGTTTAAATCAAATTAGAAATATTGTCAGTAACTTGAATCTGACATCTTCAGTCCCATACATGCCTCACAGCTCAGTGAGATCTGCTGCATATAAATGAAAATCTTCTTGCAAATTTTGCAAGTATTAGCACAGTATAAAAATTAAACAACTGTGTGTTAAAAGTCTTATGACAACATGTTAGCTGGTTGACACTAGCACTCCATGTGGTGAGTAACTGAAACTACATTCTCTTCATATCAAATTACTTCGGAAAATACATAAACACATCACAAAATACATTATATTAAGAGAGAAAAATTGCGCAATATTCTTCTTCATTGTGATCTGAATTTTACATTATCATTAATCTCCAATTTGTAAAACCCTATTTTACCCTAAGGTATGTTAGGGTTGTAGATAATACAGACATGCATACTTAAAGAAGAACAATCATTTAAACAATTTTACATAGAATAAAAACAAGGCAAAAGAATAGAAAACTATTTCAACTAATGTAACAAAATTATAAATGTTTAAAAATATGCTGGACAAAATTCAAGAATTCTGATGAACAACATCTTTTACAATATATGCTAAATAAAGGCTTTTGTAAGTGAATCCCACATTCCATAAGGTGCAAATTTAAACAATAACGTGCTCTTTCAAAAGCAGGGCATTTAAATAGGAGGTGTTCTATAGTCTGCCTATCCTCTGTACAGAAACATTGATAACCATTTGCTGTAGGAATTTTAAATCTTTCAAAATATGCATTGAATTTACCATGCCCTGACATAATCTGGGTTTGTATAAAATTGCACTTCATGAATCGACATTTCTGTCGATCATACACTGAGGGGAAGAACAACTCCCTGGTCAATGATCCATTTCTACTACTTTGCCAAAGCACATTCCAACGGGTGTATGTATCACTTCTGAGCATTCTTTTAATATGTGATATTGGACACTTTTTGTATTGTGCATGTAAGTCTGATTTGGCTGCAAGTTTGGCCACTTCGTCCGCACGTTCATTTCCTATCAAACCAGAGTGACCTCTTACCCAGTGAAAACAGATATGATTATTATAATTTAATATGCTATTTCTAATTGTTACCCCGAGCATGTTCAAATTGTACTTATCTTTTAGGCAACTTAATGCTGCTTGTGAGTTACTAGAAATATATGCACTCGCATTTTTATTTATGCACCACTCAACAGCCTTCGATAAAGCTAACAGTTCAGCTTGAAACACAGTGCAATGCGACTTCAATTTTATTTGCTCATTATACATTTCCTGTTCACTTTCATAAACTATAAATGAACATCCTACTTTTATATCTTCATCCTCAAGGCATGAACCGTCAGTGAAGATATGATAATTATGTGATCTGTGACAATCAGATTGAGCAAAGGAAGCAACATATTCTGCCGGATGTCCTACTGCTGTGTGGTGAGCAAGTCTTTCAATTTCCATATCAGGAATGTCAAAATCATCTCTGTTCTTTTTAATATTTGTGACAGTGGCTCTATAAATTCCAGCAAGATGAAGAGGTTCGATGTCAGCTATGACGAGAGCCGCATCTGTAGAAATGGTTCAATAAGCATGTGTTATAGGTAAAACAAATCCTCGCTGAATTTGGGCCATCTTCCGTTGAGCCCATTTCTTGTGCAGGACCTCTTCAAAGGAGCTAACACAATATAGGACCATTGGTTCAATTGCTCCACGGTATATGATTTTTTAAATTTAAGAATTTAGCCCCCATGTGGGTCGTGCTGCCATAGATAAACTTCTGTACAGTTTTATGGTCTTTGTTTCCAGATGCTTAAAATGAGCCCTAAATGTCAACTTGCTATCCAGGATGACACCCAAATAGGACATTTCATTAAGTAGAGATATATCTTGACCATCCAGTTGAATTGATGGCATTTGGAACTTACGTTTCTTTGTAACCAACATTGCAAGAGTTTTCAACGGATTGAATGTTAGTTTATTATCACTACCCCATTTGAAAAGAGTTGTCAGTGCTTCATTTGTAGCTTCTGCTAAAGCATCTGTTGTTTTCCCTTTAACAAGTAATAATGCATCATCTGCATATGTAATAAGTGTGCAATCTTCCGGTATTCGCTGCCGCAGAATGTCATCATAAAGAATGTTCCAAAACCCTGGGCTGCAAGCAGCTCCCTGTGGACATCCTCTATCGACCTCTCGAACCACTGTAGTATCGGTGATAGTCAAATGTACACGTCTATTTGTGAAGTAGTTTTGTATGAGCTTGTATAAATTTTTTGCACATTTTTTAACTTTCAATTGATATAGAATTTTTGGCCACCATGCTGTATTGAACGCACCAGAAATGTCTAAAGATACAAGAATCCCAAATTGTTTTTGAACATAAATAGATTTCATCCACTGCACAGTTTTATATACCGCATCTTCCATAGATTTAGATGGCATGAATCCGAATTGATTTTGATGCAAACTATTATTTTTATACAGATTAAACATTACTCTATCTATAATAAGCTTTTCAAGAACTTTTCCCATAACTGGAAATAAGCTTATTGGTCTAAGACAGTTTGCTGTATATTTATTTTGCTTTTAGTGCTTAGGTATGACCTTAACCGTGGATATTTTCCAACAATCTGGAAAAATGCCAAGTGCAAGACATTTATTAAATAATTTTAAAAACAAGTCTGGGCATGCAACATGTATATGTTGGATAATATTTGCAGTTATACCATCCAATCCCGGAGATTTCTTATCATTTAATTTTGAAATTATTTGATTAATTTCTTGTATGTGAAAAGGTATATCAGTCACCGGAGCAACAGTGGATTCTTGTCTCAATGTAGCCTGCGCATCGTTGTCAATCTCATCTTTAGGGAAGAATGCCTCAATGAGTGATTCGGCAGTTTCTAAAGGCATATTCGTCAATCTTGTTCCAATGTCGATGGTATGCAGGGTATTATTGAAATTGTTAGGGTTTCTACAAAATTTATAGATTTTTCCCCATGCATTTTTGGTGCTTTCAGAAGAACAAAACTGTTTCCAACTGTTGATTTTAGCAGCCATAATAGCTTTCTTGTATGACTCTCTCATGGAGATGAATGCTTCCTCGTAAATATGTCTAAGGACATCACACTTGCATCGTTTGTATCTTCTCTGAGCCGGTAACAGCCTGCTCCGCAAAACTGTGAATTGAGGCGACCACCAGTAGTTTCTTGAGTGGCTGACAGAAAGTTTAGGAAGATAAGAGTAGCACAGTCGTATAATGTCCTGAGTGATTTCCTCCGTAAAAGTGTTCATCTCAGTGGGAGTTGATATTGTAGCTATTTTTTCTACAGATTTTTTAAAAACAAAATACATTTAAGAAATAATAAAACACGTACCATATTTATTTTAGTTAAGAACAGGTAAGCAATACCTAAATAGGCTACTGTTAAGAATCTGACCTAGGCCTAGTAAGGTTTCCTTTAAGATCAACATATAAATGATATTAAAGAGTAGCCTTTGAATATATGTGTGTCAATCTGCACTTCATTGAGATTGTATTTTGTTTCTCTATCTTAGGTGGCAACATACAACTTCAATTGTAGGTATACCTACTCTTAATTACTGCAGGATGAACTCCATTAAACAAAACAAAAAATCCCTTTAACTCAATGCTTGCATGGTTATTTAAAAATTTATAGAATTCTTCCTGGCGAGTGGCAGCTTGTGGCTGGGAAGTTAGGTGAAGAGCTAGTAGGAGAGAAAAATGTCACTACACATACCATACTTATACAATTTAAAAGCACATACTGTATCATAAAATTTCCATACAATTACCAGAAAAGTTAAACTTGAGATCATTTATAAAGACATATAAAATATGATGTAGGCCTATAATATTAAATATTCATTCCACCGGTCTTGAAGGAATAAAAAGTACTTAAAAAGGAGTTTTAAGCAATTTTTGTAGATTACTGCTGCATAGTAAAATTAAGACTAAGCGACATGTATTTAATTTTTGTGCTGTTATGCTCCAATGCAAGTGAATAAGAGTTATGGATAATTTATGGAAACCTCAATACGTAA
The DNA here is from genome assembly GCA_964059195.1 of Ectobius pallidus. Taxonomy (NCBI): domain Eukaryota; kingdom Metazoa; phylum Arthropoda; class Insecta; order Blattodea; family Ectobiidae; genus Ectobius; species Ectobius pallidus. The sequence goes on from CAXKWD010000001.1 coordinate 81,671,803, forward strand.
AATGTATGACTGTTATATTTGGTGTTATATTTGTTAAAAACATTTCATATTGCTAGAACTTACAAACAATTTTCCTTAATTACCTTGAATTCCCGCTCAAGAGCTTATGTTGGAGACATGCCTCCATGGCAAGAGTCATGCATCGGGGGAATGTGCTGTGTACTGTGTACTCGTTCATTCAAAACATGAGCTGTCAGAGGCGCCAACTTTTGAAAATATTGAGTGGGCTCAAAGACTTTAAAAATAAATAAATTCAGGTGAACTGATGTAACAAAGTTCCAGAATGCTTTTGTTTAATAAGTAAACAATTAATTGCAATTATGATGGGCAGAGAATAAGTTATTTTTGTTATCGATTTCCGAGTTAAGCTGCAGATCGATTCATTAAGCAAGACTTACGGAAGAACAAAGGTCTAAAGTTTGATACTTAACCTTAATTCAAACTTGTATACACTGATATAAGACTAAACTAAACTAAACTTCGTGGCACGACATCCCCGAAGGGACAAGGCCTACCACCCGACCGCTGCGTCATCTACCTATAGGCAGTTGGCGGGTTTTGGGGCATGTGGTCAACATGCTGACACCCACGGCCGTTAATGGTTTCCATGACTTCTCTATCAAGTAGCTCCTCAATTTGAATCACAAGGCTGAGTGCACCCCTACCAGACCTCCCTACCTCAGGGAATCGAACCCGGACCGACGGATCCATAGTCAGCGACGCTAACCACAAGACCACGCTGGTGGACACTGATATAAGACATTCTTAAAATATTTCAACATTTCACAAAATACACTGGCGAAGAACTCTACTTAATGTATGTAGGCTTAATTATTTCAGAGGAATATATCTTCTGTATATTAACAGTATTCAACTTGATGAACGAAGTAAACATGTGACTAGTTTGATAATCGATGTGTCATGGCTAACTATTGCAAATTCCAAAGCCGTAAAACGATATGTTATCAGGATAACAGGTTTGAATTTGTTAAATTATTAATAATATATTACCATAAAATAGGCACTAAATTGGGCATTACTCCGATACCGGTCAATCGATTTTATCCAATATCAATAGATGTCTTCCCATGTACATTATAAATGCGTATACCAAGTTTCATGAAAATCCGATAAAGCGTATTTGAGTTACCGCGTCTTTAAAATATACACAAAATTGGGTTTTACTCGGTACCGGTCAACCGATTAGGTCCAAATTCAATAGATTACTTCTCATGGACGTCTTAAATGCGTATACTTAGTTTCATGAAAATCCGATAAGGCGTATTTGAGTTATGGTGCCTTTCTAATATAATACTATTAAAATAGGCAGTAAATTGAGCGTTTCTCCGTTACCGGTGAACCGATTTGGTTCAATATCAATAGAGTTCTTTCCATGAACGTTATAAATGCGTATACCAAGTTTCATGAAAATCCGATAAAGCTTATTTGGGTTATGGCGCGTACAGACAGACATCTTCCCGTCCCCCACGCAATCTCATAAAGTACCATTCTGGCACTTAATAAATATAGAATTTTATTAGAAACTATTTCAGTGTTAATTAATAACAATAATTTATATTCAATAATTCAACCGTCAGAAAATAGATTATGTAACATAATTAACGGAAATCCTTTAAAGTTTATAATCGTATATTTATTTTATTTTGGATCTTAGATAACTATTAAAATGAAAACTATTACAATAAATTAAAACATACACTCACCATTATTTACCACGGCGTGTTGCAAACGGGTTTTTTCTGACTTCACTTCTGCCTATAAATTCGTCACAAGCGTCATCAAGATCCAAGCTTGGTTTTTGAGTTATAGATTTCCGAACCGAATTGATATAAACAATATCCGGGTACTGATCGAGAGTATTTTCCATCCGCGGTCGTTTGATCTCAAATTTATCCATGATCGATAACACGTAAAAAGAACAACAGACACTAGAACAATGTTCACGTCTTCTGAAATTAGTTTCAACTGATTCCTTCCCGGGGTGTGAACAGTGTTGCCACTGAGATCTGACTGTCTGAATTTTTGGGGATTTTGTATATAAGTCGAAGTGTCGTTAAAGATGATTTTGCCATGTTATAATAGACAACTGCCACCCTTAATATGCAGTAATCGAAAGGAAGAAATTTTGCTTCAGAAAACAGATGGCTGTGAGTTAATTTATGGACTGAAACATGAGAAAACTAACAACTATAATATGTTTTCGTTTTCAAAAGGAATGACAATATTTTAAAACACTTAACCACTACTAGGGTGGCACCAGAACTTATAACAACATTGTCCCCTCGTTCTCCCATTTACTTAAAGACAGCCGCCTGGACCCACTGTCTCATTAACTAGAAACTGGCCAGAACTAGAAGCTCCTGCTTTGAGACAAGATGAGATCATGTTACGCTTGGCAAGAATAGCTTGATTTTCGTTTTTCACTTATTCAACAACGAAACCACCTATTTTTAGTAGTAGTAATAATAATAATAATAATAATAATAATAATAATAATGAAAATAATACTCGGGAAATTATTGGGTGGGCTCGAGCCCCATGGGCCCATATAAGTTGGCGCCACTGTGAGCTGTGATGTCATGCTGGAAGTAGCAAAATGAAAGATGCTCTCTACCTCACTGCAAATCCCCTCTACAGGCAAACTGAACCGAGTGACCCACGGTTGTCTTAGCAACCAACTTCTTAAGCTCCACATGGTAGAGCCTGTGGTTGGGACAAGGTCTGTAGACCTTGTGGTAGGAGGGGCTATTCTACACCCAGTTAGCCTTGTTGCCACAACAGAGTAGCACAGAATACAAATATAGGGAATACATTTCTGGTAAAACCCAACATGAACAATAAGGAAAATAAACTTTAAAAATAAATCTGGTAAGGTAAAAATACTAAAGTGTAACTTACTGAGAACAGAACACTCCTTTCAGTCTGGACTTTTTAGTCACACTAGTTGCATTTCTTAGTGCTGGTGACTTCAGTTTTCCTGCTAGCAGTTTTGCAGCATTTGGAATTAAGAACACACTTGGTACAGCAGTTTTAATTAATGAATTCTTATAGGAATTCATAAACTGGTTGTTTTTTATATGTTCCAAGCATAGATGGCAATTTTCACTAAAATATTTTACATCTTTTGTTAGTAGGTCTTTTCACTGACTATAAATGAATGACCCATTTTTTTGGACCTAAAATCATTGCAACAGAATGAAAGATAAAAATATTACATTAAAGTAAATTGAAACATAACCACACCAGGTCACGTGTCAAGAGTATCTTTGTTCTTACTTTTGTTCTTATCTTTCTTTATCTTTATGGAAAGTGAAGAAATGCAATTCAGGATTTCTTCTTTATTATTACTGCAGTTGACAACAGAACAGTAAGGTCCTTTGAAAAATGCTCGTTGTAATAAATACAACTGTCCTATTTATTCACATAATTCCCACAGTAGTTACTGTAGTGTTATTTTATGGCCTCTACGATCACTAGGTGTTTGCACATTTATTTATATATATATAGTCCAGTCAACGAAGGGGTTGTAGAGGACATGGAGAGGGGAGAATTTTTTTCTTCGGGAATGTGTTGGAGGTAGTTAGGAGGTAAACATACTAAAAGTCCCCGCCCCTACCCATTACGCTTCATGGGGGTAGGGGTGGAAAAGGTCCACTTTTTTGTTTTTCGCTTATAATTTGAAAATAGTGCGTTGCAGAGAAATTTTTCATACAACAAATTAAAACTGACATAATTCTCTACAAGTTCGTTTATATACACTTTTGTCATATCTATAATTGTTTTCGAGATATCGGCTGCTGGATATCACTAATTTTCCCAAAACTAATTTTTACCTCATGTTTCTCGTAAAATTTGTCTTTCTAACTCATCAGATTTACGTTTTATAGCAAAGTTGTAAGGAAAAGAGTTGTAGAGCATTAAATTTTCTTTAAATATTATATAGATATTTAATTTATCTTCAACAAAACAAAAGTTACAACAATTTGAATAAAGTTTGTGATTTCTCAAGAAAATTGTACATTTCCCAATTAAAGAACTATAACGATATATTTATGTTTTTGGATTGTTGTCGTAGTTGGCCTGGGCAAGAGGAATTTGGGGTCTTTCTTTAAAAGCACATTTTAACGGAATAAGATGAGTATTTCTCATAATATATGTTATAAAAGCAAGACATTGTTTTTAAGATCATGTGTGAATATTAGGAAGTGATCTTTACAATCTGTGCTTCACAACTGAAATTATAAAACTCCAACTAGTTGACTTTTCAAGTTGTTTATTTTGCATGGATACCATTTAGACACCCATATTTTATGCTGTGTTTACATATTGGATCCCACATAAGTAGTAACTCAGAGTGATCAGTAATCTTTTATAGACAATAAATAACTATTTCCACTCACTATTTATGATTATAAAACCTGAACGTAGTTATGGCCATTCTATCCAGCAAGCAGAGTTGACTATTCAACCCTTCATATTTGACATCTAAACATGGATTCACAGTCATCTGTAGATACCAAATCTTGTCCGCATTGTGGAAAAGAGTTTAAATCTATAAATATACACATAAGTAAAGCCCATCCAGAAATATATCGCAAAAAAATTAGCATCTAATTACGAAAAAAGGAATGGTAATTCACAACAAATCGGAAATTCTAATAATGAATCACAAGATACTAATGTTAGCAATGATTGTACTACAATTAATAGTAGCAAAGAGAGTATCAATAATAATGTGAATAACGATACTTTAACAGCAGATAATACTTTACGCAATGAAAATGACAAAGTAATCAAGCAATTTGAAAGTGCATTAGAAGAACTTGTAATAAATCCTAACCTTGAAGTACTTCAAGATGTACGTGTGGAGATTTCAGAGTTCTTATCTCATGCTATTCATTCACTTCCAGGACCAAAGCATCCTGCAGTTCGTTATTATAAGATGAGAAAGAACAGGCAAGGCAATCACAGTAATTCATATTCCACAAGTAATAACCCAGCTAGGTTAACCAAAAGGAAAAGATAATCCAATAGGCAAAAATACCAATATAAGGTTGCTCAATACTTGTATTATAATCAACGTCGGAAAGTTGTGAGACAAGTAATGAATAAACATAATTCTCCTCAGTGTAAAGTATCAACTTCCACAATTACTCAGTACTATCAAAAGCTATTTGGAGAAGCTAATAATTTGACTAACATGCAAGAGGTTGATCCAATTTCTGAAGAGGATATAGAAATAACTCTCGATGAAATTAATTCTGCTATGAAAAGAATAAAAGTTGACACTTCACCTGGCCCAGACAATGTTCTTATTAGGGCATTAAAAGAGCTGCATACAAACAAAATGTTGTGTTTAATAGCCAATGCAATGCTACGCCTTAAGAAATGCCCAGAGATATTTAAAAGGGCTAGGACGATTCTAATATTTAAAGGCGGTGATGCTGAGCAATTATCCAATTGGAGACCAATTTCAATTTTTTCGGTGATACGACGTGTAATTGAAAAAGCAATTGACTTGAGATTACGATCATATTTAGAATTTTCAGCACATCAAAGAGGATTTATCTCCCTTCCTGGTACTCACTTAAATACATCTATCATTAATGGTTGCCTTAAGGATGCCAAAATAAATAAGAAAGATTGTAGTGTAATATTCCTTGATATTACAAAGGCCTATGACAATGTGGGACACGATCATATTAAAAGGTGTTTAATGCATATTAGCATGCCAAATAACTTAAGAGAGTTAATTGCTGATCTAATTCAAGGAAATCACATTCAAATAGAATGTAATAAAAACAAAACGTCGTACATTGAACTAAGAAAAGGAGTTGTACAAGGATCGCCTATTTCTCCCGCATTATTTAACTTAGCCATAGATGATACCATTAAAAATTTAACAGATCATGAAATTGAACAAAGCCACGGCTTCAAGATAAATCACTCTGCTAAAAATATATCAGCATTGGCATTTGCAGATGATATAGTTCTAGTTGCTAAGAATGAAACATCTGCCCAGTCACTACTGAATCTAGCAACAAGCCATTTGACTGAAATTGGATTCAGTCTTAATTCAACTAAATGTAAAATGATTAATATTAAAAATGGTAAACTTAGTCAAGATTCAACTGTTAAATTGGGAACTGCCAACCTAAATTGTTTAAAAAGTGATGAAACCGTAAAGTACCTAGGAGTTACATTTTATGATGAAATTGTTTTTGATCAGAATAAAATAATTAAAGATTTGGAAGATAATTTATCATATCTGTCAAATTCAAATCTTCTCAATCCAGACCAAAAAGCAGACATAATCAATCAGTATATTTGGCCATGTATTGTATACCCTATCCAAAGTACTCCATTAAATAAAATTCCAACCAAGTTCTTAGAAGATGTTGACAAACTCTTACGATCAACCATAAAAGAGATTATTAGCTTGCCAAATGATTGTCCAAATGACATGATTTATTCTCCGAGGAAATTCAGGGGACTGGGACTCGTTATTGCCGAATGGGAAGCTCACATTCAACAATTCAACATCGCTCAATGCCTTAGTAAAATATATGATGAACACCTTCCCTTTTGTAGAGATTTAGATAAAGAAAAGGAGGACATACTGTCACATTTCAGCATTCAATGTGACGAAACAACACTAACCAAGCCGATGGTTAAGAAATGAAATGAGAAAAAGATCTTTTGAAAAATGGTGTGGACTCCCTCACAAAGGTAAAGGCGTTTCAGTCTATAGTGAAACTCCCAATACCAACTGATGGATATCCAATAGAAAAGGTCTCTCTTGTTCACAGTGGACTAATGCAATCAAGATGTGTTGTAATATCTCTGCGGTGAGGTCTGTACCTGGAAGGAGTCAAACTACATCACTCTGCCGGCATACAGGTTGCAATAATCCAGAAACCTTGGGCCATGTATTGGGTAGTTGTAAAAAGGGTGAATTATTGAGAAATTCTCGCCACCACCGTGTCCGTCCAGCGATTGCCACAGCCCTTCGACGACAAAAAGACTGGGAAGTGTATGAAGAGGTGCATTGCATCGCGGAAGATGGCAGTAATCGAAGAGCCGACATAATAGCCATTAATAGAACTGTAAAACGAGGGTTAATTTTGGATCCTACAGTTCGCTTAGAAGAGGATAGAGAACAAGCTAAGCGTGTGAGTGCGGAAAATGAGGCCATATACCAACCATGCATCCCTCACCTTAGTGAGAGCTATAACTTACCTGTTGTTAAGTTTCGTGTAAAACTTAAAGGTAGTAAGGAATTTGTGACGTAGGAATGTTATTGAGTCACTGCCTCTAGATCATGTGTTGTTTTTATATCGATATATTCAAGAGAGAATCGTTTATTTTAGAACTGTAAGTTTGTTAGTTTTTTGAAGTCACTCTGTCTCTATATAATCCAGTCTCTTTCGTGGCAACGCCCCATTCTTCTACTATTCTTCAAGAAGTCTTCAACCATTCTTCGCCATTCTGCTACATACATTCTACGACATTCATTCTACATCTATTCTTCGTGCTACCTGGAACTGCCGGGATTTCGACTACTTCTGCTACTTAGTCTACTTTGGAAACAGCACTTCACTTCTTCATACAAGGCGACGTGGAATAGCTGCCTCAAATAACTTCTTTTCATGGAAACGCCCCTCGGTATTCCGAGGTTGTGGAATCATATTGCTCTTCTAATTCACGAGGGTTTGCTGAAGGCAAGCCCTCATAAAAGTAAGTCCATCATTACATCAAATTTTCTATTGCAATCAAGGCATTTGTTCTAGAATATACTTACGAGAATTCTGCATTTTTCAATTCTATTATTTCTATATTTTTCTACTGTACTGGGAAATCACAAGAAAAAGGAAAGGGGTTGAGTGGAATGAATTGTATGTTTGTTACTTTAAGAAGTATTGTAATATAAAGGAAATTCAATATATATGATAAATGTATTAAGTTTCATTAAGTTTCTATGAACACTAGAAATTTGTTAAAAGGAACAGTAAATACTTTAATTAATAAATTATTACTACAAAGAAAAGTCATACTCTTGCATGAATTGAAATTTATTCCCTCCCACATGATAGAGGAGAAAAGACGTTTTCTTGTACAACCTAAAACTTACTACACCTTCATATTTTATGTTAATTAAACGTAACATAAAAACATGGCGACCCTGCCAGGATAAATGCATAAGTTTGTAATATTAGTATACTTGACATGTCTATATTGTACTTTAAAGTTGGGTTATTTCATGTGCACATAACCCAACAATTTGTATGATCACTTGCTAATGCCAGACTGGGTAAGTTTCAGCTCTGGTATATACTGTATGATAAAAGCTGTTTGGAAGAGAATAAAACATCGCTTCCAGTCTACACTGTGGATGACTTTGCATTTCCAAATCATCATCAAAACTACATTTTGAAGAATGAAGAATGAAGAAAGAAGTCATCTCTCCACATCAGTCAGCATTCATCATTATTCTTCATGGGTGAGAATATATGTGAAGCAGGCATTTAAATAAACTTTCTTAATTTTAAAAGAGAACTTAACTTATGTCTATCTCTTTTGTGACTTCTAATTAACTATTAATATAGGCCTACTGGCACATCAATGATCCCTGTATGTGGGATATAGAAAACTTGAATTTTGAGTATAAAACTTTTATTTTTTTTCTTAATAAGAATTTCAGTTATAACATTAACCACAATTTGAATAAGGTTAAATGGTGTTTTGAAGGAAATTAATTTGACTAGAACTAAAAAGAGAATTTTGTAAATCTGCTTCACCAACGATTATGGTATTTGATAATTTGTACACACATTTCACACATATGTTTTGTCACACAAGTGAATACTATTATGCAACTAGCTCTTCAAGAAATTGACCATTAAGGTGTGTTAGGAATTTTCTTAAGTTATTAGGGAATTAACTTAGAGCACTTTTCAAATTATTTCTTACTGCAATTACTCATACCATCATGTCTACCGAAGAGAAAACTTGGGAACAAAAAGCAGCAACAAGAGCTCACTACAAAGCTAGAGTCACTACATTCCGAAATAATTTGAAGAAAGCAGATCCCGCTATAGTTACTATAAACTGGCTAGAGCAACAATTAGAAAGTTTAAGAAGAAACTTCGAGAATTATGATGCCCTACAAGTGCAGTTTGAAGAAGGCAACCCCAGGGAAGCAGATCATAGAACAGAATTTGATGCTAATTACAGTGCTGCATTAGCAGAAGCTAGAGAAATGTCTTTCAAGATAAAAGAATATGAAAGAAACTTGGGTTCTCAAGTTTCACTTTCTTCCACTGCAACTGAATCCCAAGCTGTTCAGCCAACTCATCCAATATCTGCTGTTCAGTTACCTAGAATAGAAATAAACAAGTTCTCAGGGAAACAAGAAGAATGGCAGACTTTTTTCGAATTATTTACTGCGCTTGTTCATACAAACGAACAATTAACAGAAATTCAGAAACATCATTTTCTAAGATCTTATCTTACAGGATCAGCAGCAGAGACTTTAACAGCATTACCTATTACAGCAGAGAATTATAAGGTTGCACTTCAGCAACTTAGAGAGAGATACGAGCAGCCACACTTCACCATAAAGAGACATGTAGCTGCACTTTTCAATTTGCCTCCAGTCAAAACTGAAAATGCTAATGCATTAAGAAAACTTTATGATGGAGTAATCCAGCATTTGAGAGCTTTAGAAGCCTGTGGAGAACCAGTTAATCAATGGGACTCCTTGCTAATTCATTTAGTGACTTCAAAGTTGGACTCGACTACTTTGAGGGAATGGGAAACTCAGGTGGCCAAGGACAAAATTACAACGTTTGCTGCAATGAAACAGTTTCTCTCCGAAAGGTGTAGAGTACTTACTGCTTTAGTTAAACCTTCAGAAAGACAATTTCTTAAGCCTCAGAGATCTACTAACAATGGATCTAGAGCCTTTCAAGTGAACACCATACAGAAAGAGAGCAACTTCAAGCAAAACAATAATCATGCAAGTAACTACAGAACTACTAACTTCAAGTCAAGTGACGAACCTTTCATAGGAAGGCAGTTCAACAAAGGTGAACGAAAATACACTTCAGTCAGTTGCACAAAGTGCAACGAAGAACATATGCTTTTCCATTGCCAGAGATTTAAGGACTTATCTGTAGATGACAGGAGAAGACATTGCCAAAACCTTAAACATTGTTTCAACTGTCTTTCTAAGAATCATCTCTATCAAAATTGCCCTTCTGAAAAAAGATGCAACCACTGTCAGATGAAGCATCATACTTTACTTCATAGACATGGAAAGACTACAGAGGATAATAAAAATGAAACAGTGAATGTAGCTCAAAGCCTAGCCCAGAAAACAAATACTAGAAGAGGGGCTAGTGTTTTACTCTCCACTGCCAATGCGAAGGTTCAAGACAAACGTGGAAAATGGATAATACTACGCTGCCTCTTGGATTCTGCTGCTACCCATGACTTCATCACAAAGCAAGCAGCCGAAAGGTTACAATTACCCACAAAGCCAACAGAAATACTAGTTTCTGGAATTAATGTTACAGAATCTGAACTACTTCATTACACTAAAGTTAACATACAAGACGCCTTTGACCAGAATTTCCATTTGAATTTGAACTGCTTGGTCATTAATCAGATTGGTACTAACACCCCGGTCAAGGACTTGAATGTTGATCATCTCGACATACCTTCAGACTTGCAACTTAGTGATAACCAGTTCAATGTAAGTCGACCAGTAGACATTCTTCTTGGAGCAGAATCCTTTTGGAAAATACTCATGAATCCAAAACAAAAACTTGCTCCAGGGGTCTTCGCTAGGAAAACAAAACTGGGTTGGATAGTGACCGGCAAGATCCAACTACCAATGCCTATTAGAAGACACACAGCTTTCTTCACAAATGAAATCATGCCTCAGGACTTAAATAGATTCTGGGATCTAGAGGAGGACAGTCAAGCTACATTCTTATCCGAAGAAGAAATTCTTTGTGAAGAACATTATAAGTTAACCACTACTAGGAATCTGGAAGGAAGATTCGTAGTTGAAATGCCTTTTATCAAAAATGCACCCAAACTTGAGAAAACTAAAGATATAGCTATAAAGAAATGTTTTGGTATTGAAAATAGATTCAAACGAGAGGTTAAGGTTAAGCAACAATATTGCGAATTTATGGAAGACTATGAAGCTATGAATCACATGTCAGTAGTTAGCTCAGAAGAAGTTGAAACTTCAGAACCAGTGGTTTATTTGAGTCACCATCCTGTCTGGAAAAACGACCAAAAGAAAGACAAAATAAGGGTTGTCTTTAACGGATCAGCTCCAGATATTAATGGAAATTGTTTGAACGACATTCTACTGCGGGGACCACCTGCTAAAATAGATTTAGTGGCATCAGTCACTCACTTTAGATTGCATCAAGTGGCTGTAGTAGCAGATATAGAAAAAATGTATAGACAAATACTTGTTTCGCCTCGACAAACAAACATGCAACGAATACTATGGAGAGCTTCTCCTATGGAACCCTTGCGTTCATTTAAACTTAGTACAGTCACATATGGACTTAAACCTTCAAGCCAACTGGCTATCCGAACTCTGCATGAGCTAGCAGAAAAGGATGGAAGTAAATATGACCCACAAGTATCTAATACACTGAAGAATTGCTTCTATGTAGACGATTACTTGGATTCATTCGAGGAGATAGAGAAGGCCAAGTGCATCACATCACAATTAGAATCCTTGCTTAAGGATGGAGGATTTCCATTAAAGGATTGGTGTTCGAATTCTAAGGAATTTCTAGAATCAAAATCAGCATCAACTCTTGCTTTGACACCACTAAACATATTTAAGGAGCAGAGTTTAATTAAAACCTTAGGCTTGTACTGGAAGCCTTCGACTGACACATTCACCTATAAGGTAGAATTACATCATTGCGAGATATTCACAAAGAGGAATATGCTTTCGGAGATAGCCAGAGTCTTTGACCCTCTGAATTATATCTCACCTGTCATCATGGTAGCCAAAATCATGATGCAAAAACTTTGGCTCTTGAAGATAGACTGGGACGAAGAAGTACCTGATAACTTCAAGCAGCAATGGCTCAGTTTCAAAATTTCCTTAAAGGATTTAGAAAAGATTAGGATTCCACGCAAGTTATGCGGAAATACAAAGATGGAAGCTCCTCAACTACATATTTTCTGCGATGCTTCGGAAAAAGGCTATGGTTGTGCAGTTTACATAGTCACAACTCAATCATCATTGATATGTACCAAATCAAAGGTAGCTCCTCTTAAAACAATATCTCTACCGAGATTAGAACTGTGTGCAGCTCTAATGGGAGCTCAGCTTTACAAAAAAATATGCAATATGCTAAGAATTGAAATTTCAAATGCATTCTTTTGGACAGATTCTCTTGTCACTCTAAGTTGGATAAACAAATCCCCTCATCATTGGAACACGTTTGTGGCTAACAGAGTCAAGAAAATTCAAGCTATCACTTCTGAAAATCAATGGAAGCATGTCTCGGGTAAGGAAAACCCAGCTGACATAATATCACGAGGGTGTACACCTGCTGGTTTGATCGGAAACAAGTTATATTGGAATGGACCTGAATGGATTTCATTCCCAGCTCACGAGTGGCCATCGTATGAAGTCGAAGACCTCATAGATGTTCCAGAGTATAAACAAGTTTCAGTTCAACTTACAGTTTCAACTAAAACAAAAGAAGAACATTTCTTCACAAGATTTTCCCAGTTCAAGAAATTAGTGAGAACAATTTGTTGGATTCTGAGATGGAAAAATAAAAACTGCATTGGTAAACATCTCACTTCAGAAGAAATGGGAGAAGCTACTACAAGAGTATTGCTTCTCACTCAAAGGGAATATTTTTCTAGCGAGATGGACGATCTCGAAAATAAAAGGCCTATTCACTGCAAAAGTAAGTTACTCTCACTTAATCCTTTCTTAGACAAACAGGGATTATTGAGAGTAGGTGGAAGGATTAGTAATGCCGATTTAAGCTTTAATTCTTCACACCAGATAATTTTGCCAGCTAAAGCTTATGTCACCAAACTCATTGTACGACACTATCATGACCAGAATTTACATCCTGGACCTAGATCATTGCTCTACTTGTTGCGAGAGAAATATTGGATAATAAAGGGCATACGCACAATTAAAACTGCTATAAAGGGTTGCATAAATTGCTTCAAGAATAATTTAAAGCCTTCTCAACAGATAATGGGCAACCTGCCATCAATGAGGCTTATCCCTAAGAGACCTTTCTCTTGCACTGGAATCGACTACACTGGAGCTATCATGTATGACAGTTCAGCTGTTAGAAGTCGTAAGCCAATTCCAAGTAAAGCTTATATAGCAGTTTTTGTCTGCATGATAACTGGAGCGGTTCATTTAGAACTCACCACTAGTTTTTCAACACAGCACTTTCTTTCGACACTAAACAAATTTATTAGTCGTCGAGGCAAACCAGCAGACATATACTCCGATAATGGATCAAATTTTCATGCTTTGGAAAAGGAGCTAAGAGAGGTGTTTCGTTCTTTAGAGTTTAAGGAAAACCTTGAAGATTTTGCATACTGTAATAGTATAAAATGGCACTTTATTCCCCCTTACTCAGCTCACATGGGAGGCAGGTGGGAAGCTCAAATCAAGGTTCTCAAAAGACATTTAAGGAGAACGATCAACAATCATCTGCTCAAGTTCGAGGAACTTAACACATTCATAATACAAATTGAAGGAATAATGAATTCCAGGCCCATCACGGAACTGTCATCTGACCCAGCAGACCTCATGCCACTTACACCAGCTCACTTCCTCATTGGGACCTCAATCACATCACTACCTGAAGACATCATACAAAGGAAAACATTGCAACTAACCCAATCATGGCGTTTGATAGAAAATCAAAAGCGTCAATTTTGGAAGCGTTGGAAGAATGAGTACTTAAGCTCTCTTCAAGTACGTAACAAATGGCAACGAGAGAAACCCTCAATAGAAGAGGGAGATTTAGTAATGATAAAGGAAAATACTCCTCCTTACGTCTGGAAACTGGGCAGAGTGAAACACTTACACGAGGGAAGAGACAAAAGAAAAAGGGTAGCTCTTCTTTCAACCCGCACTGGTCAAATGGTTAGACCGATCACTCTTTTGTGTCCACTTCCAATTAAGGAATCAGAAGTGTGACTAGACAGTAAATTGCTGTAAAGTGCAATTCATAAATCTTAGACTTTCCTAAACTTTAATTAGAAAAGTAATATCCAGTGAGTCTTCACTAAATTATTAAAATATATGTTTTTTAAGTTTATTATGAACTTCGAAAGAACTTACCCATTTAGTTTCTTTCTTGTAAAAAAAAAAAAAAAACAATTGTGTAATATTTGCCAATCTCACAAGTGAAAACATCAGTGTTGTCTTGTGAACTTATGTATAACAGGAAAAGACCTTTGTAAAGTGTAATATGAGTAATGTGTGCATTGTGTGCTATTGTAAGTATGCATGTGCTTTCTTTTTCTTTTTCTTGAGGCCCCAGTATGTTAAGTTTCGTGTAAAACTTAAAGGTAGTAAGGAATTTGTGACGTAGGAATGTTATTGAGTCACTGCCTCTAGATCATGTGTTGTTTTTATATCGATATATTCAAGAGAGAATCGTTTATTTTAGAACTGTAAGTTTGTTAGTTTTTTGAAGTCACTCTGTCTCTATATAATCCAGTCTCTTTCGTGGCAACGCCCCATTCTTCTACTATTCTTCAAGAAGTCTTCAACCATTCTTCGCCATTCTGCTACATACATTCTACGACATTCATTCTACATCTATTCTTCGTGCTACCTGGAACTGCCGGGATTTCGACTACTTCTGCTACTTAGTCTACTTTGGAAACAGCACTTCACTTCTTCATACAAGGCGACGTGGAATAGCTGCCTCAAATAACTTCTTTTCATGGAAACGCCCCTCGGTATTCCGAGGTTGTGGAATCATATTGCTCTTCTAATTCACGAGGGTTTGCTGAAGGCAAGCCCTCATAAAAGTAAGTCCATCATTACATCAAATTTTCTATTGCAATCAAGGCATTTGTTCTAGAATATACTTACGAGAATTCTGCATTTTTCAATTCTATTATTTCTATATTTTTCTACTGTACTGGGAAATCACAAGAAAAAGGAAAGGGGTTGAGTGGAATGAATTGTATGTTTGTTACTTTAAGAAGTATTGTAATATAAAGGAAATTCAATATATATGATAAATGTATTAAGTTTCATTAAGTTTCTATGAACACTAGAAATTTGTTAAAAGGAACAGTAAATACTTTAATTAATAAATTATTACTACAAAGAAAAGTCATACTCTTGCATGAATTGAAATTTATTCCCTCCCACATGATAGAGGAGAAAAGACGTTTTCTTGTACAACCTAAAACTTACTACACCTTCATATTTTATGTTAATTAAACGTAACACCTGTCAATGCATGGGAGGTGAAGGGTCTGCTTTTTGGAGCACGCGGTGCAAGTTTCACCTTTGTTAATTCATTTCTTCAGTCTCTCAATATTTCTAATGACACTGTTGTTAAAATATGTATTAGGGTTTTAGAAGATTCGCTATTTTTATTGCACAATCATTTATATGGTACTTAGAATTCTTATGTTCCGTTTCAATTCAGTTCATGTTACTATGTAATGTATGATTATTTTTCTTTGTTTGTTCTGGATCTGTATACTCCGTGGCGCTACATCCCTGAAGGGACTTGGCCTACCACCCGACCGCTGCATCATCTCCCGTAGGCAGATGGCAGGATTGGGGGCATGTGGTCGGCATGCCGACACCCACGGCCGTTAATGGTGGTTTTCTGGTAGCTCCTCAGTTTGGAATCACGAGGCTGAGTGCACCCCTACCAGACCTCCCTACCTCAGAAAAATCCGAGGAGGTACCGGGAATCGAACCCGGGCCGACGGATCTGTAGTCAGCGACGCTAACCACAAGACCACGCCGGCGGACTCTGGATCTGTATGGTCACCTGAATTGCCAGGCAGATGACTTGAATAAAGTATTTCTCTCTCTTATATACACATATTCATACTATATATACACAATCTATTCATATATCCATACAATATACATATATATATATATATATATATATATATATAATACATACTATAAATATACATATATATAATACATACTATAAATATACATATATATATAATACATACTATATATATATATGTTACCGTTAAAGTATATAATGCAGTTATTTTATAGAATACCTAGTTATTCCATGAAATAACTGATCGTGTCCATTAAAGTGTGTAATATGTTAATAATTTGACACTTTAACTAGTTATTCTATGAAATAACTAGGTATTCGATAAATTAACTAATGAGAGACAGTTAAAGTGTAAAATAAACAATTTATCTAAAATGAAATAACTAGGTATTCTATAAATAAACTAATGATAGACAATTAAAATGAAAAAGAAGCAATTTATCTAATTTATGCAGCGTATAAATGGTATTTATGGAAACGTACCATAAAATCATTTGTTACAACAAGGATTACTAAAATGACACTTGGAATTACAAAGAACATTATTTCTAAAACAAAAACATTTTTTGTTGACACACTGGGTTTTACACGAACATTTTTTAAATCCCTGACCAGTACCTAAACTTTGAGCTGTAGCAACCGACCGGAGCGATATTTCTACATCCGGTTCTTCTTCGATTTTAATTAATTTTTGTTCGCAGACACTGAACTGGGATCGGGAATATAATTGCTTTATGCGGCCGTTTCTTGTGCCCAATTGGAAAAATCCTTCTTCGGTTATTTTTATGATGATAGCTAAAATAGATTTGGCATCACCTTTTCCTCTGTCAACTTCAGGCACTGGGATACGGACGGTAAACCCCACAGAGGCTTCACAATGAGATTTATCCGACATTAATTTCATTTTTTCGCTTGAATTTCTATTTTTTAGACTTTTCTCTTTCTCTTTGAACATTAAGTTAATTAAAACACAATTTGCAGATTTTCTGCTCAACTTCATCTTCTGAAACATAATCTTCCGAACATGATATGTGGACAGGCTCCATACATTTTAAGCAAACTATATCTTCACTGCATTCTTTTAAACAGACAACACATACTTTCGTAATGGTATTATTTAATACTGTTTGTTCAACTACTTTTTCATTATCAGGTTGAGAAGAAACATTCATTGCAGTCAAAGTATTTTGTAATTGATCTTCGTCGACCAACGAATTAAGTGCTTCCTTCGGAATGGCAGTTGTTGACAGTCCAACTCTAGCTGCGCAACCAAACATAGCCTCGTAGGGGGACCTTCTAATACCAGAATGGAACGCTCTGTTCTTCATAAACTGGATAAATTTTAACCCGTTACTCCACGAAGTTGACTGGTTGTCTTGCATCCAAGTCGTCAACATATTTTCTATGTCCTGATTGGCTCTCTCAACACTGCCTTGGCTTTGGCTATGTCTTGGTTTGCCATGCACGATCTTAAGCTCTGGCCAAGTTACTTTTAAGTCATCAATAAGTTTGTTACAAAATTCTCTTCCATTGTCCGACTGCAATATACATGGGGCTCCAAACAACAGGAATATATCAAGCAACTGTCCTGCAACTTCTTCTGCTCTCTTTGTTTGAAGAGGTCTTAAAACCACAAACTTTGTAAGGTGATCCTGATAAACTAAAATAAATTTATAGTTTCCTTCAGGTTGTGATTGAAAATCTATTAGGTCAACCTGACATCTTGAATTCATATGTGAAAAAATCATGGGCTTAACAACAACACCTTTTCTGCCCGCTTTGCGTTTTTGTTGACAAGATTCACAAAAATTCAGGAAAATCTTATTATCATTTTGCGTAAATGAGTCCAAGATGGCGAATCTGAATGCAACGGATCTCTTACAGTGTGCTGAAAAAGAACTTAATAACATAATTGATATTATCTCTAAGGACAAGAGAGGTGACAGAAATTGGAAGGAAGATGTTACAAATTCAGTAGAATCTGTTAAACTTACTTTGAGCAGTTTCAGGGAGGAGATATATAGATTGCGTGATGAGGTGGATAGCTTCAAGGTAAAATCTAAACCCTTGTACTCCGAAACGGTTCAAGTGGGGAACAAAAGAAGCTGGAGTAGTGCAGAAGAAGTAAAGGAAACAAAGAACGTGGTTATAGTTACACCCACGAACGGAGAAGCAGTTCAAGATGCTGAACAAACTCTTAAATTGGTTCAAAGTGCCTTGAAGCCCAAAGCTCTAAATGCAGGAATAAATCGCCTACAGAAAACCAGGAATAAAGGGGTTATATTAGAGATGAGAAGTAAAGAAGAATGTGAAAATTTTGTAAACCATCTACAAAACAATGAAAAGCATTGGGTATAAGTGCACTTCAACTAAGTTTACGATTTATGTGAAAACCAAATTTTTTATGGATCTGAAAAACCACTCAAATCGTTCAGGATTTTTCACAGAATTTTTTCACATGCAACATGTCTTTATAAATGCTTCGTAAATGAAAATAAAGAGAAATAACTGCATGAATTTTGCCGTAAAATACATTTTGTCAGCCATGATCCATTCTGTAACGGCCCCGTTGATACGAGCGTTGCCAACATTCCAAATAAATCCCTGAAACTACTTGTGTTGAGTTGAATTTAGTGCATGTGCTAGTAAATGTCATGTTTGCTATAGGATTCTCTTCGTTACATACAGGATACTAAAATGATCACTCTTCAGTATGAGTGAAATTGTATTTCCAACATTTTTATAACTACGTATTTTATTTTTGGACACATATATTAATGCCGTATTACATTTACCTTACTTATGTGTATATTAACAGTCACTAGACCCAGTGGCGGACGCAGGGGGGATAGGAGGGTTACAAACCCCCCGAAATTTGAAAAAAAGGCTATATATATATATATATATATATATATACTCTAAGTGGCCAGTTTTATAAACTAATTGTATATGTAAGGTGATTAATTTTTTGTAGTATTCCGTCTACCTATTCAAATCCCCACCCGAAAAAAAATTCTGCGTCCGCCACTGACTAGACCTGAATGCCGTGAAACTCATACGAGCGTAATGACAAATCAAAACAAAAGCAATAAATCCGGTAAAGGACCTCTTACACACACCACACCTGAATGCCTTTTCTCCACCTCCCGCATTAATATCAACGCTATGAATAATATCTCCGGACAAATAATAATAATAATAATAATAATAATAATAATAATAATAATAAAGTTTAATGTCGTAAACATCATGAATGATGTATGGACAGAGTCAATAACATTAAAAATTACATATACATATTTGCAGATGCATCTAAAAATTCATTTGTATTATAAAATGGATTTCTTGCTAACCATAGGTGCAAACGTCTTTTAAATCTTGAAATAGGCAGACCAGATGCATATGGGGGTAACCTATTGAATAACATTACAGCCATTGCAGGGAAATTACGTGTTGTTAGTGTTAGTCTGGTGGCAGGTTCATCAAGACGATGGTTATGTCTTGTATTATAGTCATGGTAGTCAGATCTCAAATTATATTCATTTACGTTAGACTTAATTTTAACTAGGCTTTGGTATATATATATAAGTTAACTACTGTCAGGATTCTTTCTGATGTAAACAAAGGCTTGCAATGAGCATCGTATGATGAACCTGTCATGATGCGAATGGCCTGCTTTTGCAACTTGAGAACTCTGTCCACACTGGAGGAGTTGCCCCATACAACGATACCATAATTTATTACACTATTAAAGAAAGCATAATATGCATTTCTAAGGAATTCCTTAGGTACTAGATGTTTCAAATGTCTCAGCAAGTACAGTACCCTGGCCAAACATGTGCAAAGAGAGTCAATATGGGCATTCCATTTCAGTTTCGAGTCAATCACAATACCTAATAGTTTCACATTAGGTTGGAAGTCGTCACAAGTCAGCTGTTGCAATGTAAACAAAATATGTTGGGTTTTCCCAGCGTTCAGGCTAAGGCCATTGGCTTCAAACCAACTTGTAACCTCACTAAATGAGTTATTCATTACAAGTCTTAGAACATTTACATCCCGGCAAGTGTTATATAAAGTAGTATCATCTGCAAATAAAACAGACTGGCATGAAATATTATAAGAAAGATAGTTAATCATCACTAAAAACATAAATGGGCCCAGAACCGATCCCTGGGGCACACCACTGTCAACTTGAAGAGTATTTGAATAGATACCATTTATACACACAACTTGATATCGGTCAGATAAGTAAGATTCAAACAAATCCAGTTCTACATTATTTACGCCATAATATCTTAATTTAGATATAATAATTTTGTGAGATACACAATCGAAGGCCTTTGATAGGTCGCACAAGGTGGCAGAGGTACTATTATGATCCTCGAATCCGGAGATTATAGTGGATACCAATTGTTCAATTGCTGATAGTGTTGACATATTAGTCCTGAAACCAAACTGTGCATCTGAGAATAAGGCGTTGCTTTCAAAATAATTTGATATCTGGCTCTTCATCAGTTTCTCAATAATTTTCGAAAACACAGGCAAAATAGATATGGGTCTATAGTTGTTGATTATGGATCTATCACCCTTCTTGAATATCGGAATAACCTTCGCCAGCTTCAGACGAGAGGGGAACATACCATTTTGAAAACAATCATTTATGCAATATGTAAGAGGTAGTACGATACAGTGTATTACCTTCTTAATCAAGTCAACATTTGTTCCGTAAATGTCTTTACACTGGGAAGCTTTCAAATCCTTAACAACCTTGATTGTATCATCACTAGAAACATATTTCCATTTAAACACATTTCCAGATAAGTTAGACTTTTCCAAATAAGACATTGAAGTCCTTTCACAAGCATCCAATGAATTTATAATAGTCTCAACAGAACTAATAAAATGGTTGTTAAAATCGTCGGGCATAAAGTTGGTATGTCTATCATTCTCCATTTTCCTAGCTTTATTAATTATACTCCACGCAGCCTTGCATTTATTGGCAGAACCATTTATAATGGACTCATTAAAGCGTAATTTAGCCTGCTTAAGGGCTGCTCTGTATTGTCTCTTGGCATTAGTAAACATGAGCTTAGCCTCAGTACAGTCAACTCCAAGATAAGATGCCCACTCAATGTAAGTATAAAGCTTGTCGACACGAGCTTTCAGCGATTTCAGTTCACTATCGAACAGTACTTGATTTTTACTACGTTTATCTATAGGTCTGTTATTCTTCACAAGCGGAAAACAAACGTCAAACCCTTCATAAAATGCAGCCAGAAAAGCATCAAAACAACACACATTGTCGGATGTTAAAACACTTTGCCACTGTATACTGGACAAGTAGTTTATGAAATTATTTAGATTAGTTTCACTATATCTACGGGTATAGACAGTATCTTGTGTTGTGCTGTTTGTCCAAGTAATTGAGTTACAAAACTTCACAGACAAAGCATCATGATCAGAAAGTAAAGGCTTCAAGATACTCAGCTCAATAGTGTTCTGTTCGAGATTCGTTATTATGTTATCTAGGCAGGATTTCCCTCGAGTTGGTTTGTTATTCAAATATATACAGTTAGTTGCTCTCAAAATATTTAGGAATTGAGAGGAAAAAGCACAGTTCACGTTTACATCGATATTAAAATCGCCATACATTATAATACTACACGTACTATAAGTAAGTGCAATCAATAACAAATCCAGCTGCCTTAAAAACATGTTTTTATCTCCTCCCGGTGAACGGTATACAGATAATAGGACAATATTATTGGCTGGTAGCCTTATAGCTACTACTTCAAAGTTCAATTCACTACAGTAAGTATGCAGGCTGCAATTTAACATCGTATACACTAAGGCCTAATTATTTTGAGACCTTTAAGGAGAAAATTGCGATTTTACATAAAATTCGAATGTGTTAAATTCACAATCCACAACCGTATCATAACTCACGTTAAAGTTGAGATTACCAATGAGCAGATGCACACGGAAGTAAAATATATTTCCTGGGTGGAGCAGTCAGTACAGCAGAGTTTCAAAATTGTCAGGAACAGTTCAGAAGGTGTACACATAATAAATGAGCGACATTCCCATGGCTGTAGACGCACACGAAACGAAAATATATTTCCTGGGTGGTGCAGTCAGTAAGGCAGAGTTTCTACATTTGTAGGAACACTACAGAAGATGTTGTCATAAATGAGCGACTTTCCTATGGCTGTAGATGCACATTTTAATTGATATGATTTTATTCTGCTGGATTATTCAGAACTGTATTAAACACACATATTTTGTTACTAAAGAAGTAAGTACTACTTGGACACCCTTAGCGAAAAATAAATTCTTTCTGAACTGGCATGACCATAAAATTGCCCTTAGAAAATATGTGCTATTTAAAAAAGAAAGAAAAAAATAATTATCTATTACTACAAGCAAACTGCGATGTTTACAATAAACCTGTAATAAAAATAACTATGAACACTTGGTGGAGATTCTCAAATAAGAACGATTGTCTGTTGTCTGAAAATAACGGTTTGCACATGAAAAGCTCCTCTCTACCCAAGGGTGTAGCCAATTGTGGACAAGATATGGAAGAAATGAATATTGTTTATAGGCCTATAACTTGTTGAATTTTGCCTTTTTAAATATAACTAACTCCGTGGCGCTAACATCCCTGAAGGGACAAGGTCTAGAACTCGTCCACTGCGTCATCTACCATAGGCAGGTGGCAGGATTAGAGGCATGTGGTCTGCATGCCGACACCCACGGCCGTTAATGGTGGTATCCATGACCGGAGCCGCTACTCCTCTCTGCTCAATTTGAGTCACGAGGCTGAGTGCACCCCGTTCCAGAAAAATTCGAGGAGGTACCGTGGATCGAACCCGGGCCGACGGATCTGTAGACAGCGACGCTAACCACGAGACCACGCCGGTGGTCCTTCTTAAATATACTCGTATAATAATGTATTATAATTGGATGTTTAAGAAAAATACCAACTTCAATGGAATTCACGATTTTTAATAGATCATTTTTGCAATTTTTAAATCCTATTTCATAATTATATAGAGCTTACTTTAGGCACCTATCATTGCATTTTACCAACCTAAAATCCCGAAAGCTAATAATAATATTTGTGGTGCTGGCGAACAAAAAAAAACCGTTACAGTCAGACGCTAGGGATGTGTGCAGTGTTCTATTCACAGAAAAAGCGGGGACGATATCAATAAATATTTATTATATGGAGAAAATTTTTTTTCCGATTTGAGTTACATGTGTTATTTATAATTCGACCCTTCTGAACACAAATATAACAATAATAATAAGCAGTTTCTTCCGCACTTCGAGAAAATGCCGATTTTCCAATAGTGTCACACATTTCTCGCAGGAAAAGAGGGAACTATTCAAAGAAAAATTCATTCTGTGTAGGATAAATTTTTTTCCAACTTGAAATACGTGTTTTATCTATAATTCGTCCCTTCTGAACACGAATATAACAATAATAATAAGCAATTTCTTCCGCACTACGAGAAAATGCCGATTTTCCAAAAGTGTCACACATTTCTCGCAGGAAAAGAGGGAACTATTCAAAGAAAAATTCTTTCTGTGTAGGATACATTTTTTTCTAACTTGAAATACGTGTGTTATCTATAATACGACCCTTCTGAACACGAATATAACAATAATAATAAGCAGTTTCTTCCGCACTTCGAGAAATACCGATTTTCCATTAGTGTCACACATTTCTCGCAGAAAAAGAGGGAACTATTCAAAGAAAAATTAATTCTGTGTATGATAAATTTTTTTCCAACTTGAAATACGTATGTTATCTATAATACGACCCTTCAGAACACGAATATAACAATAATAATAACCAGTTCCTTCCGCCCTTCCAGAAAATACCGATTATCCATTACCGTCACACATTTTACGCAAGAAACGTAGGAATGATTCAAACAAAAATTAATTACATGCAGGCAAAATTTTTTCCCCACTTGATTTACATGTGTTATCTATAATTCAACCCTTCTGAACACGAATAGAACAAAAATAATAACCAGTTCCATACGCACTAGGAGAAAATTCCGAATTTCCATTCGTGACACACAGTTTATGCGTAAACTGTGTGACACGAACGGAAAATCGGAATTCTCTCGAAGTGCGGAAGAAACTGCTTATTATTATTGTTATATTCGTGTTCAGAAGGGTCGTATTATAGATAACACACGTATTTCAAGTTGGAAAAAAATGTACCTTACACAGAATGAATTTTTCTTTGAATAGTTCCCTCTTTTCCTGCGAGAAATGTGTGACACTATTGGAAAATCGGCATTTTCTCGAAGTGCGGAAGAAACTGCTTATTATTATTGTTATATTCGTGTTCAGAAGGGATGAATTATAGATAAAACACGTATTTGAAGTTGGAAAAAATTTATCCTACACAGAATGAATTTTTCTTTGAATAGTTCCCTCTTTTCCTGCGAGAAATGTGTGACACTAATGAAAAATCGGTATTTTCTCGAAGTGCGGTAGAAACTGCTTATTATTATTGTTATATTCGTGTTCAGAAGGGTCGTATTATAGATAACACACGTATTTCAAGTTGGAAAAAAATTATCCTACACAGAATTAATTTTTCTTTGAATAGTTCCCTCTTTTCCATCGAGAAATGTGTGACACTAATGGGAAATCGGTATTTTCTCGATGTGCGGAAGAAACTGCTTATTATTATTGTGATTTTCGTGGTCAGAAGGGTCTAATTATAAATAACTCATTTAATACATGTCGGAAAAAAAAATTTCCTCCATGTAATGAATTTTTGTGTGAAACTTTCCTACTTTGTTTGCGTAAACTGTGTGACACTATTGGAAAATCGGTATTTTCAAGAAGTGCGGAAGGAACTGGTTATTATTATAATTATATTCGTGTTCATAATGGTCAAATTATAGATAAGACATATAACTTAGGTCGGGAAAAAATTTTCCTTCCATGTAATGAATTTTTGTTTTGAAACGGTCCTGCTTTTTCTGCGTTAATTGTGTGACACTAATGGAAAATCGGTATTTTCAAGAAGTGCGGAAGGAACTGGTTATTATTATTGTTATATTCGTGTTCATAAGGGTCTAATTATAGATAAGACATATAACTTAGGTCGGGAAAAAATTTTCCTTCCATGTAATGAATTTTTGTTTCGAAACTGTGGGTAAACTGTGTGACACTAATGGAAAATCGGTTTTTTCTCGAAGTGCGGAAGGAACTGGTTTGTATTATTGTTATATTCGTGTTTAGAAGGGTCGAATTATAGATAACGCATGTAACTTAGGTCGGGAAAAGAATTTCCCTTATGTAATGAATTTTTGTTTTGAAACGGTCCTACTATTTCTGCGTTAACTGTGTGACACTAATGGAAAATCGGTATTTTCAAGAAGTGCGGAAGGAATTGGTTATTATTATAATATTATATTCGTGTTCATAATGGTCAAATTATAGATAAGACATATAACTTAGGTCGGGAAAAAATTATTCTATGTAATGAATTTTTATTTAAATACTTCCTACTTTTTCTGCGAAAAATGTGTGATATTAATGGAAAATCAGAATTTTCTCGAAGTGCGGAAGGAACTTATTATTATTATTGTCATATACGCGTTCAGAAGTGGTGAAATACATGCAAAAACATGTATATCATCTACAATAACATTTTTATTGCCATGTAATTTATATTTCTTATATTGTTAATATTATTACTCAGAAAATTGCTTAACATTAATTTTAAATCGGAATGTATTTATTGGAAATTCGCGTTCAGGACGATCGACTAATATAGAAAACATGTATTACATGTCAAACCAGATTTTTACTGTTATATTATTTATACGTTTAATAGTTATTTATAACAATTATAATTATGAAATTAATGAAAACTATTATCTGCCCACCCAATAATTCATTCAGCCATGTATCAATCCATCCATTTATACATCCATTCATTTTTCATTCATCCTACCATCCATTCGTCCATCAATCAATCCAGTTATCAACCATCCATTAATTATTAATTGATCCATCCACTTATTATAGAAGTCATTCATCGATCCATTATTTAACTAATTCATTCACCAAGCAATCCACCCTTCATCTATCAATTAATGAATTAGGTACATAATTAATTAATTAATCCTCCCATCCATTGATGAATCAATTAATGCATACATTTATCCATCCAATTAGTTAATTAATTCAACCGTCCATCCATTTATTTATATATCCATAAAGCATTTGATGGATGGTGGGTTAGGTGGGTGAAATAAATAATTTCGGATGAATGAATGGATATATTTATGGATGAATGAATTAATAATGGATGGATGAATGGGTAGGTGGGCTAATTAATAAATAAATTAATGAATGAATGGATTGATTAATGGTTGGTTGGATCGATGAATGAATGAATTTATTGATGGATGCATGAGTGGATAGATGGGTGGATGAATGAATGAATGAATGTATGGATAATTAAATGGTGGAATACATGAATT
This sequence comes from Ectobius pallidus, assembly GCA_964059195.1. NCBI lineage: Eukaryota > Metazoa > Arthropoda > Insecta > Blattodea > Ectobiidae > Ectobius > Ectobius pallidus. Next base: position 81,698,441 of record CAXKWD010000001.1, read on the forward strand.
AATTAAGGAACGAATGACTGGATGGATGTATGGATGATTGAACAGATGGGTGGATGAATGGTTGGGTGGATGAATTAATAGACAATGGATGGATTAATAATTTTAGTTAAAAATGAAAATTAATTATCTCATTGTTAATAATTGGATGGTTGGAAAAATAATTTATGGATGAATGGATAATTCGATGGATGGATAGATTTATTGATGTCTGAATTGATGGATGGGTGGGTGGTAGGTTTGTTGGATTAATTAGGGGATGAATGGATGGACTGTTATTAATTATTTAGTAAATATATTGATGGATGAACGAAAGGATGAATGGATGGGTGGATTCACGGATGAATTAATTGATCAATTAATGGATGGGTGGATTGGTTAATCAATGAACTAATCAATGGATGGATGAATAGATTAATGCAAAATTTAATTAACATACGGATTTGATGGATGGATGAATGAATGAACCATCCAACCAGCCATTCATCTATCAATCAAGCCAACCACCCCTATAACCAAACATTCATCCGTCCATTAATTAATTTATTATATAAATAATTAATTTAACTATTTCATCCATCCATCGATACAAACATTCAGCTATCCATTAATAAATCCATGCATCCATTTATCCACCCACTCATCCTTTTCATTAAATAATTCAACAATACACCCATAGATTCATCCATCCATCAGTCTATGAATGGATGGTGGAAATAATTTATTAACTAGTAACTGGATGGATGGATGAATTTAAATATTTATTTATGGTTGAATGGATGAATGAATGTACGGATGAATTAATGGATGAACGGATGGATAAATGAATTACGATTATTATTTTTTTATGAAAGGACAATGTTGAAGACAAGTATTTTAGAAAACAACAATAATAATAATAATAATAATAATAATAATAATAATAATAATAATAATAATAATAATAATAATAACAATGTGAAGAAAGAAATTGAGTAATATTTAAAATGTTTCTCTGTTAGCTCTTCATGAAACATGAAGCAAAACAGCAATTAAACAATGCTTTTTCTAATATCAAGCTTCAATTCGAATTTGTCTTAGTTTAATAGTGGTAGTAGTAGCCCTACCGGATCGCGCAAACGTCTCCTGGAGATCCTTTAAGGGGATATCTGCGGCGAATTTATTTCTGGGGTGCGCCAGTGCCCTACCTCACATTTAAACCTAAGTACAACACAAGCACCCAGTCACGAACCCGGGAAAGAGATTTTTCACTGCTGAATCGAACCCGGGCCGCCGGGTGGAAGGCAAGCGTGCTACCGACTAACACAAGGCGGGGGGACACTTTAATGTTAATTGATCACGAATTAATATTTGAAAAAGTTTCCTTATTCTACTTCATTAAAACACGAAGGAAATATGAGTTATTACATAAAATACTCGAACATGGTTTCTCTCCATGTATTACATAAAATTAAGCTTCCGTTCGAATTTGCGTAACCCCAGCGCTCTTATTTTAATATAACTTGTCATTGAGGAAGTTCCTATTGTTTTCCCGACCGGAAATTATACGAAACGAAAGCTTCCATTCTAACTTGTGTAAATGCAGTGTGATACTAGCTGTCAGGTTGGTACTGCTCCAAAGTCAGATGTGGGTTTAATCATCAAATAGCCGTGGTAGAGAATACTATGATTTTATATGGGGAAAATCACGACTTTAATTACTGTTTTTTGAAGCCTTCGTGGCAAGTTCAAAGGTGTGTGACGTGTCAAAAAATTCTGTGAAATTTCCTGAACGATTAGAGTGGTTTTTCACATCGATAAAAAAATTGGTTTTCATGAAAATCGAAAACTTAGTTCAAGTGCACTTATACCAAGCATTTAACCGCGAAGATACCCACGAAGAGAAACCCGCAGGTGATAGTACACGGAATTGAGGTTATGTTCCCTGAGGAGGAGCTTGTTGAGGCGATTGTGGAACAAAACCCTCTCGTGAAACACTGCCTCCTAGATACAAGGGAAATGATCACAAAACGGAGGATGAAGCAATCACGGCACGGTAGATCCGCATACGCCGTCCTGGAAGTTACCCCAGGAGTGTATCAAGCTATGCAGCAAAGTGAAAAGCTGTACATAGGCTACAGCAGATGCAACTTCAACGATTACCTTCCGGTAATCCGCTGTCACAAATGCAACAAATACGGTCATTTCTCAAATGACTGTAAGTCAGTATTGAGCTGCGCCATATGCTCCGATCCTCATGACACCAACACATGCCCGAAAACAAAAGAAGAATGTAGCAATTGCAAAGAACAAAATCGAAAAATGTCATCATGGAGAAACTATACTCCTGTGAACGAAAATCACCCTGCAACATCTCGAGATTGCTCAGTATACAACAAAATTATAAAAGTAATTCAATCCAGGATCAATTATGGCTGAGCTCGTAATATATCACCAAAATTTACACAAATCATTAGTGCCTACGCAGGAATTAATTCTTAACACTAATTTAAATGAAAACAGCACAATTAAAATTTTATGCGTGCAAGAACCACATATTACTTCACGTGGCGTTTCGGGGTTTGGAAGCAATATTAAAATACATATCGACAGTAATAATAAGGATCGAGTTCGTGCAGCAGTAATAACAAACTACAATAACGTATTAAAACTCTCCCAATTCTCCACAGCAGACTGTGTAGTGGTAAATGTGTCTTTCAGCGGAGTCAACCTATATATATGCAATTTGTATTGTGCACCTGACACCAATGTAGATCAGTATTTGACCGAACTGTACAACTTATGTAACATTTTGCGAGGCAAACCATTAATTATTACTGGCGATATAAATGCCAGTCATGTGGCCTGGGGCAGTTCTAGTACAAATGACCGAGGGCGGAAGTATTACGATTTTTTACTCTGCTAACAATCTTCACATACTTAATAACGGAAATTTACCCACCTATAGCCGAAGAAATTGTGAGAGCTACATAGATGTCACGGTGTGCAGTGCATCACTGTTACCACTTATATCGGAATGGACAGTAAGTGAGAAAGCTACTCTTTCCGATCATAGACTCATTATCACTAAAATAAATACATCTAGAACGCCCTATATCATCAACAATAACATGTATCTCACAAGAAAGTTTAAAACCAAAAATGTATCATGGTCTCACTTTCAAAATGCAGTGTCCCGTAATCTGGAAGGAATATCTCAAGAAATACAGAATGCTGACAGCAAAATAAAACTAAATCATATCGTAGAAGAAATGACAGACACAATAGTTCATACATGTGAGTCATACTTACCGAAACTCACACACAGACCAGCAAAAAACTATTGGTGGAATACAGATTTGGCAGTTATTAGGAAACGACTCCTTGCAAGCTACCGGAGATTCAAACGGTCCAGATGTCCCCTACTACGTGAGAGGTACGAGGAAGCGTTCAATTTAATTAAAGCAGAATACAGGCTGAAGATAGTAAATACCAAAAGGAATAGCTGGAAAAATGTTTGCTCAACACAGACATCAGTAAACCCATGGAACATTGTATATAAGTACTGCCGAAAACCCGAGAATCTTAATAACACCATGTCTACAATAGAAACAGAAGGAGGATATACAACAAATCCTAAAGAAACAGCAGAGGCACTGGCTGCATCATTCTTCCCTGAAGACACAATAGATAATGCAGATCAGCAACAAATTCGTACACTAGCGGAAAATGATATTTACACGCCAAACGACTGCCTGTTCACTCCACAGGAAGTTAATAATATAATTCTGAAACTAAACGATCAAAAAGCGCCAGGCCCTGATCACATCTCCGCTAACATAGTGAAAAATGTCCATTTCTGTTTTCCCTTCCTTTTCACAGATGTGTTCAACAAATGTTTACAACTTGGTACTTTCCCAGATTGCTGGAAGATTGCGTCAGTCAAGATAATACCAAAACCAAATAATAACAAGAAGGTGGCTGGGGCATTCAGACCTATTAGTTTAATACCGGTTCTAGGGAAATGCTTAGAAAAACTTATAATTGACAGAGTTATGTTTCACTTAACTAGCAGTCATCAGCTAAGCGAAAACCAGTTCGGCTTTATGCCACAAAAATCAACAGAGGATGCAGTCTGTAAAGTGGTTGATTGGATACAGAGGACACTCAACGAAAAGAAAATAGGCCTGCTTATTTCTTTGGATATATCTAGTGCTTTCAACCATGCATGGTGGCCAAAAGTGCTTCACCAGCTAAGAAAGAAAAACTGCCGAAGAAACTTATATAAATTAATAAGACACTATTTTACTAACCACAAGATTCAGTTAGCATTAAGTGGCACTACCATTAACAAAAACATTACAAGGGGTTGCCCACAAGGATCCACCTGTAGCCCAGGCTTCTGGGTCATACTCTATGACGACCTACTACAACAGCCCCTGCCAAATGGATGTAGTATTTTTGCCTATGCAGATGATGCTCTTCTGCTGGTGAAATCTGATACAGCAGCAAGAGTAGAAAATATTGCTAACACTGCTCTCTCTTTAATTCATGACTGGGGACAAGCTAACAAACTTCATTTTAATGCAAATAAAACCAAAGCTCTGTTGGTAACTAGACGAAGGAATGCTGAACCAGTCAACCTCAGCATGAACAATACACCAGTACAGTTTACTGATAAATTAAATTACTTAGGTATTCTATTAGACCAAAAGTTAACCTTCCGCCCTCATTTTGATCATGTAGCCAAAAAGGCAAGTTCACTACTTACAAGACTGGCATTTGCAACTAGACCTACCTGGGGACTTAATCACGACATCCTCAAAATAATATATCATGGAGCAGTAGAACCACTTATTCTATATGGTGTAGCAGCATTTCAGGATGTACTTCAGAAACGGTGGGCACAAAACAAACTGCTCCAAATTCAACGTGGGTATTTACTCAGAATGATCAGAGGGTATCGCACCATCTCCACTGAAGCTGCTTTAATCGTGGCTGGAATAGAGCCATTGTTCTTAACAGGTACGATGAAGGCGCACATAAGCAACTTAAAAAGAGGCAGACCTGTACCTGAATATTCAGAACTGGAACTTGAGAAACCGCTTGATAAGATCTCGGCAGGACATCCTGCCCTACATATGCAATACTTCAGGAAACCAAATGACAGTGGGGCTCACCATTATGAAATTTAAACTGATGGGTCTCGCTTTGAAGACATACTCGCTGGCACAATGAATGTAGGGTGTGCATTTGTTGTGTACTCCAACTCAACAGAAATATTTACAAACAAAAACAAATTGTCCCCTGAGTGTTCAGTGTTTCAGGCTGAACTCCTGGCCATTAGAGAAGCCATAAAATGGTGCAAGGATACCAGCCATAGTGTATGTGTGTACAGTGATTCGAAGTCTGCTTTACTTGCTATAAATGACAAATACAATCTACACCCAATCGCACACGAAGTGCGCAGATTGATAGGAAAATTCCCTGGTCATGTCTGTCTTTCCTGGATTCGTGGACACTCAGGAATTGCAGGAAATGAGAGAGCGGATGAACTGGCCAAAACAGCTGCAAATTCGAACCTCCTTCCCTCCTATTCTGCTTGTCCAATTTCTTACATAAAGAAGACAATCAGAAGAAATATCTTAGAAGAATGGGATACTCTGTGGCAGAATAGCTCAAATGGTTCTACAACAAGAGATCTATTTTTTCCTACAGTGGGCGATAGGTTGAAGTGCAAAAAAATCATGCCGAATTTTGTTCTGACGCAGTTTCTGACTGGACATGGAAAATTCATGCAATATCTTTACCGATTTCGGATCTCAAACACTGCCACCTGCAAGTGCGGTCAGCAAGATGAAACAGTTGAACATATATTGTATACATGTTCACGTTATGAACTGGAGAGGATTGAACTTCTTTTGTGTCTGAACAGAATAGACTTAGAGTATGTCAGTCCCATTGGACACGTCCTTGCTGACAAAAACGGACACAAACTTTTTCAATCGTTTGTAAATAGAATATTTTCGAAGCTTTAACTCTCACACTTTTATTCAGTCATTGGGGTATTTACTTACCTAACTTAATGTATTGCTCAGTTAATTTATTTTATCTTGCTTAGTTAAGCTATTTATTCCAACAATATCTTATCTATAATTTAAGGTTATGTTTATATAAAAACGAATTCACACAATTAACTTTAACTTAAGACTTACCATATCGTAAGACATAAGAAACTGTAGGACTATTGTAGACATTACGCCTGGTAAGAACTGTACAGTATTGTAAATAGTGTATATTAGACATTCAGATTCCAATATCAGGATAACCTATTGTAAGTAACATTTGTGACATCTCCAACCCTAATGTACCTTCGGGGGAAATAGGGTTTTGTGTAATGTGGATATTCAATAAATAAATAAATATCATTTTGCGTAATATTTTTGTAACGACGATTAAGTTCTTTTATCATTCGGTCTCTACCACCGTGCCCAATAGATAAATGAGTTTCGTACAGAATGTCAAACAAAGAATCACTTGAGCAATAAAACATTACATCTGGTGTTGCATTTGTTACTGGGACTATTAATTTTTCTACTCCTTGAACTTCAAGGACATCGTAATGTTGAAGTAACCAATAATCACGTGACACTTTCTTATCTGATGTTTTAGATTTCTTTACATCAGCTATCAAACTTAATAATTTTTCACGGGTGAGCAAAGAACTGTTCTCTTTCACATCACGCTTATTTAGTAAAGATTCAAACTTTTCTTTCATTGCAGCTTTTTTTCGTTATCACTTAAAGAATTCATTGTTCAAGGCAATTTAAGGTCTTAAAAATAATTGCACTTTAACGTAAGCAAAAAATAAATGTATCTCAATACCTGATACGTGAGAACAGTATTTGACGAACAGCAGCCGGCACTGTACGTGCAAGCAATCAATTAACCGGAATGAACTGGCGCCAACACGCTAAACAAATTCTCTCCCTATGGCCTGGAATAGTTCATAAATGCAGTAGGGCTGGAAGGTAAATGTATTTGTCGTTGACATTTTGAGAGTATGGCGAAAAAGTATTCTCGTTGTTTTATGCTTTGGTATTATTGCCGACCTTCAAAAATTATTTTTATTTGAATTCGAAATTAAAGTTTTTTTTCCCGCTACTTTCCATATTGTTAAACGTAACGTAAATGTACCTTATACTAAAAAGCGAGATATATGATATAGATTATTTTACACTTTAACGGGCTGCAGATCGTTATTCTATGAAATAACTAGTTAAACCACGAAATACAAGAGAGTTTTACACTTTAACGGACACGATCAGTTATTTCATGGAATAACTAGGTATTCTATAAAATAACGGATTTCATACTTTAACGGTAACATATATATATATATATATATATATATATATATATATATATATATATATATATATATATATATATTAGGAATCCACATTTAAGAATCCCAGTCATCCTCCATCACTTTTTTTATATAGGATTCAGCGTCTGCAGGGGATGTGTGGAGGGGTCCATTTCTTCCTCTTCGTCGTCTTCGTTCATTATAGGTATTTTGTTCAAACGGCTCTCCTGGCAGTTTTAGCATAAAGGGGAACAGTTCAACGAAACTTTCTTGCAGTCACATTTAAGGCTGCTGCAATCCTTCGTGCACTTACAAAAAATATTGCTTGAAATGCCTTGTGGTGCTGCAGGGTCTTTGGTCAGCACTGGAGCAAGATGATTTTACTTGCATTACCCCACAACTCTGGGGGTAATTGGCTTCCTAACCAGAGCTACACCTGGTGGTATGTCCAAAAGGGATGTTCTTTTGTTGCCCCCTTGCTTGGTGGAAGTGATGAGAGATCAGGTTGTACATTGGTCACAGGCTTTAGAAATGAATGAATACGTGATGAATGCGTGAAATTTGTCAAGACCCACTACCCAGAAGGAAGAGATGATGGAAACATCAACTCACCAGACAGCACGAAGACCGAACTGGGAAGACGCCACATAATGAGAAAGTCCGTAGATATCTATTTCAATATCTGTATCTGGTACCATATGATCCCCAGGTGGGGCGAAGGGGCCTCCAATGGAGGTTTCATTACCTATACTAATTTTGATATGCTTATTTTCCGGGAGAGGGTAGAGGGACAGGTGGTAAGCCCATCGCCTCGCAACCCTCCTCTGGAAACTAAGTATTTCTTGGACGTGAAAGGACCGAGAAATTTTGTCCAGAGGCTCTAATTTAGGCTTGGAGTTCTTTTACGTGCCGTAAATCTACGACACGGGACCCCCAGTTTAAAGTCCCTCCCGGAGGATTCCGTGCCCAGGATTTTTACGTCGACCGCGGCCGGGTTTGATCCCGCGCCCTGCGGATCTAGAGGCGGGCACGCTACCTCTAGACCACCGCGGCCGACTATTTCAATATGGGCAACGAAAAAACAGTGCGTGAAGAATTATTCCTCCATAGTCCGCATAATAAAGACAGAGTGATCAACCTACTGAGGTCAAAACTCGAGGAAGAGGCAACGCATCACGCATCAGACGATGCTGACATGCTGATTTAAGTACAGCTATTGAACAATCGACATCTAATGTGGCTGTCATTTCAGATGTCGATCTCGCATTGATATTTACCGCAAATACTCCACCTGATCACAAAATTTACTCATCAGACCAGGGAGCGGAAAAGATCTAACCAGTGTTTACTGTACCCACCAAATGCAGCAGCTGGGAGTGAAACAAATTCTGTTTCTGCATGCTTTTATGGATGCGATTCAACTTCAGCAACATTCCGAAAGAGTAAACTTGGTTTTGCCAAACTTTACCAAAAACACCCAGATATTCACAGAGCAGCCGAAGTATTTTACAACCCCTCCTCCTCATAAGTTTATGTTGAGGAAACTGGATGAACATGCATGTTAAGAAGGTACGGCGCCCCAGCAAAGGATAGCTCCCTTAACACCTACCGTTACAATTCGTTTCTAAAATCTATGGCTATGATCTCTCGTCACTTCCACCAAGCAAGGGGCAACAAAAGAACATCCATTTCGGACATACCACCAGGTGCACCTCTGGTTAGGAAGCCATTACCCCCAGAGTCGTGGGGTAACGCAAGTAAAATCATCTTGCTCCAGTGCTGACCAAAGACTCGGCAGCAGACTGTAAGTGCACGAAGGATTGCAGCAGCTTTGAATGTGACTACAAGAAAGTTTCGTTGAACCGTTCAGTTTTATGAAACAAATTGCCAGGGGAACTGTTTTAAGAACATAGACGACGATGGGGAAGAAATAGATCCCCTCCACACATCCCCTGCAGACTCTGAATCTGATATAAAAAAAGTGATGGAAGATGACGGGGATTCTTTATGTAAATTCATAATATATATACTAGTATGTGCCCGCGGCTTCGCCCGAAAAATTAAGAGCATAATAGTTAAATCATTATACTTATTAACACCTAAATCACGTGGACTACATACCACGATTAGATAGCGTCGCCTGGTAAAAGCGACCTCAGATTCGAGTCCAGAAAACCTCTGTATAGTGAGATTCGCCCAAATAAAACAACGTTTGACCATATTTAGGGCTTACAACATTCAAGCGATCGCGAAAGTTTTATTTTCAAGGTATGACAAAAATAGACAAAGCCAACTGTAATTGTCAAACTTCCATTTAATTTAATTCCAAACCCATCTGAAATCCAATATGTTTTAATGTCAAATGTGATTCGGATTCCATAATTTGACATTCAAATGTATAACTGAAAACTTATGTTTTGAAAGAAAACTAAAATTAAAATTCCGGCTTCGAGGTGCATTTTCCGACCCTTCAGCCCACCTATGTTTAAAATTTCAGATCTCTGCGTTCAGTGGATATCGCTGGACATCGAGGACAATTCCTTTTATTGATATAGATAATATGAATTATAATGATACCTTCTCTAATTTACCAAACATCCATTTCATTTAATCCAAACCCATCTAATAAAACTGGCAACAATATGTTCTGTGAATTTGTTTTGATTATTCTGTGTAAAAAGGGGTTAAGTATTTTCAAAAACATTTAATTTTTGGCAATTAAAAACAGAATTTTTCAAAATCCTTTCTTAGTGAGCACCTACATTATGAAACGAAGGTACTGTCAAAATTCCAAGGCTCTACCTGTTATAGTTTAGGCTCTACGTTGATTCCTGTCAGTCAGTCAATCATTCAGTCAGTCAGTCAGGACAAAGCCTCTTATATATATAGAGATATATGTGTGTGTGTGTGTGTTTGTGTATATATATATATAGTGAAAAAGTGATCCCTATAAAGGCCGTGGAGGCCCAGAGGGTCCCAGGAAGTTGAGGCTTCAGATTCTGGACAGTCGGCACATGAAGGTGGTAAGGTTGTCAGCCTTATGCACCGGCCGCCTTTACCCCCAGGATGGCTCCTGGTACTCATTTCTGTTAGAGGCTGAGTCGACCCCAGGGCCATAGTGCCACCAGAAGGATTAGGCCAATTGAAAAATCTCAACGACCTCATCGGGAATCGAACCCGCCACCTTCCGGTTTGTAGCGTAGCTACGGCGTACCCCAAATATATATATTTTGTGTGTGTGTGTGTGTATATATATATATATATATATATATAGTGTGTAAATGTGTATATATAGTGTGCAAATGTGTATATAAGTATATACATAGCTATATCGTTATAGTTCTTTAATTGGAAAATAAATGTACAATTTTCTTGAGAAATCACAAACTTTACCCGACAATTTAAAATTGTGGTAACTTTTGTTTTGTTCAAGAAATATTAAATATCTATACACATATTTAAAGGAAATTTAATTCTCTACAACTATTTTCCTCACAACTTTGCTGTAAAACGTAAGGCTGATGAGTTAGAAAGACAAATTTAACGAAAAACGTGAGGTAAAAATTAGTTTTGGGAAAATTAGTGATATCCAGCAGCCCATATCTCGAAAACAGTTACAGATACGACGAAAGTGTATGTGAAACAACTTGTAGAGAATTATGTCAGTTTTAATTTGTTATATGAAAAATGTTCCCTTCAACGCACCATTTTAAAATTATAAGCGAAAAACAAAAAAATCCCTTTAGGCAGGCCTACAGGCGGAGGTAGATTTCGAAGTGCTTTTGGTTTAATTTATTGTCGCTGCATAGCACTCTTCTTCTTTAGCCTTGGCATGGTAAACCTCCAGTAATAAGAACTGAATTCGGTAAAGAGGAAGAGCCTACAATCGTTTGTTTTGACAACAAGAATAGGATATAATATTCTGGGAGGCCGTGCGCAAGATCAACAATGAATAAAATTAGCAAAGCCGCTAAACAAGACAAAATTATGATATTATAATTATTCTTTTAAGTGTTATTATTTTCAAACATTAAAATCTCGCGTAATATGAGAGCTATCAAGAAACTATTTATTGATTTGTAGAGTACTCATCAAGAGCTTTTCAACGATACCCCACAAGACGTGGTTTCAAAAGTTTCGAATTTTCATCCCCCACCCCCACCTCCACCCCCACCCTCACTCGAACCCCCGAATCGTTGGTGTCACTGTGAACTCCATAGGGAGTACTCTAATTTATTCAAACAAAGTTTCCCTCTATACTTCATAGGGGCCGAGATATACATTTTTAAAAATTTCAACCCCCTCCCCCGACCACCCCCTTGGGCCAATTTTGCCCATTAACGAACTTGTCCGAACTATTGGGCCTAGAAATAACATAATAAAATTTGGTTCAAATATCTTCAAAATTACGGCCGCTATCGTGTAAAGATATATATAAATATATATATATATAAATATATATATATAAATATATATATATATAAATATCACAAATTTTTTTTTTTGAACGGGCGGTGGTTTCGTACTTAGGGGAGCATGAAACGTAAAGATATGAAAGAATTTTTCGAAAATCATAAAGTGGTATCCATTGCAATAGGTAGATTTTTCTTCGAAAATCTACCTAAAAACGTGGACCTTTCCCATCCTCTACCCTCATGAAGCGTAAGGGGTAGGGGTGGGGACTTTTAGTATGTTTACCTCCTAACTACCCCAACACATTCCCGAAGAAATATTCTCCCCCTCTCCATGTCCTCTACAACCCCTTTTACGGCATTCATTGACTGGACTAATAAAATGACTTGTCCTGACTGATTTATCATTGCCAGGTCGAAACCTCGGAAGCTATACATATGAATTTTGGTCAGTATTTTTACCTCATAATGCAGAGACTCACTAAGAATACATTTTTTCAAAATTCAACCCCTAATAGGGTCAATTAGGGGTTAAAATGTTATATTGAAAAAATTTGTTGTAGGCCTATTGACTTAAAACTTAGTAAAATACTCCAAAACATAAACAGTCAAATGTTCTACCTCTTCTTCATTTTCATTCTTATCTGAGGTAGGGAGGTCTTATAGGGACATTTATGCGACCCATGTTGCCTGAGCTTTACAGGACCACAACCTCTCGGAGAGGGTACCTTTAGATCACATACACAGTTTTTTTGACAAGAACATGGAGAGCCTCATCAGATGGGTGATCAGGCCAATGCTGGGGCCACCTCTGAGATGACATGAGCATGTAGGATAAGAAACTCTAGTCACAAAAACACTCTTTCCGAACAAGGTACAGAGGGGATGAAGATGAAAATGACGTCCATATGATATCTGGGGACCACAAGAGCCTAAAATTACCCGAAGTTTATCTCATAGCTAAGAAAAACCCCTAAAAAACTCACCTAGGTAACTTGTCATGACCAGAAAGTGAACCACAGTAGTTGATAAATTCAACTTCTAAGGGGTTTACAAATGCAAAGAGGTCATAAAGGTGTCTAAAATTCATATGGAGAAACATTATAATATTCTTACACTTTCTCTTTCCAACATTATTCAGTAAGTTTACAAAATTCATAAAAACTAAGGATTGGAGTACCGTACCAAGGAAGGATTATTTCTATCAAATTGTGAAATCCGCACAAACATATCTGCTAGTACCTTTATAAATATTTATTTTACCAGTACTACCCAGTATATTCTATGAACACAATGTCTATCAAATTTGGAATATGTAAATTTAACTCTTGTAAAATAATTATAATATCGTAAATGAAGAGTATGGTACTTATGCCATGAAGTTAGAAAATATTGCATTGCTATTAGAATTAGCTGTAATTCATTTACCAAATAATCTGTCTTGTACACAGGTGTAACAGCTAACAGCCTGCATCCTGGGACAATAAACACAGATGTATGGAGACATTTTCCTCCAGGAGTTCACGCCATTATTGTATTCATCATGAAGATGTTTTATAAGGTAAGATTAATCACCATAAGTAACGTTCTAGCAGGCCCCTACCTATGATAGACATTTAAGTATAAGTATTAACCCTTAACCATGGACGTGTGGTCAATTCGACCTCAGCAAATACATAAACCGCTGTTTTTGTTTGGATATCATCTTCACAGGTGTGTTGTTTACACTACCTACCCTTCTTAAGTTACCTTACCACCCCATATGAATCACTTACCCATCAGTGTTTGTGGAGCCATGCTAGAAAA